>OV656811.1:26935192-27560961 GCA_927399485.1 Calamotropha paludella | reverse complement strand
CACAGAGAAGTCAAAAAGGTTACTAAAGTAATAAGAACATCTTTACATTTAATTAACAAACTAAATTTAGAAAAATTCATTTCATATTGAGCCTCCTACGTTTCTGTATGTGAATGGTATGTGGTAAGTAAAATATTCATTTTGAACCTAATCACATGCAAAGTACAATAAATTCAAATTAAATACGAAATAAAAGCAAAATAGAATGACAACATTTCATTTTTAAGATTTTTACATATTTTGTGCTATTTTCAATGCCATCTTATATGATAAAACTGTGTTTTTTAAGATTTTTTTAAAGATAATAACAATATTATGTTTTTAACATTCACACCAATTAGACCCTTGAGCTTGGCTTGAGCGTCGTAGTGACTCTATGCTGGTCCGGAGACTCCCTTATGGGAGATGCCGTCCAGCTAGAAAACCACTATGGTGGCTCGCTACTCTTGGCTTGAGTTCCATTTAAGGATTTCGCCGTCCCAAAACCCGGTAGCGTTGTTAAGGTCATCTGCGACCAACACACACAGATACACATAAAAAAAAACAATAATTGACCTAACCCAACCCAAAGTAAGCACTGTCACCTCGTGTTATATATGGATACTAGGGGAACATATATATAAACCAGGGATGTTGCGAATATTCGCATCCGCATCCGCATATGCGGAACATCCGCATCGATTTAGACATCCGCATCTGCATCCGCATCCGTATCGATTCGATGCGGAGCTGATGCGGATGCGGATGCGACAAGAAAGAAGGGAAGGGGCCGGCGAGTGGCGCGTGTCGACCGAGTAAAAGATTAAAAATGATACGTTGGTACCACTGAAAATGTTTAGAACTGACCAGTTAGAAATATTGCTAATGAAAACTCTTTTTTGAATTTCAATTTTAGAACTCTATGGTAACCTAATGTAGTATATTGCATTCATTTGTCATTTGTTTTTGTGAATTTGGCGGCAAATCTAAAACTCTTGTTGCAAGGTACAATGAACCTAACGCGAGAAAACTTTCGGTCAATGATTTATTATGACTTTCGTTGTGGGCTTACTCAACAACAAAGCTATGATAGGCTGCGATTAGCATTTCTTAATGAAGCCCCATCTCGCGCCACTATTTACAATTGGTTAAACGAGTTAATGATCCGCGTGAGGGCGTCCTTTAACAGCGACTACTGAAGATATTCGCTGTGCGACGCATGATAGGCATTGGTATGAGTCAAGTTCAAAAAATATTACACGAACACTTAGGCGTCAGGAAGCTTTGTACCATATGGATTCCCCATATATTAACCTACGACCAGAAACACCTTCGCATGGACTGGTGTCGCCAAATGTTAGATAAGTTCAACGGCGGTGACTCAAATGCTGTATTTGACATCGTCACTGGTGATGAAAGCTGGATATATTGCTACGAACCCAAAACCAAAAGACAATCAGCTTAGTGGGTGTTTCCTTTCGAGGATCGGCCAACTAAGGTAAAGAAAGGAAGAAGTCAAAGAAAGAAGATGATTGCCTCATTCTTTGGTCGGAAAGGTCATTTCGCGACAGTTGTGCTAGAAGATGGAAGGACAGTTACTGCAGACTGGTATGTCAATCGCTGTTTGCCTGTTGTCTTAGAAAAAATTCGACAGCAGCGACCTCGAAGCAGGATCCTCCTTTACCACGACAATGCTTCAGCGCACTCCGCAGAACGGACTGTTGAATATTTGATTATGGCAGGTGTCGAGATAATGAGTCATCCGCCATACAGTCCTGACCTGGCACCCTGCGATTTTATTTATTCCCAAGAACTAAAGATAAAATTCGACCTATTCGCTTTACGAGCCCTGAAGATGCGGTGAAAGCGTACGAAAATGCCATAGAAGAGACCCCTAAGGAAGAATGGGCCCACTGCTTTTCTCAGTGGTTCCATCGAATGCGACGATGTGTAGAGAGGAACGGAGATTACTTCAAAAAACAATAAAAGTATTGGCAACTTTCTACATTAAGCCGTTTTTTCATTATCTAAACATTTTCAGTGTTGCCTAGGTATATTAAAGATTAACAGAAACACGGAAGACATCTTGGCTTCTCGAACAATATCTCCAAGTACCGAAAGAGCGAAGAAAATAAGAATGACAGATTTCATGGAAACAGAACGGAACGACTAGAGACCTCAGGTTACAGGACACTAGTCCTGTTTAATTAGTGATCTTACCATGATGCTCGATTTATCAAGTGATGTTGAGAAGAGTCAGGAAACACCAGAAATTGTCAGCCCTGACACAGTTCACAAGAAGGAGTTACTTACTTTCCATAATAAAAATTGAATTAATTTAAATAAGAGTCCTCTTAAATGCTGGAGTGTTAATCAAAGTGAGTTCAAACTGTTACCTAAAAAAGCACGCAAATTCTTATCAGCGCCAACAGCCAGTGTTCCAAGTGAACAGTTATTTGGTAGCGCAGGATTAATACACGAACCCTTGCGAAACAGACTGGAGTCCGAAAAGGCAGCCATTCTACTTTTCATTAAATATAATGTTCCAATATTTAAATTTCATTACTAAAAAAATTAATCAGTTATAGTAATTCACTCACTACGTTATTATTAAACTAGCTGACCTGGCCACACGTTGCCGTGGCTCAGTTATTATAATTTGTAATAAATTTTTTTAATAAAAATCAGCAATAACCCGCTCGCGCGTTCTGAGCCCGTGCGATAGGCAGCCTTTGTGATATTGATTCGTTGGTGGGAGAAGTGGTGGGAGGCGTCCGACGTGACGGCACGGTGGCATGCGCGTGAGTTGCGCGCGGTACTGGACAGTACATGGACATGGCAACATTACTTTATTTTTCTAAAATAACATTTTTTTTAAATAAAAGTAGCCTAAGTTACTCCTTATTACATCAGCTACCTGCCTATAAAAGTCCCGTCAAAACCGGTCCAGCCATTTAAGAGTTTAGCCCGAACAAACAGACACACAAACATTGTATAACATGTTATTTTGGTGTATGTACCGTATATATATATTCATATGCATGTAGTAAAAAACGGTTACCTCAATATTACAAACCGACACTCCAATTTTATTTTTATGTATAGATAAAGAAAGGATAAATATTACTGCTTTTTACCCTACCAAACCAACACTTAAGTTTTTTGTACAGATCGTTCCGCTTCCGCGGATGTGAGCCTCTTAAAATCCGCATCCCCATCCACATCCGCGGAGGTGAAAAAAAATACATCCGCAACATCCCTAATATAAACCTGTAATATTCTTATAAATATTCCGGGTCTCGAACCCAGTACTGTCTGTGCAAAGGCAGGATCGCCACCGTTGCATCAGGCGTTCGTTTGTCGTTCGACGTTCTGGTTTCCATAACACAAGAATATAGTTAACTTGGGTTCAAAACAATGAATATGATGTCGATGACAAAACTTTGCCTATCTACTTGATTTTATGGTAATTATATTCATTTAAATATATATTGGACAACCAATAATACTCTTATTTATTACAGGCATTTACATAATTCTTTGAAACTCATTTCAAAGTGATGCTTTTAATGAAAGGCAGTGTTTTTTTTGGGTTCGCTCTTGTTCCCAGTCAACTAAGATCTAAGATAGGATCCACGGTGGAGCGAGCTAACCCAGAAGGTGCCTATTAGTGATGTTACGAATATTCGCATTCGCATTCGCGAATATTCGCATTCACATTCGCATTCGCAAAATCTCTGCGAATGTTTTGCGAATATGAATATTAGAAAAAAACAATTTGAAGATAATAGTATGTCCATAAAATCAAAATCCATTAATTACTCATGTTTTTTAATGCAAGAAAAATTTACTTAGGTACCCCCGTAAATACATTATTAGTCTTAATTTTGCATCTACCTCGTTCAGCATCGCAAAGTGTGAAATAAGTCCATATTTCACTAGGATTTGATTTACTCATGTTAATAAATCACTTTTGAAACTCTAATCTCAAAATTCACTTGTTTTGTTTACGAAAAGACCGGCGCGAGCGGAATGATACTTCAGTCGGATGAGTTCATTTATATCAACTAAGCAATCCGAACGAGACAGCCACCATGCCATAGACAATTGGCACCAATTTTGAACAAAAACTAAATATTCGCATTCGCATTCGCGAATATCGGTACCAGATATTCGCATTCGCATCTGCATTCGCGAATGTTCAAAAAATGACATTCGTTACATCACTAGTGCCTATTCACCCTGGCTTTGAAGACGGACGGGTTATAAGTACTCGGAAATACAGACACAGGGAGTAAGTTCCACTCCTTTGCTGTGCGCATGATAAAAGATGTTAACAAGCGCTTGGTGCGACAGGGAGGAATAGCAACCAAGAAGGGTGGCAGCCCGCAGTGCGTCTGGAAGTCCGATAGAAGAAGGGAGATAGCAGTCTAAGCACATGCAGCTCCTGAGCACACTCTCCAAAGTACATTCTATAAAAGACCGACAGACAGGCAACGTTGCGGCGCCGAGCTAAGGTGTGAAGCTTGCACTTCACCAATTTGTCTTTAATAATGAGCTCTACGTTGAATCGTATCCAGTGCAGCATGTTGGTATCTTGCTGAGCGTCTCAGAGGTGGCTTCACAAAAATGGTTAACAAGCTAACGTAGAATTCAAAAAAGAGATTGTAATTTTACTGCTTTAAAACAGCATGCAAAGTGATAACACATAGTTAACAGAATGATTAAAGTGATTCATGGCAGCAGAGACGTAGACCCTTACTAAGGGTCTAATAAAAAGGCTCAAGTTCACCCAAAGGGCGATGGAATCAGAAATGAGAAAATCCGTAGGAGAACCAAAGTAACCGACACAGCCTGCAGAATTGCCAAAGTTAAGTGGTACACATAGCTCTTAGAACTGATGGCCGTTAGGGCAGAAAAGTTCTCGAGTTGCGACCACGGACGTATAGCAGCTGCGAAGCCCTACGATGCAGTAATCTTGGGATCAAGGCAAACTCACTGATGCAAATTACATTATAATTTAGGCACATATAATATAATTAACATTACAGTATCCTGATCATGAGTATAATTAATTTGAACTATTCTGTTATTTTGCATACTAATTAAGTTTTCATTGTTTATATTTTTATTTTTATTGAATTTTGATTAGATTTAATTAAAATTCTGTTATTAATAATTATGTATTTTGAATTATTTGTACGTGTATGGATTTATGGAATAAATTATTTTTATTGTTTGCTTTATTTTATTTTATAATAGATAAACAAAATTAAATTTCAAGGTGTAATTGAAAAAGTTGTGTTAAAAATCCTGATGTTATAAGATTCTAAAATACGAGGTTCGTGACTCTTATAATCGACTATGGAAACAGAATAGAGGCCAAAGTGTTTTAATTAGCAAGTCTGTCTTATCGTACGCCAATTAACTTCGAAACGGTTATTTTGTCGAAAATATTGTGATCTTTTGGCAGGATGACATTGCATTTAATTTTGATTTATTTATGTATAGTACAGTTAGAATTGTGCCCGATTATAATATTGTGAAGGTAGTAGAAAATATGACGGCTATTGCCTTAGTCAGTCTGTGATCACCACTCCCGTAAAGTAGTCGAAACGTCGGGTTTAAATATAAAACATTCTTTGTTAAATGGATTTGTAGAGAATGTCTTTAGTATTAGCTCCTGAAAAGACATCGAAATGTCGCAATTAAATTTAAATATTAAAATAGAAGCTTTAAATTTAAGTCAATGTATTTAAATTAAACAAGATTACTTTTAAATCGCTCTACTCAGCAGCTCGTGTTATCAAAACACCTAAACGTTGATTAATGCTACATTCATCCATTAGGTAGGCGAAAAAACACGTAACCATAGCCGTGAATTTAAAAAAGAATCATGCAGATTAAAAACGAAGCATTGATATTTCCATTTCCATAATGTAATAAAAATCTATTTATATTATATTCATCGTGTCACTTCAAATATATTAAGTATTAAACTCGATATCAATGTTTTGCCATTGATTTTTTCGATATGAATGTAGGTAATAAACTTTTTTTTTGATTTTGATACTATTCAGAGTAGTTAATAATAATAATAATGATATTAAACAACATCACATTAATTGTTGTTACCCCAATTAATTGTTGTTGTTGAACCCAAGTTAAGTACCGTTTTGTGCAACAGTAGCGATCCTGCCTTTCGCACCGAACGGTCCTGAGTTTTGAACCCGGTATGGGCAGTTCATGTGATAGACATGAGAATTTATACCTGAGTCATGGGTATTTATATATATTTCTATAAATATAACATATTTATGTATTTTATAACACCTTTGCTCGTAAAGCTGATGTAACTCCACCGGTTTTAAATATGTAAAGCGGGTCATAAAAAAGCGTGTGTTACCAAAGCAAATAGTTAAGTTATAGTCCATACAAATTCCATAACAGTATTATTTGCTATTTCGCGCGCTGTTGCTATTCAAATTTCGAACTAATCCCCGCTCGTTAAAATCGCGGGAAAGCAACAGTGCACATTCACAGATTGAGTTTATTTAATAATAATAACATAATTAAAAAACCAACTACAACTACGTATCATTTTAATAATTGTAATTTCACTAACTGTTTCAATAATTAAAAATGAAAAAAATATAAAATGTTTTTTTTTCTGTTTCCTCGCAAATGTGTTTAAAAACGTCGTACGATATACGTGCGTATTGGTTATAACATCATAACGCACTAATATCGTAATGTACTATTACATACGCCTTTCCGTTACTTTAGTATCCATAGCACAAGCTTTACAGTGTTAAAATAGGGCAAGGCTAATTGGTGTGAATTGATGAAATATTATCATATAAAAAATAATAGTAATATTACAAATATGTAACGACGGATAGCTGTTACCATCGTTTGTTTATAAAAACTTACGAAAAAGGTGGCACGAAATTTGAACAGAGTGCATAGGTTTAAACGGTTTGTGTAATAAAAGTCATTTACCTACTAGAAAGAGATGGCGAGCACGTGCCACGAGTGAGTGAGATGGTTCGCGAACATTGTTCGAGATGATTCTGGAACGTTCGCGACTGCGTCCGCGCATATTTAAATCAAATTTGATTTTCTAAACGATCGAAACGACTTGGAAGTAATCTTCGGAACGAATTGAACAGTGATTTAATAAGCGACCTAAGCGAGTTACCGGTCTATTGTATACTTGGTTTGCACGCGACTGGGATATTCTGCGACGTCATTGAAGAGTTAATTTCTGACGACATCGGCGAGTTTATTGGACAATTGAAATTAATTGGCGTACTTGATTTGGAACTTTGATTGAACGGTAATTTAACTGTGTGTAAGTGATTTAAATACTTAAATCTCGATATAAATATTTTAATTTTAAGTGACTATCCGATACTCACAGCACATGGAACTCCCTCCCTGCGTCTGTATTTCCGAGTACTTGTAACCCTCGGTTAGCTCGTTTCATCATAGATTGTGTCTTGGCCCCCTAGCAAGAGCAAACCTTTTTAAAGTAATAAAAAAAAACAACGTGTTGCACTCCGGGAGTGTCGACAGAAGTTAAAACGTAAACATTAACGTTGTGCATATTTTATATTTTGGAATGGTTAGGGAATAAATTCGCACGAATTGCTTTAATTATCAGTATAAAAGTACTATAATTTATGTGGTAAAATATAATATTCATTATTGCGCTGTTATACACAAACATAACAACAAACACACACGCACATTCGCGCGCCCTGTGCCACGTAAACGAAACAGCAGGAGCAGGCATACATTTCACCGTGCGGTAGAAAGAGAGGGGGATATTACTTCCTCTCCTACGCCGCGCTGGAAGTCTACTCTCCCTCCATCTTCCGAATTTTCGATTAGGTTACGTGTCCTGACGCGAGGTTAACATTTTTTACCCATCCCAATAACTGCACAACGCCGCGAAAGAAAAAATGTAACAATAAAAATATACGATTCGAACTGAAAGTGAAAGAAAAAAGTTAGCAACTAGTCCGCAACTTCTAGTCTACATTTTTATCTTTACGTTCAATTCCCTAGAAAAAAGTTGGCTACGACAAATCCACGAAGTCGTGGCGACATCTTTTACAATATGTCGGCGCTTCAAACAATGGTTTTTACTTAAAGCCACAAGAATATAGTCCCATTGGAAATACTCGCTGCGACCAGCTGGCTGTCGATATGACACATCTATCGTTGGAATGAGTTCCAACAGCTATTTTATTTGGGCATTACGAAAGAAATTCATGCTTATTTTTCTTTATGCATAGACTTGTGAGCTCGTAGTATTTTTCAACAAAATTACTTGTAAACTTTTACAATTTTTAAAATATAATGTCGACATATTTAGTTCTCCCATATCCGCACCTTTTGCATATTTAAATAATTAATTTATATTTAATCCCAACGTTTTAGCTCTTTTACAGGAGCTTTGATCACAGAATGGCTAAAATGACAAAAACACAGCGAGACATAGTTATGTAGTGAGCACTTTTTGTAAATAATAAATATAAGATGGAGGCCCTGTCCAGATTACTTTCGCTAGTTCTCGGAAGAGCATCCCAATATTTGAAATGGTGGTAGACTCAATAGTTTCCAGTAATCATAACTATTACCAGTAATTATAAAAAAATGTCAAAATCATAAGCTATTATTTTTTTTTTTAATTTGTTTCACATATTTTTTAAGTAACTTACTACAAAATTTAGTTATTAATATAAATAAAATGCTGTCACACTTGTACGTTTTTTAATACCGAATAGCAGCCAAAATTCGTATATACTCGTATGGTAAAATGCATATTTTTAAAGTTATACAAATGACACACACACACAATCACGCGCGCGCACACAAACACGCACGCACGCACGCACTCATACACACACACAAACACACACAGAGAGAGAGAGAGAGAGAGAGAGAGAGAGCAAGATAGACGTTATCTACGATAGCAATAAAACCTTTTGTTAATTATTTATTTCTGGTTGAGGAATCGCAGCGCGTCCAAACACAGGCTTTTTTTTCCTAAAATGGTGGCTCCAATCTCTGTTTTAGTTTGTTTTTGCTTGCCAATTTTAGCTCTGTACACCAGTGTTAAGACGAAGTCTCCGATGGAGCAAGCTTGTCCTTTAGGAATTTCACTCGATCTTTAAAAGTCTAAGAGTTATAAAATCTTAGGAAAACATTCGGGTATTCCACTGCTTGCGCAATTTTCTAAGATAATATACTATTGTTATTCCCGAAAATTAATTTATGAGAAGTAAAGCACACTTTGTTCATCCGAACGATCTGTCCTACTCAGCAATGAGGTCACAGAACCGTTCATCCCTAAAATAGATCGGCTTATAGAATTAATATCAACATATCGGTCACAAGGTCGTGACTCAAGAATATCCTATGTGGCCACGACTTTCAATTCAAGCGGTCAGCGTTGCGGTGAGCGGGTGGCGATATTTTTTTCCCTGACGTCTTTTTTTTTTGTTGAATAGGAAAGCGCTTGTTCGCTATCTCGCCTGATGGTAAATGACGATACGATCTAGAATGTGACGCGCTTGCCGAGAAGACGTCTACTCACTCGTGACTAGAAGACCTCTAAATTGTATCTTTAGCGGTATGGATTACAAAATTAGGACCAAAACGCTAAGTGCGACTCTTTGGTATATCAACCATATACTGGTGGCGCCTATTTGTAATAAGTATGCATTCACTTCTCCTCCACACAATCTCTTGACAAAATAAAAGTAGTTGGTAGATGCAGTGACTTAAAAAAATACAATATTTTGTGAGCCGTATCGCTAATGAGTAGAACTCTTTGCCTGAGTCTGTGTTTCCTGACAAAAACAATATTGGGGTCTTTAAGTCTTGAATGAATAGGTATCTTCTAGGCAAGCTCGTCACATCCTGTATCGCATCGTCGCTTACCGTCAAACGAGATAGAGGGTCAAGCGTCTGCCTATTTAGTATTTATAAAAAAAGTTTTTACGTTATCCGCTCAATGCTCACTCTTTACAGTTCACTTAAGGTTGTGGACAGCTCTTAATACACTTCACCGTGACGACATGGCTGGCGTGTTTGTACGAACGTTTACCTACTCGAACAGTGCCAATATAAGCATATGAAAAAGGTTTATGAAAAGATTGTTACGGGTGTGTCTTTCGCAAAGCATACAATATATATTGCGTCGCAGAGTAATGTATGAAACAGAGATTTAACTAAATCTGTACGAGAGTTAACTCATTAACGCCGAGGTGATCAATATTTTTACTAACTTTTCAACGTGTTTATTTATTATGTTATCGGACCAAAAAAATTATGCAATATATCCATTCCTACGCGAAATTTAATGCTCTTTCAGAATCTGAGCTCAAAATTTCGATTACACGAGAAAAAAAAAATGGTCGATTGAAACATGAAAAACGGAAAATTTTTGGTAAAAAAATTTTTTTCGCATTTTTTTTCACAATGATACCGAAAAGGTATCATTGTATCAAGGTATCATTGTATCAAGGTATCACAGAGTTTCTTCAGTTTCTGAAAAGATTCTTCACAAGTCCCATCCCAACTAAATTGTCGTTTATCTTCTGTCAGCCGATGTAATGGCTTGGCTATCTCTGAGAAGCCCTTAACAAAACGCCGGTAGTATGAGCATAGGCCGAGGAATGCCCGCACTTCGGTTTTGTTCTTAGGGGTAGGCCATTTTTGAACTGCTTCCAGTTTCTCCGGGTCTGTCTGGATGCCATCACTGGAGATAACATGGCCGAGATAATTGGCCTTATTCCTGAATAAACGAAACTTTTTCGGGTTCAACTTTAAATTGGCTCCCTCTATTTTGGTGAAAACTCGCTCCAAGTTCCGCAAATGGTCCTCGAAGTCACGGCCGACAATGATGACGTCATCTAAGTAGACTAAGCAAGCCTCTCCAACTAAGCCTGCCAGTACACACTCCATGAGTCGCTCAAATGTGGCAGGTGCGTTGCACAATCCAAAGGGCATGACGTTAAATTGCCATAAACCTTTACCGGTCGAGAAAGCTGTCTTCTCCTTGTCTTATGATAAAGCCCAGCATTTTATTACTTCTGCTTACTATGCTATCGTAGTGTGAACGGAAATTTAATTCCTCGTCGAAGAACACACCCAAATCCCTCACAAGTGCTTTCCTAGTTAAAATGCTGTCCTGGATATAGAAGATACGTGTTATTTTATTTTTTTTCCTCCTAGAAAATGATATAATGCAGCATTTATCCACATTAAGGCTCATTTTATTAAGCAAACACCAGTCTGTGATCGCAATAAGATCATTTTGAAGAGCCACACACTCCTTACCATCTGTAACACTGGTGAAGATCTTCAGGTCATCGGCGTAAAGAAGAGCAGGGCATGTCAACTGACCAACCAGATCATTGACAAAAACATTAAAAAGGAGAGGCCCCAGATGTGAACCTTGGGGAACTCCTGAGGTTAGAGCTACCGGACTAGAAGAATAGCCCTTGACAGTCACGAGTTGAGTCCTATTATCTAGGTATGATGTTATCCATCTCAGCAAGCTACCATGTATACCATAGTGAGAAAGCTTTAGACAAAGCAAACCATGATCAACGCGGTCGAATGCTTTGCTGAAATCTAAGTAAGTGGAGTCGACCTGACCACCAGATGCAAAAGCACGGCATATATAGTTCTTATATTCTAAGAGGTTGCTAAGTGTTGACCTTTTCTTGACAAAACCATGCTGCTTGGTAGAAAGAAACTTATCCAGATAACTATAAAGACAGTCATACACTAAGGACTCGAAAAGCTTAGCTATGCACGAGAGAATGCTAATAGGGCGGTAGTTAGAGCATAATGACTTATCCCCAGACTTATAGATCGGAATGATGTGAGCCATTTTCCAGCTGACAGGAAAAATTCCGGATTTGAGCGATTTATTAAATAATAATGTTAGAGGAATAGAGAGCTCTTCTGAACAACGTTTAACAAACATGGGGGGCAGTTCGTCAGGACCCGCTCCCTTTCTCTCATCCAACTCTTTAATTTTACGTAATATGTCTTGTTGCGAAATAGTGAATTCATGAAGCGTAGAGTTATAAATATTAGGTATGTTCGGCAATACCACCGGCTCCGCGCAAGAAGAACTTATAAATACTGAACCAAAATATTCAGAAAAGAGTTCACAGATACCTTGACCGTCGGAAGAAACCTTATTTTTAAATGACATAGTCGCAGGTAGTACACCACTGCCTTTTTTACTATTTACGTATCGCCAGAACATCTTTGCACTTTCATCCAAAGAATCCTCGACTATTGATAAAAATGTTTTGTAACATGTTTCCATAAGAGATTTACTTCTTGTGCGAAGCAAAACAAAGGTATCGTAATCCCTGGGATTGCCAAACTTTTTAAAGCGTGCATGATATTTATTTTTTTCCTTAATGCACTTTTTTAAGCCCTGGCTATACCAGATAGGATATTTGCAAGAGGCATTTCTATACAATGGTGTGTGTTTGTCTATTATTTCGAAAATTTTATTGTAAAATTGAGCAACACAGTCATCGGTATTCAAAGCCGAAAAAATATCGCTCCAAACGACATTATTTATTGTGATTCCTTTATTGCCCGAATTTCAGCCGTTTGCAGTTCCAATAATTCAATTAAACTTTCTAATTGAAGAGCCATTTGAGGGGCTGTAGAAGCTGCGGTGCCGCTGGTAGGCGTGGCTTGTCTGGTGGGCGTGGCCTGTCTGGTGGGCGTGGCAAGGTGGGTGGAGCCAGTGGGCGGGGCTTGAGCCAAAGTGGGCGGAGCCTGAGGGGCGTGGTCAGTGGGCGGGGCCTGGTGGGCGGGGCCAGTGAGCGGGGCTCCACCCACAGTGGGCGGAGCTTGGTCCTCAGTGGGTGTGGCCTCCGCAGCTCCTTGTGCCCTCCTGACGCCCTCCTTAAAGTCCTCCTTGAAGTCCTCTCTCGGAGTCAATGGCATCTCCAAATCTCACTTCTGACACCAGTTGTTGCGTACTAGGGTTCGCTGGATTTGGAGAGAAAGACCTGCTGACTCTTTTGAAGACTTTATTCGCGAAGCACTAGGTCCAACACAAAGCACTAGGTCCAAACACTAAGCACTAACAATGTCCTAGGTCGTAGCCTAGTCGTAGGTTTCACTGGTATCACTCTTGATCACTGATTTTCACTTCGAAGTCGCCTCGAAGGTAGCTCAAACTGAACTGACTTGCTCGCCTCTCTGCGGTTATTTATATGGGCCGAGACGAGCCCCAGACCATTCCAGTACGTTCCTTTCTGGAACGTACCCGACTCGCGCGAACGTGATCGGCCGTGTCTGGAAAGTTCGCGCATGTACCCGGTTTTCGAGACTATACTTCTAAGTAGTTCCGCGCTTGTTTGTTTGCGCTTTGTGTGTTCGTAACAAAGGGATCTCTCAAATTCTTATAAATTGCATAATTATGCATATAGACGTTCGTGACAATGGAATCAAATGTTTATACTTATGACACGGATTTGCCTTTACCAGGATTTGAACCTGAGTGTTTTGGCGCAGAAGGTAGAATCGCTTCCGTTTCACCAAGCGACCATTAATATGTAATTTATATAGTACAATACTGTTACCACGCCGTTTCTGACGTTTATTTCTCTGACAACCCGTTAGCTTCTTTACAATATCAAACTGACTATTATATTCCATCCATAAAGAAGATAGAATGATAATGAAGAAGATACCAACTCCAGACGCTTGAGTCATTTGAGAGAAGGGCCAAGAGGCTCATCGGCAATGAGGATCTTTTCTATAAAAAGCTCTAAAGCCTTGAGCATAGACGGAAGGTAGCAAGCCTATCCGTATTTTATACGATGCATTTCGGAGAGTGTGCAGCAGAATTGCACAACCTTGTTCCGCCCGCCGCCGTCCCCATTGCGTCATCGGACAATCAGACTTACAAATAGGCGACATCATTATATGGTAGATATACCAAAGAGTCGCACTAAGCGTTTTAGTTACAATTTTGTGATACGTACCGATAAGGAGTGGAACTCTTTGCCTGAGTCTGTGTTTCCTGACAAATACAATTTAGGCAAGCGCATCACATCCTAGATCGCATCGTCGCTTACCATCAGGCGAGATAGTGATCAAGCGCATGCCTATTTTCTTTAAAAAAAATCAAAGACGATAAAACGATAAAACTTTAGCTTCAAAGCTACCAGTCAATACTATCTCTTTCCATTTTGCGGTACGCAAGTACACACATTTCTTTCATGTCATTCTTTCAGAGCGATCTATATAAAATCTCTGTTCTCTTCTTTTTCTCTATGACATAATACAAGTGGATATAATATAATAATATTTGTATTGTACTTCTGGATAGTACTTGAGCTAATAAAAGGTTATGTAACTGAAAAACAACGCGACATATAATAAAATTAAATGGGTAAAAGATAAATTTGAGTTGTCAAAAGATTTTATATGTAGGCAAAATGTGAATTTATGAGTTCAAACATTCAAAAGGGTAAATATGTAAGTTTATACCGTAATACCTTTTATATATGTATAAGGAGAAGCTTCTAAAAACAGAAGGTACATATACGGTGAAGAAATTGTTTTTAATATATAATAATAATTTAGTCAGGTATAAAACCCTGGCAGTGATACGGTTAAATAACAAAAAAATATAATAATTACATAGCTATAACATATTAAATACGCATTTTAAAACAACCGAGCCCTCATGTGGGATTCGAACCTACTGCCTTTTTCTGAGCGATATCTTTATATATAAAACCGGCCAAGTGCGAGTCGGACTCGCGCACAGAGGGTTCCGTACAAACTTTTAGTTAAGTAAAAAAATCAAGTTTGTTGTATGCGAGCCCCCTTAATTTTTTTTTATATTTGAGTTAGTTAAATGAATTGCGGTTTACGATTTATGACGTATTCAAAAAAAACTGCTTACTAGAACTCGTTCAAGCCAACTCTCAGTGGAAGTTTGCATGGTAATGTAAATCGTATATTTTTTTTAGTTTTATCATTCTCTTATTTTAGAAGATACAAAGATTTTAGATTTTAGAAAATACAAAAACAGATGGAAAAATGTGCGTGGGGTGTCCCCCACGCACATTTTTCCACTCTGGAAGTGTCTCTCGCCCAAACTATTCAGTTTAGAAAAAAAAATTAGAAACTTTAATATCATTTTTGAAGACCTATCCATAGACACCACATATGGGTGTAATGAAATTGTTTTTGAAATTTCAGTTCTAAGTATTTTTGTGTGAAAATCTTAATGCAGTTCACAGAATACATCTACTTACCAAGTTTTAACGGTATAGTTCTTATAGTTTCGGAAAAAAGTGGCTGTGACATACGGACGGACAGACAGACAGACATGACGAATCCATAAGGGTTCTGTTTTTTGCCATTTGGCTACGAATCCCTAAACACACACAGTCATAGTCAACGTCACAGTGTTTGACCGCGATGAACTCCGAAACTAATTAACCGATTTTGATTTTTTTAACAGGATTTGTTCCTAGGACATAGGATAGGTTTCATTTTTATTTATAACACATTTTTATTATAAATTATAATAAATGAGTCACAGCAACGTGTGGCAAATAAACATATAAATATGACATCGTGAATGCAAAATAAGAAATTTTTATTACTACATAGCTGTTCCTTTTTTAACGATTGTTCGATACTTGTAAAAGTATTACATTCGATGTTGTAGTTAGTAGTTCCTAGATCGTGAAGAGATGGCGCTAGCTTCAGGTTGAGAAATATTTGGAAATAATCGACGGATTAGTCAAGATCACAGTAGGTCAATCGGAAGAGAACTCGCACATATCCGAATCCCGTCTAGCACCTAAGGCAAAATGATTTTCTTTCTTGTGTTAGGGTTCGATGATGATAATATTACTGATTTAAATTAAACAACAGGGTTTTTAAGCACAATTTATATTTATTCTTGACATTGCGACACCTTTACAGGAGCCGTGATCACAGGATGACTAAGGCAATGGACGTTATATATTTTCTACTTATTTTACAATATTTTAATCGGGCACGTTCCTAACTAGTGAAATTTATATAAATCAAAATTATTGGATTTGATCCTGCAGATGATGGCCTGTGATCACAGCCGTAAAGGAGTCGAAACGTCAGAATGAGATATAAATTATGCGCAAAAACCCGTAACAATTATTTTTATTTTACGGGCAACACTCGTTTTAATTATGTTGCGGTGCAATGTTACTAATCTGTGGAGAGAGGATTGGCGCGTAAAAACTGTCACGTCACTTTTGCGGGAGCAATCATGAAGAACAGACGTCTCTTCCTAAGATAGGCATTAAAGAGTTTAAGGAAACTTCCAGATTTATTTGATGGGTTATAGCTGATGAATAAAATGCCGAATACATTTTGGAGATTATTTGTAGTTTTATTATAATATTCAAATAATGATTTGTGTTTTATTATACCAGCAATGACTTCTTTAAACATTTTCATTTTGAATAGGTTCTCTCTTGATCCCAATCAAGCCCGAGGGCCAAGACAGGGTCCACGATGGAACGAATTAACCCAAAAGGTGCTTATTCGCCCTGACTATTTGAGTCACTGAAACAAATCTAATGATTCCTAAAAAGAAAAAAATTGTACTTGTATAATAAAACAAACTGGATTTTTTTCTAAACTGTATTTCCACAATTTTACTTTTGAACATAGAAGTGATGTATATATGCAACGAAAGGGAAGAGAAATGAATATTGCCAGTACTCTAAAATATTTTTATCTTAAATCAGGGATACCATCACCAAACTTAAATAACTACTAAATTTAAAAATTATGTGCAATATTTAACTGTACAGTACGAATAATTGGAACACGTTTGGAATTATTACAACTGACTTTGTTTGATAGTCTAAGTCTGACAATTGGTCAATCCCCTTTCAGTTTCATCCATATTTTTTATGATTTCATGAATATTAAATACCTGCGGAGGTTGCGAAGCGACGGTGAATCAATTTTCTTGCTTGATTTTGTAAAAGATATTACTTCCAACAAATAACCTATTCGAAGTAGATAAACGGCTTTATAAATGCTCATTATTCTAAAGCGAGCGATGAATATCCTAGAATATCATTTTTCTCGAAAAATTGTTGGGAAATATTGTAAAAAAGCGAGGAATACGGTGAATGTTTATTGGCAACATTAATCATGATTCTTTTGCATCTTTTTTTAATGTAATTTAGCAAGGATGAAAAATACCCTCTATCTGCCTGTCTCCGTCTTGGTACGCACAGATTCTATTTATAATATTAGAAAATAATAAGCAGTTTATGTTACATAATTCAAATATGAAATGATTTCTCGGTTTTGTGTGTGTGTGTGTCATTGATTACCCCAGAACAAGTAGGAAATGGAAATAAGCTGACACAGTAGGCGCCTTATAATGTTTATGTTGCGATTATTGATGAGCAAAGCAAGACCAAGACCAAGACTGGGACAGTCTTAGTCTTGCTTATTTAGTCTTAGTATTGCCCTTTTTTTTCGAGCTTGTCATGACTTATCAAGAGAATGATATCTTTAGTGGTGAGAGCTATGAAAATCTACCCTTCCTCCAACACATAAATTGACCTTTAAGCGAAAAAAGTATCAAAGAGAAGTAAAAAATATAGAAAAAAACCCATGTGTTTTCCAGACGGTATGACAAAGAACATCCTTAGAGATCGCTTTTTATTTTCAAATAGTAGTTAATTTTCGTTACTTATAATTAATGTTAAGGAAACTGACGATATCAAATACACAAATATTTTATTCCAAAATGGCACGTGTTGAAAGATGCTCTTACGTATTTGGTCTTGGTCTTGCATATTTGGTCTTGGTATTGTTCTTGTTTTTGTTCATTGGGTCTAGGTCTTGGTCTTGCTAGTCTAATGATAGTCTTGGTCTTGCTTTTTTGCAAGACCAATACCAATTTAGCTCATCACTAGTTGCGTTCTGTAATGAACTATATTGAAGAGCGACTTTAATGGGATATTTAGTATGATATGAAGTCGAATTACCGATTGTTCGATAGTTGCAAAAAGTATTTTTACCTAGAAAATGAAGAGGTTTCTTTGACGCCAGCTTAAGACAGCTTTAGCTTCATCGAGCTATTATTATATTTTTTTTAAACCCGTTGGTCTGTGAAGGACACGGTAGATTAATGAAAGAGTACCCGCCCGTATAGCTGAGACAAGTTGATTTTTTCTTATAATAATTTCTTTAAAAAATAAAACTCTAGCAAGCAAATCCCTAAAAACAAAACAAAAATATATATTATTCTAACAACGTACCTACTTGTTTTAATATTTTTAGTCAGACTCATAAAAAGCTAGACTTGTTCGCAATGAACGGGCAATACTATCACATTATTTATTCATTCACAGTCCATTTGGAAATATTGTCTGGACGTAAGCGAATCACGCAGGTGTTTTAGTGGAATGAGTGAATCCTATTAAGATAATGCTACTTTTAAGATGTAATACGACGCTGTTCACTTCGCTCCATTGAAGTGAACAGCGCTTATTGAAATTAATTGGTACAGTGAAGAACATATCGACTTGTTAAAAAGTTGCCCTGTTAAATTAAAAGAGGGTTCCATAAGACGCGAATAAGTTGAAGGCGACTGCGAAAAAAGCTATTATAAATTAATAAATAATAAATTATTATTAGACAACATCACATTTATTTATAATTTTTATATATTTTATGCATTTTCAATGCGATCTTATAAGATAAATTATTATAATAGAAAAATACTAGAAAAAATCGACTACGGTCACAAGTGAATCTCAGGCGGGAATCGAACCCGCAACCTTTGGAAATCCGGTCCAATGCTCTCCCAATTGAGCTACCGAGCCTTGCGAACACTCGTCGAAATTTTCTAGTACATTCCTGATTTTACGCTGTGGGCCAGCGTTGTTTCATCAATGAGAGGAACATCCTCTCGTATTCGAAAGAAACATTTTTACAAATGTTTGGTCAATCGATTAAGATGAAACAGCCATGTTAGATTTATAATTTTTATATATTTTATGCATTTTCAATGCGATCTTATAAGATAAATTATTATAATAGAAAAATACTAGAAAAAATCGACTACGGTCACAAGTGAATCTCAGGCGGGAATCGAACCCGCAACCTTTGGAAATCCGTGACCGTAAACTTGTGACCGTAGTCGATTTTTTCTAGTATTTTTCTATTATAATAATTTATCACATTTATTGTTCTGAATCCAAGTAGCTAATGTGTTTGTGTTAGGATGAAAGATGAAAAAGATTTATTTACTTAAAAACATAATAGGACATAAGATAAAGGTTGATGTCTCTAAAAAATGTCTTACAATTACAAAAAAAAATTACACTGTCTAAAGAAATGTGTGTATGTGCGTGCGTGCGTGCGTGCGTGTGTGTGTGTGTGTGTGTGTGTGTGTGTGTGAGTGTCTGTGTGTGTGAGTGTCTGTGTGTGAGTTATCGCCCATTAGGATGGGTTACCTCTTGATCCCAATCAAGCCCGGGATCCAAGACAGAATCCACGATGGAACGAGCTAACCCAGAAGGTGCCTATTCACCCTGGCTTTGAAAATGGACGGGTTATAAGTTCTCGGAAATACAGACGCAGGGAGGGAGTTCCACTCCTTTTCTATGCACGTTATGAAGGATGTTGAAAAGCGCTTGGTGCGACAGGTAGGAATAGCAACCAAGAATGGGTGGTAGCCTGCAGTGCATCTAAATGTCCGATGGAAAAAAGGAGATGGCGGTATGAGCAAATGCAGCTCTTGAGCACACTCTCCAAGGTACAGTCTGTAGAAGACCGACAGACAGGCAACTATGCGGCAATGAGCTAAGGTGTGAAGCTTGCTGTTCACCAATTGGCGGTCACCGATGAACCTCTCAGCTCTGCGCTGAATTGTATCCAGTGCAGCATGTTTGTATTTTGCTGAGGCATCCCAAAGGTGGCTGCAATATTCCATGCAAGATCGGACTTGAATTTTATAAAGTGTTAAAAGCTGTCCTGGCGTGAAATACGCTTGATATTATTTAGAACGTCCTGCTTTTTGGCTGTAATTTGAGCTTTAGATTTGATGTTGGTGCCGACGTTGAGGTCTGAAGACAACTCCATACCAAGAAGCCTTTTCGCCATGAAAAGACACGCTTGTGTTTAGGAGGCGTTGAAATTAACGAGGTTACTGTCGCCCCACTGGGAAACGTAGTTTAGCCTCTGGTTTATTCGCTCAATCATGGCCTCTCTCATGAACATCACGTCGTCACCGCTGGCTTTTGCGCTAGACAGGTATCTCTCTACAACAGTACTGTCGTCTGCATACCCAACGATTCCTGGTATTAACTTGTCATTGATATGCAGCAGGAAAAGCGTCGCAGAAAGAACAGATTCCTGAGAGATCCGGCATCAATAGCTACTGAGTTAGAAAAGCAGCCATCGACAACTACTCTGATCGATCGTTCAGTCAAGAAATCGGCTATCCAACTGCAAAAGTCAGCGGGGATACCGCACGCAGGAAGCTTGCGCAGCTGACTTTCGTGCCAGACCATGTCAAAAGCCTTCGAGATGTCAAGTGACACGGCAAGTGCTTCGCCGTGCATCTCGATGGCCTCGCCCCAGCAATGTGTCACATAAACTAGAAGATCCCCAGTTGAGAGTCCTAGGCGAAAGCCATATTGACGGTCACTGAGGAGATCGTTGTCTTCTAGGTATGAGAGCAACATCCTGTTCAGTACTCTTTCCATAACCTTACAGACTATGGAAGTGATGGCGATCGGTTTTCAAAAACTAGCTAAAACGCCCGTCGCTAGTGTTCGTCAATCATAAATGAATATTGTGTATTCATAAAGTGTTTTAGTTTTCAATATGGTATCAGTCTACAGGCTTTGTCAACTTCTTCTGATATTTTTTTAGTTTTGAATGGGTTTGTTTTTGATTCCAATTAAGCACGGGGGCTAAGACAAGATCCATGATCGAGCGAGCTAACCCAGAAGATGCCTATTCCTCCTATTGTATTTTCAAAAAAGTCAAGTTTTATTCTAGCGACCTCGACTAAAACTGTACTAAGCGTCTATCAATATGTTTGCAGCATTTCTATAGATAACCAATTCAAAAAAAACCAAAAGAATATATAAATTGCCCGATAATTCTGAACATTACAATTATCACCCTTTTTGTGTAAAGGCAAAATGCTGGCTGTTTTCCACTCATTAGGGAACTCATTAATAAAAGAGCGATTAAAAATGATTGACAGGGGAATGACGAGATTAGACCCGCTCCTTTTAATAAACAATGGTGGAATATTATCCGAACCGAAGCCCCTAATAACATTCAGTTCTTTTCTCATTTTGAGAATTTGTTTTTCGCTTAGAATTACGTTATTTATCTAAATGCACGAGTGTCTGTAAAAGGGTAATTATCATCACTCAAGATTCTTTTTGCGTGTATAGATGAAAAATTATCCGCAAAAAGGTTTGCTACTCTTCAGAAGAAGAAATGCTTAATGGAAATGTTGCGACTATATAATAAGTTGAATGACCTGACCCCAATATACGTCATATAGATATTTTTATGTAGGTACACGTTTCTTTGTTCGTTATAGGGGGTTGATGTAAACTGATAATCAATATAATAAAACGCAAGTTATGCTAGGTTAAACTTTACATTTACAGATATCACATGGAAAGGCTGAGATATTTTTTATAAAAAAAAAATTAGGGTTCCGTTCGTAGAAAAAACAGAACTCTTATAGGATCACTTTGTTGTCCGTCCGTCCGTCTGTCTGTCTGTCTGTCAAAACCCTTTTGTAAGGAACGCGTGGACGTATCAAGCTGGAATTTATATCAAATACTCAGGTCTACTGTCACTCGGAGCTATGAAAAAGTCAAACTTCTAAGCCAACGCAATCAAATGATACAGCTGTTTTTTCCGCCACTCGCAAGGGAATCAAAACCCACAGGGTACTTCCCGTGAACTCAGAATCTTGAATTTGGTACGAAGCAACGTGTTATAGCACAGATAAAGGAAAAAAATTTTGGTTACATCAGGAGCTTGACTACTATCTCACTAGAAGGTAAGCGACAATGCGATCTAGGATACGCATTTGCCTAGAAGATACTACTACTAACACTTTTTTAAAGTCTGTTCATTCTAATTTGTCCTATTTGGTAAACAATCTTGGCACAACTTTTTAACGAAATCGCCCATTTAAAAATAAAATAATAACAAAGTCAATAATCTATTTAAATTTAAATCGTAATTATAGACTGAAACCTATTGAATTTAGTTATCAGTTGATTTTTAATGCTGAATTTTCAATAAAAAGGAGTGCCAAGATTTTTTACCAAATGGGAAAAGTTAGGATGAACAGACTGTACGTACGCTTGACTTGGGGAGTACGCTGGTGAATGCGTGACGAGAGAGATCGGGCAAGGCGAACAGAAGTTAAGAACATAATATACATATAGATGGAGCTAAAGAAGTTTTACTTCAGTCGCGTGGTCTATAACACACTTGTTTTTTTTATATTTATTTGACATTTTCTGCTTTTTTATGACATTTTATTTTTGGCATGACTTTACTATTTTTTTATTTAAATAATTTGTTATTCAAGTTTCTACATTGCAATTTGTAATTGCTGATCGTAGTCATCGCTTTATTCATAATCCAGACCCTGATCTAATATAAATATTAATAATTTTTGTAACTTGCTAACGTGCTTTGGAAAACATCTTGTTTTTAATAAATAAATAAATGAAACCCCAAAATTTATTCGTATCTTTCAAATCGCTTCTTCCATTCCAGTGCAGTATGTAGTGTAATAGATATTGTATAGTTTGTGGTAGGAATGGGTCAGATTTATGTTTATCTCTATGGTTTCCATGTTTCAAATACTTTATACGTAGTCCATAGGATTCTTACTATTCTTTAACCTGTAAGCATGTAAATCTGTGTAATTGTAATGCTATTGCTTTTATTTTTTGTATTGCATGCCGTTATCGCCTCTTATTAAGGTTTCACTTGATTTAATAATTATTATGTTAGTATCTGTTTCGTGGATGTATTAGTGCAACCTTGTCGGTGATCCGTTTAATAAATTAATTAATTAAATTAGTCTATTTGTTATTTAATTATTTAGCAAGCTTTATTATAAACCATGAAAAATACCCTGCAGGTTTCGATTTTTGTATCTATGTATTTGTATGTATATTGTGATTTCCAAAACCTTGTAAAAAGTTGATACCACTTCAATAACGTCGCAAAATATCTGAAAATAAAGAAGCGTGCAATTTTTACAGTCCCAGTAATAAAGTATCATTTTCTGCTATATTTAGACTTGACATAGATAAATCATTTTTTTTAATTTTCACTAAGAGCTCTATTTCTGAATCGTCCATTATACGCCGAGCGTTCATATTCTACAAATTTTTCATTTGATATCGGAAAATTACTATTCTTTAAACACTCCTCTACAATTAGTGGTCTTAACCAATCGACTCAACGAGACGTTGGTTCTTCTGTGACGATGTAGCATGCAATTCCGCCGAAAATAGAAAAAAAAGTGTTAAAATCTCGTTTTCGACGAAACTAATTAATGGCGTCTTAAATGGGTGTAAATTTTTTAAACTAAATAGGCAGGCGTGACCGTATCTCGCCTGATGGAAAGCGACGATGCGATCTAGGATGTGACGCGCTTGCCTAGAAAATAGACTAGTCACCCTCACATTGAAGGCCTGACCTCTGCTACTAACGTAGCACCCCCCCCCAGGAGCTCTGGAAACCTTACTCACTCACAGGAACACAAAATTGACTTTTGTATGGCTGCGGTCTTCTGTAAGGTGAAGGTATTTCACCCGTTGGGCTGCTCCAATTTGAGCGAAATAGTTCTCTATGCCCTACCTCTCTATGTTGGTTCTATGTAAACCATGTTGAACGAAAATGGGAAATGGGAAACGAAGCCGCAACCTTTGGAAGTCCGGTCCAATGCTTTCCCAATTGAGAAGAATATCCTCTCGTATTCGAAAGAAACATTTTTACATATGTTTGGGCAATCGATTAAGATGAGAACAGCTATTTAGTTTTTATAATTTTCTCACCCGAATCGATTTTTTATTAAAATAATTTGTCTTATAAGACAGCATTAAAATAAATGTAAAAAATATAAAAAATATAAACTTATTTTAAGTGCATTTAAGGAAGTAATTTTCATTTTCATTAGTCAGAAAAACATGGGTAGAATTAATTATCCATTCAATAACGAACCAATAGAAAATTCTTGAAATAACGTTATTAATGGGTACACAGGGGATTTATCGCCATTCACACACCTTTTGTTCATTGTGATAACGTAAAAACATGTAACAAAACCACCCTTTCCCCTGCTCAGTTCCGTTACGTTGCGCCTACCGGTCGTTAAGAGGCTTACGAGTAATTAATGCTCTATTTAGCATGAGCAAACTTAAGGACCACAATGGAACCGTCCTTACAACATTACCCTTTGTTTTGCTTTTATATCATCTACCGTTTGTGTAATTGCTATGATGGCAGTAGGTAGGTATATTGTTGAATAATTTCTGCAGGCCACATGAAATGCTCTTTTTATCGTTGCCATTCTTTCGAGTGTAGGCTAAGTGGGATTTTGTGTTTTATATAAAAAATATGCGATCGATGATAGTTAGAATGCAATATCATGAATATAAATACGAACACGCGCGCCAAAAGTGAACTATCAATAGGAGCGGTATCGCGACGTTGGCATTTTTTACAACTAGCGAGAGCAGCGCGACGGCGCTCCTTGGCACTAAAAGGGTTAATCTCAAACTAAGGAAAGCATGTGTA
The DNA here is from genome assembly GCA_927399485.1 of Calamotropha paludella. Classification (NCBI taxonomy): domain Eukaryota; kingdom Metazoa; phylum Arthropoda; class Insecta; order Lepidoptera; family Crambidae; genus Calamotropha; species Calamotropha paludella. The sequence continues at coordinate 27,536,082 of OV656811.1, read as the reverse complement.
AATAAATAAATATTTAACCACATCTAAAGTCGCACTAAGCTTTTTGGTTCCAATATTGTGATAAAGGCTCTATATTTCATCATATGTAATGCTCCGCTTTAAAATTCGTTCATTATTGTGTCGATTGAGCAATGTAACGCAGGAGTTGACTCATGTTTACTTATTCGATTCACTCAATGAATGAGGTACCTTTTAAGCTTTTTTACATCTCCGATTTGCTTCAAGTGGATTAAAACTTTGGTCTCCGGCCGTTCATGGAGCTTGTTCTGAAGGTCGAAATTTCCAGAACGAAAACGTTGGAACCAAAAACGTCTCGTGTTTTCTTTTTCGACACCACTGACATACACATCGTTAGTCCTTCGAGCTATTTCTAAAGCACTGGTGACAAGTAGAGCTCGTATTCGTAAATATAGTGATATTAAATGTTTTCCATTGTGCGATATGAGCGACGCCAAAGAAAAAACTAATCAGGAAAAAACAAATGAACGACTGTTTTCAAAACTCAAATGTACCAACTAAATGGATTGTAAAATTTGAATTTGGAATTCTTAACCAAAGAGGAGATATTTCGGATTAAAGTGGCCAATACGACAAAATGCCAATTTCATATGTGAGGACCTAATAAAATTATATTATTAAATAAAATAAATGTTTTTCTCTCAGTCTAAGCCAATCATTTAGTTACAAAACACAAGAATGTTATTTGGGGAGTTGGTATACCGTTGATTTTTCTTCACTGAGTCTCACTGAGAGCTGTTTAACTTGGTAGCGGCTTAGGTTACAAAATTGGTCTTCATCCGCCAAATGTTGCCAGTTCGCATAGAAATGGGTTGACAATTTTTTCAACGCTTTCTTTGTTTACAGGCAAAGCTGTTGTTATAAGAGAATAGCCAACAGTAAGATTGGCGTGACTTGCCAAGTGATTTTCTGCGCAACAAGATTCTGCCAGATAAAGGGTAGCCATATTAATATTAATTATATTATACAGGCACACCAATAAGCTTAGCTTAAAGTAAGCACAGTAAGACTTGTGTTATGAATACTAGGGTAACGGGTACACATACATATGTGATACATAGATATTCAATATAAATAGAGTTATACATATATAGCACAAATGCTCGTATTAATTTGTCCCTTCCGGGGCTTGAAACCAGAACCGTCGTCGGTGCGAAAGGCAGGATCGCTAAAGTTGCACCAAACGGTCGCCATATTCACTGACTATAATAATCACTAGATCCGTAATGTCCCCCCCACGGCTGGGGAAAATTCGTACCCTTGTACAAAACTATTATTATATTTAGTATTAAAAACAGTATACTACCTATCCTCTCGTTACTCTTAATCGAGTTGCGGACTGTCAAGAGAACTCTTCAGCCCGTCGATTCCTATACTGTGAGTGCTGATTCTATTAGCAGCAATATTATCTTTCCTCTTAAAGATATCGAAAATGAAAATGAAAATGAAAATGAAAATAACTTTATTCAAATGCACTTAAAAATAAGTAGTTTTGAATCGTCCAACATTTTTTCCTACCACCCATTCAGGACGTCTTTTAACTGACAAGAAGAATGGGCGCAAGAAACTCGTCAGCTTTAACAGAAGTAACGACATTTACAATATAATACGTCGTCACCATATACAATCCACAAAAAAAAAAACAAAATTATTTTGTTATGACAATACTAATAGTGTTATGATATCATTATTTCGTTGTTTCGTTGATTACAACAAAGTCAACAAGTATCTGTACTTACTTAAAGTAAGTATCCCTAAACATTGCAATCCTATTATATCCTATACTATATATCCTATTTAGTCTAACATTAAATAAAACCACATTAACTGTAAGTTTGCGTTATTTATCTAAATATCTTAATCCTGACGTTGCGACCCCCTTACCTAACTCCTGTTATAACGAGAATCTTAAACACTTTTCTGTAAAAAGGTATCTTCCCAATATCCTGGAAAGGCGCCAACTTTATCTCGCTTCCAATAAAAAAATAAACATTGTACATACATAGTGTTTCGAATACCTTCCTATATATCTTTCCCTTCCTCGCTAACTCTTTGAATAACTTGTTTACCGTAAGCTGACTGTTTATTTTAATATTAATAGTGTTACGACGGAGGGCTCTGAGATATCGCGCATTATCGTTTGTTAATAAAAACTTACGAAAAAGGAACCGTGGTAATTGAACACATTGTGTAGGTTTTTTTAAAATAAAACTTCTTTACGCAATTTTGATTTGGCGAGTAAGCTGTTGAATGCGTTACGAGAGCGTTACGGAAAGTGTGATCGGACGAGGCGAAAACGGAAGATTAGAGGGAGATATAATTGAATGAATATAGAAAAAGAGAGAGTTACGCTTCGTTTATTACTGTAGGGGCATGAGAGAGAAGTGCAAACATTTTCTTTGTTTTTCTCTCATAGCCAGTAACGTGTCATATATCTAATACATATCTATACATATATATAGATGGAGCTAAAGAAGTTTTACTTTACTTGTACGGTCTAAGCCACACTCGTTTTTTTTAGAAAATTAAAACATATAAAACCTCTCCAGTCATGTCATGCTATCTGACATAATTATCACGTCATGACCACGCAATTTTTCCACGTAATCCCTCCTTGATGACCCTCGAAGCCAAAAAAATACAGACACTTTTCAACATCGTAAGCTCCAGTCGGCGAGATGTTTTATGATACTCCTTGAAAAATGACTTTACATATTTTTTTTTATATTATTATCACAAATTACGGTTTCCTTAATTACATAATCTACGAGGAGGAGGATTTTATCACTTAATCATATCATATTATAAAAAATACACAAAGGTACCTATTTTTTTAAAGAATTATAATAATATTGCTTACATTCACACCAATTAGCCTAACCCAAAATAAGCACTGTGAGGCTTGTGTGATGGATACTAAGGCAACGGATAGACATACATATATCATATATAAATATGTGTTATTAAAAGAAATAATCATCACACAAACATCTGCCCCACCCGGGATTCGAAGCCAGGATCCTTGGTGCGAAAGGCAGGATAGCTACCGTTGCACCAAACAGTTGTCAATTCCAAAAGTAACTAATCATACTTGTATATTGTTTGCCGATGATAAAACCGTAACAATTAGTTCAAAAAACAAAATTTCAGACATTAAAGAATATGAAACAGATATTAATAATACAATTCAGTCTGTAGGAAATTATTCAGATATTTATAATTTACAAATGAGTGACTAAAATTAATTTAAATAATTTTAATAGTAATATCCAAAAATAAATTAGGATTCCAAGATTTAAAATGTGTTAACATTTATTAATTTTGACATAATTGATAAAAAAGATGATAATTAAAAATTATACGAGATGTTTTATTTTATAAGTCTTTTTTTAATAATGTAAGTACTAGATTGACGATTGTTTTGTGCAAAGCTATCCTGCCTTTCGCACAAACAATCCTGGCTTCGAATCCCGGGTGGGGCAGAGGTTTGTGTGATGAATACGAGCATGTGTATCAGTGTCATCGGTATTTATATATACATTTCTATAAGTATTGATGTCTATTTATTATATATGTCTATCCGTTACCATTATCCATATATATAATAGTATCCATAACACAAGCCTTACAGTGTTTACTTTGGGTTGCGCTAATTGACGTGACTGTGAGAAATATTATTATTATCAAATTAGCCTAGCCCAAAGTGAGCAATGTAAGGCTTGTGTTATGGATACTAGGGTAACGGATAAACATATATATACGATACTGAGATATTAAATATTTGTAGCAATATATAAAAATACCCATGACTCAGGTACAAATGCTCGTATTCATCACACAAACATATGCCTCTTCCGGGACTTGGACCCAGGACCTTCGGTGCGAGGCAAGATCCCTACCATTGCACCAAACGGTCGCCAAAATTGGTGTGAATCTATAATCTAAGATCATAGTGGTTTGTGTGTTTGTCTGACCGCTCTTTTCCCCGCTCTTTTTCCATTGTATATGCGCTACCATAGCAACGCGTTAATCGCAAGTAGTTCGTCTACCGGACGCTAGATGGCGCTAACGGAAAAATATTTAATAATAGAAAAAATTTAAAGAATTTTGATCACCCGTGCGAAGCCGGGACGGGCCGCTAGTAAATGATAAAATAAATAAAATAAAAACGTAAGTATTGATGATATTACTAGAAGGAAATTTCTCGACTTAACGACTGACTTATACATCAACTGGAGCAAACATATTGAAAAAACTGAAAAATAAATAAGTTTGTTTATGCGTTTAACCGTCTCAGAAACATTACCGAAAGAAAACCGGTGTTGTCTACCTATCATTCATACGTTATTTTTATCCTTCGTTTCAAACGTCTAGGGACGCCCGAAAGATGCGAAGCTTTGTAGTATAATACGTAGGAACTAAGCGTTAAATACAGCCACGCACACTGGCATGAGTGTAAGCGAGACCGAAGGTCACACACACTGAGGTGGGGAGACAGCTGGCTCTTATATTGTGTTACGGTAAAATCTGATGCTTAGCACGTAGAGAGTGACCGCGCGGCGAGCGCATATATGCGGTCCGAAGTGCGAGTGCGAGGGGCCACTCAAAACGTGGGGGCGCATGTTACTTATGGAGATGTAATGAGATGTATGATATGCATAGATGTTGAGAGTATTTGTAAAGATGCGCCCCCACGTTTTGAGTAGCCCCTCGCTTGGCCCCGCCGGGTTATTTTATTCTTTTTTGGTCACTGAAAAACGTGGGATTTTTAAATTTTTAAATCTAGTATTATAATTTTATTCTTTTTAATTATTAACTCAACGAAGTAACCATGTGTTACGCAACAATCGGATAAGCCCCATACAAAAGTGAAAGTTGCCGAAAGTTGACCTAAAAGTGCACCTAGAAAGTTGAAAGTTGTTTAAGCGTCCATTGTCATCAGGTTCTGAGCTACCCTGAAAGTTTCAACTCGCTAGGTGGTCGGGAAGTACCTCAAAATTGAGATACAAGATTCCAACCGGACAGACAAGACGACAGACAAGAAAGCGACCTAAGAAAAACGTGGGAAAAACAGCCACGCACACTGACATTAGTGAAAGCGAGACAGAAGGTCACGCACACTGAGGTGGGGAGTCAGCTGGCTCTTATATTGTGTAACGGTAAAATCTGATGCTTAGCACGTAGAGAGTGACCGTGCGGCGAGCGCATATATGCGGTCCGAACGTCCGTATAGAAGCTTCACTTCAAAGCTATAAATACAGTCGATACCAGATATTACGACATTGAATGGGCCCTCTAAACTCAGTCGCTATATCCGGTAGTTGTTATAATCAATATGTCAAAATACTTAAATACATACATATGTATATCTTATTTGAATTTTTAATATTTTAATGTTATGTTGTATTATATTTTTTTCCCACGTTTTCCTTAGGTCGCTTTCTTGTCTGTTTGCTTGTCTGTCGTCTTGTCTGTCCGGTTGGAATCTTGTATCTCAATTTTGAGGCACTTCCCGACCACCTAGCGAGTTGAAACTTTCAGGGTAGCTCAGAACCCGATGACAATGCACGCTTAAACAACTTTCAACTTTCTAGGTGCACTTTCAGGTCAACTTTCGGCAACTTTCACTTTTGTATGGGGCTTATCCGATTGTTGCGTAAGACATGGATACTTCGTTGAGTTATGGAGATGTAATGAGATGTATGATATGCATAGATGTTGAGAGTATTTGTAAAGATGCGCCCCCACGTTTTGAGTGGCCCCTCGCTTGGCCCCGCCGGGTTATTTTATTCTTTTTTGGTCACTGAAAAACGTGGTATTTTTAGATTTTTAAATCTAGTATTTTTTGTTATCTAAGCATAAACCTAAAGAAACTATTACTAGAAAAAAAACTACTTATGTCAGGTGTCACGCGGGACAAGACATCCCGTCGCTCTCCGGACGAATATTCTTCGAATTGAGTTACCGGGAGTTACAAGTAAAAATATATATGTTTATTGGAATAAATTTTAAATTAATATTTTGAATAAAACACTTTTTTACGGACTATTGCGCATATTTTATGTTATATTTAATTCTGACGTTTCGACTCCTTTACAAGAGTCGTGATCACAGGATGACTAAGGTAATGGTTGTAGGTAATATTTTGTTTTGCTGGATTAATTACGTCGGATGGTCGTTATAGCCAGTCGTGAAAGTTAGTCGTTTTTAGCGATAGTTCGCTTTATCCGATATCGTTATAGGCGATATGTTTAAATAAGAGTTAATATAGGGATTCGGCTGGGTCCTTGCCGTTAAGTCGTAATAAACGATCCGACGTTTAAAGCGATGTCGTTATAATCTGTTTTGATTGTATTAGACAACATCATACCTTGTGAATTCAAGTAGCTAAAGCACTTGAGTTATGTAATTCAGGAACAAGCTATCACAATACTCATTCCGAGTCAATATTTTCTACATTTTTCCGACTGGGAGTAGAATTCGGGATCTTGGAGTGACATCACCAAGAAAAATCGGTATGCGAATCAGTCGACCATGGAGGTCGTCAATGAAATTTAAAAAAATATATAAATATATTGTAATATTAATTATAAAAAATTATGTAAATCTGTAAATTATTACAATTGCTTGACTTAGAACATAAATTATTCTTTTCTACTATAATTAATTACCCAAAGTTACAAATACTAAAGAAGTATTTTAAATTCCAATTAATCTTATCTCACGTATCCGCCATCAATTACTTGTCGAATTTGAAAGTTTATTCCGAATCGAACTGTCAAAAATTTATTAATTATGAACAACTTTAGAGGGCATATTTCGAAACTTTCCTCACGAATTCGGAGAGCACCGTTTCCGACAATTATGAACAAAGATTATATCACATTTATCAATTCGGAAATGGAACGGCAGCCCTGTTCTATCACTAGATTTTTTAATAAATAAATAAGTGTTTTACCGCTATCTGGCTGGTAAGCGATGACGCGATCTAGGATGTGACGCGCTTGCCTAGTAGACACCTATTCACTCGACTTCTAAATTTTTATGTGTCAGGAAACACAGACTCAGGCAAGGACTCCACTCTTTAGCAGTACGGATTTTAAAGGAGCCTTTCTTTCTTCCATATAACTAAGGCTAAACATGTAACTAAGATTCAAAGATACCAAAAAAAAGCAAAAAAATTGTATATTCCGAACAAAATAATTATTTATTTTTAAATACATTTGTACCACTAAAAAAGTCATTCAAAAATATACATTACTTGCAATAAATGTTTTTTTTAGCTGGCAAGCATAGTTGTTTTGATTTTGAAGCGTATTGTAGCTTAAAGTTATATAAACATTTTTCGATATTCAGCAACATACTGCTTTATGAATTCTTCTGTTTTTAATATATACAGTAGGATCAAGGGCAATAATAGATTTTTCTTGCTATTGCTAATCATTCTAAGCGTTTAGTTATTTTATCAGCCTACGGACTTTACTAAAATACCGTGTTTCAGAGCCGCGAAAAACTTGTTAAAATCTAACCGACTGTCACACACAAGTGCCACATTAGCGTTTCGTTCTACGCAGTTGTGATTAAGTGTATAATTTATTGTGTTTTATTATCTTTATAAAAATCTAATTTATCGGTATATTATATATGAAATAAGTGTTTGTACATTATTATGAATATTTTCAAATAACTTGTACCAAGGTACATTTTTGGCCCGAAAAGAAAGGTCTCCGTTGGAATCAAAACGCTAATTGCGACTCTTTGGTATATCAACCATATAATGGTGGCGCCTATTTGTACATCTGGTTATCCAAGGATGGTGTAATAAGGCTGTGCAATTCTGCTGCACATTGTCCGAAATGTATCCCATAAAAAACGAATATGCCAGCAAACTTCCGTCGTTATATGCAGTGCAGTAGAGAATTTCGTAGAGAGACTGCTAAATAGATTGAGTTGAGTTAATGATGACATTAAGGGATCAGGTCAGTGCAGAAGGTGAACTTATATATACATCCCTTTAGATCCCCGGACATAGAACTAATGAAGTCATGGCGTAGCTGTTGACGTTCATTATTCATAGGGTTGCCAGGTCTTAAAACTAAAAAGCCGGACAGACTAGTCAGTTTAGCCGGACATTTGGGTAAAAAAGCCTCCTTAAGTGGTTAATCTTATCATAACACGGAAAGTTTTTTAAAGTAAAACTTTTTAAAGTTTTTAAAAAATGGTATTTTTCAATTTACCACAAAATCTTGAATTCTAATGAAATATCAATAAAATTGAATTGATTAGTCTTCTCTTCTATTAATTATTCAATCATTAGAATATATTTTTGTATAATTACAATAATTGCAAATCAACATACCAAATTTATAAAAAGCTCTACTAAATCCGGGCAGGCTGGATAACGTCTGATTAGGCCGGACGCGTATGCAAAAAGCCTGACTCAGTCCGGCTTTATCCGGACGCCTGGGAACCCTAATTACACACATTGTAAATGCTCATATCGAAACTAAATCAATTTAATTTTTACCTTCCCAGATTGCTTTCGATTGCTGTAACACAATCAACTTAGGGTAGACAAAATGGTTTGCCATTTTACGTGTCATTTCATATCCAATATCCAATCTTGTATTGTAAATAAAATTAAGAAAATTACAGAATGTAATAAAGAAAAACATTCATAAAACTCGGTAGAAACTTCGGAACTACTAGGGAACAAATTGATGACTCTGACTGACGATTAAGAAGTCACTTCAAGTTGTATGTAAAAATAAACTTTTCCATTAAAATCATGGCGGCCGGTAAACAATGACGTGAGGCTAGGTAATTATAAAAAAAGACTTCCTTTTTATGCTCAGGTACAGTTAACTTGCCAAAAATCAAGAAACTTCATCAAGAATTTACTTTTTCTTCAATTTCATAACCTTCTATTTCTATTGATTTGAAAATATAGTAGAACTAAAGTTATCGGTAGTCTTTTGTTTTTGTATTTAATGCTTTTTTATTTTTAATATTTCAAAAATGAAGATTAGTTAGAGAATAATGTTATGCTGTGTATTGTCTGTCTGAAAAGTATAAAACTCTGTCAAAATTAGTTACCATGTCAAAGTGTCTTTCCTTGAAGAGAAAATATAAATATGGCATGTAAAAATGGAATAAAAAGTAAAACATAAAATATGATTAATTTAAAACTTAAACTTATATTAAAACACTAGTCGCCGCGCCGCGACGCCAATAATAGATAAATTTTGTCCAAACGTATTTAGACAAGTTTATATATTATTCGCATAATAGATAAATTCCAAAGTACAAATCTGCGAAAACTAAAGAGGAACGTTAAACTACGCCATCTGACGGAGAGTAGGCAAACTATTGAAACAATCAATCTTGGTGAGTAAAAGCCACTATAAGATAAATTATTATAATAGAAAAATACTAGAAAAAATCGACTCGGGTCACAAGTGAATCTCAGGCGGGAAACGAACCCGCAACCTTTGGAAATCCGGTCCAATGCTCTCCCAATTGAGCTACCGAGCCTTGCGAACACTCGTCGAAATTTTCTAGTACCTTTCTGATTTTACGCTGTAGGCCAGCGTTGTTTCATCAATTAGAAGAACATCCTCTCGTATTCGAAAGAAACATTTTTACAAATGTTTGGTCAATCGATTAAGATGAAACAGCCATGTTAGATTTATAATTTTTATATATTTTTATGCATTTTCAATGCGATCTTATAAGATAAATTATTTATATACGGCGGGATTCCCGCCTGAGATTCACTTGTGACCCGAGTCGATTTTTTCTAGTATTTTTCTATTAGAATAATTTATCTTATAAGATCGCATTGAAAATGCATAAAAATATATAAAAATTATAAAAGCCACTATTAATGTCTACTATTTATTAAATAAGGTAGATGTAGCTATGTATTTCGACAATTTTATTAGATTAATATCCTTGTACTACTCAAAATATACAGGAAAATATAATGAAATTCGTTAAAAGCATAAATATTAATAACGTAAGTGCCTATATGTTTTGGAACAATTTAACTTCTTTTACATACACACTCGAATTTCCATTTCCTTTTCTTTGAACATCCACAAAAACTATTCGAAACAAACAGTAATGTGGAATTAATAATTCACTCTTTCCTCAAAACAGGTAAAAGCGTAATAAATAATACATACAAAATTATTCATTAACAACAGAAGTTTTACTTGGCTCGAACATTGAAGCTTGGTAGGTACTTAAGGAGGTTCCCTTTCCGGATAATAACTTAAGTACCGACAATCAAATGTTGACTGAGGACTGAATTTGTTTTGTTTGTTTTAAAACACTTTATAAGTTATATCAAATATGGTACAGTTTCTCTGTAGGTACAATAATCAAATTGTTAATTATATTAGATAAAACTTAAAGATAAAATGGTTTTTATTCAATACGAACGTTTACAATGCATTTATTGAACGGCAACTTTGCCATGGCTTCATAAGTCCTACGACGGGAAATTTTGTACTCCTGTGTTGTTTTTTTTTTGTAGAAAAGAAGCCGCAAGAAACTCGGCAAGGGCTGATTTTTTTCCCCTGTAATGTGTTACAGATTTTTTAAATTCAGGAAATTTAAATAATGAACAATTTGCGCCTTTGTTCATAAGGGATTTTTTTAAATTTCTCTAAAGGCAGTTCAACTACATGGTGTGGCACCTAATTATTAAACGCCATACATTTTCCTATAATTGGGACTCGTTTTTGGCAATCTCAAAGTTTATTTTTATTTCTAGTGTTGACCGAATGGTTTTCTAATATTTTTTTCTAATGGTTTTTTATTTTTTTTTACATACATAATATTCTCATATATAAGAACAAAATAATAAAAACCGGCATGTGTGAGTCGGACTCACGCGCGAAAGCTTCCGTACAAACTTTTTAGTTAAGTAAAAAATCACGTTCGTTGTATGAGGGCCCCCCCTTAAATATTTATTTTATTGTTTATTATTAAAGTAAAAGTACAACTGAGTGTTTTGTGAATATTTCAAGTGCCTACCTGTTGCCATTATTGATATCGAGCATAAAAAAGCAAAAAAAAATCGCGTTTGTTATATGGGCGCTCCTTAGATATTTATTTTATTTTGTTTTTAGTATTTAAAGGTTATGTTAGCACTGTAAGGCTTGTATGATGGATACTAGGATAACGGATAAACATACTTATATTATACATAGATAAGTAATATTTATAGAAATATATATAAAACCTATGACTCAGGTATAAATGTTCGTATTCATCACACGACCATTTCATCGGTGCGAAGGAGGATAGCTACCGTTGCACTAAACAGTCGTCAATATATATACTACACTTTCACGTTTTCAAACTTTTAATTTTATGGGATTACATAATAAATACAGTAATATCTCCAAGGACACTCACTGGGGATCTCATTAGGTCTACATCATTATGCAGTTAACTCTTTTTGTAAATAATAAAAGTAAGACGGAGTTTGGTACCCTATCAGAGATTCTTTTGCCAGTTCTTCTCGGAAGTACCTCTCTATTTCTGAACCGCTGGTAGACCCAGTAATTTACAGAAATCGTAGATATAATAAAACAACTAAAAAAATACAAAATAAAGCAATTTTATTTCTATAAATTTAACAGGTGTATGATGATTGACCATTAAGTTAGTCATCCTGTGATCACGGCTCCTGTAAAGGAGTCGAAACGTCTGGATTATATATAAAAATAACTAAATGCGAAAGTAGTCGGGTGAAATTAGTTTTATTAAAATTTTATAAATTTGCTGATCATCACACATCATCATCCAAAAACATTATGAATAGCCTCCCAGAAAAGCGGGATTTGGCCATTCTCTCCAAGCTAGACAAATGGGGTGGTAATAGTAGAACGGAACCATAAATTAAGTAAACACCGTTGCCCTTTTTGTGGTATATGAGAAGTGTTTCGTAATTACATTCATTATCATTGGTTAATACACCCTTAAGTATGATAAAAAAAAATTTTTTTCAGACTAAGTCCATAAATGTTAGTAATAATTTACTTAATTTATTTGTTACTAGCTTCCGCCCGCGGCTTCGCCCGCGTGGTGTTTTGATAAAAAGTAACTTATGTTCTTTTTCAGATTTCAGACTATCCATATCCAATTTTGTAACAAACGGCTCAGCAAATTAGCCGTGAAACAAATATTTACACAGTTACAGTAAATTAATTTGGATATTAATGATTATTTTAAAAGAACGAAGAATAGATTTGGGTATAGCATTTGATAAAAAGACAGTAGGTATGTTTAAAAAATTAAAAAATATCTGTATACAGTAGGTATAAGGTACCTATGTATTCCATTAAGTGGCAGAAAGTACCTAGGAAAATTTATTGGTCCCTTATGTCCAAGAGACTCTTTACAGGGGCCAGCGTCACGTTGTGTACAAAAATATTTTAAAATGACCTAATTTAAAACATTTTTGTACACAACGTTTGCTGTTTTGTTATTATTTGTTAAAATGTGGAGATTGTTTGGACTCGACACTCGCGAGCAGGCCACGTACAGTTGGCCATGCGAAAAACAGTTTTTTCTCTAAATGGACACCTGCTACTTTAAGTGTTTGATCCGTTCCGTTCCGTTCGAATTTCGGGAATTCCGTTCGTAGAATTTCACCCCCACAGTGGTAAAAATTTCAAAATGCTAGAACTAACGATTTTTGTTTCTTATTTAGTGCCTAAATACAAAATGTAATGTTTTTATCTTCAAAATGACGAACTTCATACAAACTTTCAACCCCTATTGCATCCCCTCACAGGTCGAAATTTCAAAAACGCTACAACAAATTGTTTTTTTATTTCTTATCAAGTTCCTAAATATAAAGTTTCATAGTTTTATCCCCAAAAATGACAAAATCCCATACAAACTTTCAACCCTTATTTCACCCCCTCACTAGTCGAAATTTCAAAAACGCTAGAACAAATGTTTAATTATATCTTATCAAGTGCTTAAATATAAAGTTTCATGGTTTTATCTTTTAAAATTAAGAAATCCCATACAAACTTTCAACCCCTATTTCAACGTCTTCATCCCTTTTTTTCGCAATAAAAGGTAGCCTATGTTCTTTCTCAGGGACTAAAGATTGTCTGTGCCAAATTTCATCAAAATCGGTTGAGAGGTTTAAGCGGGAAAGCGTAGCAGACAGACAGACAGAGTTACTTTCGCATTTATAATATTAGTAGGGATTAATTTAAAACAATTTTAAATCAATTTAATAGAGAAATCGGCTCGGCTCACAAGTAAGTCTCAGGCGGGACTTGAACCCGCAACCTTTGGATATCCGGTCAAATGCTCTCCCGATTGAGCTTCCGAGCCCTGACGAAACTTTCTAGAATTTTCTACTTTTTATGCTGCAGGCCAACGTTGTCTCGTCAATGAGAGGTATATCCTCTCGTATTCGAAGGAAACATTTTTACCAAAACCAGCTATGTAGTTTTATGATTTTTATATATTTTACCGAATCTTGTTCAAAATTCAACTTGTTTTAGGTAAAATTTGGCTTCTTTTTACTGTATCATCAATACTGTGCTGCCTCACATAAAAGCTGCCACGAAAGCATAATAAAAAATTGTTGAAAACAGAAAACACTTAAAAAAATACATATATTTTACTTGTAATCATTTCTTTAAAAGAACATACATATTAAACTTTATGCCTTTGAAAATAACAGTGTTTTCATATCAGAGCTAATCTCTTTTATCACCAAAGGATTTTGGGAAATACCATCCCTTAGTATTTCCCAAAATCCTTTTCTAACGAGCATTTTAACCCTTTTATGTGCTTACCATGTTCAGGATTTTCATTGTCTTTCAGCCTTATACAAATAGGTTGACTAGCTGTTACCCGCGACTTCTGACCTAGCCACGTGTTGTTGTGGCTCAATTATTATAATTTGCAATATTAATTTTACCTATAAAATGAAAATTATCCCATATCCTAAGTCAAACAAATCTAGCAAAATGAAAAGAAAGTCAAATCGGTTGAGCAGTTTCGGAGTACATCGTGGTCAAACACTGTGACACGGAATTTATACATACATATATACTGATAAAGCTGTGTCCATTATATTTACCGTCCGGTGCAGGGCAGGATTCCTATCTAACGTAATGCTCATTGTTAGGCGAGCGCATTCTTCAGTCCACACCATTTTCCCTGGACACCGGTTGAGTGAACACTTTAATTAAATTCCTATAGTATAGTAGAGAATATTCCTAATCAAAGGCTAACAATTAAAAATGCATACGGTACCTATAGCATTACGGATATGTAAAAAACTTCCTGATAAAAGAGAAGAACCAAGAAACTCATCGGCAATGACGATCTTTTAAACAATAAGCTGAAAAACCTTGAACATAGACGAAAGGTAGCTAGCCTGTACGTTTTTTATAGGATACATTTCGGAGAGTGTGCAGCAGAATTGTACACTTGGACAGCCTTGTTCCGCCGTCCCCAATTTTTCATCGGACAACCACTTATAAATAAGCGCCAACAGTGTAAGCAGATTTCAGAAGGGAGATAAATTCATACAATTCAATTAATGTAAAAGATGGTTTATTATTATTCACTTCGTAAATCATATAATAATTCTACACCATTACTGACCTTGATGGTTACTCCAAGGAGACTCGTTCTAGACTGCCTGAAAAGGCGCGCGAATCACAAATGACAGCCGGCCAACTGACATGACTTTGATTGTTTTTTATATAGTTTTACGACCTGGTAACATAGACCTTTAAGTCATAACTTATATGCAAAATGTTCGTTACTTTGGAAATGATGATGACTGTTGATATATGACTGATAGATTATCAATGGATGATGAATGAATAGTGAAATACACTGACCTAGGTTTCAGTAAAGATGCGGGGTTTTACTGAAAATTTCTCGTGGACTTCTTGAGAGAGCGAAAAGACACCATCCATTGTTTTGTTTCACTTGCAAACACTCGTGCATATACAGAAATACTTAGTGGTTAATAACCCACCATTATTACACACTAATATCAACCACAACACAAATTTTAACAAGAAAAACAAGACCACCATAGTGACGCTTCCCGCTCCCGCCAAAAAGTCCACATGACTTTCACGTTTAACGACGACATAGATTATAGAATGTTCGACTGAAACTCAGAACGATTAAAACCGAACACGAAATAGAAAAAGTATTAAAGATAGTATTACATAAGTTTCGTTACAACAGTATATGGTTGATATACCAAAGAGGAGCACTAAGCGTTTTGCGCGCGAAAAGCAGGATCGCTACCATTGCTCCAGACGTTCGTTGCTGCCTATAACATTGTTATAACAACCGTATAACCCCTAATCTCAATAAACGATTTAGAATTTTTATTCAAAAATAATTAGGAGCCTAATTTGTTCCAGGACCTCCAGACCTCCAAATCCGGCCCTGGTCTTATGTTATAATGGTAATTATATACTAGACAATATTTGCACATTGACATGATCACTATAATATGATGGAGTTAATAAGATCCTTCGATACCATAATTTGGGAAATAAATATATGTTCATTGATTTAATGGTTCAACTTTTGTAATTGTATGTAGAAATGTACAAATAAATTTATTCAACAACGTTTATACCTAGAATAGGTGCCAATTGGTTGTGTTTTTTTACCCTTTCGGATAAAATGGCCCTCAAGTTGCCAAGAAAGGGAGGCTTAAGGTGAGCGTCCACTGATCCGCAGCGGTCGCAACGTACACTCGGTATGCAACAGATTTCGGTTTGTATAAATATATTTTTTATTGTAAATAGGTAAGCGCTTGACAGCTATCTCGCCTGATGGTAAGCGATGATGCGATCTAGGATGTGACGCGCTTCCCTAGAAGAAACCTATTCACTCGCGACTTGAAGACCCCTAAATTGTATTTATCAGAAAACACAGACTCAGGCAAAAAGATCCACTCTTTAGCGGTACGTATTACAAAATTAGAACAAAACGCTAAGTGTGACTCTTTGATATATCAACCATATAACGGTGACGCCTATTTGTAAGTCTGATTGTCCGATGAAAAAATGGGGACAGCGGAACAAGGCTGTGCAATTCTACTGCACACTCTCCGTATTACTACATATTACACTATATATTCTAAAAAAAAACCGATAGCCTAGCCACCTTCCGTCTATGTTGAAAGCTTTTCAGTTTGCTTTTAAAAAGATCGTCATTGCCAATGAGATGGCCCTCCTTTCAATGGATTTAGGCCTTTGGAGTTCGTATTGAGCGGAACCTCTATAAATTAACAAATTTATATAAGACCGTATCCATTATCAGAACCGACCGCACCGTACGCCGGCAAATGTTAGCAAAAATACGTTGCGTACCGGTGAAGCAAAGTAGTGTTTTGTTCAGTCAATATCAAGTCTATTTATAAATTTACATCTAGATAAGTGAATGTAATTAAAAAATCCTTCTTCATCAATCCTCATTCATGAAATAAAATAGGAACAAATGATGGTACTCTCCAAACATTGATCGCTTCAAGTTTATTTCATGAACCCGCATGGTAGGTTTAGTTTTACGTTCTTCTTCTTCTCCTTCCAAATTCCCAACTCATAATAATAATATGTTCGTCAATATGCGTGACAACAAATAAAAAAACACTCAGACTAAATTAAATATCCGGTCACAATGGACGCATGTAATCGTGAAATCCATCCAATAAATTGCGTGCCGTGCTTGCGTTGCGGCGGGTACGGATCAGTGGACGTTCACCTTAACTCACCAGAGGCCTTAGTGCGAGTTTACACGTCGATACTCGATACAGTCTGCCTAAAATACTACTATGGATTTTTGTATGAGCGCACCTAGCGGTAACCATCAGGAACTACGAATCTTTGTAGAAATATGTAACACGCTCGTTAACGAATATCGAATGCGTAAACTGGCACTAAGTTTGGTTTCTGGATGCCAAAATGCTTCCCAAGTCCGACCCTGATTCGATTTAGTGAAAAACAGTGTTAATGATATTATTTTTCTCATTGTTTTAAATAGCAATTTTTTTACCATATTATATCGTAACTCCAGCGATTTTAAGCTTTAAGTTGTTAATACACATACAGCTCAATATTTAATTTACTCATATTATTTATTTCATTTAAGTTTGTAACAGAAGTACAGTTTTTATGTTATTTAAACTTAGATGATAACTATTAATTTTTTACTTAGTCATACCAAACCAATTAATAAATTATATATTAAATCTAAACAAAAACAATAACTAAACACTTAGATGAAAATAAAAAGTAAACGAACAATAAAAAACAATCCAAACTATCGTTGACTAACTCGGTCACGCGTTGCTGTGTTATAAATTAAAATGAAACCTATCCTATGTCCTAAATCGGAACAAATCCGGCAAAATAAAAAAAAACAACAAAATAGGTTGAGTAGTTTCGGAGTTCGTCGCGGTCCAACACTGTGACACGGAGATGTATTTGATTTTTACGTTCCTTTTAAGTTTATTGCCTTTGAAAGCTTTCAGGCAAATGATTGTACACTCTAATGGCTTTTCAGTAAGAGTAATTTTAGAACAAGCTGAGAATGACTGTGGGTGCAACTAAGTCAATCTCTCACTGCCGTTACACACAACGACCTTGTTTATCTCCTACTTTAAGGAAATAGTAGTGGATAAGTATGCGGATTACATGACTATGTTGCTAACAATTGGTGCAACGGTAGTTAGATGGTCCTGGGTTCGAATCCCGGAAGGAAAAGATGATTGTGTGATGAATACGAGCATTTGTATCTGAGTCATGATTAATAATATTATTTACTATTTATAATAAGTGCCGTACATGTGGCATCCACTGCAACACGTGACGTAATGAGATTACAAAGACGCGCGTACCCGTTATTCAAAAAAATAATTTTTCATAGCATATACGTGTGCGTTGGAGTCCAAATTGTTTGTTGAAAGTGATTTGTCCTAGTTCTCTTCCTTCTATTTCGGTAAAGAAATAGTATGTCCATAGATGGCGCCACTAGTCAATATAATTGCGCCCTGTAAACGCTGTATTTCTTTACCAGACACCAGACACTATGAACTATGATTCTAAAACTATATTCAATTACCTGCCTAATTTATAGCTTCATTGTTAAAGTTTATATTATATGATTTAAAGTTTTAAATGTTTGGTTTTTCTGCGTGTTTAGAAACACAGATAGAATCAATTTCTAAGATCACGGTCAGGTTTATCATCCTGACGTTTAGAGTACTTTAAAAAATATTATGTAGGTATATAGAATATTTTTAAATGTATATAAATATTATACGTTTACACGCCTCTCACACATTTAAATAAAATAAGTTCACCCGATTTGTTAATTTGCGTACCCAAGATGAAACAAATATATCTGTCACAACAAGACGCACTTATATAAGGGATATTCCCTAAGTCTCATGTTAGCAATTTTATTTTATTGGCCCATTGAATATATTTGTTGCTCCAGTCATTATGAACAGGCTAACACGTTTAGTTCAGTGCGAATGATAGTGAAGGCATTGACCTAGTGAAGTATAGGTAAATAGTATATTTATTTTAGTTTCTGCTAGTGCTTCTGTGTGTTTATTATGCGCTCGTGTCATAATATAATCATTTACTATGAAACCATTGAAATATTATTGTAATTCTATTATTGCATTAATACGCTACGTAGTAAAAAACGGTATTCAGCGCCATCTACAAATTTGTTCTGAAACAGATACTCAAGCACGTTTTAGAAAGCCGTCATGCTACAAGATGCAGAGATTAAACTTTTCTGTCAAAATTATTGATTTCAACTTATCATAGATGGCGCTAGCGCAGTTCCTATTGTTTTTTTATTATTTTATCATATTAAGTTTAATTACGATTAATAAGTAAAATGTTTTATCGAAAAAGTATGAAAAAGAATTATTTTATAAATTCAATAAATATTCATTGCTGTATGGGAAATCTAGAAGAGAATTGTCTATGAATTTTATCGAAAAAAAAACCAGCCTGTATCTATGGTTTTATATTTGTGTCGAACAGAAATAAGACGAGTGCTTCGCCGGTGAACAAATTATTTTCAAATATAATGTGTAAGCCCATTGTAGAGGCTGTGTCTACTCGCTTATTATAGAGTGAAACCAAAACATTGTTATTCATTCATTGGAGGTTTTCTATCAAGTGATGTGTTACAAATAATGATTTGGGATGAAACGTTTGTGACGTCTCGCATTTCAACCTTGGATGTTATGGTTACAAGAAAAAGTGTATTTTGAAAATATATCCAGTGTTTTCTGCGTGAAAACGTCTGTCAGATATAAGTTGACTGTGAGGTGGTATTGTTCGGAGTTCAGTGTTAGTAAATCGGTGTTATGTCGGGTGGCAGAAGCATCGACAAAGAACGAAAGTCGCCGAGAGAAAGCGGCGAGGATTCTGAAGATGAGAGCGAAATCTTGGAGGAGAGTCCCTGTGGCCGGTGGCTGAAGCGCCGGGAAGAGGTGAGTCAATATTCCACAGTTTTACACAACACGCCATGAGGAAATTAATCGTGAAATAAATGAGACCAGACAAAGATAGTCATCAGCTGATTCACAAGGTTAGCTGATATTAAAAACAAATAAGACGCAATTTGAGCGTGTTTCATGTTTGTTCTATTGAAATTAATATGTACATGTATCAACATGTTCATGATCTGATTACTTTGATTTGGTTCAGAAACTAATTTATATTTTTCCTATTTATAATCATGGTAAAAACTAGACAAATAAACAAGTTACTTTAACTTTTCAAAATATAACAAATTCTGTTCAAATATCCTTTAACTCGGGCACTGCAACTCCTGATCTGGTAGTGGTAGGTACTTATGTTTATAAGTGTTGCTCTTATTACCTTGAACAGGCATAAGTTTAATCATATTTTGCTGCAGTCTATATCACTAAAGATTCTTAATTAATAAAATATAGTACAGTATATACTAGCACATAAATTGTTATCAATATAGTATGTAATTTGAGTGCAGATAAGTTTTATGTATGCTTAGTAAGACACCATAGAGTTGCCCATTTTTATTGTTGGTAATATCTAGACCAAGATATTGTTTTTAGCAATAAAGCGGCTGTTTGTACTATTTATTACATTGATTTTTATATTTTCTTGATTACTGTAGCATATGTACAATTAAACATATTTATTCATTCATTAATTACTAACTGATTTTTGAATCCTTAGCAAAAGTTATTGCCAAGCCTCCTTTATATCACAAAAAATACCTACCTATTATATTATCTGATTTTAAAATATACAAAGTTTCAACCACATATAAGAAAGTTCTTCTTACTTCCTCAATTGGTTTACTTATTAAACCAATTTTTATAGTATAAGTACAGCAAGTAGAAAGTTTATGGCTATTACATTTTTGGAATTAGATGAAAATATTGAAACTTTGAGTATAAATGCATAATATCACCATTGCAGATGCAAACTTTTTATATGGAATACAAAATTGGTTCACATGCAGTTAATAATAATGATCAGAAAGTTAATAGCAGTGGTCATCAGGTAGTTTATGCTTGCTATTTTGTTAAACACATGCTAATGTAATACACATTCATCATGGTAGTATTCAGAAAGGCAATAAAAACTGAAGCGATGCTACTTTGCACTGACTTAAAATTATGGGAACAATGTAATCTTTTCCTACTATATTGCAATACTGGCTCTGTTTAAGGATAAACATTAAAAGTTCTACATTCATTGTGTGCTGCGTTGTATAACATTGAGAAATTTACAAACATTGCCCAGTGTTTGGTAATCCAACACTTAGTACACTTACTGGTGTTATAAAATATAAAGCACATGTTGGACAGTGGAAAAGAATTAATGAGACATAGGTTAAATTATTTCAATGGAAAAATACTAGATAAAATCAACTCAATTCACAAGTGAATTCTCAGGTGGAAAACGAACCTGCAACCTGCAACGTCCAGTTCAATGATCTCCCATTTGAGCTTCAGAACCTTGTGAACACCTGTCAATATTTTCTAATACCTTTCCAATTTTATGCTGTAGGCCAGCATTGTGTCATCAATGAGAGAAACATCCTCTTGTATTCGAAAGAAATATTTTTTGAAATATTTGGGCAAACAATTAAGATGAAACAACAAAAAATTATAAAATACATGGGTTTTTGTCATTTACTCAATCCATCGAAAATGCATTTCCTTTATGTTTTTTAATTTAATTTTTTTTTTATTAACTATGTAGGTAATTTGATATTAATTTATTACACTTGACATTCTATTGGACGCTTACATTATTTAAATTATGGTATTTACTTTATTTAATGAATACATTATCCCCAATTACTGAATGCTATCTGTCGGTAAAATATGTGTTATATTAATTATTATTTTAAGCAATAAAGTATTATTAATAGAAAGATAATTATTAATAGAGAAACATTAACATTATTAAAATAT
Source organism: Calamotropha paludella (assembly GCA_927399485.1). NCBI lineage: Eukaryota > Metazoa > Arthropoda > Insecta > Lepidoptera > Crambidae > Calamotropha > Calamotropha paludella. The sequence continues at coordinate 27,514,541 of OV656811.1, read as the reverse complement.
TTTTGATCAAACCTTAATTTACTAGAGATTATTGGTCACAGAGACATCAATGATTAAATTTATAATTTTTTATATATATATTTTTTATGCATTTTCAATGCGATCTTATAAGATAAATTATTATAATAGAAAAATACTAGAAAAAATCGACTCGGGTCACAAGTGAATCTCCCGCCTGAGATTCACTTGTGACCCGAGTCGATTTTTTCTAGTATTTTTCTATTATAATAATTTATCAATGATTAAGTACTTGATTTTTTATAGGTAAATAACGCGAATGCAATGTATATCTTGCATAAAAAATAGTTATGATGAAGTTGAATACCATAGAGCCACAAAAAAGTTTTGAAAAAGATATCTTTTTTTGTATTAGTAGTTCACACTGGATTAGTGTTAGTTAAACAATGTGTTCATAATTTGAACAAGTCATTGTTTAAAATCCATATCCATCTGGGATAATGTTCTTTTCAAATGGTAAATCAATTAAGCTTTAGTGGTACCCAAGATTTAGACACTTATAAAATATCCCCTTTTTAAATTATGTTTTGATCACAGCGGGAAGTCGATTAGGATTAGGAGGATGAAAATACTTTTTTGTTGAGTTCACATATACACATTAAGTTCATATAAGACAAAGAAGAGAATAATCTCTATTAATTTTTAAATTATGATTAGCATGTTCAGCAAATGTTCTGAATTAAGTGGAAAATAGTATAAAGAAACTATTTCTTTATTTTAAATATAATGTAAACTTACTTTTGACAAGGCCTTAAAAACTGTATGTGTTATACAGGTGTCCCAAGATAGCCTGGGACGAAGTTGTGTTGTTGTAATATTTCTTACCACACACCTCACATAATGTCAAAATAAAATTTAATTGCCAAGAACATAGATAGATGCTTTTCAAAATCCTTTATTTTTTTTTTATAATGAATAAATCTTATAAAAACCAATATTTGAGTAAAATATATAACAATTAGCTGACCTGGAAATGCATTGCTGTGTTATAAATTAAAATAAAACATATATTTAAATAAGTCGCAACAAATCCAACAAAATGAAAAAAAAAAACAATATTGGTTGAGTAGTGTCGGAGTTCATCGCAGTCAAACATTGTGACAAGGAATTTTTAGAATAAAACACTTTTTTACGGATTTTTGTGCATGTTTTGCAATGTCAGGATTAAATAAAAAATAAAACATGCACAAAAATCCCTAAAAAAGTATTTTATTCTAATGTGTAATGTGCGCGGAAGTGTAAGAACTAAATAAGGATTTTTTATTTATAAATATGGCATATTGGCATATAGGACAGAGGTAGAATGTTTTTCTTATAATTATTTATTTAGATATAAAAATCTTATTTATAACTTAAATGCTTCAATACCAAAAAAATGGTTATGACATTTTATTAAATTCCAAAAGATTATTCTCTCAATAGATCCATTCGCTTATTCAAATGCAAATTCATTTCAGAATTTAAAACCATTAATTCTGTACAAGTCACTTTCACTTGTAAAGCTCTAGTCAATCAAAGATGAACCATTAATCATTGGCAATACTAATTTCCTTATTCTCCTCAAACTTAATTAATGGCCTGTTTGTTTAGCCAATAAGCCTAACACAGGTCTTAATTAGGTATACTTTTAGCAGCCTCTATAACGTCTGACTTTCCCTGCGACGTGTCGGTCAACGACCTCACGAAATTCGACTCTTGCGCAACTCTAATGACTATCGCTTTCTAGGCCTATGATTTTGGATATCGCAAATTTTATTCTAAAGTCTGTTCATTTTAACTTGTCCTATTTGGTAAGCAATCTTGGCACAACTTTTTAACGAAATCGCCCATTTAAAAATAAAATAATAACAAAGTCAATAATCTATTATAATAAATCGTTATTAAAGACTGAAACCTATTGAATCTAGTTATCAGTTGATTTTTAATGCTGCATTTTTAATAAAAAGGAGTGCCAAGATTGTTTACCAAATAGGACAAGTTAGGACTTTATGTTGGAATTGAAAATTATTTAAAGTTGGGTTAAGGAATCTTTTTATCTTTCAAATAGGGTATCCGTATACATATATCCGTTACCATAGTATCCATAACACAAGCCTTGTACGAATGTAAGAAATATTATTATTATTAACTTACTTTATTATTGTAATACAATTTTTAATGATAAATGTGATATTTGAGCAACATTATTCCATTAATTTATGTTATCGTGATCAAGTTTCAAGTAGATAGTTTTTTTGCATTTATATTTTTGCATATTATTAATTTATATGATTGGCATTCATTTTATTGAATTTTTATTTTTTCATAGTAAGTAGAACTAGAAAAATTGTAATGTGATAAATATTTGCATAATATGTTTAAATAGGTCATAAGCTCGGATTTATAATAAATATCTATATATTATTACCTACTTAAGTTAATGCAAAAATTAAATGCATTCAAATTTCACATAAGTAGATTTAGTTGTAAGACGGTGAGTCATCCGATGAACTAAAACGGTCCAGCGAATGTGATCTCGGGGGTAGATAGCATCTGATGCATCTCCGCTATTTAAAATGGCGAATCGGCGATGCGCTAAAATTGTTTCAACTACCAGACGGTAGAGTGAAGTCATAACGATTTTGTGAACGCTCATGTGACAATTGATGGCCGCCGTAATTCGCATACCAGTTTTCCTGGTAGTGCCATTCCAAGGTCCCAGGGCCAACCACCGGCTGAGTCGATAAAGATAAAAAAAAATCTGGGTATTGTGGTGCCATTTAGCTTTAGCCAAACTTTGGTATCTTGTTAATAATGTTGGTATCTTGTAAATAATTTTGGTATCTTGTAAATAATTTTGGAATCGTGTAAATTATTTTATTACAAAGTTTTATTTACTTTCACCTGTAATCTGTGTGTAATGAAATCTTCCAAGTTAAATTTGACCTACTTCCCGGCTTACCATTGTGCTGAAATTTTGCTAGCATATTTATATCACGTGACAATGCAATAGTATGATGACAAGAGCGGACCTGATGCTGGAGCTGAAAGGTGGTCGTAGGAACTCCGCAATAAAACGACAAAACACCATCGAGTTTGGGCTCGTTTGGTTAGTATTGACGAGCATTTTGATCCTATATGGTAACCAGGATCTGATGCTGGAGAAGGTGGCCACAGGAAGTCCGCAATAAAACGACACAACTCGATGAGTTTGGGCTCATTTAATTCGTCTTGTTGAGTACTTAATATGCGTATGCAACCCTATTTTTATCTTTTTAGTTCGTTTAATTAACAAGTAATAATAAAAGATTGATTTTTAAAACAAGTATTTTTGAAAGAAAATAATTATTTATAGTAATGAACTAATTAAAAAAAATGTCGTCTCCGAAATGCCTTCTTATATCAAACATTTTGGTGTCAGGAATGAAATGCCCGACAAAGTGGATTCCATTTCTCGTCCTAGGCATTGCGAACATTCTGGCTATGAAATGCGAACTGGATTCGGTATTTAGATCTGTCTTTTTCTATCTGTGTATTTCGAATAATACCTAATACGTAGATGGTTTGATAATATCAATGACTATGTATTTCATTTTATTTTTTTTCATTCATAATGCCATATTTCTATGAGAACCCTCAGGGCCTCGGAGGTGTGGTCGTTTTTATATGCGTTGATATCTCATAAAAATATCATTGACTTTTATAAAGTTGTTAATTTTAATACTAGAAAAAATCTTCTAGACTCACAAGTTTTTCTCAGGCGGGACTAGAACCCGCAACCTTTTTATCTACTGCTCTCCCTATTGAGCTACCGAGCTTTGTGGGCACCTTTTTTCGCTGTATGCCAGTAGTTTCGAGTATTTTTCTATTCAAACTTATCATTTTATAATATAAAAATAAAAAAAATGAGCTTTTGTACTTTTATTCCAGCAAAGAATTTCTTAACTTACTTTAATAAAAAATAATATATCACAAGAAAAACAAATCCAACTTGCCTCAGGTGTTATTTGGGACTCGAACCCCTTCACATTAAGCTACCCAGACCCTCACTCCTTTTCTTGTAATATTTTTTTATCTCTGTTTAATACTTGAATAACGAAAAATATTATTATTTTTTGGGTACGTTATTTTCATAGCAATATCGCTCAAAGACCTAGTTTAACAACTAAGCAAATTATGGAACGGAATTAAATTCTAACATAAAATTTTATTACCCTTTGTTCTTCACTGTTTAACTCTTGTACAAGCAGCAGCACATCGATCTAGCCAAAATGTAATCAACCTATTTTCAACTATAAATTAAACTCATACGAGTTTAATGTTGATTGGAAATAATTATTGATGAGTCGATAGTTATAATTGTTTTCTGTTACAGTTTGTAAAGACTGTCAGCGCTAGAAATAGATTTAAATCTTTAGTGCCATACATACAAAATACATACATACATTTAATTTTGGACGACCGTTTGGCACAACGGTAGCGATCTTATCTTTTACATCTACAATCCTGGGTTCGTATTCCGGACTGGGCAGATGTTTGTGTGATGAATATAAAAATTTGTACCTGAGTCAAGGGTATATTTGTGTAAATAATTAACTAATGTCTATCCCTTACCCTACTATCCATAATACTAGTATAACAGTGCTTCCTTTGGGCTAGGCTAATTGGTGTGAATGTAAGAAATATTAATATGCTTTAACGCAGTCCGTAATCAGAGCAAATTGCATTTTCGTTAACGATCAAAAATATTTTTTATTGCGAGGGAATTAACTTTAAAAATGGTAGAATAAGGTTACCAAGCTCTCTCGTTTTGTGTTATAAGGGTCTATTCTCCTGAGTGCTTTCTCAGAAGACTTGTCAAAAAATTTCGACCTTCATCTCATAAATAACTAAAATATTTCCCTTTCCTTGGAACTCGTCTTTGAAATGATGGAAGAGACTAAAATTTCTTGTATTGGTCAAAATACTAGTTTAGCTCTTTACTGTTTAGGAGGAATCGATCGTTATTTCACTTATACACAATGGCATACAATGACAAGTTTGTCCGCCGTCCCTATATTTTCATCGGACAACCAGACTTACAAATAGGCGCCACCGTTATATGGTCGGTATACCAAAGAGCCGCACAACCCTTTTTGGTACCAACTTTGTGATCCGTACCGCTAAAAAGTGGAACTCTTTGCCTGAGTCTGTCTTTCCTGAGAAAGACAATTTAGGGGTCTTCAGGTCACGAGTGAATAGGTATCTTCTAGCAGGCGCGTCACATCCTAGATCGCATCATCGCTTGCCATCAGGCGAGTTAGCGATCAATTGCTCACCTATTCACGATAAAAAAAATCATTATATTTATCCTATAATTTATTGTATTTATTTTATATTTATATAATTTTATATAATTTCTGTATTATAACCCGTCCGTCTTCAAAGCCAGGGTGAATAGGCACCTTCTGGGTTAGCTCGCTCCATCGTAGATCCTATCTTGGTCCCCGGACTTGTTTGAGAAAAAGAGCGAACCCATTAGAAATACCTTAATGTCTTCTGAGAATTTGAGATGTTATATAAAATGAGATTGCTGTCACATTAGAACTCGTAGAAATTGCCCTGAACATACAAGTAGTGATTTATTTAAGTGAGTCTTGTAAGCTTTGCCAAAACAAATCTTGTCTGCCTTATTTATTAATGGCTGGCGTCTATATTATTTTTTTTTTGCACTTTGTGACATCTACTTATACAAATACAATATCTTGATTCACTATAGAGAAAGAGATTTTTATATTAAGATAAATCCACCTTTAAAAGTACCCTTAACCGAAGAGCTTGTTTAAAAGGTCTGATGAGAGAGTTGAAGAAGCGAGAGTGGAATCTGTGATCTCTGCCCCTGTGGAAAAAGGCGTGTTATATATATGTATGTATGGATATGTACGTAACCTGTATTTGTTATTAGTTGTAAAGGAGATTTCCAATTTTGAGCACATCAGTTACACTTATTGTATTTAAAAAAAACGCCTATTTAACACGATTTTCCTGTTTAAAAATAAATGTCATTGGCAATGACAAAGTGGTGAAAATTACCAAAATTCATTTCGTTCTTTATCAAAAGTACCAACTTGTTTAAAATTTATTTAGATTAATAAATATTCTTGAAGTTGAAAATCAAACAAGTATTCCAGTGTACTAAAGGCCGTAAAAAAGCTCTTTGCTATTGTCAACCTTTTACAAAAAGTATTTTAGCAAACATAGTATTTACATAATACTAATATACCAAGCAAAACGTACATACGAGATACAAAATGAATTTTAAAAAAGTATTTTAAATACAAGATGAGAATACGTATTTTGTATCTCTTATCTGTATATTATTACTATGTTTAATGATATTTACTTAAAACAAATACTTGTTTAGTTTGTTGCAATCAACGATGTAATGACACCATAACACTACGATTATTGTGATAACTTTTTTTGTGGATTATGTATGGTGACGACGTATAATATTGTAAATGTCGTTACTTCTGTTAATGCTGACGAGTTTCTTGCGCCCATTCTTCTAGTCAGTTAAAAGAGGTCCTGAATGGGTGGTAGGTAAAAATGTTGGAGGATTCAAAACAAATTATTTTAAGTGTGTTTGAATAAGGCTATTTCCATTTTAATTGTATTTCAGATATTTTATCTTATATAGGTAGGTAAGTCACATCTCCCGCTATTGAATTGGACATACTGTATTACTCATAAGAAAAACATACTGAACCCAATCCTATAACTTTCTATATATTTTCTAGTATTTTAACTGTATTTAAAAATAAACGCCAATGAGTAAGTTAAGAACTCACACTAAGCACTAATGTAGGACGGCTCGGACGTTAACCGATATTCCTAGATTCTATTCCCGTCTGACCTCGCGACGTTAAGGTCATCGTTTCCGTCTGAAGATTTTGACCTATGCGTTTCCAGGGTCGTGTTAATCATGCGTAAGCACATTGAGTTGAGAAGAGACGTGAAAATATCAACATGCTGCACTGGACACGATTCAGCGCAGAGTTGAGTGGCTCTTTAGTCACAGTAAATTAGTGAACAGCAAGCTTTCACACCTTAGCTCACCGCCGCAAAGTTGCGTGTTTATTGATCTTCTGCAGAATGTACTTTGGAGAGTATGCTCAGGATCTGCAAGTGCTCATACCGCCATCACCTTTTTTCCATCGGACATCCTGACGCACTGCGGGCTGCCACTCTTTCTTACTTGCTATTCCTACCTGTGGAACCAAGCACTTCTCAACATCTTTTAAAATGCGCACAGCAAATGAGTGGAACTCTCTTCCTGTGTCTGTATTTCCAAGTACTTATAATCCGTCCGTTTTCAAAGCCAGGGTGAATAGGAATCTTCTGGGTTAGCTCGTTCCATAGTATATTTTGTCTTGTCTCCCAGGCTTGAGTGGGATCAAAGAGCGACCCCTTAAAAAAAAGAATGTCAGTTGTAACCGAAGTCAACTTTGTTCAAATCCCGATGAGTCACTAAAGGATTCAATCACATTCGTCAGGAGGGAATCGCATCTTGTTATCGACCATTCTTTTCTGTAGCCCAGGAAAGTCATTTGTTAGAGCAAGAAAGATATCGAGCTGCCTCGTTTCGTTACACATCGTTTCCGCTGCCGTACGCGATGGCACTCAAGCTATCTTTCTCACTCTACTTAATGAAATTCCTGGGTGATAGAAAAGGATGGGCCATGGAAAACTGTTAAGGGTAGTTTAGCTTACCACGAAGAGTGAATTTTAATAATATAATGGACGTATTGTAGAGTATTAGAAATATTATTAGCAATCAAAGAAAAAATATTACCGTTCTCCGATCCTTTCTAAGATACGTCCGAACGTAGAATCAACTCATTGAGTCATTCATCATCATAAATTATTATCTCTCTTTTTTACTATCATTTTTTATTCGCAGCCGTCTATCGATGATGTGTCGCTATTTATATTCTATTGTAAAGCAATAGAGTCCAAAATGTCAACCGTCGAATTTATTAATGTAACATTGTTTCGGTTAACACACTTTCATTCGAAGGTCAGTGACACAGTTATGAAGTAGTATGGGACCTTTTTTTTGGTAGGTTTTTTTGTACGAAAGTGAAATTACTCCAAATGTATGATGCTGTCGACTGGAAGAAAGTTTAATAGTGCTTTGTGTGGAGATACAAGTTTTGCACTAGTGAAAGCTTTCCAGGTATGTGGATTTGGAGATATATGCTGTGATAAATATGCTCTGTATCTCGTATGACATCTCGAATTTATCTTTTAAGGATAAAAGTATGTATATACACATATATATAAATTCTGTGTCACAGTGTTTGACCGCGATGACCTCGGAACTAGTCGACCGATTTTGATGATTTTTTTTAATTTTGCTGGATTTGTTCCGAATTAGGACATAGGGTAGGTTTCATTTAAATTTATAACAATTTGTTCCGAATTATGACAGGGTTGGTTTCATTTAAATCTATAATCTAAGATCACAGTGGTTTGTGTGTTTGTCTGTCCGCTCTTTCCCCCGCTCTTTTTACATTGTATCAATAACGTTACCATAGCAACGCGTTAACCGCAGGTAGTTCGTCTACCGGACGTTAGATGGCGCTAACGGAAAAAAATTAATAATAGAAAAAAGTTTAAAGAATTTTGTCCACCCGTGCGAAGCCGGGACGGGCCTCTAGCATATACTCTAAAAACACAAATTTGTTGTTTGTGTGTTTGTGTGTCCGCTCTTTTTCCATTGTATCAATTAACGTTGCCATAGCAACGCGTTACCGGGTCAGCTAGTTTATAACAATTATAACACATCAACGCGTGGTCACGTCAGCAAAAGCTACTTAGGATATATCAAAAAAAAATATAGCCCACTAGAAAATGCAAATAATGTTGTGTTCTACACCGATAGATTCTATTTCTTATCAAGATCAAAAAATTGTCAAACTGAATGAGATAAGTATAAAATAAAGTAAAAAATTATAAATAATTTTTAGCGATTACTAAATTATGTAATATAATGTTTATGACTATGGTAGATATACTCATCAAGGAATTGTCGATCTCGTTCATGGTACTCCACTCCAAGGGTTCGATTATTTTAGAGGCACTTTATATTAAATCGGGTCTGGGTGTTATGGTAGGTACTATCGCTGAACTTTTAGCGTAGCGATCCTGCCTTTCGCACCGGCGATCCTGGGTTCGAGTCCTAGATGGGGCACATCTTTGTGTGAAGAACACGAGTATTTGTACTTGAGTCATGGGTATTCATATACATTTCTATGAATATTACATATTTATACATCGTATATGTATATCTATCCGTTAGCCTGGTATCCATAACACAAGCCTTACAGTGCTTACTTTGGGCTAAGCTAATTAGTGTAAAAGTAAGAATTATTATTATTTCCATCATTAAATATCGTAAAAGGAAACGTGTTTGTATGAATTATATTATTATTACAATCAAACTTTTTGCTTAAGTGTTAGGTCCTATTTTAAGTTTTCGACAGATTTGTTCGCATTGCTTCTGATCTATAACAGAAACCTGTTATTGGCCTTACAATATAATAACTTGTAATATGTAATTTAATATTTGTGACGCTGTTGGTTTCTTAAATAAATAAAATAAAAAATATATATACTCGCTTTTCAGATTAAAATATTGCTGTGTCCTACAAAGGATAAGAGATAAAAATATTTTGTTTACAATAATATTACCTGTCACATCACAAATTGGAGAGGGGAAGGGGGTGGAATATTTAACATACCTAGCAATATATCCCATTAATTAAATCAGATCTTTAAGCGTACGGCATTAGATTTTAATATATAATTAAAACGATTTTGAAATAAACCGTGAGAAGTAGGTTATAACGGATCTTCAAAATTTTGACTTTCACTTGCGTTCGGTTACTGTATTTATTGGCTAAGTCTTATTTTTTAGTCGTTATTGGTATGAAACTTTCGAGGAAAGTGAAGGGATTTTTGATGTATGCAAAAATCCGATAATACTGTAAGGTAAAACTTCCTTTTCAAAGGTCAATGTATTTTTGCACTTTACGCACTTAGCTTATTTATTCATAAAAATATGTAACAAAGAAAAAAAATATTGGAAATATATTATGAACTGTGAGTAACTTATGTTAATATAATAATAATATTTCTTACATAGACCAATTAACCTAGCCCAAAGTAAGCACTGTAAGGCTTGTGTTATGGATACTAGGGTAACGGATAAACATACATAATATACCTAGATTTGTAATATTTATTGATATAAAGGGTGTCCCAAAATTAACGCAAGATTTGAATTAAAAAGAAAACACAGTTTTTAGTCTTTTGATTGTAATTTTTTTATTGATTCATAAAGTACATAGGATAGGGTTATTTATGAAATAACACATCGGGCAAATGGCCTCCGCGGCTTTGCATACACATACGCACTGGTTTGTCGAAATTTTCTACGACCATTCTGCATAAATGTGACTGTTACTGGTGCTCAATATCGCGACATGAGAACGCAGTTCTTTTTGCCGAAATTGGATTATATTGATGTGGCCAATATGTGGTTTTAACAAGATGGTGCCACATGCCATACAGCCAGCGAGACACTTGAATTACTGCATGAGACATTTCGTCGTGTACTCTCTCGTTTCGGTGATCATAATTGGCCCTCTAGATCGTGTGATTTAACACCATTAGATTTCTTTTGATGGGGTTATTTAAAATCAAAGATCTACGTCAACAAGCTTACAACCACGCGTGCATTAAAGGAGGAGATTCAACGTTGAATCAACGAAATTCAGCCACATTTATGCAGAATAGTCATAGAAAATTTCGACAAACGAGTGCGTATGTGTATGCAAAGCCGTGGAGGCCATTTGCCCGATGTGTTATTCCATAAATAACCCTATCTTATGTACTTTATGAATCAATAAAAAAATTACAATCAAAAGACTAAAAATTTTGTTTTCTAATCAATTCAAATCTTGCGTTAATTTTGGGACACCCTTTACAAGCTGACACGTCGCCTAGCTGGCTCAGTTATTATAATTTACATAATTAAAGTTTGTTTAGATTTTAGTGCGACCAGATGCCATTTTTTACAAGATTTTAAGTGTCTCATAATGAGATTTTGCTTTGTTTAATGACTTGTTTTTGTTTATTTATTTATTTTAAACTTCATGCACAAATTATAAAAACGCGTTCTCTACCAGTCAACCGTAGGGTGAGGTAAAGATCAAGGTGGTAGGTTTTTTCATATCGTAACAACGGTTTACCAAACTACGATTTCGTTTAGATAAGACTGTATCATGTTTTAAGAGCAAATGCTTACTTGTGTATAGACAAGAGATTTAAGGGTGGCTTCAGAGTAATTTGACCTTAGTCGTAAAGCCGCCTCACAGCCATTAGGCGTACAACTTGAAATTGTGGGATTTTCGTGGGATCGCAACCTGAAACCTTGCTGCGACCTCATTAATGCAACAATTTAAGTACCATAATATGTGTTATGAATAAATTTGAATGGGTGTAGATCTTAATATTGGGTTCTATTCATATGTGGATATATTGCTACGTATTTATCATACAAGATAATAGTAAAGAAAAAAAATCAAAATCAGCTTTTATTATAATTATAACTCGTTAATAAAACTAATTAAAAGTTAAAAAGCCCAAACTCGATGACGTTGTGTTTTCTTATTGCGGAGTCCCTATGACCACCTTCCAGCTCCAGCATCAGACCCTGGTTACTATATACGAATAAGGATAAAAGTACTAGTCAATACGAAACAAACGAGCCCAAACTCGGTGGGGCTGTGTCTTTTTATTGTGGAGTTTCTATGACCAACTTCCTGCTCCAGCAACAGATCTGCTCCATGTCATCATAATATTGCTTTGTCACGCGTATTACAAAAAAGAAGTGGGTCAAATTTAACTTGCAAGATTTTATTACAGACATCGGGATAGGTAAAATTAAATAAAAGGTTTTAATTATATGACATTATTAGTTATATAATAGCGGCCCGTCCCGGCTTCGCACGGGTAGATAAAACTCTTAAATTTTTTTCTATCATTAAATATTTTTCTGTTAGCGCCATCTAGCGTCCGGTAGACGAACTACTTGCGGTTAACGCGTTGCTATGGTAACGCGTATACAATGGAAAAAGAGCGGACAGACAAACAACAAATTTGTGATCTTAGATTATAGATTACTGCATTAGAACACATCGTCAAAATTGTATTCTACGAGGCGTGTTTTTTAAGTAAGTACCGTTTTGAAATTAGAAAAAGATATGCTAAGATATCTCAATAATTTTATTTTTACATGGAAGCCTGTACCTTTATCTATGTTACTTCATAATTTTCGTCAATATTGAGGCACTTATCATAACGTTGTACCAGTTTTTGAATGCCCTTCTCATAGAAGTCTGCCGCCGAAGGAGTATTGCTTGTGGAATTTCTGCCTCGTAATGAGACAATCAATGCAGCAGCTTATTGTAAGACATTGCACAATCTGCGTCGTTCAATCGAGAACAAAAGACGTGGCAAGTTGAGCAAGGGCATCGTTTTGCTGCATGATAATGCCCGTCCGCATGTGGCTAATCAGACCAAAGATCTCATCACATCTTTTCGATGGGAAACTCTAGATCATCCTCCGTACAGTCCTGATTTGGCGCCCAGTGACTACCATCTGTTCCTGCACTTGAAGAAACACCTTGGGGGTCAGCGTCTTCAAGACGATGACGAAGTCAAAACATTTGTGATGCAGTTTTTAAAAAGTCAGGCGGCAAACTTCTATGAGGAGGGCATTCAAAAACCGGTACAACGTTATGATAAGTGCCTCAATATTGACGGCAATTATGTAGTAAAGTAGATTAAGGTACAGGCTTTCATGTAAAAATAAAATTATTGACATATCTTAGCACGTCTTTTTTTAATTTCAAAACGGTACTTACTTAAGAAACACGCCTCGTATATGAGGAGAAGAAAGAAAAAATGAGTAAAAAATCTCGAACATAATGTTTTACACGTTGAAGGTGGAAGGTAATCTCCGGAACTAACAAATGTACTTAAAAAAATCTTTCACTAGTCTATTATTCCAAACAGGCATGTATATTATAATTATGAAGTTGACTACCGCCTTTTTCCCTGTAGGTTCCTGACTTTCTAGGATCCTGACATACATTTCTCGCTTCCTCAACTCTCATTAGACCTTTCATACAAGCTCATCTGTTAAGGTTCTTTTGACCTAGCTTTTTCAGGACATCTTCCGAAAGTTCGCCTTGGTCTGCCTTTACCGACTGTCCCATGCACATTTGCCCCATAAAGTGTTAATCTTCTTTCGTCTATCTTTACATGTCCAAACCATCTAAGCATCGTGTTATAATTAAAAGTATGTACACATTGTTATAAACCAGGAGAAGTCGTAGCTTGTTATTCATTACTTAATTAAAATAATAAAAAGATATTTAAATTAAATAAATAAGCAATTACCATACATATAAGTGTGGCATTCGTGTACAAAGTAGATTATTCTTTTGTAAAAGGCGTTGTATTAATCTAGACCGAATAGCTGCGTGTATCGGTTTCATGGCGCGCCATTTAATAACGCAATTAAACCTGTTGTGGGCAAACGTATTTGCTTTTCTCATTAAGGTTAAATATACTTATATTATAATTAATTAGCAGTAGTTGAAACGTTCGACCCGCGATTGCCTAAGGATATTGGTCAAAGGGTTAACACGGGTTCTTGTTTTGGAACAAACTTTTTTGGCAGAATATTGAAAGGCGAAATTTGATATAACTTGCTGGCTGATAATGGATAAAAAATTATCTAACCTAACCTAACTTGCGATGTATAACAATTTGTGCCTTTTGATTTTATGCCAAAGTAAATATCGAATAGACATATTGTGCGAAAGTAAGGGATCTCCGTTGACCCACATCTGTTAGCACGTAATCGCGATTTAAAATATGTTTTGTCCTTCTTTCCCATTTGCGAACGTCATTTACTAGAGAGAGATAGCGTATCTTTGAGCGGATCGTCGCTGCTGAGGCGTGCTTCAGCATTCATCCTATCTTTCTCGCTCTAGCATATCACATTTCTGAGCGGCTAAAAAAGATTGAGCAAGAAGAAATGAGTCTACTTTCATTAGTGTTTTTCTACAGCTCATGTACACCGCCATATACCCTATCATAGTCTTATATTTCTCTTCTGTCTATCCTAAGATTAACTTATTCATTTATTTCTGGATGTTTAATAAAAAATATTAAACCCTTTTAAAATCTCTCGAAATTTGCTAAAAACTTTAACAAGAGTCATGCAATTACTTATTCTCGCCATACAAATTCCACTGTTCAAGAAAGAGGCCACTACAGACCGCATTAGCGGTGCCACACTTGAATTGTCATTTTTATTCATCAATTGAAATAAGAATAATCATTTAAGGCACCTGAAGATCCTCAAGCTTTCCCGTGTTTCGGAAGACACATTAAGTCCCGTTTGCTTGTAGATGTCCTGAAAAAACCCAGGTCAATGGTAACCTTAACCGACGAGCTTGTATAAAGGTCTGATGAGAGTTGAAGTAGCGGGAGCTCAGGATCGTGAAAGTAGAAATCTGTAGAAACCCCTGCGGAAGCATCCACCAATAAGCATTGAGTCCATTATCCTTGCATTATTAATAGTAAATGCTTGTCTATGTGAACGTAAATAGGCTACTGTGACGTTGATAATGTTTCTGACAAAAGAAATAGAGTTACGAACTTTCGAAAGAAATTTCTAAGAATTTTACATTCACTTTAACTCTTTAAAGTGTGTTGTATTATCGAGCGATACTTTTTGTTCTGCTTTTGAAGAAACTCACATTGCCTTTATTGTAATGTCTTACTAAGTTAAATCATAGAGCAGTGTGGTGCCCAGAAGAGTAGATTAGCACAATTTAATCACACTTAAGAGTATCGTAGACTAATTATATTTGAAAAATTCATTATTTTAGAACGCATATTAATCACTAGCTTTCCGCCCGCGGCTTCGCCCGCGTGGAATTCGGTTATATTGCGGTATAAAGCACAACTATAAGAAAACTTTCCCATTCCCACGGAAAAATCTAAGAAGCGCGATGTAACGCTGGATACAATTAGTTGTTAAACCAAAACTGAATGGTACACTATATTATATGTTTTCCCTTGTGGAGCAAAAACATGCAGATTTTGGGCACTGGAAACCCGGGAACACGCTTCATAGAGCTGACCATGCGAAAACCAATGTTTTTCCAAGCTATCATTCCACTTCTTATGTATTTAAAAAAACACATCGTACCATGTTTTAAAAAACACCCAGCGCCATCTATCGCATACCTCAAGAACTAAATAACGTAACTAATACTTAAACCAATTAGTAATTCGTTGACTTTAGTGATTTCAGGATAAGTAGATGTAAAAAAAACAATTTAGACGATAAAACAAATTGTACGTCATCCCTCGAGAATTCCTCATTTTCGAGGATTCATTTTCGTATCATTTAGCTTGCAAATTTACATCTTCATATTCGTTTGCAACATGTAAGTAGATGTAAAAAAAACAGTTTAGACGATAAAACAAATTGTATGTCATCCCTCGGGAATTCCTCATTTTCGGGGATTCATTATCGTATCATTTAGCTTCTAAATTTACATGTTTATATTCGTTTGCAATATTTTACCTTGTTTTAAACGACACACAGCGCCATCTACAATCCATCCATCAAGCAAACAATATTTTTGTTTTTCCTCGGGAATATCAATTTTTTCCAGGATAAAAAGTACCCTATTATTTAATCCGGACTTTTATCTTTACGTCTGCAAAATTTCAAAGCAATCGGTTCAGTAGTTACGGCGTGAAAGCGGAACAAACAAACAAACAAACTCACTTTCCGATTTATGATATTAGTAAGGATTAGGCATAATTTGAAATAGCTTGCTGGCTGATAATGAATAAAGAAATACCTAACCTAACTTTACCTGCAATGTATGTCAATTTATGCCTTTTGATTATTGCCAAGTGACCTTCTGCGCAACAAGATTTGGAGAAATTCTTCCGTCCAACAGTGGACGTCTATTAGATGAGATGAGGATGAATTATGGCGCTGTCTTGTCGTGGGAACGTACCCATACAACGCGACCCTTTCGGGGGGCATTGGATACCACGCTTGTCATGTAGTCAATATCCTCTAGAGCTTTTTTTCTGTTTGCAAAAAAGTATTAGGAGGGGCGAGATCTTGACATTAATAATTCATCTGTAATTTGTTTTCTTTTATTGTATTACTAGAAATAAGAGCCGTAAGGTAAAAGGTTCAGGGAAAATATTTGAACTGTGTTAAGACCTTATAGGGTGAGCTAAACCCATTAGTCTTTTTTACTTAATAATGGGCTTGTGCCTTGAAATTAAGTAGTTTTCGCACATATTTTTTTTAATTTCAACATAATTTACTAGCTTCGCCCTTTAATGATGTTTTGGCAACCGTTTGGTGCAACGGTAGCGATCCTACCTTTGGCACCGACCTTGGTTCGAACCCGGAAGGGGCAGATGTTTGTGTGATGAATACGAGCATTTGTACCTGAGTCATGGGTGTTTATATATATTTCTATGAATATTACATACCTATGTGTCATATATGTATGCCTATCCGTTACCTTAGTATCCATAACAGAAGCCCTACAGTGCTTACTTTAGGCTAGGCTAATGTTGTGTATGTAAAAAGTATTTATAGAGGTATTAGTTAATAAACACACATTTTCTTATAACTTCACTAGACCAAGATCTAAATTACCTATAACTTTATGTTACTAGAACAATATTCATGATGCATTTCCTTTTTTGCGGTGATAAAAAAAGAATCATAATAATTGGTACCAGTACAAGCCGCACCTATTTTTAATTTTCACACGACGGATGAAATAGATTAGATTTATAGAAAGATTGACTTTTTAAATGAATATAAAATGCATAGAAAATAGTTTAAAGCCATTTAAGTACTGTTGATTTAATTATTTATGAATTATGGATTTCTGGAATGTATTTTGCCGTTATGCATGCTAAAATAATCAGTGAAACATTTTAAACTTTTTTATTTTATTAATTCGACAATATACCGTGTTTCTAGAGAAATACAAGACTATGATTAATTTATAACATCACAATACTAAAAGTGAAAGTTACATTTGGCGGTCTCATCGCTTAGAGCGATCTCTTCCAAACAGTTTTGTTTAAGAAAAATACATGGCATATTTAATGCATAAGCAGGTCTCTTACACTAACCGCCCGTGAAATTAGTTTTATTCTGACAGACGACGGATGGTTAGAGAGTGTAACAGCAGCCTTGTAGGCAGCTACTAGAGATTTCACAAATGTTTAACGCATCTGTTTTTAGTCGGCCATGACTACGAGGCCAGACGGCCGGTAGACGAGAGAAAGGTAGTGACTCAAGCTGGGTGCAATGATCTGAGGTCGATTCCGCGTTACGTGATCGCTTAGAGAGTAACAAACGTTAACCGAACTTGGGAAAATACGTAAGAGAAAATATACTATTTTAATAGAAAATATTTGAAAAAATTGACTTGGCTCACAAGTGAATTCTCAGGGGTTCGTTTCCCGCCTAATAATTCATTTGTGAGACGACTTTTTTTGTGCTTTTCTACTAATGTCTTATGAGATAGCATTAACAAAAATTAAGAAATCTATATAAAATTATAAGCTAAAGGCTGTTTCATCTTCATCGATTGCCTAAATATTTGTAAAAATATTTCTTTCGATTACGAGAATCCTCTCATTGATGAGAGAGATAATAATTTATCTTATAAGAAAGCATTGAAAAACAATGCAAAAAATATATTAAATTACAAAAGAAAATATACTATCGATCGGGATATAAAAAAACTCATACTAAAGTTCTCGTATGTCCGAGAACCAGAATCGCAAGGGAACTTGATTTATGCGTGTAAAATCTTTACGAGCTGGCCTATAAAACTTGATGTAATGGCATAACGTTGTTTTTCCGAGAAAATTATTCTCGGAATAAACCTGACCCGGTGCTAATAAGGTCGTGGTAGATGATCAGAGCGGTCGGAATGTAGACTCACATAGGTATAGTGGCATTGAATGCAACCAATAGCCTGTGACAACATCGAAGCACTCGCCGGATCTAAATGCCACGATCTTTTAACACTACTCTATCTATACAATAAAGTTTGTTAAAAAAATGCTACCAAATGCCAATTACTGTTTTAAAACTGTGTAACAAAAACCAAAACGTGATTACTCCATGTCTCCCTCGGTAAGCTTATCTGGGCATCGGCAACCGCAACTTTCCATAAATGGATCTAAGAAATCTGACTGCAAACTGTTGCATTTGCTTATCTTTATGGATCGAAATATGCAAGCCGCTCGCAGTTGCTTGCCATTACTGCAATAAAGGTCAGATTTAAGAACCCGCCACAAGGAGGTTAGCGGCTGGCGTCGGCGACGGACCTCGTTGCGGATCAAGTTGAAGGCGGCGATAAATATGGCCGGTTGCCGCATAAAGTTGCCGCACAAATTGCCGCGTAAGGCGAGCAACACCGACGCGTTTCCCGCAACATTCGAGTTAAGAGCAAAAAACAATTCTATCTCCTTGTATTAAAATCTACTGAACACTCACGCACCAAAGTTAAGTTAGTCAATCGAAACATGATTATAGTGAACATTATTTTGTATTTTCACCTTCATTTATTTGCCTTTATCGTGTTTGCCTATCTAAGTAACCGTTTTTATAATTAAGTGCAATAATACCGTTGGATCTTTCGCCCAAGAATGCTGTCGATGTCTGTTCCAGTGTACTTGTACTTGTAATTCCAGTTAATCGCAATAAATTACGAGGCGCTTCTTGCACCATATTATTAGGGTGAGGAGTTACGCAAGATATGCCCTAGAACTCATACTTTACTTGGAATATTTTTTTATTACTCTGCCTAAGTCTCGATGTTTCTCAAGTTGCATAACCATTAAGCAACTATGAGATGGTAAATGGCAATCATTGACATGTGTTTTTACATCGTCCATAAAAGAGCGATCGTCGATTACGATCGATTATCAACATTGAGTTGTCCCATTTAGTTTTATGTTGCTCATCGGATCTAGACGTCTCATATAAGTTCATTCAAACTATTCTCACTATCGCAAATAAACTGTTCATCATTTTGACTCGTTTCGAGGTTTTTGATGTCGAAATTGTTCCCAACTTACTCGTCTTACCGAAATAACTTATGATTCTCCAAACAAGGGAGCGGCGAAAGTTTCTCCATACCTTTTGTACTGTAGTGATTTATATGAGGCGAGTCGATTTACAATTAAACGGCTAAATATAGCTTTCCCGTTTAAGTTATTGCGATGAGTCAAAGTTCCAATCGGTATTATCAGTACTGGCGCACCCACTATTGTTCGATACCGTTCGATCTCGTATACTATGCCAGACTTTTATTGCTGTTTATCGCTGAAACGGTCCGTTTATGGGATTTTGTGAATAGTCGGCATGGATGGCGGTGGGTAAACAATTGACGAGTTTGTAACTAATCCAGTGTTGCCAGAGTGTTGCTTTTGTGAAATTTTACGTTATTTATGACCTTCTCATGTTACCTCTATTTTTCACGCCTTTTAATGTAACTTTTACATAACTAGAAAAATTTTAATTAAAAAATAAAAAGCCAACTACACTAACTCTGATTTGTGATTTCATTTAGTTTTTTTTTTTACATATTTTTGATGTTTTGTTTGAAATGGTTTGTTTGCCATCGACTTGTGAGCGCTACCAAATATTATAAATAAGTTTTTCTTTATTTTGGCACAGTCATTACAATAAAATACACATTTTCTACGTCATATCATATCAATAGACAAACAGTGCCCAAAAATTAAACGAGTAGTGAAGTGAGTGTTGATGTACGTCAGAAATGGCCCCCCTAAACCCTACACCCGTGTCACAAGTCTCGGCATCTACTCGTAGTTTCTCTTTCTGCCACACGATGGACCCGGCACCCGCACGGTGGATCCATGGAATGCAAAGGACTTCGTCTCTTTAAGTAAGCGTTAAGGGAATCAAGCTTTCAAGAAAGTCCAAGGTACCAGCCACCTCAGCCGTAGATTTTGAATTGTCTGTATTTCCTGATAAATACAATTTAGGGGTCTTCAAGTCACGAGTGAATATGTATCTTCTAGGCAAGCGCGTCACATCCTAGATCGCATCGTCGTTTACCATCAGATAGTGGTCAAGTGTCTACCTATTTACTATTTAAAACACGTTATACGCTCCAGTATAATTTACTGGACGTAAAGTGTAGCAGAAGATTTTCTAATTACGTAATACATACGTATATACCGGCTAATTTGTAGTTGTATCCGAGTGTGCTTTAAATGGTGCACCCTGTTCTGGTAATGGGTCTGTAGCAGGATCTATGACAAGTTTCAAGCGTCTTGCGGTTGTAATGAAACGCCTTTACCTATAGTATAAATTATATAATTCTTATATAAACACCAATTAGCCTAGCTTAAAGTAAGCACTGTAAAGCTTGTCTTGTGGATACTAGGGTAACGGATGGAATTTACATACTCGTATCTATGCCTCTCATGACAAATGGTAGTTCAATCATCACACAAACATTTGCTCATTCCGGAACCCGAAACCAGGACCGTCAGTGCTTAAAGTAGGGTCTCTACAGTTACACCGAACGGCCGTCAATACCTTTTTAACAAAAACTTGGGAGATGTCTTTATAAGCAATTTGAAACTTTATCAAAGTGAACTTTTATCATTTTATCCCTTTATGTCCTTACACGGGACTTTGTTAACGATATTGTAGACAACCGAATATAGGTATTGTTCCTGAGAGAAAGAAATATATTTTTTTCTGGATGAAAGATACCCTATTTCCTTTTCTGTACCCCTGACAACGTGTGTACGTAAAATTTCGTGACGATCGGTTGAGTAGTTAAGGCTGAAAGTATAACAAAGACACTTTTGTATTTATAATATTAGTTAGGTGCCCCCGCGCCCCTGTACCGCGCGGGCGAACACTCATTAAGCGGCCTATAGATTATAGTTCGGGCTAAATCACCCCAAACAAAAGAGTAAACGATCCATCAATCATAAAGCTGGTTATTGCTGCTTCAGTGATGAAAGCGCAGCCTCTTTGGAAATATTTATGACGAGCCCAAAGGATACGGTTAATGGTTTATTATGGTCCGGTAAAAGTGATGGATATGCCCCTAAAGATGTCTTAATTTCATTCGAACATAGAAAGCTGTCTTCAAGTATATAGAGTATAGAGAGCTGCAATTAGTATTCAAAAAATTAAATAATAATCATCTATTAAACGCCATTAAAGAAATAGATAGATCCGTTATCCTAGTATCCATAACACAACCCTTACAGTGCATATTTTGGGCTAAGCTAATATTGGTAAGATAGTTAGTAATATTATCTATAAATATAAAGATTCCCTGTCTCAGTGATTGACCTCGATGAACGTCGCAACTACTAAACCGATTTCGATGATTTTATTTTCGTTTTGCTGGATTAGTTTGAATTGTCCTTTCATATGTCCTAACAGATAGATAGTAACTGAGCCAAAGCAACGCTCGGCCGGGTCAGCTAGTTATTATATTAAACATTCACAACAATAACAACAATATACTCGCTCAAAAGTAGTGTTCAGATTAACTCAAATAATATTATTCACTTGAAAAATAAAATAATACAATATTAATTTTACCTACATATAATAAAATAACAAAAATAAAACTAAAAAAGTTGAAAACCAGCCTCACCGCTGTTGTTGAAAAAGGTGTCCAAAAATCTGGCAGCGTTTCCTCGTTGAATAGCTATAAAACTAAAAAAAACTAGTAAACTTGATGTTAAGTTTAAAACCAAACTTATTAAATTATGTGATTTTATTATCAATCTGTTATTACTGAATTATACTCCTAAAGGAGTGGTACTCCCTCCCTGCGTCAGTATTTCTGAGTACTTATAACCCTTCTGTTTTTATAGCCACGATGAATAGGCACCTTCTAGGTTAGTAGTTCTTTCAATCGTGGACACTGTCTTGGCCAAAGGGGTTGATTTGGATCAAGAACGAACCCGTATTGTCATAATCATAATATAAACCTTCATTATATTATGACAATACTGTGTGTGTGTCTGTGTGTGTGTATGTGTATGTGTGTGTGTCTGTGTGTGTGTGTGTGTTTGTGTTTTTTACCATACCAGCAACGCGTGGCCGGGTTAGCTAGTATATTTAAAAAGATTCACTATCGATTAATTTCCATTTTATTTGCGTATGTTTTGTTCATTAATTTAGTTAGTTAAAATCGTTTTTGTTGCTAATGCATCATTAAATATTCTATTCTTATTAAAAGTCCTTCGATTTTCGTTTTAATAACAAGATTCTTAATTATGTTTCTTATTGCAATTAATTTTTCCTAATTGGATGGTGAATTAATTAAGTTTTCCTTAACACGTACTGAATGGAATTGAGATTTCTAACATGCATATTTCTAAAGAATTTAACATTTGCATTTTGGAATATATAATAATACTAGCTGACCCAGCCACGCGTTTCCTATTGAAACCTATCCTTTGTCCTGAGTTGGAAGAAGTCCAGCTAAATGAAAAAATATATCAATCATAAAAATCGGTTGAGTAGTTTCAGAATTCATTGCGATCAAAAACTGTGATAGGGAATTTTTATATATTTTTATATTTTTTACATTCACACCAATTAGCCTAGGCCAAAGTAAGCACTGTAAGACTTGTGTAACGGATATACACATGATACGTAGATAAGTTATAGTTGTAGAAAAAAATATATAAACACCCGTGACTCAGGTACAAATGCTCGTATTCATCACACATACATCTACCCCTTCCGTGACTCGAACCCAAGACCGTTGGTGCGAAAGGCAGGATCGCTACCTAATCGTATTTAACGCACTTTATGTTCTAAACTTGAACTTTGAAATGTTTGTTTAACGAAACTATAGTGAACCTAAGATTGTTTGAGGATCTTGTTATTTCTATGCGGTTCACGTATGACTATGATAAACATTTACCACAGTAAAGAACAGTAAAATATCTTCATACAAACGTGCCGCTCTCGGTTTGAATGTGTGCGTGCGCGCCGCGCGCCGTGTCGGCACGCGATTTCACGCACACGCTAGCATAATATATGGGGGAATAAGGTAGCGGCAGTACGGGCTGTGCCGCGCGACTGTGAGCATGTGCGTACGTCACATGACCGCTCGCGATCGTCAACCCTCGCCGGCCACTTACCATAATATTAATTATTACGAGTATCATGACTTCAAAAAGGGGAAAAATATATTGTAGTGTTTTCGGGTGCCTCAATAACAATAAACAAATATTCAATCATAATATGCTTTTTATTACATAAATTTAGATCAAGTGCTGCTTGTTCGAACATATTAACTAAAAGTAAAAGTCACAACCCTGGGGATCAACGCAAGAGTAGGCTAATAACTCGGCGGGCGGCATTAGATAACCTACTGTTCTGTACTGTGCATTTACACCGTCTCCTGTCGCCGTATGCGGACGGCGCCGAGGGGCGATACTAGCTCTGTGATTCATCGCGAGTGAGCGGGGCCACGAGGGTGAATCATTCGATTCATCATATTTGTCGGTCACCCACCTCCTTATAGAGACGTGGTTTTATAGTAGAATACGTAAGTGTGTCATTAAAAACTTTATCGCGAACTTCTCAAGACTAAGAATTTTGTGATACGTACCGCTAAGGAGTGGAATTCTTTGCCTGAATCTGTATTGACGAATACCATTTAGGGGTCTTCAAGTCACTTGTGAAGAAATCTTCTAGGCAAGCGCGTCATATCCTAGATCGCATCATACCTTATCATCAGGAGAGATAGTGGTCAAGCGCCTTCCTATGTATTATAAAAAAATACCTTTTTTTCATAATGTTTCTTTCAGTAGGCATTAGGTATTCGGGTCGCAAGGCAATTACTTGAATCGGTTAATTGGTCTTCTAAGATACAGGCACTTTGGGGACCCTTGTTAAACGTATAGACTCAATATGCTTATGCACATTTTAAACTATGTGTTTGCACCTGTACTTTCCCTAATTTTAGTTTTTATTTATAATAAAGAAATCTCTGTTGATCTGTCTTGAAATCATGTTTTGATTACTTGTAGTTTTTTAAATAATTATAGCGACAAGATAATTTTTTAAATATTTGGCGCATTTTTTGGTCATATCTCAAAAAGTTTTGTTGCTTAGCGATGTGTTAGGTAACGGATACACACTATATTTGCAGCTTTAAAATCGAAAGCATACTAATGAAGCTGTTTTTTTTAATCTATGTACCTATAATTAGAAGAGTTGTTCCAATATTAGTTCAAAATGCCTTATTATTGCGGAGTTGTCGATAATATTCATCACAACTTGTATATCTATTATTATAGAAACAAAAGTACTGTAAGTCAAAATTATTTAGATTTTACACTTCCGACGGAAGAATTTATGACGCGTTTATTCTTGCTTTTTATACACTTATTATCGTCACGTTTCTTCGCATTTACGGGAGCCATTTTGAAAAGAACTGGCGAAAGAAATTCGGTCGGGTATAATCACGCCGTGCCTCTATAATAAACTAACGTCCTATGTATGTCGAAGTTTTCCAAGAGATTAAGGAAATCTCTCTCTTCTTAAGTACCACAGATTATCTAGGCTCAAAATTGCCATTTAATCTCTTATATTTGTGAGGGCACAAACCTCTTAAAGAGTTAATCTCTTATACCCACACAAACCTCTTAAAGAGCAATACAGTCTTAAACAGCCATTAAGTGTCTTTATATTTAGCATCAATTAAAGTATTCAGGTCATACACAATTTGTTCCAAGTCAAATTGAATGCTTCTATCTATCAAATAAACGGAGACCACCCAGTTGGCGTTAGTGCCGGCGTGCCGATTGACAATAGACTATCGATAATTAGTCGATAATCTCGATAGGGGATAGGTAACAGGACTATTGTTGGAATAAATTTTATGTTCCTTTTTATATATATATATATATATTGCTTTGGCCGTAATTTCAATAAATTTATTTGATTGTGTATACAGCGATACATTTTAAGAACTTGTAATGGCATATCAAACTTAATATAGTTACATATGTTCTTACTAGATGTCACTATACGCCTGTCAATCACGCAAAAGATTGCGTTTCGCAAGTTTCTTGTTGGTTTGTATATATACTTTTATTATTATCGTTACTTCAGTTCTTGATCAATATACGGTTTGGTTATTATCGAAGTATAGTTTCATAGTAGTAATGTGATCTTTGAGAAAGCTGTGCCAGGTTCTACAACTATCGATCGTAATATCGACACTATCGATAGCATGGAACGTGTCAATACCATTGAAGGGGTGCAATACTATAGACAGTATTGTTACCCGTAAATAAACTATCGATAGTTAGTCAACTGGCAATAGTATTGCTTACAATTTTAAGGCATAATAGTCAACAATAAGGATATGTGAACAAATTATTTCAAATGGTACGTTCAAATTTACGCGAGTAGCACAGATCGGTAATCATGTAAAAGGGTTTCCGTTTCATTACATTGCTGTTAAAACATACCCAATACTATTGCAAATTTGAAGGCTATCGATAATATAATATAATCGATACCATCGATATTTTCGATAGTTTCTTATTTACTAACAGCAATACTATTGATACTACCGATAGAATCGATAAACCTATTGAAAGTACGTTATATTCTAGATTTAAAAATCGATAGAAAAACTAACGATAGTCTGGCAACACTAGTTGGCGTATCTGTCGGTCCGTGTAAATAATAAATCGCATATTGGCGCTATGCCAGTCACACGAAAGCGCGATCAGATATTGAAGGGTTATTAAAGTGCTTTTTTGCCACCTTTTGGATGGGTGAGCGCTTGTGAGTGCCCTTTTTTGCTGCGCAGAAGCGAGGCGATGCGCAAAAACAGACTTATTAAAGCGATGGTCAGAGGCAGCTGTCAATTGTGATGCAGTAACTTGACTCTGACAGGCGATTTTTATCTTTTTGATATTAATAAGGAGGGGTATATCAATGGGGTATTTTTACTTATATGTTACCATTTATCGTAATAAAATAAACTTAAATAGCGATGAAACACATTTAGATTTTTAGAAATTTGTAAGGTAACTGATATGTATGAGGGGTTGTCACAATGGTGACGTCACACAAGTGACGGCGGCGTGACTAATACAGTTTTTCTTTGTCGTATAGATTTCTTAGCGCTTTTTCGTGTTGTTTAGTGATATTCTGTCAGTGTTTATTTTTATTAATTTAATTGATTTTGGATTTACCTTTATAACTCCTTTGAGGCAAAAGTAATTTAGGTTTGTGTAATTAATTGGAATCCAGACGTTAAGTTAAAGGTATTTTTGACTGAAAAAATAAGATTTGATTGAAAAATATAAATTATATATAACGTATTCTTTTGGGTTTGGTATTTTTTAGAATTTTTTATTTGTATTGATACTTTTAAGTACAATGTCTTTTCTTTGTCTTTTCCTATACCTACCTAAAGTAATACTAATAAACTTAAATACATTTTTAAGTATTTTTCTTATTATTTATATTATTATATTTATGTAAAAATAATCGTCACCTAATCTTGTCCTACCTAGTTAAGCTGCAGTACTGAGTCGTTTTTTACTGCGGCGGATCGTGCGCCCACTCCGGCGCATGGCGCCATTTCATAGCAGCCATTGACATGACTCATTAATCATAATAAGCTAGTAACAGCGTTAAAAACAACACACTACTTCACTCTTTTCTATCTTATTAGACAAACCATGTGTGAAAGGAAACCCTCATGTGGTTGGTTTTTTTTATACAGGTTGTCTCAAAAAATAGGTTAAAGAGGAAGTTCAGAGGTAGAGCATCACTAGTGCTACCCGAATGTATGTTTGAACATGTGGTCCAACATTTTCTTGTAAAGCAATGGTATTCAATTAACCATAATTGTACGTGGCCGAGTCAACTAGTAGCGAATAAATTATTAATCTCTACTTCTTATACTTAAGTACTATACCATATCCTGATCTCCGTTATTTCTTTAAGAATTTTCAAATACGCCACACAGCTTACTGTTTTAAAGGATGAGGGTCAATAAGGTGGGTTATCGGCCCCTTTCATTTTTGACCTAAAAATTAAAAAAAAAATTATCTACTATATGGACTAACAAATCGATTCCAACCCAAACGAAAACCACCCCCAACCCCCTCCCCCCTCCCATCTCTCCAAGAAGCAGAATTATCATATATGACTTAATACATAAAAAAAATATTTTTTGCGGAGTAGAGTACAGAGTTTTGAAAGGTTATATTATATCTGATCTAAAAAAAAATTTTTTTTTTGTTGTAGTCATATATGATTATTCTGCTTCTTGCGGGGTTTGAAGTTACAGTTTGTAAATTCCATTAACTTGTTCTCCATCTGTCTAGCGTGGATATGTTTGTAGTTGGAAAACTGTTCAGTTCCCAGGACGCATGAGTTTCTGTTAGTAAAATTTGTTTTTCCTGTCATCTATTTGGAAATATTTATGATTAATTATTTAAAATATTCACTTTGCCTCTTCTGAA
The DNA here is from genome assembly GCA_927399485.1 of Calamotropha paludella. NCBI lineage: Eukaryota > Metazoa > Arthropoda > Insecta > Lepidoptera > Crambidae > Calamotropha > Calamotropha paludella. Next base: position 27,486,830 of record OV656811.1, on the reverse strand, counting down.
TTCATATTCTATCGCTTAACGTTTATTTTTGCAAAGGATAACAAATGATTTTACAATATTTTCTTTAAATGCTGATCCGGCTATTTTAATTGAAATAAAACCTATCCTATGTCCTAAGTTGGAACAAATACAGCAAAATGCAAAAAGAATCATCATAATCGGTTAAGTAGTTTCGGAGTTACTCGCGGTCAAACATTGTAACACGTAATGTTTATGTCTATATAGATTATGCTTACAGAATAGAAATTACTAATTATATAACCGGCAACATTGTCCAAGGCGCACTTTTAGGAAGTGTACTGGATAAATAATACGTAAAAACAAAAACTATGCAATAACTAAAATGATAGAACTGTGAACTTAAATAATGTTAAAAAGAGTAATCTTCTTATTAAATTAAAATCACTTTTTTTTTAATTTTGCTGCTTATATATTTAAACCGTTTGACTACTCTTTGGTGTAACGGTGATCCTGCCTTTCGCACTGATGGTCCTGGGTTCGAGTTAGGAGGGGAGATGTTTTCATGATGAATACGATCATTTGTACCTGAATCAGGGGTATGTATTATGTATATATATATTTCTATTAATATAACATATGTCTATCCGTTACCCTAGTATCCATAACACAAGCCTTGTAGTACTTGTTTTGGGTAATTAGTGTGAATTTAAGTAGATTATTGTTAATTAACTTCTAAATTAATGTATCTTATTACCCATTGTACTGCTGATATTATACGTCAACTAATTCATAAATTTAAGAAAATCGTCTTAATAACATTGTTTTCGCTGTCGCAAGTTATGGCCTAAAAAGCAATCCAAATATAACGAAAACTAAATTAGAAACTGATTCCTGCTGTACGTGCGATTATGTTCCTTATTTCAACGTTTCATAATCTATATTCTCATGAAGCAAAAAAATGCATACTACAATCACTGCCTTTTATCGCAGGGATTAGCAGAGATCACAGATCTCCACTTTCCACAATCCAGACATACACTCCTGTTTCTTCAACTTACAAGGAAAAAAAATACTTGCAAGTATTGAGACCTAGTTTTTGGCGCTGGTATTTAATATGTTATATACCAGGTAGCTCAGGTATTGATATTTGCTAGTATCTCACAAGCTCAATGTTTACGCCTTGTCCCAGGACGTTGATTGTGACAAATGAAAAGTGGGTGGGGGTGAGTGACCCTGGACCCTCCCCTTGCGTTCCCTAATGAGCGACTTTCGAGATGTTCCGGTTTTTTTACTCGGCTGATAGTTTTTGGAATGTGAGACAAATGACGACAAACGTTCAGTTTTAGGATTTCACTATGATAGTGAAATCCATCATAGTGAATAGTTGGGTCGCATATACAAATCTGTATTCATTAATTAATTGTATTCATTTAACAAGTTGACGACCATTTGGTGCAACGGTAGCGAACCTACCTTTCGCACCTACGGTCCTAGGTTCGAATCCCGAAAGAAGCAGATGTTTGTATGATGAATACGAGCATTTGTACCTGAGTCATGGGTGTTTATATATATTTCTATGAATATTACATATCTATATATCATATATGTATGTCTATCCGTTATCCTAGTATCCATAATACAAGCCTTACAGTGCTTACTTTGGGCTAGGCTAATTGGTGTGAATGTAAGTAATATTTATATATTTGTTAAAATTGTACTTGTAATTAGACTAGCGGTCCGTCCCGGCTTCGCACGGGTAAACAAAATTTTTTATTTTTTTTCTATTACTACATTTTTTCCGTTAGCGCCATCTAGCGTCCGGTAGACAAACTACTTGTGGTTAACGCGTTGCTATGGTAATGTTATTGATACAATGGAAAAAGAGCGGGAAAAAGAGCAGACAGACAAACACACAAACCGCTGTGATATTAGATTATAGATTAAGTAAATTGACCATGTTCGTCTTCCAAACATTAATATCTTAAAGAACAAACACAACAATTTTTTGAATCGTAAGGACAGGCTATATTTGAAAGATTGCTCATGGATTTAAAGACATCTCAAATAACATATTTCAAGATTTAGGTGCCTTGGAACAAATTTAACTTGTTGTATAATTATCTTTTTGATTAGTTTTTTATTTCAGCGGTTTTTAGTTCCAAGCATAATCAAGTCGTATGTCTATATACTTTTTAATTACAGCTTTCAACAGCGCTACTTTATGATCAAAGTTGAAGTTATGGTTTGAACAAACCACACTAAATGTTTATAAAACTCCTCTGTTCTATCTAGGGCGATAATACACCTCCACTTTTCTCTCTGAATTTCATTTTTCGGAAAACTAAAAGAATAACAAACTTTTCATAAAAATTTAATAAAAAAAAAATTGTAACGACGACTCCAACTTTTTGCTGTTGACTTTGTTCGCAAGCACTTGATTCATATTGTTTTGTCTTATGAGCGGCCTACCCGAGTGTGAAAGGGATAGACGAATATTATATACCTAGCAACCGGCATGTCATATAAATCTACAAAAAAACAATTTTATTAAAATATTAATGAAATTAGACTTAAACCATGAGAAAAATGTGTCAATAAGTTAAAATAAAATTTTACTTACTGGAAATACAACACTCCATCCTTTTTTTTCACCTTTAAAGTGTAATTTTTACAATTTTTCACTACGCACTTTGGCATTGTTGTCGTCACATGGCATGCGCGGTCACTAAGCGAATGAGAGCGAAACAAGGCATATTTTTGATTTATGCCTTCTTTTAATGGTGCCACTTTTTAAGCGGCAACAGTGCATCTACAGAAATGTATGATCGAAGGCTCTAGTATTTTTCCATTAAAATAAATATACCTTATAATTTTTCTAAATATAAAAATATTGCATTCAAATGCTTAAAACTATAATAAAATACTCAGTGTTATTCTACTCATAGGATTTTGTTCAACATCTTTGTGACACAATTAAAAAATAACAAGTTGATGATATAACTGCCCCTTCCATAATTACCGTATTACACTTGTTAGCACTCATAACAATGCATTACATAACGCAACAAAGGCGTTATCTTATCGCCATATGACGTACACCCATCGGAGAGTGAATTGAAAGCAATTGCTCAGTTTACAATTTCAAATGACGTGGGGCACACTCATAGGTGCTATGTAATATTGGTAATCAAAAAACGCTTAACAGGCAATCAATGTATGAGTAATGAAAATAGTATTGTTTTTTTTCTATGTTAGTAGGTAATTTTGTGGTTTCTATAAAGTTATATATACAATGTGTCCCGTCACCAGTGTCGGAGCCTTTAATGATGTGAAATATGGCATATTTTATTGACAAATTGCCCCTCAAATTTTGTTTTTCTCTTACGGTTTTAAAATGGCCGCCATTTTGTTTTCTTGGTAACCAAGACCTGGGCTCTCATACTAATTCGACCACCACTATTCATGTAAATGTCCTATCAACATTAAAAAGGTGTCATTTGATAGCTAAACATATAGACAACAGTTACACAGCCATCATGTTTTAATTGTCATGGAATAAAAAAATAGATAAAATTAATTTATGAAAAACCAATAGATTGTTTTTTGTGTATTTTTTAATTATTGGCTTTTTGAGAAAAACCAAATTTGAGGAGCAAATTGTCGATAAAATGCCATATTTCACACCATTAAAGGCTCCGACACTGGTGACGGGACACATTTAAAACAATACAGGTTAGGTAAAAATCATGGATTTCCACTTTCTACGATCCTCACATACATATGTCAACTTCAACTCTGACCTTTCCAGCTCGTCGGTTAAGGATGCTTTTGTCTTGGCTTTTTTCAGGATATCTCCTATTTGGTCCCTGAAAGTTCGCCTTGGTCTGCCTTTTCCAAGTTGCCCATTCACATTTGCTTCATAAATTTGTCTTGTCAATCTGCTTTCATTGTCTTAACATGTTCAAATCATCCCTTTTGGGACAAGTTGTGGTGTCGCTAAAATTTGTCATATTGCTCCCTTAACGGGACGGATACTAGTGACCAAACAGATTATAAGTTTTAATAATATTGGCAACATCAGGCACCAGGTCTTGGGTGATAAAAACAATAACATGGAAGGTGAGGTTGAGAAACACACATTAAGCTTTCATGTCAGCATACAAATATCAAATTAAATTAAAACTATTACATACATATAAGTTACAACATTGCAAGATACGTATTTCACATTATACAATAGATTTCTTAGTCATAAATTCGTCAATTGTGTAAAAATTATTTTCTATAAACCATTTTCACAGTGTCAACTTAAATCTAGTAAATGGAAGTTCTTTTATATGTACTGGTATTTTATTATAAATCTTAATGCACATTGCGTAACAATTTTTTTGGTAGCATGCGGTGCTAGGAATACACTTCACAATCATAAATAGAACTACAGTTGTTCATGATTCAGCGAAATGACGACCTTTGACCTGACGATGCAAGTAATCCAATGAACTTATTAGTGGAGAGTCCGAATGCTTATCATTGCGAAATACTACACGACAATCACATCAACAGTTAAAGTGAATGAATGAACTTGGAAACAACTGACGGCATATGAAACAGTTAAGTAACCATTAATACCCAAAGCAATAGAGACAATAGACCACAGGAGATCGATATCGAGATCTCAAAGATGGCGACACCGAAGCCAGCGTGTTTGTTTTAATGTCTGTTCCCTATGCGTTCCGAAACCGTCACCCCAAAGGGGGTCAATAAGGCGGGTTTTCGGCCCCTTTCATTTTTGACCTAAAAAAAAAAAAAAATATCTACTATATGGACTAAGAAATCGATTCCACCCCAAACGGAACCACCCCTAACCCCCCCAAGAATCAGAATAATCATATATGACTTAATACATAAAAAAAAAATTCTTTTAGCTCAAAAATAATATAACCTTTCAAAACTCTGTACTCTAAGTAGCTCCGCAAAAAAATTAAGTCATATTATTCTGCTCTTTGGGAGTTGGGAGGGGGGTTGGGGGTGGTTCCGTTTGGAGTTGACCCTCCTCCTTTAGTCTTCAAGTCTCGAGTGAAGGGTATCTTCTAAGCAGACGAATCACATCCTAGATCGCATCGTCCTTACCATCAGGCGAGATACCAAACAAGCGCTTACCTTACATACCGCTAAAAAAATCGAGATTGTAATGAAACTTGGTTATGTTCTTGTATGCATGCCAGGAAAGGTAAATGTATGTGAACAAAAAAGAGCATTGCAAAGCATGCCGGATACAGCTAATAATTTCATTGATTTGTGGATGCTATTAATAGCACCGTTATTTTAAATTACGTCATCGAAAATCACTGCAAAATTATGAAATGTGATCACAGTAATTAAACATGCAACCAAATGTATCATATCAAGTTTCAACTTTTCTGGAAAAATGTCTTTTATCGCTTAACTAAATAACATGGATTTTTTTCTAGAACTGGTATAAGTTGGCCTCTCGCCAAGTACCAGGTTGTCGTTAAGTTTTGAGATACCTTGAATTTTCTTACACATCGCTAAGCAACTCTTCAAATACTTGGCTGAATGCAGTATTTCCTTTAGCACAATATAACAAAAAAAAGTGTGTGTGTCAACTCCGACTGGAGTTTACTCCTTAACGATTGTCTTTGAACAGGCACAGAAAAAAAAAAAAATAAAACTTCAAAATAACAGTGAACAATGCGCACAATAAACGTAACGCTGTCATTCGATCACAAAATTTTACTCTTCATATTTTTTTCATAACGGAAATATGTTATATGAAAATCAATTAAGGAGTAAACTCAAAAAAATCGTGCCATTGCCTTCTCTATTTTTAAAGAAAATTCTTCTAATTAGAAGTGTTTTTTAAGAAATTATCATTTGGCAACTGTAATCGTGTTATGTATTGTGAGCCAGGTTTCCGCATTGCCATTAGAGTTAACGGTGCGACAATGGCGCCAACCATAAAGCTGCGCCCGTATGACTTGACTCTTTTGGCTAATGTTCCTACGAACTAGACCATATTGGAGGTACACAGGGTTGCCAAAACTAGACACGATAATTTTTTGAAGGCGAAGCTTCTATACGGACCTTTGGGGCCGCTCGCATATTAGCGCTCGCCGCACGGCAACTCTACCCGTGTTAAGCGTCATATTTGACCGTTATACGAGAGCGTCAGATTTAGAAGTCAGCTGCCTCCCCATCACAGTGTTCTTGGCCTTCTGTCTCGCTTTCACTCATGCCAGCGTGCGTGGCTGGCGTGGTATTCTATCTATTTTTCGCTTAATACTTTATAGTATAAAGCGCTTCGCTTCTTTCGGGCATCACTAGACGGCGCGGCACTGTTAAATCAACATGTAACAAACCAGTGTCTTGTTATCAATTAGCGTTTGATGCATTAATTGGTTTGAATGTAAGAAATTTTATTGTTATTAAAATGCTTTAGTAGCGGAGGGAAGATAAATTATTATAATAGAAAAATACTAGAAAAAATCGACTCGGGTCACAAGTGAATTCTCAGGCGGGAATCCAAACAATTGTAAAAATGTTTCTTTCGAATACGAGAGGATGTTCCTCTCATTGATGAAACAACGCCGGCCAACAGCGTAAAATCAGGAAGGTACTAGAAAATTTCGACGAGTGTTCGCAAGGCTCGGTAGCTCAATTGGGAGAGCATTGGACCGGATTTCCAAAGGTTGCGGGTTCGATTCCCGCCTGAGAATTCACTTGTGACCCGAGTCGATTTTTTCTAGTATTTTTCTATTATAATAATTTATCTTATAAGATTGGTTTAATGTAATCCTTTTAAACCAATCTACTAAAATTGGAAACTTTAATTAATGTACAATGATATCTTAATACGTGGGTGGCTTATCAGTAGATAGTGACGACTGACCGACGTCAATAGTTTTTTCTTTTATTTTGATATTTTTGTTATTTTTGAAGACATTAATCTTGTGTGAAATTCCAACCCACTTCTATCTGGCAAAGCTGATTAAGCGTTGTAGACTCTAACCCATATTGGCTAAGGTCTACTTTTGTACTTTTGCTAATGTGACTTATATTTCTTACAAGCTATCAAATGAGAGATGAGCCATAAGATTTTTTACGTATTTTTTCAAAGGGTTCGCTCTTGATCCCAATCCAGCCCGGAGGCCAAGACGGAATCCACGATGGAACGAGAATCCAGAAGGTGCCTATTTACCCTGGCTTTGAAATTTCATATTCGCACAAAGGCATTCGCTATGGATATAAATACCGTTGTTTTAACCCCAGAATGAACCATAACCTATGGGCCACGTGGGCCCAATACGAATCGTAACTTCATATTATTGCCATAAATATTTTCATTTAAAAGAGCCGAATACGCGATAGCTTTTGTTTAAAAACAAAAACATTATTCTATTTTTCCTTAACTTTGTCTCGGCGTTTAATGTTTATTTACTAATAAATCTATGTGTAACAATAGACTAGACATTACGACTGATGTGGATAATCTAAAAGTGGATAAATTAAGATGAATTTAAAAATTCGAAGCTAAATTGGCATCCCTAGAAATCTATACTTCAATATAAAAGGTTTTATGTAGTCATACAATATAGCAACCACACGCTGGGTAGACTTGTGGGTAGACGATGTGGTACACCACACCATGTAGAAATGTTAATTATTAAGTAATACATATATGATTGTGATGTAATGATTCCTTTCGCAATCCGGGCGAGTGCTTTGCTACCGAGACGCTGCTGGCAGTCGCGTCGAAAACAAACGTACGTATTTCAACTTCTGCTATGAGCTAGTATCGTTCCACTAATGTCGAACGCTAACTACCTTTAACATCGAAAGTAATATTTTTACTAATTTTAAACAATCGATTAAGGTGGAACCAGCTATAATAATGTTTTATATTTAAGAAATAAACCTGTTGATATTGTTACTTTTTATACGTTTAACGCTATCAATTAAAGAAACTAGGAATTGACCATGTAATTTTTTAACTTGAATGGCAATAAGCTTTTTAACTATATATGTTTAGTTAATTATAGACAAACAATTGCATAGAGATAGGTCTCTTAATATAATTCTTAATTCACTTATGGCACTGAACAATCATTTGATAGGCACAGCAACGAGCAAGGGAGAGGGACAGACATCATTTAAAATGTATCTTTATTCTTCAGTCGAATAGTATTAATTTAATTTTTTACATTCTCGTCAATTAGCCTAGCCCGAAGTAGGATGAGGCTGAAACTGGCAGCAAAAAAACAGCAGCTTTTTGCAACGACCAAATTTTCTAGAACTTTTTGGAGACATTTCAACATGTATAATTTAACATTTTAGTAGCTATTCAAGCCCTCTTGAATAACTTTGGTATTCATTACACAAACACGTGCCCCTTCCGGGACTCGAACCCAGGACCATCCGTGTGAAAGGCAAGATCGCTACCATTGCACTAAAAGGGCCTCAAGTGCAATTCACTTTTAATGAATTTGTAAATTTATTTATATGAGTCTCAGCTCAAAAATATTCTGGTAATTTATTTTAAACCTTTTTTATTGAAATTGGATTATGTAGGTTTAATTTTGATATAACTTGCACAAGATATTTTTCCTGAATAGTGGATGTTCAAGTTCAAGTTCAAAGCTGTTTATTGCACCATGTTATTACAAAGACCTTGAATAGCATACCTTAAACTAAACATCATCCAATAAAATACCGGAACATATTAAACTATTGTCTTTTAATAAATTTAAAAAAGCATTTCGAAAATGGCTTACTGATAATAACTGTTTACAGCTCAAATGAATTTTTTGAACACCGTAATAAACCAGAGCGTGCATAGAATAAGTCTGTATGATGTCCCTGTTTTATATTTTTTTATTATGTTGTAATTGTGATGGTTACATAGGCTTAAGAATCGATTATGTATTAAAATAAGACCCTAATGTAACCCTTTTTAATGCAAAAAAAATGATTTGATTCGAAAACTTAAAAACCAATAAAAGATGGACACAAAGATGACCCTGCTAGGGCACTGCAATTAGCTTAATACTAAAAACGATATATATGTAATTAAATTTTTTTTGAGCATCATATTCTTGACATTATGTATTATATACTAACACTATTTTGTAATTAACCTTATTACATTATTATTATAAACATTATTTATTAATGATTCATTTAACTTAATCATTTAAAAACTCGTTGAGAGCTGTTGATGTTCAATACGTGAATTTTTAAATAGACTAGTTATTTAACAATTGATTAGGAGCTGATTTAAAATGGCGGTTTACTAGTCTGTGAGAGTGGTAATAGGAGCCGACTGACCTACACCACTCCAGTGTTCCAGACAGACAAAAATGTTGATCCGCTCAGGGTATTAAGGGTGGGCGGTAAGCGGATTACAGGGTGTTGTGTAAATCGATCTCGGCCGCTTATACTTTCCGCGCGGATGGTACGTTATGTTACAATATGACTATCATTCGGCTATCTGTTCTGGGACCTGTATTTTTTGCTTTATATTTCTTATTTATTCCAATTAGGTGTTTATTTTTTGGCACATTTAAGGCAGTCTAAAAAATATACGTTGTCAATTCGCAGAATACTAGTTTTTAAATGTGTGATGATCATTTAGTCGGCGGGAACTGCTATTTTTCCAAATAAAGAAATAACTGTTGAGAACATCTTTGTTGATCGCTTGATGTAATGTTTGCGATCCTTCTTTCGCACCATCCTGTTCTAGTTTAGAGAATGGGGCAGATGTTTGTGTGGTGAATACGAGCATCTGTACCTGAGTCATGGGTATTTATTTCTATAAATATTGCTTATTTATGTAGATATATATAAGTCTATCCGTTACCTAGTATCCATAACACAAGCCTTTATAGTGCTTATTTTGGGCTCGGCTAATTGAATGTGATTGTAAAAAATATTTTTATTCTTAAAAATAAAAAAAATATTTTTACTGCTTCTTTTTTTCTCGACATCAACGATCTGCTTCTGCCCCAAATTGCTGGTAATGCAGACGACAGCATCGGTCACGGTCACATATATCCAGGGCAAAAGCCAGCAGAGGGGAAGTTTGTCTCTCCACGTAAAGGTAGTTCTTTACCTTGCTTACACTCCCCGTGCGGACGGTACCCTACGTGATTTTACAATATGAGAATAATGAGGCTGTTTTGAGACCCGTATTCTTGGCACATTTTAAGACAGTGTTAAAAAGTATACGTTGTCAATTCGCCTACTACTAGTGTTTAGTGTGTGATGATAATTTACAAATATCCAGGGAAACTCCAGCTATGTTTCCTAAGAAGGAAATATCTTTACTACATATTTTTGCTCTACATCAACAATCTCTGCCCCGAATCGTTTGTTTCCTCGAGCACCTATTTAACGCCAACTTAAAACTCGATTAATCAAACTGCATGTGTTTTCCACTGGCTTCTCTTAAAGTAAGTGTTCAGAGCGCAGCCAATAGCAAGCCCATCTTATGAAAAAAAATCATAGGGGCATAGATTATATATTAAGTAAGCACACTATTGTTTAACTCGAGCAAAGTTTGACGTTTTTTCTTTCAGTGGAAAATTCTTTATTGATTCGACCCGCCACGGGATATGTGGGGACTCTCCCAAACCTTAGAGCGTAGGCGGGGTATACCCGAATTGTGTAACGTTAGGTTAAGTATTTATTAATAATATTTAGTTCGTACAGTTCCGCGCACATCCGCGTTTTAATAAAACAACTTATTTAGGGTTTTTTCCGCATAATAACTCCTTTACAGGAGCCGTGATCACAAGATGACTAAGGCAATAGTCGTCATATATTTTCTACTACCTTCATAATGTTTTAATCGGGCACGTTCCTAGCTATTAAATTTATATAAATCAAAAGTGTTTTATTTTGCGTTTTAGTTTATATGCGCAAAAAACCCTAAATGAGTAAAGTTCTTATATTTAAATTTGTATATAATGTTTGAAAGTCAAGCGCTTATGGCGCTACACTGTTTTCTGCTTAGCATGTTTTCCGATTCCGATGAGTATGTGTTACAATCATGGAATAAACGTGAAACAGTCTCTTTGTGCTAGGAAGTATGATTTGACAGATATAACTAATATATGACTAATTGCATTGTTTTTTTTAGTGACGTTGGTCACTATTGTTACATTTTGATAATGAATGGATAAACCTGCTTTAGGATTGTTGGTATTTTCCGCTGAAACCTGACCTTCACACGATACACAATTTAATACCTAGATTTTAGATCATAAACAAATTTAAACATATTTTGATAATTTGCAATTAATATATTCAAATAGGTATTAACGATTGTTTGGTGCAATGCAACATTAGCGATCCTGCCTTTCGACGGTCCTGGGTTCGAGTTGAGGAAGGGGCAGATGTTTGTGAAATGAATACTAGCGTTTGTACCTGAGTCATGGATATATATTTCTATATATATATTACTTATCTATGTATCATATTTGTATGTCTATCCGTTACCCTTGTGTTATGAATACTATTCATAACACAAGACATATAGTGCTTACTTTGGACTAGGCTCATTGGTGTGAATGTAAGAATCATTATTATTAACTTTATTGATGATTTCGATTGATTTGTATATATTGCAATTTTCGTCATTTTATTCACTGATGTTATGAGCACGCGACCTTACATTTTTTTTGTCATACTTTTTATTTTTAATAATTTTTACAATGAAAGTTATAAATGATCTATCAAAAACTTGGCATAAAGTTTTGTGTTTCATGCTGATTTTTGTAATAATCCATCGCAAAAGCTGCCAATTATCTGTCAGACAATCCGAGCATCTGGGATAGGTCATTCAAAAGACGTGTGTTAATGATAATATTATAATATTTAAATAAAACTATTTTTAAACGATTTTTACTTATAATATTGACATTTGTATTAAATTATAGCTTTGATAAAATTTTCATTGTGTTACTATTTAATAAAACTTTTTTTACTATTTGACTTTGGCAATTATTATTGACATTGACAAAGTCGCTTCCTGCTGTCTGTCCCTACGTATGGACCTATTCTTAAATTTTTCAAACTATGTAATGGATTTTGAGGTTTTTTTAATACATAGAGTGATTCAAGAGGACGGTTGATATGTATAATATGTGCATAATATAGTAGAGAAATAGTAGAGAAGTATTTTAGAGGTTTCTAATGTCATGTCCTAAATAAACACTTTTTTAGCGCTTACATTGCCAACGTTGACTGAACCCTAAGAGATAGATCAGAATCATGTACCACAATATGTACACCTTAAAAAGGTCTATAAAATTTAGCCGATTGTATATGTATAACCCACAATAACAATTTTTTGTCCTTTACTTTTTACGAGAAATAATGCTTTATTTGCGAAGCGATTTTAAGCAATACAGCATTAATCCTTATTCAGTTAAGTCAAATTATTATACCTTAAATACATTGTGCATTTAATATAGATCAATATGGCCACTTTACTGCATGTAATTTAAATGAATATTTTCGAAGATATTATATATTTAAAATGCATGGTCATAAAAAATATTGCATATTATAATAACTGAGCCACAGCAACGCGTGGCCGGGTCAGCTAGTTTGTATTAAATTATGACTTTGATTAAATGTTTCGTTCTATTACTGTTTTTTTTTTTAATATTTGACTGTTTGTCATATTTATTTTGCTATTGACATTTTATGTAATAGTATTAACTTGCTGGCGTTTTGGGCAAGCTGTAAGCCAGCAAGAAATTGTTTAACAAATAAATTAAAATTAAACGGATAAAAGAAGGGTTTTTTCTTTCTGTAAAGAAGTCAAACCTCAGGATTATATATAAAAATAAGAATATACTCGTCGTTTGTCCAGAAAGATTTAAATGTGCGATAGGTAAGCACCTATCTGCATATGTTGGAACTACATATTATTAGTGACAACTATTGTTTCACTCTGTTCGTGAAAAGGGAAAAGGCAAAGACCGAGTGCGCCATACAGCCTCTAAGTAATTTATGTTTGAATTATTTCCTTCTGTCTTGTGGTGGTTTATTTCTTTTTTTTTTGTAAAGTACGTCGCGCCGCTGAATAAGCCCTGCGAAAATACCAGCGCTATCAGGAAGCTTAATAATATTTTTTACATTTACAGCGATTAGCTTAGCCCAAAATAAGCTCTGTAAGGCTTGTGTTATGGATACTAAGGTAACTGATAGTCTTAATACGATACATATATTATACATGAGTCAGGTACAAGTAGTCGTGTTCATCACACAAACGTCTGCCCCTTCCGTGACTAACTCAGCACCGTAATATTATTATTTTTATCTCTTAATCAGATAATTCCTATTGTATGTTAAACATAGTGAGGACTCAATTTCACATGGATGGTGTTGCACCAACCTCTAGACGTATTGTGTGTTCAAGTGTCACGTGACGTCACGATGCCGTCACGTACCCGTTACGTGACAAAAGTCACGGCTTGTATCTGTCGCAGTAAGATAGATAAAGCCGTAATATAGTTATATCCCTAGGGATATAATTATATACCGTAACATAGTTATACGAAAGCGATTTATTACTATCTCACTAGGAATATAGTTATAAAACGGTCCAAGTTTAGTGATATACTTATATTACTAGATTAAGTTCAGTGTTATAAATATATTACTTGATTAAGCTTAGTGAAATAGAAAGCTACCATATATAATTAAATAAAACAATATTATTATATTGGTTTTATCTTTATTAAAAAATCAACTCTATGTATCCTGCAGTTAGTTACAATACTTTGTGACATTAACACGTATTAAAGTAATTTAAATTATAATTAAAACGATGATATTTTTTGGAATTTAAACATAAACAATACAATTAAAACTAATCAAACATTAAAAATCTTTTAAAGCTAATCAACATTATGAGATTTCTTTACTTCTTATCCACTAAGTTGAGATCTTGGTTTTTTAAAGTATTTTTTAATTTTTGTTCATACAAGAAGAGGAATCATGACATCTAGAATTACATAGCACTGAAAGCTTCTTACAGGCATACCTATCTTTTAGTAGAACACTGTATATTCGATTTTTTACAGGAACCTTTTAAATAACCTTGATGCGCTTTGGTGCGTGACAATTTTTGGCATATTTCTCTCAGTGACAAGTTTTCATTTGGTATAGGACCATTCAAAGTAATGTTTGAAAGCTGTATTGCATTTCTTGGTAACCAATCTTTCAGGATACCAACTGATGTTCCAATTTTATAACTTTCATTTCGCTTTTCCAAAACTTTTCGTAATATATTTTTTTGATCCAATGGTCCACGTAAATCCAAACGTCTATCTTTGGTATCTCTGTAAGAACTGAAGATCCCACGTCAATGTCAGGAAATTTCTGTGATGAGTGCGTTTTCATTTTTTGTGCGGCTTTTCTTAAATTTTCGGCAGCTTTGTCTCTTTGGTCTTGAATGTTTTTTTCGCTGTTGCATAAATAGCATAATAGTTGCGATCCGTAACCTTCATCACATGACGGTATTCCACAAATTACGTGAACATTTCGTGCACACGACTAGCTTGAATGTGCTCCTGTACATTCTTTGCCGCAAACTACACATAAAAGTAAAATTTGTTCTGCTGGCGCTCCCTATGCCGATTGTTGCAAGTTAACAGACTCGACAGGTAAGTCACGGTCGCAGGGTTCAATAGGCGCTGGCGCTGCTGATGAAGATGACGGTTGTTGCAAGTTAACAAAGTCTAGAGGTAAGTCATGGTCGCAGGTTTCAATAGGCGCTGGCACTGCTGATGAAGATGACGGTTGTTGCAAGTTAACAAAGTCTAGAGGTAAGTCATGGTCGCAGGTTTCAATAGGCGCTGGCGCTGCTGATGAAGATGACGGTTGTGACGCCGATGAACAGGATGGTTGCTGCAAGTTAACATAGTGAACAGGTAATTCGTCATTATGTGCAGGTGTTGCCGATAAACAAGATTGTTGTTGATTTAATATCTTCTTAAGATCTTCTTCAGTTCTTGGTTTATTAAGCAAATCAGCAGGCACTTGTGATGACAAACCAATTTGAGAATCTACTCCAAAAAGAGCTTTGTATGGTGTTCTTTTTATAGTGCGATGAAAAGAGCAGTTTTTTTGGTACTGTACAAAGCGTATTCCAATCGACCAATTAGTAGAATTATTATCATGTAGCTAAGCCGCACACTCCGAAAGCTATTTCACTAAACTTAATCTAGTAATATAAGTATATCACTAAACTTGGACCGTTTTATAACTATATTCCTAGTGAGATAGTAATGAATCGCTTTCGTATAACTATGTTACGGTATATAATTATATCCCTAGGGATATAACTATATTACGGCTTTATCTATCTTACTGCGACATATACACCGTTAAATAGCACCTAGAACAGATTAAATAAACATGAGCTTTTCTTGGTAATCTGAATGAAATGGCGTGATAGTTTACTATGACCTACGTGGTGGAGTGGCTCACATACAAGTTTTATGAAGCAACATTCCGTGGTTCTGGGTTCGATTCCCGGACGGGTCAATGTGAAAAACTAACTTTTCTATATTGAATCGGGTCTGGGTGTTGTGCTGCCATCGTTTTTTCTGAATTCAATAACAAAAGTTTTTTTGCTACTTGGGTTTAGAACAATGTATGTAATTTTGTCTTATATTATTGTATTTATTAATTGTTTAGGTATTTATATCCAAAGAAATAATTAATTGTCTGAGGTGTCAGGCGGGACTCAAATCCACATCCCCTCCCCCAGGCGTATAATATTCTACCGAGACCTCACTAGCTCAATAAGAAGTTGGAGTTTTGTTCCAGTAAAAAATTCTTTAGATCACAATATTTTGCAATTCTGTGCTTAAGTAACGAAACGTTATAGAAAGTGGAATTTTTATTATATTATAGGTAGAGAAAGAGCTTAAATTTTCAGCTGTTTCGTTAAAAAACATATTTTAAATATTTGTTTTAAGTTCTGGGATAAAGGACCCTAAACGGGTCTCAATAGATCTTAATTGTATAAATATGATTTTTATTTCTAGATCAATTGCTTTAATCATATTATTAAGTACGAATTAGGGCTGTCTCATATTATGTTTTTGTTATTCCGCTATTATATTTTTTTAAGCGTATTAACGATGCGATATACACATTAATAATATTTTCGTTAACCCCTCGTGGTAAGCTAAACTCTCGAAGCCGGGACGGGCCGCTAGTAAGGAATATATTCCGTAGTACATCGCTGCATTGTACCTTTATAGGTTAATTATTTTTCTATAAATATTACATATCTATGTATCATATAATGCATCTCTATCCGTTACCCTAGTATCCATAACATAAGTCTTATAGTGTTTACTTTGGGCTAGGCTAATTGATGAGAATGTAGAAAATATTTTTATATTATACCATTTTTGGGGTATATTAAAATAAGTGAATATCGTTTAGCCTATTGCACCGTTTAATAATAGTTAGGTATTCCTTAAGTGTCTCAAAAGTGGTGTGACAAGGGTTGCCACCTATAATATTAAATCAGTAGTTATTATACTTTTAACAAAAATAAATTATATAAATAACGATTTTCAGCTTCATCATATCTAAAGCAGAAAACCAATCAAAAAATTTGCTAACTGAAAGCACTCTTCGTTTCAGATGCAAACTGTCAGAGAAGTCTTGAAAACTATTGCAAAGAATGTTTTAGTAGAACTGTTAACCGCTTTTTAGTGACCACTGCAAGAAGTTTGAGTTTCTGTCACCTTTACAGAAAGAGTGTTTTCTGTAATGAATGTGAAGTTGCGCGACTAGAAAAATGGATTCCCAATAAATTTTAACTGTGCTGACCTGTGCAACCGAAGCATTCGCAAATGGCAACAGGTAAATAAATTGCACAATGAGTTCAAAAAAACTATATTTGAAACAAATTAGGATACTTTCTTAAAACACATACTAGTTGACTTGTTGTAATCAGCGATTGAGAGAGAAAATAAATGTGTACTTGGGACTGAGGATAAGATGTGCGAGTATATTACGCAGAGGAAATGTGAAAAAATCCTAACATAACTTGTTGTTAACGTTTGATTTTACTACCCATCTATTTTTCATACCGTGCGCTATATATGAAACGAATCTTAAGAAGTTAAACTACAAAAATAAATATTATTTATATATTGTATACAAAAGTTGGCAACCCTAAGTGTGACACCGACAAGTGACGTCACTGCGCAATCACGTTCAGCTCACGTGACAAGGAGTCACCGCGTGTCAATATATTCTGACGAACACCCATTGTTCGTACCAACACGTACCGCTAACAAATTAATTACAGTCTTAAATTAATAAGCTCCAGTAGCGACGTATCAACGAGTATTTATCAACACGTTTATTTATTCCAAATGTCAATAAAGGACGTAATTTACGGATACGTCACACGAATTTTAGGAGTTTTTAACCCATCTCCCCGACCTTGTCACAGGTTGTCACATTTTTAGAACCCCGTCCCTCCTGATGTGACGACACACATTTTTTTTATTTTATGCATGTATTTAAAAATAATCCCTACCACCCACCCTTTCTTGATTCCTATTCCTACCTGTTGCACGATGCGCTTCTCAACATCTTTCAGCAAAGAAGTTGATCTCCCTCCCTGTGTCTGTGCTTCCGAATACTTATAACCCGTCCGTTTTCAAAGCCAGGGTGAATAGGCACCTTCTGGGTTAACTCGTTCTCTCGTTACCGGGTCAGCTAGTCTTTTATAACATCAACATAGAGTCAAACATTTTAGATTACAGAGAAAAAACCACTAGTTAGGAAACAATACCAGACTAATGATGTTATTAACATATATATATGTGAGTTCACCCCTGCCCCTCGTCACACAATGTCACATTCCCGTGATACTCTCCCCTCCCCTTCAACTTGTGACGTAATTCATGGATGACCCCTATACACGTAGGTTAATTTATAAGAAAATGTAAGACTTGTCCGCTCAGTGACGGGAGAGGGTTATCAGAATACTGCTATGAGCAAGTTTTTAACATTTATTCACTGCATTCACCTGTTTTGGTCCTATTGATTGAGTGAAAGTGAAGTTATAAAATAATAAAAACATATGCTTAAATCTTATATTAATTATAATAATATTTATAACATTCACACAAATTAGCCTAGCCCAAAGTAAGCACTGTTAGGCTTGTGTTATGGATACTAGGGTAACGAATAGATATACATATATGATACATACATACATACCCGTCCATTTTCAAAGCCAGGGTGAATAGGTTCCTTCTGGGTTAGCTAGTTCATCACACAAACATTTGTCCCTTTGGGGACTCGAACCACAACCGTCACTGCTAAGGGTGGGATCGCTACCGTTGCCGTACCGTAAGTTTGTTTGTTGTGTTTTCACTCAAAAACTACTAAACCGATCATCATGAAACTTCGTACATATATTCTTGGAGGTATTAGAAGTAACATAGGATATTTTTTGTTGAAAAAATAAAATGCAGGCGAAGCCGTGGGTAAAAGCTAGTATTAGATATTTATGATATGGGATCGGTTGAAATTTTTAAAAATTTAATTCAATAATCTTTATTGGTATTTAGGTACATTTTTTTAAACAAGTCTGAATTGGAATGGAATTCAAATGAGAAAATAACAGTTGTCATTTTCATATTATTTTTATATATTTTTTATAGTAAATTGCGGTTGCGGAGAGTTCGAGAGATAAAATTCCATCAATCCAATGTTTTCGTAGAAGCAAAAGTATCCATCCATCGACAACGTTTCGTAAAATATGAGAAAAAGTGAGATTTTGTATGTGTTTTTGTAAAAATAACATTAAATTATTATTATATGTATATGATATATATTATAAAACTTGCTTAAAACATAGTATTCGGGCGATACATTCTTAAAGAAATCATGTTTTCATAATTAAATATTCAGCATACAAATGTGTGATAGTATTTATTATTGATGGAAAACATATCTATGCTTATAATAAATGTCGTTCCAATTAGCCGCTAGATGGCGCTGCAGAGCATCAAACTTTTATACCGTCCTATCGATCGCCTAAATTGGTATCAACCCAATTTCTGTATACTACATATTCATATTTTAGCGGTAGGGATCACATAATTGGAACCAAAACGCTTAGTGCGGCTCTTTGTTATAAGAACCATATTATGATGGCATCCATTTGTAAGTCTTGTAGTCTGATGAAATGGGGACGGCGGAAAAAGGCTGTGCAATTCTATTGCACACTGCGAAATGTTTCCTATAAAAACGGATAGGCTTGTTCTGATAAAGTTGTGCTAAGGAAAAATCACTCCAATCAAAGTTGGCCATGTAAAAAGTTGACTACGTGTATCGCAGACGCATTATTGAAGCAGTGCGTACTCTTGATGGAACTTTGAAAGTTTTCGCTACCCCCGTGTGTATTGCGGAGGAAAACGTGAGGTTTAAACATTTTCCATTGATTGCTATTAGGTTAAATGGAAACTTTATTGATTGAGGAGAAGAAAAAAATTGAGTTTACTCCTTAAGAAGTGATTTTCATACATATAAGGCACCCGATATGAAAATAATAACAGTGCCATCTAGGGACGCCTGAAGAAACGAAGCTTTATAGTATAAAGCGTAGGAACTAAGCGTTAAAAAAGAGATAGAAAGCCATGCTATTACGCCAGCCACGCACAATGACAAGAGTGAAAGCTGGCTCTTATATATATCGTGTAACTGTACTAAACCTGATGCTCTCGTCTAACGGTAACATCTGACGCTTAGCACGGATACGGTTCGCTTTAAAAATATGAAGAGTAAAATTTTGTGATAGAATGACAGTGTAATGTTTTCATGCGCAGCTTATCGTGCGCACCTTTCACTTTTATTTTGGACTTTAGCGTATTTTTTTCTGTACCTGTTCAAAGACAATCGTTCTTAAGGAGTAAACTCCAGTCGTGCGGCAAATCTGACACATATGCTTTTTTTTGGGTCGTATTAGTACATTTTATAAGTCATGAAAATACAACAAAGTGGTTTATTAAATTGTCCCAGTGACATTGGTAGCATTGGTTAGGACGGCTGTGTCGAGGGGATGATTATAAAGATTAGATAAAAGGCTTTTTATTCGATATGAGCATAAACAATGCATTCATTGAAAGTCAATAACTATGCCATGGCGTCGTAAGTCCTACGACGGGAGACCTTGTATCAAGAAGAAACCACAAGAAATTCGGCAAGAACTGTTTCTTTAAGTTTAAGTTAAGATGGAAAAAAATTGATATGCTGTACAGTAATTAAAGTAAAAATAAAAAAAATCACGCCTCTTTCTCCTTATAATAATCATCAATTCCGTAATAGTTGTTAATAAAATCCTTATGAGTTTGCTCATATTTTATATTTTATTAACAACTTTTTTAAACTTTCGGTTCGGTTACCTGGTGTGGTACCTTATAAAACGCAATACATCTACATACCAAAAAAAAGCTTCCATTTTTTGCAATTTTTTTTTCTAAAGCTTGTGGGATCGAGTCCCACCTGACACCTGCAACAAGTTATGTTATTTCTAGTAATCATATATTGAGATATAAAAATTTCGCAAATTAATTAAATAACAAAGATAATACAAGTATATAATAATGAACTATTTATATATATAAAAATGTCCTGCAGTGTGTTTATCTGCGATGAAACTACTAAAGCGATTTTGATGGGTTTTATTTTCATTTTCCTGGATTTGTTCCGACTCGGGATAAAAACTATCATGGCAAATTATATTAACTGAGCCACAGCAATGTCAGCTCTATTTTCAAATTTGTTGTTTTATCAAGGCACTTAATCGTCATTCATCACATTCTTTATTCGTATTTATCTCTTATCTACAATAATAAATTTTAAGCCTATCTTTTCTTATCTGTTTTTGCTGCATTCATGAACTTCGTTTGGTAAAGATAGGTTTTAGCATTAAGTATTATATGTTTGCAATGGTTAATAATAAAATTGTAATATTTCTCACATCCACACCAGTTAGCCTAGACCAAAGCAAGCACTGTAAGGCTTGTGTTACCGTTACTAGGATAACGAATAGATATACATATATGATACATAAATATGTTATTTTAAGTGAAATATACTTAAATACCCATAACTCAGTTATTGTATTTATCACAAAATCTGCCCCTTCCGGCCCCTAGGGCCATCTTTGCAAAGGTACGATCGCTATCATTGCACAAAGCAGCCGTCAATTGTATGAAATTACAGAGTGAATCTCAAATTTCCACCAATGCAAAAGGATGTAGGAATGACAATATTTGCATTGTCAAATCGTATTTACATACAACATGACGTACTCCAAGGCCTGATGCTGGCATATTTGGGCTCATGATTTATTCAATTTTCATCTGTTGCGAGATTTATTTATTATGCAATGGAGCCTTTTGATTGTGTTTCCTTTTGCTTTGTGTTTATGAGATGTGTGCTTCAGTTTTAGCTAATTCAATTATAAGTATTAATATAAACGGGATTTGGTTAATAGCTTAATATGGTTGATATGATTTGGTTAATATGGTTGTGAATTTGGCCGACTTGACTTCGACTTGACTTGAAATGTGGACTTTTGACACATGCTCTCTATAAGCTGGACTCAAAAAGTTTTCAATGACAAAGTTATGAAACGTGTTGACCATTACAGCAGACGTCAAAAGACGAAAAGTTGTATACCTCTGCCACGTCTTTAGAGACGAGAGATGCGGTTTACTGCAATAAATAATGGGTAAAATCGAGGAAAAACGTGGAGTTGGCCGCTGTAGAAAGGCCTGGTTGCGTGAAGTTCGGGAATGGACTGGAGTCACGAGCACAGCGGAGCTGTTCTACCTCGCACGGGACAAGGTGGTCTTCCAAGCTGATGTCCAACCTCAAGTAATGTTTTCATCGGACAACCAGACTTACAAATAGGCGCCACAGTTATATGGTTGATATACCAAAGAGTCGCACTAAGCGTTTTGGTTCCAACTTTGTGATCCGTACCGCTTAAGAGTGGAACTCTTTGTCATAGTCTGTGTTTCCTGGTAAATACAATTTAGGGGTCCTCAAGTCACGAGTTAATAGGTATCTTCTAGGCAGGCGAGTTACATCTTAGGTCGACGTCTAGCATCTTCGCTTACCATCAGGCATGATAGCGGTCAAATTCTAACCTAATATCGATTAAAATAAGAGCAGTTTATATATACAAAACATAATAACAAAATATACATCGTAAGTAATTTATTCGATACAGTTTCTGTATTATTCGATACAGTGAGAAATACACGATAAAGCCGCTTAATTAATTTATTAAAGTCAATTGGTTACTGATTCAACAGTGAGCGAGTGCGTGAGAAATGGCAGACAGACACGCGGCAGTCAAGCATTGTTTATTTATTTATAAATAAGACAACATATAAAACTTACACAAAGGAAAGAATGGTACAGTTTATGATTATGTGGCTCAAAATATAAAGCTGTTTCTATTAGAAGTTGCCACGGCATGCAATACAAGTTACAAGGTATATGCAAACAACGTTAATGATAAATTTTTAGCTAGTGCTTAGTTTACGCCAGATTATTTTGAATAAACATAAGTCACGATTTTTTTTTAATTTTGAATGGGTGCGCTCTTGATCCCAATTAAGCCCGGGACAGGATCCACGATGGAACGAGCTAACCCAGAAGGTGCCTATTCACCCTGGCTTTAAAAACAGACGGGTTGTAAATACTCGGAAATACAGACGAGGGAGAGAGTCCACTGCTTTGCTGTACGCATTATAAATGATGTTGAGAAACTTTTGGTGCGGCAGGTAGGAATAGCAACCAACAAATGGTGGAAGCTCCTAACACACTCTACAAAATACATTCTGTAGAAGACCGATAGAAGGCAACTTTCCGGCGGTGAGCTCAGGTGTAATAGAGTAATAAATCAGAAATTAATTTTAATAGAGAAATGTTAGAAAAATCCGACTCAGCTCACGCGTAAATTCTCAGGCGGGAATCTGAATTGAGCTACCGTGCATTGTGAACTCCCGTCGCAATTTTCTAGTACCTTTCAAATTTTACTCTGTAGGCCAGCGTTGTCTTGTATTCGAAAGAAACATTTTACAATTAATGTTTGGACAATTGATTAAGATGAGATAACCATTTAGTTTTATGATTTTTTTTTCCATTCTTTCAATGCTACCTTATAAGATAAATTATTTAATAGAAAAAATCGAAATGAATTCTCGTTCAGGAGTTGATATTTTCTAGTATTTTTCTGTTAAGAAAAATATAAAACATATTTTTTATTTTGCAAATATTATCACGTAATAGTCTGTCTTGCAGCCTTCACGCGGTTGTGGCATACCACATGAATACGAAACAAACGTATATTAACATTTACACGGCTAACATAGTCATTAGTATTGACAAGAAACCCCGACGGGTAACACAATAGCCTGCTGTGGTTGGGTCCGCTATCAGGTGACACATGCGTACGGAAGTGCACCTACCAGGGTTATAGAAGCAACGGTTGCTACATGCGAACTATAATAGCATGGCTCTTAAATCTATCAGTATCTATACTACTAATAGGAATCTTTAGGCACTGTCTGTACATTAATTGTTGGGACAAATTCTATTATTTTTTAAATTTTAAAACTGAATACGTGAAATTTAGCTTCATCGGAATGGCTCCCAGAATCTTTATTAAAATTCCTAACATGTTTAAGAGCTTCCCAATAAAGATATTTAAAAATCTCCCGCAACCATTACTCAATTAAGACTTAAGCTTTTACACAGTTCAGGAATTCATAAATGACAAATCCTCAAAATAACTTGGACAAGTTTATTATTGACTTATATTTGTAATTTTATATTTTTTGGATATTTATTTTAATGATTGTGTTGATTTCATGTCATAAATTTGTCATTAATTTTGTAATGAAAATTACATTTTTATTTTCTATTTGTATGCCTTACCTAAGACGGAAATTTATTGGTTCTGTGGTACTAACAACATTGGCAAATACTATCATTGTAACACTAACCTACATATCAGAAATAAAAATTATGATTCTGAACCATAATATAAAGGCCAAAGGGACTATCTTCTTCCGGGCTAAGTGCTCTGTGTATAATTTGTTAATATAACTGCAAATTTGCGCTTTCTCTACTTTTCAGTGTCATGTAGTTATCGCCTCCACAGAAGACTTATTTACCGTGTTTGGAGCGTTTAGTTATAAATTTCCTATTATAAATTAATAATCAAAGGGGTAGAACTCCCACCCTGCATCTGTATTTCCGGGTTATACCCGTCCGTTTTCAAGGCCCAGGTGAATAGGCACCTTCTGGGTTAGCTTGTTTCAACTTAGACTCACTTGGCCCCCGGGCTTGATTGGGACCAAGAGCGAAACCTTTTAAAAAAAATCTGACATGACATTGAATAGATGCAAACGAGACGGTCAGACCGTCTGTTTTTATTACATGGGTGTTAAATTAAAAGTAAACGGACAGAAAAGAATTTAACGAACTTATAGCCTCACGCCTTAGCATTGTTTGTCAACGCTCAATAAAATCATTGCAAATATTTATCTTCATCCGTGTATGATAAGAATGGCCGTGTGTTGGCAGAGTAGTTAAGGGTATCGTAAAAGACGACTAATGGTGCTGGAAGAAATACAGTTCCCGTAAATAACAATTTTAACAAGACAAATATATGAGGCAAATATGCACGGGCAAGTCGGTAACGGCAGACCAAGGCGAATTTTCAGAGACCAAATAGAGGACGTCCTGGTCAAAGTGCCCTTGACCGACGAGCTTGTATGAAAATGCTGATGAGAGTTGATGAATGGAAATCTGTGATCTGTGCGGGAAAAGGCGTATGTATGTATGTACGAAATGGTCAGTGTGCGTCAGCGTTTTCAGAATTAGAGTATGTTATTGCCATTATGTACCTCGTCTGTCGCGTATGGAGATTTTAACACCATTCCCCATTTTTGGTGAAAGATTCCGTTCTGCCATCCTGAGTCTTTCAACTGAGATGGTGATAATGAAAAATGTATAATTAAGAAACGTATGTTTATTTTCCCAAATAAAGGAATCAATGAGTTGTCTGAAAATGTTTACAAAGCCTTACAATATTTATTTTCTAATATTTATTTATATCCTTGTTGCCCCAAAGTTTTCAAGGGATTAACCAATATGAGATTGGGCAACAGCGAATCGTGACCGGCATGCAGTTACAGCCAATTTCGCTTCCTTTTGCCAAAATACTAGTAAACATTGCTGGGTTGATTCATTAAAATTTTAAATATTCCAATTTCTTCATTAGAAAACAAACTGCTTTATAAGTTAATCATTAAGGAGTTTTCAAAGAAAATTGGCTGCAAAATGTAAAGATTATAATGAACTGAAGTTTTCAAAACAATGAGGTTCACTGTGTTCAAATCGCTTCATTCAGTGACGCAATTATTATCATGATCGGGTTTAAGGAATTATAGTTTTTTATTAAAATTTAATTAACATTAATATTTTGCATTTAATAAATTATATGATTGACATTCATGTTGCAATTTTTTGTAATAATTGGAATTATATAAATTGTAATGTGTTAAAATATTTGCATGATATTCTGATATGGCTAAATAGGTCATAAGCCCAGAATGATAATTAACATCCATATATTACCCTATTTAATGCTTATAAGAATAAGAATAAGAATTTATTATTTAATGGGCGAGTGGGAGCCAACTAGGTTTTTTCTGTTTTTACATTTTCACGAATCTTATTAATGTTACATATGTTATTTATGGTGCGCTTTGAGTTTCAGCTAAATAACGAGTAGAATTGGTTTTCGAAATCAATAAAATAATTGTCGCTTAGTCTAAATTAGTTCTGGGAAAGGCCGATCGTTATGACTCTTTGTAGTGTCAAATGCTAGTCAATATATCACAGTGTCTATAAAAAAAACCAGTGTCGTCTTAGTACGCCCGAAAGAAGCAAAGCTTTATAATATAACCAGCCACTCACACTTACATGAGTGAAAGCGAGACAGAAGGCCGCGCACACTGAGGTGGGCAGGCAGCTATCACCTATATATATCGTGAAACTACTAAATCTGACTCTTTCGTGTAACAGTAAAATCTGACGCTTAGTACGGATAGTGGCCGCGCGGCGAGCCCAATATAGAAGCTTTGCTTCAAAACCTATACATGTGTTATAGCAAATTAACCTATTTTTTGTTTTGTTACAGGTGAGTTCTGGAAGCGGTGTGGTAAAACAATGATGTCATCGTCACAACTCCACTGTTGTAACTTAGTTGAATAGGTTTGAATGCCTAGGTAAACACAATATAGGCACGGTCATATTGTCAATATTTGTTCGATATAAATATTTATACAAAAGCAATGTCGTAAGAGATTTTATTTGAGCTGCTCTGCTGAGAGGCTAACAAATGTACAGTACAGGGAAGTTGTGAAATGTGATTATTTCCTTCCCAGTTTCATGTTTTACTGAGGGTAAGCAAATCGGCTTTATTATTCTCTATCAAGATTAAACACTCTTTTATTAACCCCCGATGCAAAAAGAGGGGTGTTATAGATTGACGTGTCTGTCTGTCTGTCTGTCTGTGGCATCATAGCTCCCGAACGAATGAACCGATTTCAATTTAGTTTTTTTTTTGTATTACAGGTGTTTTACGGGCGAGTGTTCTTAGACATGTTTGATGAAAATCGATTGAGCCGTTCAAAAGTTATGGGGGGTTAAAGTGTCTGTCTGTCTGTCTGTGGCATCATAGCTCCCGAACGAATGAACCGATTTCAATTTAGTTTTTTTTGTATTACAGGTGTTTTACGGGCGAGTGTTCTTAGACATGTTTGATGAAAATCGATTGAGCCGTTCAAAAGTTATGGGGGGTTAAAGTGTCTGTCTGTCTGTCTGTGGCATCATAGCTCCCGAACGAATGAACCGATTTCAATTTAGTTTTTTTTGTATTACAGGTGTTTTACGGGCGAGAGTTCTTAGACATGTTTGATGAAAATCGATAGAGCCGTTCAAAAGTTATGGGGGGTTAAAATGTCTGTCTGTCTGTCTGTGGCATCATAGCTCCCGAACGAATGAACCGATTTCAATTTAGTTTTTTTGTATTACAGGTGTTTTTTAATAAACCGCGTTCGTAATAAAGTGTGAAATATGAAACAATATCCATAGCGAGGAGAAGAAGTCGCTGAGATATTTCTTTTAAAAATTCTTTAATGCGCGTTCATATACTTCTCTTTGTTTGCCTGATGTATGAGAGACTACAGTCACAATTTTATAGACACCTGCTTCCTGGAAAGATATATTAAAATAATAAAAGTAAGATGGAGGTCGGTCGCTGCCCGAGTTTCTTTCGCCAGCTCTTCTCGGAAAGGCCCCCCCAATTTCCGAACTGGTGGTAGACTCAGTGTATACTTTAATCGTAGTGAGAATTTAATATCTAAATAAAATGAATAATAAAAAAATTAAATAAAAAAAGATTTAACACGAACGTAGTAAATATTGTGAAGGTAGTAGAAATATATCAAGACCATTGCCGTAGTCATCCTGTGAAAACGGATCCTGTAAAGGAGTCGAAACGTCAAAAAAGTTGTTTTTTCAAATGCAAAAAAGCGCGGACTGTTGCAAATATATCTCTGAAATCTGACTAGTTAATTGATTAATTCAGTGTAACCAACTCTTAAAAATATTTATCCCTCAATCAAATACCCCTAAAATTGCCCTAATTACTTGGAAATCTCCCTAAAAATAAATCGTATGATATCATATTTTTGTTAATTTTCTATTTATAAAAATAAATTTAATTTATTACGTCAAATATTATTTAATTTTCTTCTGACGAATCAGATTTTATAAAGTCATACATGTTGACTTTGAATAAGCCTAATATTTTAGGAGATGGGTTGAATATTGTACAAGATCCACCATTTCGATTTAAAATTCCAAGTATTGTACTTGGATTTTAAGTACACTAGATGTCACTAAGTCCGAGGTCGCTTGATAAAAATAAATTTGATTAGGCCTATACTTTACATCTTCATTTTTTTCGATAAATAAAATTTTAAAAAATTATGAAGGGTCACAAAAACCCTAAAAATAACCCTAAATATATAACACCCCTAAAAAAACCCCATCTCACTTTTTTACCCCCTAAATTTAGGGGGTAAACCCCTAAGTTGGGAACCCT
The DNA here is from genome assembly GCA_927399485.1 of Calamotropha paludella. Classification (NCBI taxonomy): domain Eukaryota; kingdom Metazoa; phylum Arthropoda; class Insecta; order Lepidoptera; family Crambidae; genus Calamotropha; species Calamotropha paludella. The sequence continues at coordinate 27,458,593 of OV656811.1, read as the reverse complement.
GGATTAATTTGTAATATGCTTAAAGAGTATATAACGATAACATAGCTTCATCGATTGGTCAATACTGGTAAAAGTATTGACCAATCGACCGTCAATCGAGTGTCGAGTCGAGTTGCATCGAATATTGAACACTCGATATTGTCGTATTCAGAACAAGATGGCGCTAGCGTAAGATTAAGAATACTCGAGAAGATTCGATGGGTCTGTCAACGTCTCGGTAGCTCGCTGGGATAGTGTGGGGATACGGGTTCGAGTCCCACCTGATACTTGAGAAAAATTAAATGTATTAGTGAGTCTTTTTTTTAATTTCTTGTCCAATTCACGTTTTGTTATAATGCATTTATCGTCGGTTTAAATGTAATATTTACGTGTCTTAATTTATTATTTATATACTCCAATATCTATACTATATGGCCACGATGAATTCGGAAACTACTCTTTCGGTTCTGATGCTTTTGCTGGATTCGTTCCGGCTTAGGACAGGATAGATCTCATTTTAATTTAAAACACAGCAACGCGTGGCCGGATCAGCTATTAAATAAATAACATTCCGTACATCGTTCTGAAATCAATTTTCGTCTTACTTAAAAAAAATGCTTTAAAAATACAATTCTTTTAAAAGAAAACAGTTTAGTGACACAAAATACTTAAGTCGTAGGCTACTTTTAACATTAAAAACGGATATTCCAAGCATAAAAAATATCTGTGGAAATGGTTTACAAAGAAAAATATATTTCTAGTGCCTTAGTAACCATTCTATCGTCAAGCATCAATTATAAAGGAAACATTAAATAAGATATTTTGGCAACGCGCCATTTTATTCTTTATTAATATGCAGCTACGGTACTGTTTCCTGTTTCGTTATCTCATTTCGTTCGTCTCCTTAATCACCTACTAAGCCATTAAGAGATATATTACAGTAATTGCGTATACTGTTTAATACAAATGTTAGTAGTTAAATTAACTTTTCGTTAAAAACGTACTCGATTGAAATATTGTGAAGGTAGTAAAACATTTATGACGACCTATTTACATTTGCCCTGGTCATCTTGTGATCACGGCTCCTGTAAAGGAGTCGAAACGTGGAATAGTGGGCGCAAATATCCGTTAAAAAGATGTTTTTATTCAAATGTGTAGTGTGCGCGGAAGTTTAAAAACTGTAGGTCGACCGCTTAAATTACTGTTCGCCTGCGCGCTACAGGGACGCGGGGGGTAAGGCGACAAAGGGGGTTCCTCACTCGATCGATCGATATTTTAATTACTCATCTTTGTATTTATAGTTCGACCGCTTAACCGATTCGTTGCTACTTGCTACATACAATTACCAGAAACGAAGGCTACAAGCTTGATTTACGTGAAAAAAAAAGTTAGTTTTATTATGGGTAGATTTCCCTAAAACTTAATTTGAAAGAGTTATCATCGATTTCAAAATGACACGGCTCCAGTGGCTAACGCCACACGCAAAAGAAGGTGATGGCACGACAGACGAGCCATCAGCAGCGAATCGGTTAAATGAGTGTTCGCCCGGACGTTACAGGGGTGCAGGGTACGGCGACAAAGGGGATCGAGTGAGTAGAGGGCGGCAGGCGCGCATAGTGCGCCCCCTCCCCCTTTCTTCCGTACCGCCTTTCATCGCCGTACCCCCGCGCCCATGTACCGCGCGGGTGAACACTTAATTTAGCGGTCGACCTATAAATACAAAGGTAACTAATTAAAATGTCCGTCTGCTTCCACTGTGGTAACTAATTAATTAAAAACTTAATTCAATTTTCGTTTACCACATGCTCCAGTTAGCAGTATCAAAGGTCATCAAAGGCCCTACTAATTTGATGAAGATTAATCTTAATATATATAAATTACGTATCACGTTGTTTGTTCGCGATGGACTCCTAAAATACTTAACAGATTTTCATCAAACTTCGTTACTATCTGTTATTTGATCTAACTTAAAAGATAGGATAGGTTTTATTTTAATTTATAACACAGCAACGCTTGGTTGGGTCAGCTAGTTTTATACAAAATTTAGGTTCTGTGAGTTATAATTTCAAAATTTTCCTACATCGGATTTTTGTAATAAATGTATAGACACATTGATTTATTCAGTCTCACAACTGCAAAATTAAAAAATAAAAATAATAGTAACATTTGTTACATTCACATTAATTAGCCTAGCCCAAAGTAAGCACTGTAAGGCTTGTGTTATAGATACAAGTACTAAGGTAACAAATAGACAGACATATATGATACGTAAATATATAATATTCATAAAAGTATTTGTGGTTAAAATACTTTTTTACGGATTTTGCGCATAATTTATTTTTTTAATCCTGACGTTTCGATTCCTTTACAGGATCACAGGATGACTAAGGCAATAGTCGTTCTCACTAGAGAATTAAGATTTGTTCCTGGGATGCTATGCGAGGCTATTGAAATCGGGAGAAATCCTAAGTTTAATAGAGACGAAGGTTGGAGTGTTTAACCTGCTTTTGATCCAATAATCAAAAAAATAATACCTTCAAAGGCACTCACTGCAAGATCTGATGATGAAGTTAGCTCTTTTTGCAAATAGTAACAGTAAAATGGAGGTCGGTCCCCATACCAGAATTTCTTTCGCCAGTACTTCTCGGAAGGGCCTCCCAATTTCCGAACTGATAGACTCAGTAGTATACAATGTAATCGTAGTGAGAATTTTATAACTAAATAAAATTTCAAATAAAACAATTTGATTTATGTAAAATTTTAACAATAAGGAATGTGCTTTATTAAAATTTTGAAAAAGTGGTTGAAAATATATGAGGCTGCAATAAGCTGGACTGACTCGAAGGCCTGAAAAACATGGTTCTTCGTCAGTAGAAGACGGAACAATCAAATGACATTCACCTCGATAACAAGATGAATATTTTAGTTATTTTCATAGTATAATGACTTATGGGCCGTTGTTATGGGGCCCAGCTGCCGATATTGATGATATATCGATTTTTCAAAAAAGGCCTGTGCACGCCATATAACTATTACAACTTATGATCCAGAAATTCTTTTCGACAATTAAGATATTAAAATATTAACAATTAATTCTCAAAATATCTATGATAATATTATATATGTAAGGCAATGACACTTTTATAAACCCAAAGCAAAAATGGAAAGCGACACCACATTTATATTGTTTTTTTCTAATGTTCATTATTGTACATTGTTTGTTGTCGTGGATAAATGAAGTAGATCAGTTGATATATACCTATTATGCGTCTAAGATCCCTTCCCACTTTGAAACAATTGTACCAATTTTAATAAATAACTTCTAAGAACCACCGCTAGAAAACTTGCTTTGAAATAAAATGAACCGCATCCAAATCGGTTAACCCGTTAAGGACCTACGGTGCCACAGACAGACATACACACACATCGGGGGTTAAAAAGAACGATATTTAAACAATAGTTACAACAACTACCTATTCTAAGTTTCAGGTATCAAAACAAAAGGCAATTTTTTAGGTTGAAGAACTTTTTATAACTAATTTTCAAACAATCTAACTTTTGAATTTAACTCTTCAAAAGCCCTGATCACAGCATGACTAAGGTAATAACCTATGGCATAGAAACGACGAGCTTAAATATAGGTGGCGCAAAATTAATCATCGAATTTTGATTTCATATAACTTTTTTACTAAATATGAGAACCTTTACATTTTTTTATGTTTAGTGGTAAAGTTGATATTCGCCAGTGTTGAGACATATCTGTGCCCATTTTGTCGCATTTTCCATGAGTTTGGGCAAGATTTCCTGCCTTCAAGATTTGATTTATAACTGTTCGCATTCCTGTCGAATATTCTCTTTAAGGGCTGCGGTTGTCTGAGCCTTATTGGTATAAACCCGCAACTTCAAGTAGCCCCAAAGAAAAGAGTCTTTATCGGGTAAATCGGGGGGGATTTTCCTGGCCATGTCAAATCGCTAAAACGGGCGATTGGAAACGGAATTATTCCACGCGCTTGCGAAGTATAGCGCTCCATTGCTTGCGCATTATTCTTATTCTTTCCATACATACATAATCAAATACAGTAGTAAAATTATACGTAGTATGAGAACTGGTGCCCGTAGAAGGAAAATCTGTGTTACAGGTCGCCAGGTCTCACCCCTTGGGTTCACATATCGTTGTCAAAAAAGTACTAAAAAAAATGCATGTTTATATAATAAAGTAGAAACAAACATCTTATAGCAAAAGGATAGTAATAATGATAGACGAACGACGCTATTTGCAATCATTATTGACATCTTCCGATAGAGTGATTAATTTTACGCCACCTTGTATAAAAAAAGAGAAGAAGAAGAACGAGGTTTTATTTTAACGTACTGTACTCAATTTACGGTAAAAGCTAACCTGCTTATAAAATTGTCCCTTGCGGTTAATCCCATTGAAAGTGTACTTTATCAATCAGCATAATACGCTGATGGTTTCTCATATAATCAGTCACGCTTAGTCATTCCATCACATACCTCCTAAAAAAGGTGCATTTCCAATCAAGTAACTTACAATTCCGATGCGGATGGGCCAGAAATGTATTATCTCGTTTAGTGCGACTACAGCGATTCCTGCCTTTCGCACCACAGTTCGTAGTCAACCACATTCCTCAATAACTTCGTGAGCTGCCCTTACGATTTTTCAAAAAACAAACTGAAGGCGTGGCTTCTTGAAAAGAACTTAACTGAATGAATTCTTTAAAAGCAAAATATGAAACAATTTTTGTTTGTTATCCTGTGTGATTTATAACTACGAATTATTGTTGTATGACGAAATTGGTTTATAAGTTAATTTACCAAATTGTCTTATGACATATTTTTAAGAATAAGTATTGTCATTCGCTGCTTTAATATCTAATTAATTTGTAAATCAATAATAATTGCATTTTATTGCATTCCCACCAAGGGCGGGACATATTGATCCTGTGTATTGTGCATTACCAACTGGCACAAACTGTGTTCCAATTAAATAAATAATTTCTTTTCATTTCTATTTGTTACCCTGGTATCAAAAACACTTCCTTCCTTACAGTGCTTTCTTTGGGCTAGGCTTGGTGCGAATGTTTAAAAATATTATTATTATATCAAATGAGATTTACAAGTACACTGTTAGGATAATTAATGAAAAACTTGAAAAACAATTACAGTTTAATGTAGGCGATTAACTTAGTTTACAAAGCGCAAAAATTATATAGATAACCTCATTGTGTTAAACAAAGGCTACACCAAATTGTATTGAGACACGCACTTACCTAATTTGATTGTATTAATTGAACATCGAACGAACGAGCGGAAAGAAACAATTGACGGAATTAATAAATAATATACAATAGCTTTTTTAAGGTTTTTCAATAAGGGAATGCAAAGGGTAATAAGCCCATACATCCTGGAAAACCAAGTCGTTGGTTTATTTACTTTCCAATCAAGATGATGATAAAGGATCAGTGGTAATTGATGAATGATGGATGATCAATAGATAGTCGATTAATTGTGAAATAATCCCATTCATTAGGATACAGCAAGTGTTGTGGTGTTCACTGAAACCTGCCCGCAAATTGCTCGAGAGGGTAAGAAAAGGGTGGGTCCGAGGTCCGGAAGGGGCAGATGTTTGTGTTATGAATACGAGTATTTGCATCTGAGTCATACATTTATACATATTTTCATAGATATTACACATATATGTATGTCTATTCGTTGCCCTAGTATCCATAACACAATCTTTAGAGTGCTTACTTTGAGCTAAGCTAATTGGTGTTAATATGAATGAGCTTAGGGGCTCTTGGCGCATAGCACTGTCTAGGCCTTCGGTAGCTAAACCACAGGTATAAAATAAATTATCATCGACGTTATCATAGATAAAATCTACGATTGATTGTCACACTATTTCTCCGTTATGAGATCACATCAATTTCTGATAACGGCTACTGTGCGAGATAAAAACTGTTTTTATTATTCTTATTTATTCGGAGGTATACTTTTACGTTTGATTATTGTTTTGCCTAAAAGAGGATAATATAAAGAATAATTGTGCAAATTATTCTTCTCTTTGGACTGTTTTGTAAATCAACCAATTTTGAACAATAGATATTTTAACAAAACAAAACCTTATTTTGATATTTCCAATTGCCATACAACCTTAAAGTCTGTGCACACCACGTTTTTTAACGTCGACGCGCGCTTGTAACGATACCGAGTCGATATTCACGTGAGTGTAATGCAGTTTGACAATGAATTTATGCAGTTGTTCAAAGTTCTATCTTTGAATACCTGCATTAATCCTGTCAACGCTTGAATCAATACAGACTTGATGATAACGAGCGATTGTATTCTTTTTTTTTTTTGGCATAAAATCAAAATTGGTATTCATTGCGAATTTAGTTGAGTTTAATGGGTTATATAAAAGTCGCTAACCGCAAAATATAAATATAAAATTTTAACTCTTGCGTGCAATAAATCCCAGTTCGATCGTAAATAGGGAGATAAACAGACATTGTGCGGTTAGACGTCATTGGCCAGCCTCCAGTTGGATAAAAAAGTTTGAACATAAACACTGGCTCCCACACTACATTTGTTCGTACCCGGCCTTTGAAGTAAATAAATAAATACATGTGGTATCGTCAGCCAAAAGAACTCAAAGCGAAAAGAAAAAATCCATCTTACACTTTTGCGTGTATTGCGGATTTAAATGAATTTATGATGAGGTCGGAACTGTCCGAGTATCTTTCGCCAGTTCTTCTCGCAAAGGCTAACCCAATTTCCAAACTAGGCGGTAGACCTAATAGTTTTCAGTAATCGTAGATATAAGAATGCAAAAAAGCGTGCTTATACTAAGTGTACGCGCGGCAGAAGTTATACTTTTTTTTTATTTAAAATTTTAAATGAGATATCTTGAAGTTAGCCTATTCACTTTAACAGCTAACTTCATGATGTCGCTTCTTCGTTGCATGCTGCGTGCGCAACTATTTTTAATGAAAAACTTCACCCTCAATGCGCCAAAATAATTATAAATTCAAAATATTTTTATAAATTTTAAAGAAACATGCCCGATTAAAATATTGGACGATAGTTAGAAAACGTATGACGAACATTACCTTATTCATCGAGTCGAGACGTCAGGATTAAATATAATAATAATATTTCTTACAATCACACCAAATGCCTGGTCCAAAGTAAGCACTGTAAGACTTCTGTTATGGTTACTATCGCTACCGTTGCAAGAAACGATCATCAAAAATTATCATATAAAAAACTAGAAGGTTTTGAACCTTAGTATTATTAATTTAATGAAGTTACGTTAGCAAACAACGGTATCTAACATTAACGATTATTACTACACGTTGATGACAAAACTTGAGAAACTCGGGAACATATACAAACAATAAACCTATACTTTCGTGTTATTGAAATTGAGAACTAAATTGTTCTCTACACAACCAACTTCTGTAACTCCAAAGCTTGATACAAACTTCACACTAAGAATTCCACAATAGAAATCTCACATTGAGTATAACACACACAATTCACAAATATTCAGTTTACTCGTGAATACTGAGCCGTATCGCTCGATGAGTCAATATGGCTACTACCCTTCCATTATTTATTTCTGGAATTAAAATTTGTAGCATTTTTTGTCGCTGCAGAAATGGTAGATTTAATGTGAACTGGAAAACGAGACAAAAGCAACGAAATTGTGGGTACTCGGAATCTTCGTGAAGCCAACCCACGCTAATCTTTTCCCCGTCAAAAGTGAATTGTCGCAAAAAAAAATCATAACGAGATTACTTTGTTCCACTGGGAATGGATATAACTTGATATATTATTAACACAGAGTTGGCTTTCTTAGACTATTTTTAAGAAGGTTACTTTGAACTTGAACACATAAAGGCTTCAACTAGGGATCGCAATCCGGATCCGACCGGTTTCCCATCGTTCCGAACGGATCCTGCCGGATCTATCAAATCTGGATGATTTTTGCTTTTTAGTCCAAACTGAACTTCTAGTGAAATATTCGATCTTTCTAGATTTTACTTTCACAGATAGATCAAGATTAATAAGTAACTTTATAAAATCTAATATAATTAACCTTCAGTAATTTACTGAGATGACAATAATATAAACATATTTGAGAGTACTAACAAACAAGTCTTATATTTATGACAGACACCATCATGATTTAATAAATCTGTCTAATAAGCGCAATAATGAGCTTGTATGATAATTATATAAATTAATCAACTGACAAAAACCACCTCATGCACACCACGTGTAACGCGTTTAATTAAAGCGTTATGGTTCCAATTTTGTGATCCGTACCGCTAAAGAGAAAAGCTCTTTGCCTGAGTCTGAGTTTCCTTACAAATACAATCTTGGGTTCTTCAAGTCACAAGTGAATATGTATCTTCTAGACACGCGTCACATCCTAGATCGCTTTTTTTTTGCTGGATTTGTTCCGATTTAGGACATAGGATATGTTTTATTTTAATTTATAACAGCAATGCGTGGCCAGGTCAGCTAGTTTACTATAAAAAAAAATATTCTCCCAAAAGTTGTTATCGTCGGAGCCGGTTACCAGATCCTGTATATTAGTACTGGGTGTGATTGTCCGGATCACAATCCCTAGCTTCAAATAAGTATAGATAGAGAATGTAACAAGCTTTACGAAAATAAATCCAGTGACATGTATACACTATTGTAGTATAGACCAGTCCCAACATTCTACATATATCACCGAGTGAGATAGACCGTTGAAGACATTTCAGATAGCCAGAGAATTGTTGCTTGGCAAACCGCTATTGCGAAATCCAATCTAATCTCACCCCTCCATTTCGGTAATAAGGTACATAATAGATATGCTAAAGGAAGCTTTACGGGTGTTAACACTTATTACAGTGGATCCATCTGCATTGATTTCAAAGTACGCGAATAGGATTTGAGAAATTGCAAACAATGAGTCTCTTAAATGTTTTCCAAACAAAATGAGCTAAGTCGTAAACAAAAAGTTGACATTTCAATTTGTCTCTGTGATTAAGTTAAATTACTGTTTTTATGATATCCCTGCGAATGTTTAAATAATATTTCGTGTTTCTCGAAAACGGCACTAACGATTGGGATGATATTTATTACGCTTTTATTAAAGGAATCTTGATTGAATTTTACGCACTTAACACAATATATTATTTTATAGTAAATTTTGCACACGTATCAAAGACCAATGATATTATCTATACTAATCTATACTAATATTATAAAGAAGTAAAGTTTGTGAGTTTGTATATTTGTTAAATTGTAAGGGGTAATCTCGGGATCTACTGAACCCATTTTTAAAATTCTTTCACCAATAGAAAGGCATATTATTGCTGAGTGTCATAGGCTTGAATTGCATTGAATGCTAGAAAAATTTAAAGAATTTTGTCCACCCGTGCGAAGCCGGAACGGGCCGCTAGTATTAATATAAAATAAAAAATTTCATTCGAGAAATTTCGAGAAAAAAAATAACTCAATATAAATATAAAAAGAAGAACTGAAATTTTTAATAAATGATATCAATTATGAAAAAATTAATCACGCTTCTCTATAGTAAATCGAACTAAAAAAATAATCATTTTGCATTTTTTAGTTCGATCCACTTTTCTTACAATGACTCTAATTTTTCGTTAATTTCTTAATTGTTTAAGACCACTTTACACCAAAAAGATTTATTTTAATTTATTTGAGCCTATTTCCTTACTTAATCAAGCTCAGTCATTTAAACCTAACCCTAAAGTGAGTTAAGAAGCACAAAGTTAAAGCATTAGTTAAAATCCAAACCCGAGCCAATAAAGCTAAATTCGTTTTTAACAATGACCCCGCCCGGGATCGAACTTGGCACCTCTGAGTGGCGTTACCGGTAAACCGCTATGCGAGTGCAAGCCACTCGACTACGGAAGTCATCAGTAGGAGATAATAGTACCTAAAATCTCCCAACCGTGTTACGTTTCACAGAAACCAAGAAAGATGGTGTCGTTTGTAAACGATGACAGGTATGATTCCTTGAATATTAGTATATTGGCCAGACAATAGAACCAAAATTTACACACGTTAAATATATTGCATCAGACAAAAGATAAAGTATAACCACATTAAGTTAACTCCCTTGTCACAAAGATATGTATTAAACATGTTAGAATGGAAAGCTCAGAAACAGAAAGTGACAACCGCTTAATTTTAAAAGCAGTCCCTAAAACCACTTATACTTAAGTAAGGATAATTAATAAGTTTGCTATTGACCAAACCTGGAGAGTTGATGTTAATGAAATAGGATGGAATCTGTTTGAAAGACGGAAATGATAGGAAAACTATTTGTGTGTCAAATATAAGCTTTGCCTGCCAAATGTAATGTAGAATGACGTAGGACGTGATTTGGCCGCGTGCACGACACACTTGGCACCGGCTGTAACCTTGACCCCCGGGGACTGGAGGAACGGTATCCCGCATCGCCCTACTGCTCCAATCCCGCAATGCTGTACATCACTTGTGATAAACAAAGAAAATCATGTTTACTAAACTCTTCAAGGTCTTTTTAAACGATTCTCACGTCTGGCGTGTCTAAAAGTTATTCGTGATATTCTGCTGTTACAATTAGTTGATAGGACTATAGTAATAGTTTCTCCTTGTGTAGTTTGGCGCTAGCACCAAACCACCAATGCTAATTTTCCAGAATGTTTTATTCATAGAAACATCGATTCGTTTTAAGCCACATGCAATTCTAATCATTTCTCAGAGATTGCCATCGGGGCAAGCGTTTAAATTGCGAAGTTCTGTTGCGCCAAGTACCGCACGCGCGAATTTGAAATTGCATATCCTCGGTTACAACATCCTACCAAATTACTTCCTGGACGTTTGGAACATCAAAGGACGGACGAATGTACTCGGAGCGTTTTCGCTAATTTGCGGACGTGCCAACTTCAGCTTTCGTTTCGGAATTACAGTTTATACACTGTATGATCAGGACAATAAAGATGTTTTTTGAACTGGTGTTGATTTGAGTTCGCATTACTTTGGCTGGTTGTAGGTGCATGTGCATTTATCGACGCCACCCGGCGCTTGGAGACGTGCCAGGCTCCGTCGCGAATAGTACCTACGCAGGGACAGCAGGTCGACGACATCCAATGCCGTTTCCTTTCAAGTTTCATCACAAATTGTAGTAACTTCTCGTGACTATTTAAATTAATCCTTAGAATCTGGAACAGACTAAAAAGATACCAACATATTTTTTTTGTAATCGCATAAGGTAAGGTCAATTTTACGCGTGATCATTTTCATCACAGTCCGATTTAGCCAACTTCCCACATGCCAAGTTTTCAGCACGTACATAATCGGTCATTAATCAGAAGCAATGACGACATACGACGTAATCACAGCTTACGTCACGGCATATTAATAAATGAGTTAGTTCAACACGCCGATGTCGTGTTCTAGCAGTGGGAGTACTGCAAAGCTTAAAAGGGATGAAGGTGACCGCAAAACAGATAATTTGTCTATTCCGTGAAATTACAGCCGCCATTACAGAAATGGTTGAAACTACTGAAACGAATAATGAGAAAACGGAAGCACGTAGAACTATCTAAACCACAAATCTATAGAACACAAGATGGAGAAAACCTTTATTTGAGGAATGAATGTTTATTCACGTAACTAACGTAATTTCGTTAATAATCTCACTGGTTAATAATCAGTGTTGTATTTGTAACAACGGCAGTCTTCCACAGTCACCAGATAGGCAAGGCACTCCGGTAATCTCGGAGTCCCAGGTCTTTCCTTTACTTCCATCATCTTCAACAACTGTATTGATAGTGGTGTGTTTCCTGATTTGATGAAACTTAGCAAAATAACTCCATTGTTTAAATCTGGTAGTACTTCAGATCCCTCTAACTTTCGTCCAATATCCGTACTATCAACATTCAGTAAAATTTTTGAAAAAACCGCGCTTAAGCAATTAAAGAAATATTTTAGTAATAATAACTTACTACACAATCAACAATTTGGTTTTACCCGCGGACGGTCCACGTCTGATGCTGGAATAAAATTGTTAGAATGCATTTATGAGGCCTGGGAGGAGTCGCAGGATGCCTATGGTGTTTTTTGTGACTTATCAAAGGCTTTTGACTGTGTCCAACATCAGACGTTAATCAGGAAATTACACTATTACGGTATCCGTGGTACCGCTTTGGATTTTCTCACTTCTTACCTAAGTGACAGGATTCAAAAGGTGGTCATCAATGGAGAGCAGTCGCCTGGATCATTTATAACAATGGGGGTGCCGCAGGGCTCAATATTGGGTCCATTTCTATTTCTGGTATATATTAATGACCTCCCTCACCTTGTAAGACGCGACCATGAGATAGTCTTGTTTGCAGATGACACGTCTTTAATATTTAAAGTTAAACGTGGACAAATTAATATTGACGAAGTAAACATTGCACTCTCCAAGGTCGTTCACTGGTTTGGCGCCAATAATTTGTTGTTAAATGAAAATAAAACAAAATGCATTAGATTCACTATGCCAAATGTTCAATTAGCCAAAGTCAAAGTCAGGGTTAGGGATGAGGAAATAGAGCTGGCCAATCAAACTGTATTTCTGGGTATAACTTTAGATTCTAAGTTACAATGGGGTCCTCATATTGAATGCCTATCGAGCAGACTCAGTTCTGCAGCATACGCCGTAAAAATGATTCGTCAGTTAACAGACGTAAAAACTGCGCGCTTAGTCTATTTTAGCTACTTCCACAGTATTATGTCGTACATGATACTACTGTGGGGAAATGCCGCCGATATTGGCTGCATTTTTGTGCTGCAGAAGAGGGCTGTTCGGGCGATCTATAGGATGGCCTCCCGAGAGTCTTTAAGAGAAAAATTTAAAGAAATTGGTATTATGACTGTACATTCACAATATATTTATGAAAACCTACTGTATGCGCACAAGTGTAAAGATATTAAATTCAGAAAAAATAGTGACTATCATAATTACAATTTAAGAAATAAAGACAAGCTAGCAATGCCCAGGTATAGGCTCCATAAAATAAGCAACTCCTTTGCAGGTCACTGTATACGAATGTACAACACGCTGCCATGTAACATGCATGACTTGTCAATGAATAAATTTAAATTTTTAATTAAAACTCAGTTATGCAAAAAGGCTTATTATAGTGTTAAAGATTTTTTGAATGATAAGGCAGCGTGGACCTAAAAGAAATGAATTGCTCGTTCTCTGAATCGTTTTGTAATATACACAATTTGTAAGACATTTGGCGATTTTATAAGAGTTTCGGCACATGAGTTTCTTGCCCGATTCTTCTCATGTTAGCCCCTACGTTCGGAATCGGGTCGCTCGTGGCGATTACATGCGCGGCATCAACTCCGCGCATGTACTTGCCGCTAGCGCACGGGCTATCTTTATTATAAAAGAATATTATCTTGATTCTGTAAAATTGACGATTTTAAGTGCCCGCAAGGGCCTATGAAATAAAGTTATTTTGATTTTGATTTTAAGTAACAGTAACTCATTGTTGTTAGTAAAACTTATAAACTAAGTTAGTAAACACAATTGAAATAGGAAAAAATATTTGTTGATAAATAATAAATAATGCTTTATTTCACACACAGATAAAGGCAAGTACAACAAAGAAAAGTATACGAATAGGCGGGTTTATTGCTAAACAGAAATTTCTTCCATTCGATCTTTGGTGAAAATAATAAATATATATAATATGTAAATAGGAAACTGGGTGCGCATATTAAAAGGACAAGTGTTAATATATTATTCGTTAATGGTGGATAGAAAATAATTAGATAAAAGAAATAAAAATACCTTATAGTCAGTATGTATTGGAGGTAAGGAAATAACTTCTAACTCTGTCGCGAAAGAATCTAAGAGTTCGAGCTTTTCTGATAACCTTTATTCTAAAAACTGGAAATACTTTTTATAAAATTACCCTAAATATCCCTCATGGAAATGAAAGAACTACGACTCACATCCATTTTCCTTTACAATGTCTGTCAGTAAGCAGCTATTTTTACAGCCGTCTATAAACTATTCATATACCGTAAATGTATAAACTATTCATATTCGTGCCGCTGTATAAAAGGCTTTAAAAATAGCACGAACTTGACATTGCCCCGTTGCCTGTTTTACTTGGGGATGATCAGAAACTCCCCCGATTTGCAAAGCAGTTTGGCCGTGACCTTCATAATTCTTGCTGAGGCATAAAAATAAGTATTGTTTTGAAATTCGTGAGAGTACCTTCATGCTATAAATGGCGCAGCTAGGTATTGTCCAATGAATCAATTCCAATATTTATGATTCTAATTCTTGTATTTGAAATTCCACTTATGGCAACTTAGTGACAGGCACTAAATAAAATTGACTCATAACGTTTATGCAACCTTGCTTTTTGAATTGACAGGAACGTACATTTAAAATTTCTTTACTGCTCATATCATAGTGACTGTTGGTGAAAGTCGCTTTAAGAGTTTGTTGGTGCAACGCGAGTCATCGCAATTGAAATCCTTGCTTTAAATGCAATTCTTGCGAAATATCTGTATTTCACTTTATGCGTAATTTACTTCTGAGAAATATCTGAAGTTATCGATGAATCCACGTCAATTTGTTTCCTCTACGTATAATTAAGTCAACTGTTGTATTAGCTGTTGGAATTTGGTGGTAAATTGGTACTCAGAGTCTAAAACTCAAAGAGAAACGTGTGCAGCTTCTATCTTATATATAAAATTCTCGTGTCACAGTTTTCGTTCCCATACTCCTCCGAAACGGCTTGACCGATTCTCATGAAATTTTGTGAGCGTATTGAGTAGGTCTGAGAATCGGCCAACATCTATTTTTCATCCCCCTAAATGTTAGGGGTAGTCCACCCATAATTTTTTTTTTTTTTAGACAATATTTTTAGTTTCTATTTTTTTATGATACAACATACAAAAATACATACAACCCTAAATTTTCACCCCTCTACCATCAACCCCTATTTTTTATTAATTAATTAAAAACTTTTCATAGAAATAATATACATGGCAAAACAACGTTTGCCGGGTTAGCTAGTTCTTATATAATACTTGTTCCTATCTTTATCTTCTTTCTTTGTTCTTATATTGTTTTATTACCTTTTTAATGTGTTTTTAAACTTTAACAATTTTCCTTTGACTTGATTGTTGGTTTTTTGTTTGAGTTCATCAAACTATAATATCTTGACAAGCGTGGCTGTATTTTAGCTTCGTCTATTAACATACCTGTATAACGACCTGCAGGTACACGATAAGGCATGGTAATGACCTTGTCTAATAGGTTGACTTACCAAAATTGTTTATTATTTATCATATGTTGATTAGTAAGACAGAAAAACATCAAAGATATTTTTTTTTCCTGTTCAAATAAAATAACAGAAATAAGACAGAATCACGTTTTTTTATCGTGAATAAGTAAGAGCTTGACTGCTATCTTGCCTGATGGTAAGCGACGATGCGATCTAGGATGTGACGCGCCTGCCTAGAAGATACCTATTCACTCGTGAGTAGAAGACCCCTAAATTGTATTTATCTGGAAAGACAGGCAAAGAGTTCCACCCACGGTTCACAAAACCAAAACGCTTAGTGCGTTCAGTATATAACGGTGGCGTAATTTGTAAGTTTGGTTGACTATTTCGTAATGTTCTTTGGATTCCTTTCCAGGAATCGTTTGCATAGTTAACATTTATAAGGGTATTTAATTAACCCCCGTTCCGAATTACATAATTGAATTTGTGGAATTAATTTGATACTACAGACAAATCTTTATAAGGTCTCCCAATTTCCGGACGGATGGTTGACTCAGTCGCCCTCGGTAACGTTGTGTTGGGAAAACGTAATTTATTCACTAATGTAATTAAAATAAATTAAGTGATGAGGGACGTGCCCGATAAAACAGTTGACGGTAGTAATACATTCAATGACAGACTAGAGTCTTAGTCAGCATTAGTTAAAAACACTTTAAAAAAATAAAGATTTTGTTATTACTAGTTAATAAAACGGGCTCAAAGTATAAAATGGGGTTGCATACGGATATTGTCATAATTACTCATTAAGACGAATCAAACGAGCCCAAACTCGATGGGGTTGTGTCGTTTTATTGCGGAATTCCTATAGCCACCTTCTAGCTGTAGCACAATTCAGCTCAATCGGAAACCGGGAAGTGGGTCAAATTTAATTTGCAAGATTACATTACACGGGGACAGATGAAAGTAAATAAAAGCTTGTTATAAATAATTTTGAATTTTTTTAATCTTATTTTTGAGTGAAGAGAAAATTATGAGATTTTGACGAGTGGAACTAAAATATAATAAATAAGTATTTCTTACATTCACACCGATTAGCCTAGCCCAAAGTAAGCACTGTAAGGCTTATGTTACGGGTACTAGGGTAACGGATAGACAAACATTTATGACTCGTAGATATATACGTGATATTCATGGAAATATATATAAACACCCATGACTCAGGTACAAATACTCGTATTCATCATCTGCCCCTTCTGGGATGCGAACTGTTGTAAACGGTATAAATAGTAAATATATTTCACTGTTTTATTAACCAGGACAGCAGTAACTCAAATAAACTTTACTTTACTTTACTTTAGTAATTTACGTATATGAGAGGAATTAGTCTTAACATAACTGGAGAGTCATTAGCTTTTCTCAACAGCTTTTTAATGAAACACGATAATCCTGTGACACCTACCGACTAATCCTTGATAGTCTTCTGAAATGCAAATCGTGTAGAGGGCGCTATAACATATAAAGCTATTTTCCTCATAAACGGAACTAACGATAATTAAATGAGCACACGTATTGTTCCCCTATTGGAGGATAGTATTCACGACATTGTTGTCAATTTTGTCCTCACGATTGAGCTATCCAGAAAAATAACGTTGAAAAAAAAAATAACACTGAATTGATCCACTGTTGTGTTGTGCGTGTTGATCCACTGTTCACAGATAGGTATTGTTTTACACTTTTTCTGTGTAAGGATTTTTTCAGTGAGCGGTGACAGAAAATGCCTAGAAAGTTTTAAGAAAATCGAACAAGAAAATGTGGGAAAAAGCATTATCCACCATTTTGAAAACACTTTTTTTGTTTGTATCGGATAGGTTTTTCTTATTCGGTTCAAAGCTCAATGACTTGTTTATCTATTCAAGTATATTGTAAAAATCCAATTAAATTACTTACTTCCACTAGACTTTTGTAGTATTTTAAATTTAAAAAAATACATTTATTTGTCAATAATCCATATTACAATTGTTAGTTATATCAAATGACAACCGTTGTTAGTTTTGATATCTAATGAGTACCTATCATTATGTATCATATCGTAAAAGCTATGCTAAAATTAAAAGAATAATGACGTTATTTACTTCAATCTTGTTTCTTAAAGTTCGTTACTTAAAGTTACTGTTCACGTTCGTATGCCGTTTTTGTATGTAAGTGTAATTTGGAAAGTCTCCACTTCCCCACAAAGATTATTAAGGTTATTCTGCAGGGTCTACTTGAAACTTGTCAATACCGAAGCACCATTGTGCAGCTCGTTTAAAAACCAATTCAATTATCCCCGAGTTACCTTTTGTCTTTGTGCTCCAGTAATTCTGAATTCAGTAAAGCCCGATGGCTCATCGCGTTTGGCTTGCGATTGCGGTGCTTAAATAACTTTCGCAAGTGCTGATCACCAGATAATATTAATATTTATTAACTTCACACCGATTATCCTAGCCCAAAGAAAGCACTATAAGACTTGTGTTTTTGATACTATTTTTTTTGAAGTTATTAAAGTTTATTTTTATTTTATTTTATTTTATTTATTAAAAGAAACAAACAGCATGTTATAACACATTTGAAACCTTAGAATTAAAATAGTACATTAGCCTTATTAGTTTCCAAAGCTAGTTTTATAAACATAATTTAGTTACAAAAGTACCTATGTGCGAAAAGTGATTTTTTTTTAGGAATTTAAATTTTTGATACATATAACGTACATGGATATGTAATATTCGTATAAACATATATAAACACCAATGATTCAGGTACAAATGCTCGTTTTCATCATACAAACATCTGCCCTTTCCGAGACTCTAAACCAGGACTGTCGATGCGAAAGGCAGGATCGCTACCGTTGCTCCAAACGATCGACTGAAGGTCACAATGAAGATTATTATGCTAAACTCCTTTGTGCTTCGCAAGCCATGTAAAGTCGTTGGTGCCTGTTGCTTTTACAGTAATTAGCACGCACAAATCTAACTTTAGACCCCATGGAACGCACGCTTCATTATCTCCAGTATTTAACATTTCCCGTTGCTCTTAATTAAAAAAATTTAGGGTAAAAATCACGCAAATTTTGCTCACTATTTTAAACTAACCCCACCAGTTTTATAAGTAAACGTAAGTATTTTGTATGTTGCGCTAGAAAAATATCCTCAATTTAAAAATTAACCTTAAAAAAACAGTCCTTGCCCTGTTTCTTGCGGCTTCTTCTCGATACAAGATCTCCCGTCGTAGGACTTACGAAGGCATAACATAGTTGACTTTTAATAAATGCATAGTAAACGCTCATATTGTAACAAGCATTTTATCTTTATCTTATCTGTATGTAAGTATAAAGTATTTTGTTACTATAGTGATTAAAATATAACTTGGTAATGTAAAATTTAAACTGGTGTTCAGCATATGTACGAGCAAGCGTGTACATTGTGCCATCAGCACTTTTCAGTTGACCTCAATTCATATTAGCAATTTATTGTACAAAAATCAGTTCGCAATATGATATATATTTACATTTGTTAGTTCCCTCCCTAAAATTGTGGGCGAATTTGAATTGGGCGATATCTACCCGGTTCATAAATGTTTAATTAATTTTATGTCCTTTGATACATACTAATTGCTGTAATCCATCGTTGCCGCTTATTGGATACCCGACCGAATTGCTAATCCGAATGTCTTTAGGTCGTGATTGGTTTGTTTTTTATTGCTCGAGGTCTTTCATTATGAGGCTGGTCACGCCATCGTGCCAATCAACTAGCCTGAAATGTACGAATTTTTATCGGTTCAGCGTTGAACCTTTTATAGATTCCATTAGAAGTGTCTGGAAAGCTTTTTAGCTTCTTTTATTGTCTTGTATGTTCTTCTTAGTATACTGCAAAAGTATAAGCGATGCAGTGACGGTCCTTTAATAAGTTCTTTCGTACATTGTAATACAAAGTATTATATTTTGATACCAGCTCTGCAGTTGTTCCTGTGTGTTGTTTTTTTATTATTTTTTAATGGCCTGTCTCCTAATACTAAGCAAGCCCTTGGGCCATGACAGGAATAGCAGCTCCTCTTTATCTGGAATAATGTTCTTCTCAAATGGATTTTGTTTTAAATAGATGCAGTGTTTTCGTAGATTAGCCCGCGGAAATCTAAATGGTCACCCATCCTACGGCTGGGAACGTGAACCATTGTAAACGTTGCTTATCATTCTGGATCATTATCATTATTAATAGTTTTATCGACAGACATCGCAAGTATCGCAGCGCGCCTCCACGGCCCGCCTTGTAAAATTGTTTTACACACGTGACGCCATCAAATAAATAAACACTGGCGTGACCTATGCGCTAAATTTACTCTTACCAACTACGTATAGACACTCGAGTGCAAATAAACATCCACACAATTGCGTGTTTTTCATAGTGTTGCCGATCGATAGTGGACTATCGATAAAATAATCGATAGTCTATCGAAATGCGATAGTATTGATACTATCGACACTATCGATAGCTTGGAACGTGTCAATACCATTATAAAAGTGCAATACTATCGATAGTATTGTTGCTCGTGAATAACAAACTATGGGTGGTATCGATAGTAATCTAGGTTCTTGGTAACAATACTATCGATAGTATCGAGACTTTCCATAGTTTTAGACTATTGACAGTTTGTATTTTTTTGTTACGATACTAACGATAGAATTGTTACTAAGAACATAGGTAGTACTGATATTTTCGATATTTTGATATTTACAGGCAGCAATACTATCTATGGTATCTTTTTCAATCGTATTGATACGTTTTGAGCCATCGATAAGCCTATCGATAGTACTTTGTTATTCAGATAAAAAATAAGTCTGGCAACACTAGTCTGTCAGAAAATATCATTAGCTTCAGAATGGCAATTATGTCCACACCCTTGACAATCTTGAAGTTATGTCATTCTTTACTAAACGGGTTTTTTTTAAGTTTGAAGTGTCATTTCATGATAATTTAGTTTTTTTTTCTACATATGTTTTATTATAACGTATCTGTAAGGATTGCATATGAGAAATTTTATACAAGAAAAATACTCTGATTAAACTTCAAAGAATTGAAAAAAATCAAAAGCTATGCAATATGAATAAAAAAACGCATAAAAATATTTGTTTTTCGATCACAATCACTCACAATCATAACACAGACGAAGAATATATAGAATGATCTCTTTTAGTTTATAGAAAAGTAGCTGCACACGGCATGCTTTGCAATGTTCTTCTTTGCTTACTCTACTGTATGCATACAACGACTTCACAAAGTTTCATCATAATCTGATTTTTATATATATACAAATTATAACAAGAAAAAAAAAGTCATCTTGTCTTTGGGGTACGGCGGTACTCAAACCCGCACAACTCAAATGGGACATATGTGTAACTGATAGAAACACAGAATCTTAAAAGTAATAATATGTAATTTGACGAAACTAATAATTGAACGAACAATGATAGGCTAAAGACAACAAAAGCACAGCGACAATTACAAACAATAACATAAACAATTCATCTTGAGAAGTTTTACAAGGGTCAAATCAGAACTCCAACTCTTAAACTAGGATGTGTTGTAGAATTACAATCAAAAAGAATATAAATAAAATAAATATAAAAACCGGCCAAGTATGAGTCGGACTCGCACACGAAGGGTTCCGTACAAACTTTTTGTTAAGTAAAAAGTCACGTTTGTTGTATGGGAGCCCCCCCTTAGGTATATTATTTTAATTGTATTATTAAATTAAAAATACAACTGTATTTTGTGAATATTTCAAGTACCTACCTATTGCCATTATTGATATCGAGCAAAATAGGCGAAAAAGGCGTTTGTTGTATGAGAACCCCCCCTTAAATATCGATTTTATTTTTTTGGTATTTGTTGTTATAGCGGCAACAGAAATACATAATTTGTGAAAATTTCAACAGTCTAGCTATCGCGGTTCTTGAGATACAGCCTGGTGACAGACAGATGGATGGACAGACAGCGAAGTCTTAGTAAAAGGGTCCCGTTTTTCCCTTTGGGTACGGAACCCTAAAAAAGGTCAGCTGACCAGCCAGTTTTTAACACCCTCATTTCAATGAAAGAGTACTTCTCCGGATAGCGTGCTGAAGCTACCAAAACCAAAACCGTATCTATCGATTAGCCGTGTTTATTGATTGCTTTGATTAGCGCCAAAACAAAAGGAAACATTATCATTTATAAAACAGCCATTGTAGATATAAATCTACTTTAAAATATGTATTATTGAGATGGATAATCATACTGGAAAGTTTACTGCTACCTACGCCATTTGAATGTTGCGTGGGCGCATTCGGATATAGAGAAAGTAGGAATTTACAATAACAACACAGCCCCATTTTATCACTGTTGTATTCGATTTAAATAAGGCTTCAGTTGACATAATAGATTTATGTATTGTATATAATGTAGTAAATTGAACCTTACATTACTCACAACTAATAAACGAAGTCATGGGAGGAAGTAAGTGTAAATTCCTTAAACTTTGTCTATGATTACTTCTTAATGGTGTAATGGTATCAGTCCCTGGGTTTGAGTCCTGGGAGGGACATTTATTTGATGACTATAGTCATTTGTTCCCGTGTCGAGGAGTCGAAACGTAAATATAAAATAGAATTATTAAGAATTGTCGTCGATTTTGAAATAAATACTCCTTTAGCATCGTTGTGATTTGAAAGTCGATGAAACGAAAGAGCGACGGAAAAAAGAGAGACAAGATTTAACGTAGGATAAAGTGAGATAGGAAGCATGATGTACGTGTGTTAATACGTGTTTGTGTGCGCATGCGTAGTACAAAGCTTGAGAGAAGGCATCACAACAACCGTGGTATTTTGTATACGTGTACGTATCATTTTTGAAGGTTTTACTTCTACCACGTGTGAATTGCACACATGCTTTTTTTTAGTTTGAACTCTTACGGTTCTTATGTCAAGTTGACACAGACAATTCCTATCGTTTTTAAATGAATTTATTAAATAATTATGTAAAATAAATCCAAAGAAACCTTAAATTGCTTTCATGAAACTACAGGAAAATTTTCGCTTCTCGGCTAAACATGGCAATCGATGAATTGTATTTCCGAATGTTTTTAAAACATTTATTGACTTAATTTATATAGAAAGATATATAAATACACATGACTCAGGTACAAATACTTTTATTCATCACACAAACATCTGCCCCTTCCTGGACTCGAAGCCATTACCGTCATCGCGAAAGGTAGCATCGCAACCGTAGCATCAAACGGTTAATAATACTGATGATTTTGATACGCTATCGAATTCGATGCCATTATTAAAAAAAGCATGTGTACAATTCACACGTGGTTGAAGAGAAACCTTAAAAAAATTTGGTTTCAAGAGACGAATGTAAAATTTCGGGAAGAGGATAATTGTAGGTTTTAGTAATGATCATAGTGATACAAAGTTAGATAATTATTTTACATTTTATTCTTATCTATAACATAGATTTATTTAGACTCAGAACTTACATTTTCGATAAATGATACAAGGGGCATATGGTAACTAAAGTACACACCAGGAACATTAAGAGACACAGAGAGAGGGAGAGAGTTAAATCTTATGAATTTATGTGCTTGTTTCTTTTTACTGTCGCTTTTTCGTTTCATCGACTTTCCAATCACAACGATGCTAAAGCAGTTTTCACTTCAATAATGTATATTTAGCCACAGTCGTCAGCGTTAGTCCATAAATAAATTTATCATAATAACTTCATTATGAATAGCTACCATTGTAGGATAATGAACGTCTGTCAGAGATAGCGGTTGTAAATGGCATCTAGTACTAACAACAGGATTCTTTATTTGAATGTGAAGACGGTCTCGGATTATAACAACCTCTTTTAAAACAAAGTTCAGGGACTTACTTTTTAGGGTTCCGTACTCAGTACCAAAATAGGGACCCTTATAGGATCACCACGTTGTCCGTTGACCGTTTGGTGCAACGGTAGCAATCCTGTCCTTCGCACAGACGATCCTGGGTTCGAGTCGCGGAAGAAGTAGATGTTTGTGTGATGAATACGAGCATTTGTGCCTGAGTCATGGGTATTTATATATATTTCTATAAATATTACATATCTATGTATCGTATATGTATTTCTATCCGTTACCCTAGTATCCATAACATTAGCCTTACAGTGCTCACTTTGGGCTAGGCTAATTGGTGTGAGTGTAAGAAATAGTATTATTATTATTATTATTATCAATAATTCACGCAGTACAACGAATCACAGTAACGGATATCATCGTTGACTTTGCAATGCAAAAAAAAATCCTTTAAGAACATTTAGTTTTCCACTAAACGCAAAGATTGTTATACAAAATATTCATTGCGATACAGTAATAAGTTAAAAGTTACAAACGCTCGTATAAAATTGTGGTCATTTATACATATAATATATCTATAAAAAAATATAATATTTTTTCTAGGCAAATAACTAAACGAAGAAAATAACACATGATAATTTAACAAAAACTTAAATCACATTGTTGCTAAAGTCTTTAAGATTTTTTGAATGTTTAAACGTGTAAAGATATATATAAGGATATTAAAACACATAACAATACATATACACAATTTTAATACCTTTTTACGTTTTATTTATTAAATTCTTTAATTACTATAAACAATAATATATCTAAGAAAGAAATACCTTAGTGAAAAAAATAGTGGTGCCTGTTTCGCGCCGATAATAAAAAAGGAATTGGCTATAGACAAAAAATAAAGAGGGTCATGCAAAGAGGTTGTGTCTCAAAGCTCTGCGGCCTTTATGGAATAAGTAGCGTAGACAATATTGTACAACTTCATGATACGGTAAAACAAATTACACAAAACCTTTCCTGTCTATGCTGTTCACTCACAAGTACATTAACCGTGGCAATAATTAGAAATAGATAATTAACTGTTATCGGACGAAGACCCCGGTTAATAATACTACACTTATCTGAGTTTGTTTACAGTTTTATAATTGTACTGCACATATGCGCAATTAATACGTCATTGCATCCGTAACATTGATATAGCAATGCGACATAAATGTTTCCTTCCTAATCAGCGATGCGTATTAATAGCAATAATTCAATAGGAAATGAAATAAGAATCAAAATTCGATAATCTATCATGTTTCCTATATTACCACCGATTAGCTTATGCCAAAGTAAGCACTGTAAGGCTTGTGTTATAAATACTACGGCAGATATATAGATATGTAATATTCATAAATATATATGTTTTGTTTCGGTTCCGTTCGAATGGATTATGGCCCGGAAGGAAAAACTACGAGTATATGATCTATGTATCATAATATTCGCGATTATCCGTTACCCTAGTATCCATAACGCAAGCCTTACAGTGCTTACTTTGGGCTAAGCTAATTGGTGTGAATAAAAGAAATATAATTATTATAACTAGCTGACTCGGCCAAATCAATCATTAATCAATAAAGATAACATTCGCTCAAAATAGGAAATCAAATCATAACTCAGTGTTATGAATGTTATTCTTAAGCTTTTACTGACAATATGGTAACAAACACACACACACAAAGTAGTGTCAGAATATAATTAGGATTAAGTATAATGAAATAAGTTTTGAATCGCCCAACATTTTAACCTACCACCCATTCGGACGTCTTTTAACAAACAAAAAATCGGGCGTAAGAAACTCTTCAGCTCTAACAATAAAATAATTATTATAATTGTGAGAAACTTGACGCCTGATATAAGTTACTAATAAAATCTAAGTAAAATCTATGTTTATAGCGTTTTATGTGGTTACGGTACAGGTGGTTATAATTAGTAGTAATAAACACATGGACAACTGTATTGATTAAAAGCTTTTTATAATAATAGGGGTTAAAGTATGAAATTGCCGTTTTATTGCAATAGGTTCTTTGAATTGACATAGAATCTTCATGGTTTGAGGTTTTCGAATGAAACTTTTTTTAAATGGTTTCTATGATGTTCTTTTTTTAAAAAATGTAAAACATTTGAATATCGACTTTCAATTGTTTTTGTTATTCAATTTAGACAAGAAAGATGGATACTGCGAAAATTCGAGTTATTTTTGAATACGAGTTCCGACGCGGAACTAACGCGGCAGAAACAGCCCGCAATATCAATGCTGCGTTTGGAGAGGGGTCTACTAATGAACGCACCGTGCGATTTTGGTTTAAACGCTTTCGTGATGGAAATTTCGACTTAAAGAACGAGCCACGAGGAAGACCGCCCACACAGGTAAATAACGATGAATTAAGAGAGATAGTGGAAGCCGATCCTAGTCAAAGTACCCAGGAATTAGCGGCATGGTTTAACGTTACCTTACCCACAATATTGACTCACTTGCGTCAAATCAATAAAATAAAAAAATACGAAAAATGGGTGCCTCATGATTTGACTGATCTGCAGAAAGAAACGCGTGTTGAAACTTGTGTTGCCTTGTTGAACCGGTACAGAAATGAAGGAATATTGGATCGAATTGTAACATGTGATGAAAAGTGGATTCTTTATGATAACCGGAAAAGAAAAATGCAATGGCTGACCCCAGGTCAAATGCCACAACAGTGTCCTAAAGCAAAACTTACCAATAAAAAGGTAATGGTAACTGTTTGGTGGTCTCAGCATGGTGTTATTCACTATAGTTTTCTCCGATCTGGTCAAGCAATAACGGCAGATGTCTATTGTGCCGAACTCCGAACCATGTTGACAAAACTAGCAGTAAAACAGCCCCGACTCATGAATCGATCTTCACCATTATTGCTCCACGACAACGCGAGACCTCACACAGCACGAGAAACCATTTTGACCCTTCAGGAACTGCAGTTAGAAACCATTCGTCATCCTCCGTATTCACCAGACCTTGCTCCAACGGACTACCATTTTTTTCGTGATTTGGACAATTATCTACGTGACAAGAAGTTTTCTTCCCAGGAGGCAGTACAAAATGCTTTCACACAGTTTGTGCAGTCTAGATCGTCGGAATTCTATCGCAAAGGCATTAATGACCTTCCCATTAGATGGCAGCAATGTATAGATAATAATGGCAACTATTTTGATTAAATAAATTTGTTAAAAATTTAAAAAATAAACAATATAGATTTTCAGTACAAATCGGCAATTTCATACTTTAACCCCTAATATTATAAATAAAGAGTGTTATGAAGGTTATTAATAGTTACTAGTATAACAAAATGATATGATTACATTAATACCTGTTATCAGAATGGGTCACTTCATGTACAATATAATTATTGTTTGATATTTCTCACATTCAAACCACACAGAAAGAAAAATTTTGCTATAGCAGGAAAATTTCAGCTACTTTCGCTAACGCTGCCAGAGTTTTTAGCTGTGAAAATATAGTTTATTTTATAAATATCATAATCCTAGCAACGAAATAATTTAGTATTTACTTTGCATAATATATAATCATTTATCAGAATCGACTCATAATTTAGCTGCATCATTCGTAAAGTTTGCAGAAGCTGCAATAATGCACTGATTGCATACTTCTCTGCGACTGCGATCTTTTTTTTGTTGAAACAATCAATCTTTTTGGATTAATAAGTAATAATTTAGCTGCATAATTCATAAAGCTTGCAGAAGCTGCAAAGATTAACGACTAGCCCAGAGTAAGCAGTGTATGGCTCGTGTTAAAGATACTAGCGTTACGAATATACGTACATATATGAAACAAAAATAAGTAATATCAATAGAAATATATATGTTCATACCGCCATCTCCCTTTTTCCATCGGACATCCTGTCGCACCAAGCGCTTCTCAACATCTTTTATAATGCGCATAATTTTTAAAACCAGGGAGAATAGGCACCATCTGGGTTAGCTCGTTCCATCGTGGATCCTCCTCCGACTTTGATTGGGACCAAGAGCGAAGCCATTTAAAATAAAATAAACAAATTCTGATAACTCAGTTAATAATTGTAGTATATATTATAGAATAATATTTTGCATCTATAGCGTACTAAACAGTACATCTTCTAACTAGCCAATGAGTCACAACTCAATTGGAAGATTGCATCCTGCAGGAGCCAAGTGTTTGTAGCACTGATTGTGGCACTTCAAACCAGTTTGATTATAGCTATGGTTGTTCTTTGGCATGATTTTTATGACGTCATAAACACAAGACGTATTATCTTGTGTTACGGGAAGATATAAAAATGTTAGAGAATACAAAACAATGTTATTTTATCAAAGTTATTTTCATTTAATTAATATTGTAAATGTCATTACTTCTGTTAAAGCTGATAAGTTCCTTGCGCCCGTTCTTTATTTTTATTAAATAAAGTTATTTTCACTTCGTTGTCAGAATTGACCTTTAAACAGCGCTAAACAAGGTTTGATTTTGCATATTATCAATATAAGTAGGCGAAGAGTCCTCAATTGGATGATTGTATCCCGTAGGAGCTCGCCTGGTGACCGACCGCCATCGGGCTGAGGTCGACAGGTCATTGTGTGCTAATACCAACCGTGTATATGGAAATTGGTCGTTACGCCAAGGCTGTCCGCCGACCGACTTTGTTTAGCATATGGATGTGAAGGAGCTCATATCAAACGCCTCGTATGTGCCTACCCGGTCACGTTGATGTGAAAATAGACTTAATAGTCTAGTGAATAAAGATTGTTATCAAATAATGTTACGTCGATAT
This sequence comes from Calamotropha paludella, assembly GCA_927399485.1. Lineage (NCBI taxonomy): Eukaryota > Metazoa > Arthropoda > Insecta > Lepidoptera > Crambidae > Calamotropha > Calamotropha paludella. The sequence goes on along the minus strand of OV656811.1, from coordinate 27,430,533 downwards.
TTAATAGATTAGAACAGTTTTTTTTTTAATTAGGTAAGCGCTTGACATTTTTACATTCACACCAATTAGCCTAGCTCAAAGTAGGCACTGTAAGGCTTGTGTTATGGATAGGTACTAGTGTTAAGACCATTTTCAATTAATTCTCTTTTTTAATCATAGATGGAGCTGTGCTATTCTGGCACACGCTACGGTTTCTTTTCTTGTATTAGTTAATTTGATTATTTGGAATAAAACCTCTTCATATATTAGATCATACTACATCTGGTTTTTATTTCTAACACCTATACGAACCACAATAGTAGCAATAAACATTGGTCCTTCGAGCTGGATACGATAACGCTTAGTGAGACTCTTTGATATATAAACCATATAATTGTAGCATCTATTTGTAAGTGGTTCTCTGATGAAAAAATGTGAGTTTTTTCTTTTTCTCTTCTTTTCTTTAACCAATTCTTTTTCTTTTTATAATAATAATAACTCACCAATTAAATTAGCCCAAAGCACTGTAAGTCTCATGTTATGTATGCTGGAGTAACGGATAGACGTACATATATGATACATATATATGTTGTACTCATAGAAACAATAAATGTTATGACTCGCGTACAAAAAAACGTATTTATTACACAAACATCTGCCCCCCTTCCGGGATTCGAACCTAGGACGGTCGGTGCAAAAGGCAGGATGGTTACAATTAAGTAAAACAAGTGTCTAGCGTCCACTGCGGTTGAAATATCAATTTTAATAAATTTTTATCTTGCAAATTGGTACACGCCACATAAATATTTATATAGAGAAAATTACGTCATATATCATTTTATCCATCTATGATCGGAAATTCCGTTGGCTAGATAAGTTATATTATTATATTATTTAATCAAATACTCCATATCTTATCAAAGCGTGCTCATAAAATTCCATTGAAAATTCAACAAACTAATGAAAACAATACAAAAACTTATGTCGATGATATTTATATTTACGTCATATCATTTGTTACAACTAGTAAACAAGAATTAAGGTTTAATTTAATCAGATAAAATATACGAATGACATTTAAGAAATTTTTAACACATCATGTACAACAGTGGAATATATATTTAAATAATTATCATAATAAGAATTATAATTCCTACAATCACACAAATTAGGGTAGCGCAAAGTAAGCACTGTAAGGCTTGTTTTATGGATACTAGGGTAACGGATATTATATCATACATAAATAAGTAATATTAATAGAAATAAGAACAAACAGTCATCTTAAAATTTTAAACCGATGTGGCTCACAAGTTGTTCTCAGGCGGGACTTGAACCCGCAACCTTTCAAAGTCCGGTCTACTGCTCTCCCTTTTGAGAGCACCTGCCGAAATTTTCTAGTACTGGCCGTGTCAATATTCTTCTCTTCAACTTCTAATTGAGGTCGAGTGACTCGCAAACCTCTGCCGGGACAATTTACAAAACGAACTCTTTTAAATGGGAATGGGTTTTGTGATGTGGTACCGTCATTGCTTATGAATTTCATAACACAAGTTTAGGTTATGATAAATAATACGCACCGCTAAGGAGTGGAACTCTTTGCCTGAATCTGTGTTTCCTGACAAATACAATTTTGGGGTCTTCAACTCACGAGTGAATAGGTATCTTATAGGCAAGCGCGTTACATCCTAGATCGCATCGTCGCTTACCATCAGGCTAGATAGTGGTCAAGTGCCTACCTATTTATTATAAAAAAAAAATATCATTATCTCTGGTCTTTTCAGGTGGAACAGCGAGATGTACCAGGAATCGACTGCGCCCACCTCGCGATGGACACCGAGGAGGGCGTGGAGGTGGTATGGAACGAGGTTCAGTTCTCAGAGCGCAAGAACTTCAAAGCGCAAGAGGACAAGATCCAGATGGTGTTCGACAACCTCACGAGGTTGGAACATCCGAACATCGTCAAGTTCCACAGATATTGGACGGACACGCACAATGACAAGCCGCGGGTAAGTTATCAGTAGGCATATGAAATACAATCGTTCTGCAACCCTGTCTAACGTTTTTAGTGGTTCGTTTCCTAAACGGACTGATCAGACGGAGTTGGCAAATATAGACCCAGAAGTCATATTCAGCCCTTAATAACTTTCTACAGAACTAGTTTGCTCTTAGACATATCTTGGTGCAGAAATAACATCAAGAAGCTATGATATATGAGTATAGCTTCTTGATTCTTCTTTACTCTTGACTTGACTCTTCTTGGTTTTGCGATAATGGTTTCGCATCCTGTTATTTTTTAAGGTGAACTATCTAATGTGGTATGGAACAGATCATCACAATGAATAATATAAAAAATAATTATAAATATCTCCACAATTATTTAGTCACAACTAAGCACTATGGTTCTTTGTGCTCATCACTAGAATATATGCCCCTACCAGTATTCGAACTCAGGCGCAGAAGATCGCTACCGTAGCACTAAGTTTGCAATTACCAAATAGCGTGATCTCTCGTCCTGACGCTGTTTGAGTGAAAACGGGTTCTGTAAACCTTACTTACATGAGAACAAAATATGAATAAGTTGAGTGTAAGTTTAAGGCAATAGTTGTGCTATACAGTAACGTAAACCTTTGCGTAATAATTTGCAATTGTGTCCGCAAAACTTGGAAGGCAGTCGATGAATTTTTGATTTTTACATAAAACGTATTTTTTTATTTAAGAGTATTTAAAGAACGAGTCACAGCAAAGCTTGGCAGCAAAGATTTTTACCTCATTAAACAATACTCATTATTTATTTTGTTGGTTTCTTTAATGCAGGTTATATTTATAACGGAGTATATGTCATGCGGTTCACTGAAGCAGTTCCTGAAGCGCACCAAACGCAACGTGAAACGGCTGCCACTGCAGGCGTGGAAGCGATGGTGCACACAGATTTTATCAGCTCTTAGGTAATGTATTAACCTTATGGTCGAAATTCTTTGAAAACGGAATCCATACCATCTTACTTGTAATTTTTTTTACATGAAATCCTGTTTTTTGTAGACCGCGATAGAAAAAAAGCGTGTCACGATTTGGGGCATTAATGAATCGCATACTAATGGATAGGGATTTACGATAACATTCACGGAAAAATAGCTCATTGTTATTCGACGCGTGGGTGGGCGTATGATTATAGGCAACCTAACATCGGTGACTCAATTGACGTTCATGTCTGTGAAGATTCTTTATTCTTTAGATTTTTATGAAAGCCAGTAGCATCTTCGGGTTGACCTCGTACTGTCGCTCGCATGTCTTCCCTTCCAGGATAGACTCGACGCATAAAATCACTAAATCTCCTTGCCATGACGGTTTAACATATTTCCAGAGACTTGGCCGATCAAAGTTTAAACTTTGACCGTTACCACCGTCACCACGAGGAGGTGCTCAGGTCGAAAATAGAATTACAGTGCCCTGTAATATTTCACAGATAAATAATAGGCGATATTTTCACAATTGAAATGGGTTTTTGCCACCCTAATATAATGCAATTGATATTTTAGCTAAAAAAGTATGCTCACCGAACATACGCTCATAAAAATGATATTCTATTGATGTAGGCTTTGCACTATCTAATAATATATAAGCTACTTCGGGACTTGTCATGGCCCAGAACCCGTGCTATCCGGGATACGGTTCTTTTAATAAAGAAGATACCAGATGACTCTATTTTGATTTGGTTTTCATATTTTAAACTTTTGTTATTTGTTTTCGGTTTGCTGTTTATTTGATGGACTTTATCTCAACCCGCAGACTTGTGTTTCCAACGTAAAAATCCCACCGCCTAACCTTACAACGTATTTATTACTTACAGTTATCTCCACGAATGCGTCCCTCCCATCGTTCACGGCAACCTTACCTGCGACACAATCTTCATCCAGCACAACGGGCTCGTGAAGATTGGCTCCGTTGCACCCGACGCCATCCACCATCACGTCAAGACCTGCCGCGAAAACATGCGCAACATGCACCTTATCGCACCGGAATACGGATGTAAGTACTGTTCTCTAACTGATAACACTAAGAAAGTTAACGGTTCCTTCTGCTTGGGTCCTTGCATAAACTCTCGTTTCTTCTTCACTTCAGTATCGTAATTTTTTTATTTAAGCCTCATTAGAATTATAAAATTGTTTTGTTTTGTTAAATAAGTGTGCTGACATTTCTAGGACCTTTTTGTGCGGAAAAAACAAGAGATGCGTACCAGGATCTTAGCAGGAGAAACATCACTTTATGTATTTATTCCGATTTTGTTTCCCTCGTATCAGCATCACAAATGGTGACGCCAGCGATGGATATCTACTCGTTCGGAATGTGCGCTCTCGAGACGGCCGCTCTTGAGATACAGGGGAATGGAGACTCGGGCAGCCACGTCACGGAGGAGCACATCATGCGTACGGTCGAATCCTTGGAGGAATCGAGGCAGAAGGACTTCATATACAGGTACATACCCACACACAGCAGGTGTCGTAAGTTCGTATTTAGATAGTTTGACGGTAAGTGTGTATGTGGGTGAGTTCTGCTTGCGACTGACTCCGTCTGTTCTGAGGAGGGGAGTTGACCTTTCTGAACCTGTGGTTCCAGGTGCATAAACAAAGACCCGGCGAAGAGGCCCACGGCGCGGGAGCTCCTCTTCCACCCGCTGCTCTTCGAAGTTCACTCCTTGAAGCTGCTGGCGGCGCACACTTTGGTCAACACTACTGGTAATTTTCATTTTACAAGATATAAAATGGTCGTTTTTACATGCGTATTTTTTATTTAATAAAATATGTTCGTATTCGTTGTGAAATTTTGTGCGTATCTTATCGCGAAAAACGTGTGGATCATATTAATTTTTGTTATTAGCATTTCAAGATTAAATTATTTAAATTACTCATATGTTTTTAATGTAAAAGATAAAGGCGCGAATTTTTCTATATCTATTGAACCAGTTCTTAAGGTCATGTGCTGAAACATTATGAACTTGAACTTAGTTTTGAGACAGAATGCAAAAATATTCCACACATTTAAATTTCACGGGTGTTTTTCCGACGCATGCCTTGGTTTTGTGACTTTGACTTCATTTCAAGTCCGATGCATAATGTGAAGATCTTAAATATATAGATAAACTTAGATTGAATGCCAAACCACTCCGACATTTTCCAAAGTTGAATATAAGACTATTAATAAACCATACAAAGAAACGACATTTAAAGTTGATTAACAAGGTTTGGCGTATTCTGTTCACAAATAAATTTTCTTGACATTATAATATTGACTGAAATGTTACCTTCCCAAAAACACACGTGACTGCTTTACCTACAGTTTATTCATGACTCCCATCTGTTACACAACGCCATCTTTGGAGTAGGTTTTATTATAAAGTATGTTATTATTTTATACAAATAGTAGCTGACCCGGTAACGCGTTGCTATGGAAACGTTAATTGATACAATAGAAAAAGAGCGGACAGACAAACACACAAACAACAAACTTGTGTTTTTAGAGTATATATATATGGAAAAAGAGCGGACAGACAAACACACAAACAACAAACTTGTGTTTTTAGAGTATATATATATGGAAAAAGAGCGGACAGACAAACACACAAACAATAAATTTGTGTTTTTAGAGTATATTATTACTATAAATAAATTTGTGTTTTTAGAGTATATTACTGGAGGTAGACTCTGTACTAGGGTCGTCTGCTTAGGTACCTCCGTCTTACCTATTTCTGCCGCAAAGCAGCAGTGCTTGCATTGCTGTGTTCCGGTTTGAAGGGTAAGATATGGCAGTGAAATTACTGGGTACAGTGACTTTACATCTTGTGTCACAAGTTGGCAACGTACACTGTGGTTCTTGGGGGTTGCAGTTTTGCTGCGAATCTCACAAGAGCCACATGTATTATAGGTGACTGTTACCACTTACCATCAGGTGGGCAGTTTGCTTGTTTGCCAACTTTCTGCAATAAAAAAAAAAAAAATATATATTTATGTTCAACGGTTTTTGCCGAAGATGGACTTCAGAGTTATAATACTAATATTTCTTAAATTCACACCAATTAGCTTAGCTCAAAGAAAGCACTATAAGGCTTGTGTTATCGATACTAGCCACTTCTCAGTCCCTGGTAGCAATTGCTACCATATTTACATTTCCGTGTAGCCTGCTATTTTTTAAATTACGATTAATTTTTGAGTTACAGAGATCCAAATATTCTGTGGTGGATTCTTTATTTAATCAGCTTTACGGTAGTATTTTTAGATTCATTATTTAGCGAGAAAATGGCATTTTTATCTAAGTCCGACATTTTTTTTTTCATAATCCGCGCAGCATTAGGACTGTTGAGAGGGTTGAGCGGACTGACAAGTGGCTTGGGTAACGGATGGGCATACATATAGGGTACATAGATATGTAATATTTATAGAAATATATATAAAAACCCAGACCCAGGTACTTATTACATAGGACCGTCGGTGCGAAAGGCAAGATCGTTACCGTTGCAAATGGTCGTCAATCTATATCTAATCTAAGATCACAGTTGTTTGTGTGTTTGTCTGTCCGCTCTTTTTTCCATTGTATATGCGCTACCATGGCAACGCGTTAATCGCAAGTAGTTCGTCTACCGGACGCTAGATGGCGCTAACGGAAAAATATTTAATAATTGAAAAAATTTAAAGAATTTTGTCCACCCGTGCGAAGCCGGGACGGGCCGCTAGTTTTATATTTTAATACGTTCCCCTTTCATCCATCTGTTGACACGGGACCGAAATCATTGTATCGGTTTGTGTGAACAGCGAACATATCGGAGACAATAACGGACGAGGTTGCGGGTGGAGGGAGAGACGAGCCACTGGCCTGGAGTGCGAGGGGTGGAGAGCGAGTGGAGGTGACCGCACGAGACCTGCCGCCACACGCCGAGAAGCTGGAGAAGTTCGTCGAGGACGTCAAGTGAGTCACGCCTACGTATAGATGTACATACATATTATCACGCCTTTTTGAAGCGAAGCCTCTATACGCAGTTTCGGGCCGCTCACATATAGACGTTATCCCCGCTAAGCGTCAGATTTCTCCGTCACGCGAGAGCTTAAGACTGTTACACGATTATTTTTCAGGATTTTTTTGACGTTTAGTTCCTACGCTTTGTACTATAAAATTACGCTTCTTTCGGGCGTTTCAGGGGTAGGCAGAAATCACTGATTTCCACCTTCCACGATCCTGAAATACATCTCTCGCTTCTTCAACTCTTATCAGACCTTTCATACAAGTTCGTCGGTTAAGTTCGTACTTTTGACCTGGCCTTCTTTCAGGACATCTTCTATTTGGTCTCTCAAAGTTCGCCTTGGTCTGCCTTTAACGGGGTGCCCATGCATATTTTAATTATATACTTTCGTCCATTCTCTGTACCTGTCCAAACCATCAAGCATTTGTTTTTATATCTTTGTTATTGTACGGTCATTTAACCGCACAAAAGTGTCTATTCGTCAATCAGCATTTTCGTAAATAAAATATGTGATTATAATTTAGTTTCTCTTTCGGTCACCGATCGCATTACTCATTAGCATCAGCATTTTAATTAATAGCCGCTTTTATAATTGTGGAAACACGTAATAAAAACATTATAATTATCTTCATCTCGTATTATTCAAGATATAGCAACCCTTATAATTAGCAGTTAGGGTGTGTGGATTTAGCAAGAACTGAGACAGGTGTAATAAGGAGTATGTCCTTCAGTTTTGCTGATTATACATATAAATCTTTATTGGTGTGCATACAACTACATAGCAATCTGTTATGGATCCCATAGAGAACAAACATACTAGCTTATAGTAGAAGTTGAAATACGTTTGCTAGCGATTCTGTAGCTCAGCGGTCAAAGCAATCGCCCAGATAGCGAAAGATCGAGGGTTCGAATCCCACTTGAGGGCTCGGAAGGCGTTGTCGTTTTTTTTCACAGGCTATTTTATATCTTGTATTTTATATTGTAATTACAAAAATGGTATACAATACAAACATTGATTTTTACTAAGCACAATAATTGAAGCAGATTTCAATGATGGATGATTCAAGAATGATTTGGTTATTGAGCTGAAGTGTATGCCCTCAGGTACGGCATCTACCCGCTGACGGCGTACGGCACGTGCCGGGCAGGCGCCCGAGCCGCCTCCCCCCTGCCTGCCCCCGCTGCCCCCGCCGCATCACCACCCCCTCGCGACCACGAAACCCGAAGAGTGGTCAACATGATGTGCAGCCTCCAGCCCGCTCCGCACGCCCACGACGCGCCAGATCTGCTGGTCAGTGATACTTAACATTTTTCCAGAAACCTGTGTAGGCCTGTACACAAACCTAGACGAATATTTTTTTTTTTATTTTACGACTAGTTCCAGCCGGCACATGCTTTGCGATTTTTTTTTGCTGACTATACATTTAAAATGCATACGACTACTTTATAAAGTTTCGTAACAATCTAATCAATGAATTCAGAACGCATTGGGAACAGACATACACATTGATTTTTATATAACATAACCATTTAAGCGATGGATACTCCAAAAATTATATGGTTATTGAGTTAAAATGTCTAGATCTTCAAATCTAAAAGTTTAACGCTAAGTAGTTAAGAATCAATACAAGATAAATCCGAAAAGATTGAGATCCATAGGATAAGAATTTAGGACTATTTTAGTATTTAGGATTATAGGACTACTTTTACAAAAATATCACTGATTGTTCGCCGTAGTATACTACATTTGACATTTGATTATTTTTTTATTATTTTTTCTATTTTCTATTAACATCACCAACAACTTTATCTTTATGCAGTTTAATTGCTGTCATGATGTCACTTGCTTGTAACAAACCATACAGAAACTAAGACTGACATTTTTATGTTATATTTTATGTCATATATGCTTGAAACTCAGTGTACGGACCATAATTTTACGTGATAGCGTCATGAGAAAACATTGATGAAAAATTGCTTACTTTTACGAGTTGAATTATTATCACTGAAATATTATTATTTTGTATAATACAAAGAAGTTAATTGTTTTTTTTTTGTTTTTTTTGATAAATTAACATTAATGTCACATCATGTTTACTGTTAAGCTAACAGGAATTTGATCTGCATTGTAGTCAAATACCTTATTTAGAGATCTATCGGTGCAGATGAATAGTGTAAATGCTGACTGTCAAATTAATATAAATGTATGCCCTGGGTTAGTTTGATTTATGTTCAACATCATGCATGTTTTTTTTTATTTCAACATTGTACTTGTATCTTAGCTTCATATCAAATTATTGTACGAAATTCTTTTATCTTTATTTGCGTTAAATAGGATGGTATACAAGGGTGGTACACAGATCGGAAACAAGTTTGAAGCTTTGTAACCTATTTAGCCATGAAAATATAGCATGCAAACTCAATTTAACATTTTACATAATTATAAAATGTCTACCAATGTGTTACCGAGCATATGTAAGTGACTATCATTTATAAATTCAAGATGCAATAAACCTACTCAGCCATAGTCAAGAAGCATGCAAGTCATATTTAAATTATTAGTAAGTAACTTTCGGTACTTGTCCAAAAGTGTAGCGTGTTAAAAATTATCGTAGGGAATGTTTTGTACCAAAATTAAGGTAGGAAAATGTGTTGTTTCAACCAGATGACAATCCTGCTACGTATGGACGACAAGATGAATCGGCAGCTGACGTGTGCTGTGGGACGCCGAGATTCTGCGCCTGCGCTGGCCGGCGAGCTAGTCCAGCTCGGATTCATACACGAGGTATACCCAATAAACTATAAAGTAGTGAAAGCTGAGTCCAGATGTAAAGATTGCCAGTGAAGAAGGTAAAGTTGGCAGACCTTTATATCTGAGCACGTGCACTTTTTAAAATCTCAACGCTCCCTTTGAAGGAGGGACCTACACCAGAGAAGGGAACAGCGTATCTAGAAAATCATTACTTTGACTCGCTACTCTTAAGGTCCATCTAAGGATTTGCCAACCCGAAACCCGGTGGCGCTGAGGCGGTCATTGACAGCAATCACTCTTCAAAAAATCAATCCTTCTTTTAATATTTTAGTTTAGTTTTTAAGCCTGTCCGTTTTCAAAACTAATGTGAATAGGCACCTAAGGATCATCTAAGAATTTGCCAACCCGAAACCCGGTGGCGCTGAGGCGGTCATTGACAGCAATCACTCATCAAAAAATCAATCCTTCTTTTAATATTTTAGTTTAGTTTTTAAGCCTGTCCGTTTTCAAAACTAATGTGAATAGGCACCTAAGGATCATCTAAGAATTTGCCAACCCGAAACCCGGTGGCGCTGAGGCGGTCATTGACAGCAATCACTCTTCAAAAAATCAATCCTTCTTTTAATATTTTAGTTTAGTTTTTAAGCCTGTCCGTTTTCAAAACTAATGTGAATAGGCACCTAAGGATCATCTAAGAATTTGCCAACCCGAAACCCGGTGGCGCTGAGGCGGTCATTGACAGCAATCACTCATCAAAAAATCAATCCTTCTTTTAATATTTTAGTTTAGTTTTTAAGCCTGGCCGTTTTCAAAACTAATGTGAAGAGGCACCTAAGGATCATCTAAGGATTTGCCAACCCGAAACCCGGTGGCGCTGAGGCGGTCATTGACAGCAATCACTCATCAAAAAATCAATCCTTCTTTTAATATTTTAGTTTAGTTTTTAAGCCTGTCCGTTTTCAAAACTAATTTGAATAGGCACCTAAGGATCATCTAAGGATTTGCCAACCCGAAACCCGGTGGCGCTGAGACGGTCATTGACAGCAATCACTCATCAAAAAATCAATCCTTCTTTTAATATTTTAGTTTAGTTTTTAAGCCTGTCCGTTTTCAAAACTAATGTGAATAGGCACCTAAGGATCATCTAAGGATTTGCCAACCCGAAACCCGGTGGCGCTGAGGCGGTCATTGACAGCAATCTCTCATCAAAAAATCAATCCTTCTTTTAATATTTTAGTTTAGTTTTTAAGCCTGGCCGTTTTCAAAACTAATGTGAATAGGCACCTAAGGATCATCTCAGGATATGCCAACCCGAAACCCGGTGGCGCTGAGGCGGTTATTGACAGCAATCACTCATCAAAAAATCATTCCTTCTTTTAATATTTTAGTTTAGTTTTTAAGCCTGTCCGTTTTCAAAACTAATGTGAATAGGCACCTAAGGATCATCTAAGGATTTGCCAACCCGAAACCCGGTGGCGCTGAGGCGGTCATTGACAGCAATCACTCATCAAAAAATCAATCCTTCTTTTAATATTTTAGTTTAGTTTTTAAGCCTGGCCGTTTTCAAAACTAATGTGAATAGGCACCTAAGGATCATCTAAGGATTTGCCAACCCGAAACCCGGTGGCGCTGTGACGGTCATTGACAGCAATCACTCATCAAAAAATCAATCCTTCTTTTAATATTTTAGTTTAGTTTTTAAGCCTGTCCGTTTTCAAAACTAATGTGAATAGGCACCTAAGGATCATCTAAGGATTTGCCAACCCGAAACCCGGTGGCGCTGAGGCGGTCATTGACAGCAATCACTCATCAAAAAATCAATCCTTCTTTTAATATTTTAGTTTAGTTTTTAAGCCTGTCCGTTTTCAAAACTAATGTGAATAGGCACCTAAGGATCATCTAAGGATTTGCCAACCCGAAACCCGGTGGCGCTGAGGCGGTCATTGACAGCAATCACTCATCAAAAAATCAATCCTTCTTTTAATATTTTAGTTTAGTTTTTAAGCCTGTCCGTTTTCAAAACTAATGTGAATAGGCACCTAAGGATTATCTAAGGATTTGCCAACCCGAAACCCGGTGGCGCTGAGGCGGTCATTGACAGCAATCACTCATCAAAAAATCACCCCTTCTTTTAATATTTTAGTTTAGTTTTTAAGCCTGGCCGTTTTCAAAACTAATGTGAATAGGCACCTAAGGATCATCTAAGGATTTGCCAACCCGAAACCCGGTGGCGCTGAGGCGGTCATTGACAGCAATCACTCATCAAAAAATCAATCCTTCTTTTAATATTTAAGTTTAGTTTTTAAGCCTGGCCGTTTTCAAAACTAATGTGAATAGGCACCTAAGGATCATCTAAGGATATGCCAACCCGAAACCCGGTGCAGTGAGGCGGTTATTGACAGCAATCACTCATCAAAAAATCAATCCTTCTTTTAATATTTTAGTTTAGTTTTTAAGCCTGTCCGTTTTCAAAACTAATGTGAATAGGCACCTAAGGATCATCTAAGGATTTGCCAACCCGAAACCCGGTGGCGCTGAGGCGGTCATTGACAGCAATCACTCATCAAAAAATCAATCCTTCTTTTAATATTTTAGTTTAGTTTTTAAGCCTGTCCGTTTTCAAAACTAATGTGAATAGGCACCTAAGGATCATTTAAGGATTTGCCAACCCGAAACCCGGTGGCGCTGCGGCGGTCATTGACAGCAATCACTCATCAAAAAATCAATCTTTCTTTTAATATTTTAGTCTAGTTTTTAAGCCTGGCCGTTTTCAAAACTAATGTGAATAGGCACCTAAGGATCATCTAAGGATTTGCCAACCCGAAACCCGGTGGCGCTGAGGCGGTCATTGACAGCAATCACTCATCAAAAAATCAATCCTTCTTTTAATATTTTAGTTTAGTTTTTAAGCCTGGCCGTTTTTAAAACTAATGTGAATAGGCACCTTCTGGGTTAGCTTGTTCCATCGTGGATTCTGTCTTGGCCCCCAGGCTTCATTGGGATCAAGAGCGAACCCATTCAAAAAGTCTGTAGTTTACTTCGCTTGTCTATCATTGGTCATCGGTTAAGCTTCTTTAGAACGTCAGCGCCGCAGTAACAGTATGCAAAATCGTTACAGAGCTTAATTGGTTAACACTTTGTCATGTATATTTTCGTTTCGCCAATTTACCCTACCTTTGGAAATAAAATGACCCAATCTAAAAACAAGTCTTCAAGATTTCCCACATAAAATTATCTTATACAAGCACCTTTCGCATGTGAATGACTGACTTAATTACATGCATTTAATCTGAGTATTTGGTACATCTGTCTCAAACACAGCGAGTGACGTCAGTTCGATGCTAATTACATAGCTTTAATTTTAGTATGTATATTTCCTCGGACTAGTACTAATCGCATATACTTACTCTTGACATTTTTATAACATTTTTTATATTGTAATAGAACAGTATATTATTTAATATTTCACCACTTACTTCTACTTAACAAAAATTGGTCCTTCGATCCTTACACCTCACGTCGTATCGTTTCAAATCAAGAAGTATTCCATCATATTAAAACGCTGAAGTACCTGTTTTAAATACCAAAACATTGGAATTCTTTACCCTTTTGTCGATCAAAACGCATTTTTAGATACTCAAATCGCTGGCACAGCGACCCTAAGTGTATCTTGGCCTCCGATACAAGATTTCACCATTCTGTCCTATCCAAAGTCACCTGTCGCCAGTCCAGCCATTGTAGATGACTAATGACTTTCTCGATTTGGTCTAACCAGCAATAACTGAGGTGTCGCTTTAGGTATGCTGCCGAGCCAGCGAAATCTAGCTGACTTTGTTTCGCCCATAATGTTCGGTTCGGCCACAAGCTCTTCTATTTCGACATTCTTTCTCAGTCTCCATATCCCGTCCTCTCATTTAATCGGCCTCAGAATTTTTCGAAATATCTTTCTTTCTGCCGCCAGAAACGTCTCCTCTTCCTTGAGTGTTAGTGTACTGGTCTCGCAACCGTACTTCAAAATCTGTGTAATGACGGTTTTGTAGACTTTGGTTATTCTGCTTATTAACTTGGACACGAGCACTTTGTGGAGAGTTTTTGTACGTGTTAGTGCATTTTGAATACGGATATCTATCTCATCCTCTTGCTGGTTCGTATCTGTAACTGCACATCCCAGGTACCAAAATTTATTGACCCTTTTGCACTTTGCATTATTAACTTCAAGGTTTTTTCTCTTTTCATATATATTTCGGTATTGTTTCATGTGTATATATTCCGTTTTATCCCGGCTAATCCTGAGGCCGATTATTCCTGCTTCCTTCTCCAGTACCTCGGCCATCTGCTTCACCTCCTTTGCTCTTTGTGGACGTATCTTATCACCTTATGTGTGCTTATCAACTCTACTCCGCCATCGAGTTCAAGAACTTTTCGAACGACATGTTCGAGTACTATGTCGACTTTCATTTTACTGAGGTTCATAGCAATTCTGATCATTTTTTAGATATGTTACTTTAATTCATAGGGTGCGCTATAATTTTATTTATTTATTTAGATGAGTACACTATAACTTACACAACTAGATAACATATGGTTTTGAAACTAGTCCCATTGCCTATAGGAGGCCACCGCATGCACTAACTAAAGACTTAGTTCATTAAATTGTTCAAACTTATCATACACTAGATTACAATATGATGAAATTCTATTTCAACGTTATTTGAATATCAAAGTTAGATAAAGGTCAATTACATGATCATATTCTTTATAAAGTAATATTGCACACGATAGAAAGCAATGTGACCTCAAATTGGTTTTACATTTTGGTGCACAGAAGAATCTATTACTACCAGATCTAGGCAATCGTCGCGGTACATTAAAATCTACTTTTACAAATAATTCTGGGCAATCAATTGACCCTGTGACACTTTTTTCAGAAATTCCAGATCAATAACCTTCCGACGTGCCTCTAATGTTATCATTTTAAAGTAGGCTAACCTACTCTCATAAGATCCGAGACTTTTCGCTAATTTGCAGCTAATTTTTTCCTTTGTTTTAGGCTGACCGCGATAAGCTTTGTCGGCTAATGGAGGACACGCTTCGAGGTGGAGCGCCTCCCCCGGCTCCGATGACAGCGCGTGCCCCCGCGCAACACGTGGCCAGCTAGTGCCCGACTAGTACCAGACTAGTATCCGACTAGTACCAGACTAGTGCACAACTAGTGCCTCGCTACACTCGATCCTTCCCCTCGTCGAGTGGTTCGCTACCAGATTGTCGTCGCTCCTGCTGTAGTTCGTGAGTTACCGTTTAGGCTATTCCCAGATTAGGTTGAAGGTTCAAAATGCCGTTACACGTCGTAATCTGCAGCAGCAGCGAATACGATCGAGGTTCCAGGTGGATGCTCTTTGAGTTGTCGCTTCGGAGGTGTCGTCGATGGATTGTATTTTGCGTATATTATCGTATATATTGCATCACCATGCCTTTAATTTTTTGATCCTTCGAGCACTGAATCTTGAACGCTGGATGCGAGTCTATTCCAGTTGGTTTCCGCTCTCGTGAAGCGAACACGATTCCGTGGTACAAGAAGGACAAGAAGGAAATTTTCGATCGTATTTGTGACGTTGTACAAAAACAAATAGCTGATGTATTCGGTCTAATGCTTGAGAAATATCCATTGTTTTTCGACATAGTACCTGACCTGTGATTTCGACGAATCTGCATGAACGGTATTTAGCACTCGTGTTTTAATAACTTAACATAAGTGTGATTTAAAGATCTCTCTTTAAGTATAGTTAACTGTTGCTTCTTAGACTATAACTTCTTCAATTATCATATCGATAGCCGTTCCCTGTTTCTATCTTATAGTCGTTCATACAGATATGTCGTTGAAAGTGAAAATATATAACTCAGGATTTTTATATATATAAAAATGATACCACCTCCGATCGATATAAAAGAGCGGTCCTACATATGATCCTTGCGACACCCCTTCCTCGTAACTGCGGTGACTATCGAAAGCTTTGCTAAAATCCGACCTGGAATCTGTGTTATGGGGATGCATAGGTCCCAAGAAACTTTTCAAAACCGCTAAATCAATTCTGATGAACTAAATTTAATAATTTAAGAAATGTAGTTTTTTAAAACCGTCGTGTTACTATTTATAAGTTGATTGAAAATCTATTTTCAATATCAATAAAGCTTTAAACAGTTCAAATTTTATTTCAAATTTTAGCACATTAAAATATCCTAAATTGTTTTTCGGCTTTTCTCGCCTTGCATTATCGATATCATTAGGCTTTTGTAAATTCTTATGTATTAAAAAATGCTTAAAATCTGGTTTCTTTTTCGTTCCCATATCAGACAGGTCGGAATCATTAGGCACTAACGTACCCTATACTTCCGAAGCACTTAGCTTTTATCGATATCTAACAAGGTTTTATCTTAGTCATCTAGATACGGTCGCGACTTCGAATCCCGTTCGTTCCCTCTTGCATTTCATTCGTAACATCCAGAGCGAGATTCGAGATCCCGCCGCTTAGGTTAGGTTAGTTTTAAATTGCATATTTATACTTAGAAAAGGTCTTATGGAAAGATTTTGTATCGCCAAATATTTATTTTTGCATCGAGAGTCGTAGATTGCAGTTGGAATACATTTCACTGAATTACTATTGACTCGGTAGTTTCGAGTTCGTCTAATTAATTATTAGCCGATGGTTCTAATGCAATTATTGTGAATAATACTGTTTAGGATTTCGTAAAGCCAGGAGCTCCGTATGAGAGATTCAGTATTCTGAAAAGTCGATTTGTAATAAACTCGGATCATATTGTTGGATGAAAACGTTGTCTGATTACTTGCTCTCTTCACGGATTTTTTAGTAGAGGCGCTTTTTCACTAGTCGATATTCTATGTCGAATATATCGATATCGAGTCGAATGACAATAGGGACAGTATTATATTAATGAAAGAAGTTAAATGCCACCAGATCCCTACTTATGTAATCTAAATTTTGTGTTACAATTCTGCCGTCTTTTAGCTTAAAGATCGTTTAGCCTCACTGTTTTAATTCTAATACTCTCTCTCAAACATTTTGGGTTTTAAATGCATGCTTAAAAATGCTATTTCGTTGTGATCGAATAATCATATTTCAATTATTTGTAGTTTTTTTAATTGTTGTAGCAAAAACATCTAATTTAAATATTTCCTATGTTTTCGGTTATATCTCAAAAATGTTTTGTTTAGCTAACGAATGATAGAATCCAAATCTATTCTAACTAATTACGTTTGGTTGGGATTACAAATAAAAATAAATTGGCAAATTGAAAAAGTGACCTAGAATAATAGTTTAAATCGTTTTGAAGGAAATGCATTGAATCTAAAGACTCATTCAAGATGGTAGCAAAAATTGTTTGCGCCATCATGATAACTTTTTAAAATATTGTTTTTATTTAATTTTTTGCATTCACAATGCAATATTTCTATAAGATATAAAATACGTGTGTAAAAAACAACCACGCCTCCGAGCCCTCAGATGGGATTCGAACCCACGACCTTTCGCAATCCGGGCGACTGCTCTGACCGCTGAGCTACCGAGACGCTGGCAAACGTGTCGAATTTTACAAACGTATTCCAACTTCTACTATGAGCTAGTATCGTTCCACCAATGTTGAACGCTAACTACCTTCAACATTGAAAGTAATATTTTTACAAATATTAAACAATCAATTAAGATGGAACCAGCTATAATTATGTTTTTATTTAATTTTTTGCATTCACAATGCAATATTTCTATAAGATATAAAATACGTGTGTAAAAAACAACCACGCCTCCGAGCCCTCAGATGGGATTCGAACCCACGACCTTTCGCAATCCGGGCGACTGCTCTGACCGCTGAGCTACCGAGACGCTGGCAAACGTGTCGAATTTTACAAACGTATTCCAACTTCTACTATGAGCTAGTATCGTTCCACCAATGTTGAACGCTAACTACCTTCAACATTGAAAGTAATATTTTTACAAATATTAAACAATCAATTAAGATGGAACCAGCTATAATTATGTTTTTATTTAATTTTTTGCATTCACAATGCAATATTTCTATAAGATATAAAATACGTGTGTAAAAAACAACCACGCCTCCGAGCCCTCAGATGGGATTCGAACCCACGACCTTTCGCAATCCGGGCGACTGCTCTGACCGCTGAGCTACCGAGACGCTGGCAAACGTGTCGAATTTTACAAACGTATTCCAACTTCTACTATGAGCTAGTATCGTTCCACCAATGTTGAACGCTAACTACCTTCAACATTGAAAGTAATATTTTTACAAATATTAAACAATCAATTAAGATGGAACCAGCTATAATTATGTTTTTATTTAATTTTTTGCATTCACAATGCAATATTTCTATAAGATATAAAATACGTGTGTAAAAAACAACCACGCCTCCGAGCCCTCAGATGGGATTCGAACCCACGACCTTTCGCAATCCGGGCGACTGCTCTGACCGCTGAGCTACCGAGACGCTGGCAAACGTGTCGAATTTTACAAACGTATTCCAACTTCTACTATGAGCTAGTATCGTTCCACCAATGTTGAACGCTAACTACCTTCAACATTGAAAGTAATATTTTTACAAATATTAAACAATCAATTAAGATGGAACCAGCTATAATTATGTTTTTATTTAATTTTTTGCATTCACAATGCAATATTTCTATAAGATATAAAATACGTGTGTAAAAAACAACCACGCCTCCGAGCCCTCAGATGGGATTCGAACCCACGACCTTTCGCAATCCGGGCGACTGCTCTGACCGCTGAGCTACCGAGACGCTGGCAAACGTGTCGAATTTTACAAACGTATTCCAACTTCTACTATGAGCTAGTATCGTTCCACCAATGTTGAACGCTAACTACCTTCAACATTGAAAGTAATATTTTTACAAATATTAAACAATCAATTAAGATGGAACCAGCTATAATTATGTTTTTATTTAATTTTTTGCATTCACAATGCAATATTTCTATAAGATATAAAATACGTGTGTAAAAAACAACCACGCCTCCGAGCCCTCAGATGGGATTCGAACCCACGACCTTTCGCAATCCGGGCGACTGCTCTGACCGCTGAGCTACCGAGACGCTGGCAAACGTGTCGAATTTTACAAACGTATTCCAACTTCTACTATGAGCTAGTATCGTTCCACCAATGTTGAACGCTAACTACCTTCAACATTGAAAGTAATATTTTTACAAATATTAAACAATCAATTAAGATGGAACCAGCTATAATTATGTTTTTATTTAATTTTTTGCATTCACAATGCAATATTTCTATAAGATATAAAATACGTGTGTAAAAAACAACCACGCCTCCGAGCCCTCAGATGGGATTCGAACCCACGACCTTTCGCAATCCGGGCGACTGCTCTGACCGCTGAGCTACCGAGACGCTGGCAAACGTGTCGAATTTTACAAACGTATTCCAACTTCTACTATGAGCTAGTATCGTTCCACCAATGTTGAACGCTAACTACCTTCAACATTGAAAGTAATATTTTTACAAATATTAAACAATCAATTAAGATGGAACCAGCTATAATTATGTTTTTATTTAATTTTTTGCATTCACAATGCAATATTTCTATAAGATATAAAATACGTGTGTAAAAAACAACCACGCCTCCGAGCCCTCAGATGGGATTCGAACCCACGACCTTTCGCAATCCGGGCGACTGCTCTGACCGCTGAGCTACCGAGACGCTGGCAAACGTGTCGAATTTTACAAACGTATTCCAACTTCTACTATGAGCTAGTATCGTTCCACCAATGTTGAACGCTAACTACCTTCAACATTGAAAGTAATATTTTTACAAATATTAAACAATCAATTAAGATGGAACCAGCTATAATTATGTTTTTATTTAATTTTTTGCATTCACAATGCAATATTTCTATAAGATATAAAATACGTGTGTAAAAAACAACCACGCCTCCGAGCCCTCAGATGGGATTCGAACCCACGACCTTTCGCAATCCGGGCGACTGCTCTGACCGCTGAGCTACCGAGACGCTGGCAAACGTGTCGAATTTTACAAACGTATTCCAACTTCTACTATGAGCTAGTATCGTTCCACCAATGTTGAACGCTAACTACCTTCAACATTGAAAGTAATATTTTTACAAATATTAAACAATCAATTAAGATGGAACCAGCTATAATTATGTTTTTATTTAATTTTTTGCATTCACAATGCAATATTTCTATAAGATCTCGGTAGCTCAGCGGTCAGAGCAGTCGCCCGGATTGCGAAAGGTCGTGGGTTCGAATCCCATCTGAGGGCTCGGAGGCGTGGTTGTTTTTTACACACGTATTTTATATCTTATAGAAATATTGCATTGTGAATGCAAAAAAATTAAATAAAAACATAATTATAGCTGGTTCCATCTTAATTGATTGTTTAATATTTGTAAAAATATTACTTTCAATGTTGAAGGTAGTTAGCGTTCAACATTGGTGGAACGATACTAGCTCATAGTAGAAGTTGGAATACGTTTGTAAAATTCGACACGTTTGCCAGCGTCTCGGTAGCTCAGCGGTCAGAGCAGTCGCCCGGATTGCGAAAGGTCGTGGGTTCGAATCCCATCTGAGGGCTCGGAGGCGTGGTTGTTTTTTACACACGTATTTTATATCTTATAGAAATATTGCATTGTGAATGCAAAAAATTAAATAAAAACATAATTATAGCTGGTTCCATCTTAATTGATTGTTTAATATTTGTAAAAATATTACTTTCAATGTTGAAGGTAGTTAGCGTTCAACATTGGTGGAACGATACTAGCTCATAGTAGAAGTTGGAATACGTTTGTAAAATTCGACACGTTTGCCAGCGTCTCGGTAGCTCAGCGGTCAGAGCAGTCGCCCGGATTGCGAAAGGTCGTGGGTTCGAATCCCATCTGAGGGCTCGGAGGCGTGGTTGTTTTTTACACACGTATTTTATATCTTATAGAAATATTGCATTGTGAATGCAAAAAATTAAATAAAAACATAATTATAGCTGGTTCCATCTTAATTGATTGTTTAATATTTGTAAAAATATTACTTTCAATGTTGAAGGTAGTTAGCGTTCAACATTGGTGGAACGATACTAGCTCATAGTAGAAGTTGGAATACGTTTGTAAAATTCGACACGTTTGCCAGCGTCTCGGTAGCTCAGCGGTCAGAGCAGTCGCCCGGATTGCGAAAGGTCGTGGGTTCGAATCCCATCTGAGGGCTCGGAGGCGTGGTTGTTTTTTACACACGTATTTTATATCTTATAGAAATATTGCATTGTGAATGCAAAAAATTAAATAAAAACATAATTATAGCTGGTTCCATCTTAATTGATTGTTTAATATTTGTAAAAATATTACTTTCAATGTTGAAGGTAGGTAGCGTTCAACATTGGTGGAACGATACTAGCTCATAGTAGAAGTTGGAATACGTTTGTAAAATTCGACACGTTTGCCAGCGTCTCGGTAGCTCAGCGGTCAGAGCAGTCGCCCGGATTGCGAAAGGTCGTGGGTTCGAATCCCATCTGAGGGCTCGGAGGCGTGGTTGTTTTTTACACACGTATTTTATATCTTATAGAAATATTGCATTGTGAATGCAAAAAATTAAATAAAAACATAATTATAGCTGGTTCCATCTTAATTGATTGTTTAATATTTGTAAAAATATTACTTTCAATGTTGAAGGTAGTTAGCGTTCAACATTGGTGGAACGATACTAGCTCATAGTAGAAGTTGGAATACGTTTGTAAAATTCGACACGTTTGCCAGCGTCTCGGTAGCTCAGCGGTCAGAGCAGTCGCCCGGATTGCGAAAGGTCGTGGGTTCGAATCCCATCTGAGGGCTCGGAGGCGTGGTTGTTTTTTACACACGTATTTTATATCTTATAGAAATATTGCATTGTGAATGCAAAAAATTAAATAAAAACATAATTATAGCTGGTTCCATCTTAATTGATTGTTTAATATTTGTAAAAATATTACTTTCAATGTTGAAGGTAGTTAGCGTTCAACATTGGTGGAACGATACTAGCTCATAGTAGAAGTTGGAATACGTTTGTAAAATTCGACACGTTTGCCAGCGTCTCGGTAGCTCAGCGGTCAGAGCAGTCGCCCGGATTGCGAAAGGTCGTGGGTTCGAATCCCATCTGAGGGCTCGGAGGCGTGGTTGTTTTTTACACACGTATTTTATATCTTATAGAAATATTGCATTGTGAATGCAAAAAATTAAATAAAAACATAATTATAGCTGGTTCCATCTTAATTGATTGTTTAATATTTGTAAAAATATTACTTTCAATGTTGAAGGTAGTTAGCGTTCAACATTGGTGGAACGATACTAGCTCATAGTAGAAGTTGGAATACGTTTGTAAAATTCGACACGTTTGCCAGCGTCTCGGTAGCTCAGCGGTCAGAGCAGTCGCCCGGATTGCGAAAGGTCGTGGGTTCGAATCCCATCTGAGGGCTCGGAGGCGTGGTTGTTTTTTACACACGTATTTTATATCTTATAGAAATATTGCATTGTGAATGCAAAAAATTAAATAAAAACATAATTATAGCTGGTTCCATCTTAATTGATTGTTTAATATTTGTAAAAATATTACTTTCAATGTTGAAGGTAGTTAGCGTTCAACATTGGTGGAACGATACTAGCTCATAGTAGAAGTTGGAATACGTTTGTAAAATTCGACACGTTTGCCAGCGTCTCGGTAGCTCAGCGGTCAGAGCAGTCGCCCGGATTGCGAAAGGTCGTGGGTTCGAATCCCATCTGAGGGCTCGGAGGCGTGGTTGTTTTTTACACACGTATTTTATATCTTATAGAAATATTGCATTGTGAATGCAAAAAATTAAATAAAAACATAATTATAGCTGGTTCCATCTTAATTGATTGTTTAATATTTGTAAAAATATTACTTTCAATGTTGAAGGTAGTTAGCGTTCAACATTGGTGGAACGATACTAGCTCATAGTAGAAGTTGGAATACGTTTTTTAAAATATTTTTAGATCTTGAACCCCTTCGGTTTCGGGGAATCCCCGTTTTATATTTGACGAGTTATCGACCAATGGAAAAGCGCCTTTACAATTTGTAACTGAATTGTAGCTACAAGTAAATGATGACATTTTTTTTTTGTTGTAATTCCAATTGTTGAGCTGTCTTTGCTTTTACAAAAATTGTATACATTAGAGAATATTAAAATTGCGATTATTACTTTTTGTATGTAAATAAGATTTCTTTTTCGAGCGTTCCTTATAAACTTTTAATATCATATACTAGTCGTTTCTGAATCTATCGAGCTACCGAATCGTATTGGTATGATAGGCTTGTATTAAAAAACTATAATTAAATTGTAAAAAAAAAATAATAATCATTAGGCAAATTTGTAAATTAAATGATTCGAGGTGGTTCGAGGCAGTCAGTTGACATCGAGAATGCTTTAGCGATAAGGATTTATAATTATCGTGTAAATGTTACAAAATGATATTTAAAAATATTATATATTTAACTGTAATCGTAACATGTATAGGGAGGCTTCCTCTTAGAGCTTTATGGATGTGGTTATAGATGTATACGGAAAATTGAACATACTCACTACGATGGTAAGGTTCAAATTGGCGTGATAGATATCTGTAGGGAACATTAACGACGTTGAAGCCACAGGGGGCGCCACTAGACATATAATTTTTTTTTTTCTTTCGCACCGACGGTCCTTGGTTCGAATCCCGATAGGGGCAGATGTTTGATGAATACGGGCATTTGCACTTGAGTCATTATTATTTCTATCTAATATTATATGTAACATATATGTATATATATCCGTTACCATAGTATCCAAAACATAAGCCTTACAGTGCTTACTTTGGGCTAGGCTAATTGGTGTAATGTAAGATATATGTATATAACCTATTAGGCTGTTTTTAAAGATATCTTTAACGATCAAAAATTCATGACACATTTTAATAGATTTTCACGAGCTCTACTGTTAATTCCAGTCCATAAAAATAGGTTAAATTATTTTAATTGAAAAGTACTATAAAAAATTTACTCGGCTTACAAGTAAATACTCAGGTAGGAGAGCATTCGGCCGAACTTCCAAAGGTTGCGGGTTCATTTCCCGCCTGATAATCCACTTGTGAGCTGAGACGATTTTTTCTAGTATTTTTCTATTAAAATAGTTTATCTTATAAAATAGCATTTATTAAATGCAAAAAAAAATTTTCAATAATAAAAATAGTTTCTTTTTTATATTTTTGTCTAGTTTGTATCTCAGTGGCGCCTCCAAAGTGATCATTTGACTCTTATATCCCTTAAATGAATTTATTGAATACGTAGTTTAACAGTTACACATAGTAAAGAGTGAGAGAGCGCTACGATAGAGCGAGACAGCGCTATCTACACTCCATAAGTCAATTTGTCAATTTAAAAACGTGTAGTCGGATAACATATGCATTTATGGACATACATTTTAATTTGGGATCGTTTTTCTATACGTAACGCTATAGTGGTGCTAGTATGGATGTTTGTACACCATTGTATAAATTCGCTGTTTGTATAAAGAGTTGTTTGTAAGGTCGCTGGCACCTTGTTCCTAGTTTTAGCGTTACACAGTATATATAGTTGAAGCAGTAAGTCAACTACAATCAATAAAGCAATTATATGATTGATATACCAAAGAGTCCCGTCCGTTTTTAAACCTTCTGGGTTCTCGTTCCATCGTGGATCCTGGTCCCCGGGCTTGATTGGGATCAAGACCGAACCCATTCAGAATATAAAAAAGATTCATTATGCGTTTTGGTTTCAATTCTGTGATACTTACCGCTAAAGAGTCTGTGTTTCCTGATAAATACAATTAAGGAGTCTTCAAGTCGCATTATCATTTACTATCAGGCGAGATTGTGTATTTACTATTAAAAAATAAATCATAGACGCACGACTCAACAAAACTCCTAAGCCAGTCTTTGTTGCTATTCGAAAGAATTGGTACTTTTTACTTTAAAATTAAAGAAAAACCATTTCCAACGTGTCGTAACAGATGGTAATTTTCAGTGACCAATTTTTAATATCGAAGAATAGTCTTTATTTATCACCAACTTAGTTAACATTAAGAAACAGAATATTGTATATGTCGTTACTTCTGGTAAAGCTAACGAGTTTTTTGCGCCCGCTCTTCTTGTCAGTTAAAAGACGTCCTGAATGTCCTGAATCCTGATGGTAGACAAAAATGTTGGACGATTCAAAACAACTTATTTTAAGTGCATTTGAGTAAAGTTATTTTCATTATCATTGGTTACAGGTAACTTAACTTGATGTTATTACAATTATAAGTGACGACAACAATAATAATTGAAACAAAATCAAATATCTTTTCCTTTAAAGATAAAAAACCTCGCAAATGCCATCAGTGTAGTAGTTCACATGTTTGGCCTTGGTTTCTTTAAACTAAAAAAAAAAGATAAACTAATGAATATCTAGATTTCTTTACAATATTGATGGTTATTTAAAATACTCAATTTTATTTATAAAACTAGATTAATTTAACTATTCGATCATTACAATCCTAAAAAACTAGTAAAAAAATCTGAACAAATAGACATAGTTGCGGTACTGCTTTAACTATATATTTACTGTGGTTCTGCGCCGCCATTAGCAGCGGCCGATGTTCCGACTCTCTCTCTTGCCCTGCGTGGGAAAGTGACGGAAGACTCGTATGAGCGGCGCCGGTGCTGATTGCGTATTTATGTTATAATGTTCCCTTTTATATGATTTGTTGAAATTTTACGTTCGATCGATGCTAGTGGTGCCAAAAATTGTAGGTGCCAACGTTATCGTTAATTTTTTTTAAATGGCAACTTTTAAAATTCTTTGTACTTTAAAAAAATCTGATGAACATAATTTTTAATGCGAATTAAAATTACCATTGCGTCAAATATAAACTCAGACAAGTCAAGACAAGGCTCAGTATTTACTTGGGAAATTTTATTTTTTCTCCCTGAAGCATCGGGCGATCTTCCCTGGTCTCACAGCATAGATAATATATCTCTATTACGTCAAATAGAGTATTACTCACGTATCCTATTTACAGAATTTTGTATGTTATAGAAAAAAAAAATCTTTTAAACTATTTTTATTTATTTTAATAAAACAATATTGTGTTTCTTTCTATACGAACAACAGTAGTCAAATGCTACTTATTATCCAAAGCGTTTGTTTATGGCCTTCGGAAGATCGCCGTCAATCGCAATCGCGAAGTGGGATAGAAGGTGGTGTAGTGTAGTGCAACTGAAAGACTGGCTAATGTTACGGACGCGTAGTGCGCTCCTCGGCCTCGCATAATCTCATTTAAAAAAAAACTTAGTCTATGGAAATAGATGTCATAGAGTAATTTTTTTTACCAACTGATATTTGATATCGGAATACGTACGGTCAGCGAAATATTATTCATTTACAAATACAGGAAATTTTGTTCTTACACTTTTGCGTTCGCAATTTTTGAAATTTAAATTTCGAATACAGAATATGCATTTAGTGTTTTAGGAGTTTACTCCTTAAGAATTGATTTTCATATAAGGCATCAGGTATGTAAAAAAAAATTAGAAGAGTAAAATTTAGTGATCGAATGACAACGATACGTTTTATTGTGCCCAACCTATTGTTCCTTTCACTTTTATTTTGAAGTTTTGTTTTATTATTTTCTGTGCCTGTTAAAAGTAATCGTTTTTAAGGGGTAAACTCCAGTCGTGCGTCAGTCAGCTCTGACGCACGACACACTTTTTTATATTATTCTGTTGTTTCAACTCTTTTGTAGAAACCATATTTACAGAATTATTAAATATGAAACTAATCAAAATATTGTTTTTATGAGGAAAATAATTACAGTTATCGTGTTACAGTATTCGTTAAAAAGTATTTTATTTCAGTAAGTGAAAATGTACACAGTACGGACTGGGTATCGCTTACAAAACTCACTGGTTGGACATACAGGAAAAATTTAGTTCTACTGTATTAATATTTGTATTTTCAGAATTGTTAACATAATTATCTTTTTTAGTGATACACTTGATGTCCAAACTATTGTAATTATACATTTCTTTGAATTATATTTTGATTTGTTTGAACAAAAAGATCTGTGTCTCACATTTTTATCTTGAAGGCCTAAAAGAAGTTAAAAGAGTCCGATATATTAATGAGATTTGAATACCAATTTAAAAATAAACATTTAAATACTCGTCTCAAATTCGGATTGTTACTACGACAATATTCTAAAGTTAATCGAAGCTTAGTTTAACACGAGTACGGTAGATGATATTATTGAAACAACAGTAGCTTTTAACTGTGCCTTAATACCTACCTAGCGTTAAGCTGTATTATAGGCACTTAAATGTTACATTACAAAAATACTGGTACAAATAGTGTTGCCATTTGCCACTGCCTGATTTAAGTGTTGCCAACACCAAAAACATAAATTTAAATAACTTTGTTTTATGATAAAATCCTTTTTATAAGATATATAATACGCAAATACGATATAAAAAACAACTACGCCTCCTATAAAGTTAAGTACATCTTAATCGAATGTTTAATATTTGTAAAAATATTACTTTCGATGTGGAAAGTAGTTCAACATTGGTGGAACGAAACTAACTAGATAGTAGAAGTAGAAGTCGGTCAGAGCACTCGGATAGAGAAAGATCTTGCATTCGAATCCCACCTGATAGCTCGGAGGCGTAGTTGTTTCTTACATGCGTATTTTACATCTTACAAAAAAATGGCATTATGAAAGTAAAAAAAAAGAATTATTATAATTGTTAGTCTTTGGTTACCCCGTATTCCATTTAGCTAATTAAGGGTTCCTATAAAATTGTACCCGAAAACCGGGGTAATTCGTCAAATACGGGGCATATGGCAAACCTATACAAATCACTAAACACGATTAGGCGGGGCCGAGAGCAACGAAGGGAGGCAGACTCTAGCTAGTAATGTCGTGTATGTAAATAATCGCTTATAGTTTAAATATTAATTATAAATGAACATTATTATCTTAAATGAAGTAAATGTACCTACTATATCAACAGGCGTTAGATTTAAATAATGTATTGAGCAAGTCGCCGTGTCATACTATGTTGTTTATTTATTATTATTATTATGTTTATAGGTGCGAGCACTTGTGTGTTGTAAAAGTTGTATTATGATGTATTTATCTTTTCCATGTTTATAATTTAATTTTTTTTTAGAGCGAGACTAGTCTTTCTAATATAGGCTTCTGGTAATAAGTATTTATCAGGGATTTTACAATACACAAGCGGGGTCGATTTATTAAAATGGCTTAATTTTAAAACAGATTTTTATTAGCTTGCCGTGAAGAATGTTACCTAAATTTGCTTCTGCAATAAAAAAGAGATTTCTCATTTTCTTTTTGTTCCTATGTTATTTATTTGTCATATTTTTTTGTCTTTACGTTTTTATTTTACGATAAATAAAATGGACACATTTAACAAGATTTTCATTTCATTTCTAACGATTCGTTGTATATATTTTTTTTTTGTGTTCTGGTGTTCTTTATGTCCAAAGAGAGATGTGTTCATTTTGAAATTATCATTTTTTTTGTTTTTGTATTTTTATGCGCTGAGATTGTAAAATTATTATTTATTGGATCCAGATTTGCATTTCCCACTCGGTACGATGGTGCGACAGTAGCCAATACACGGTCAAACGTGTATATAGCGGATTCTATGTATTTAGTGAACATGTATGATTATTGTGCTCAAAGTGATGTATAACCTATTACAAGTGATCGAACGATCGAGTGATGTTTGCATACTATTCTAAAATGAAAATGTCAATAAAATTGTATTTTAAAAACGAACCTGTGTTTTTTTTTTACTTTTTGTATAATTTAGACTACACACAACAGGATTTCATTGAAAACAAATTGGTTGTCTGTAAAGTCAGTTTACGGACGATAATTTTAGGTGATAGCATCATAAGAAAACTGATGAAAAATTGCATACTTTTATGAATGGAAATGAATTATTATCACCAAATTATCATTATTTTGTATAATACAAAGAAGGAGTTAATTGAAAATTATTAATTTTTTGTTTGATAAGTTAACATTAAGTTGTTGTAATAAACAATGGAAACCACACTAACTTCTCACTTCATGAGCATGCAAATGCATGCAAAATTTCATTACAGACACTGGGACAGGTGAAAGAAAAGCTTGTAAAAAGGTGTAAGTTCATTTAGGCACTGATTTAAGGAGGCAGTTGTTAATAGCAGTTTTAGTTTAAAAATTATAAATGGCACGTTTAATAACTAGTTCAGCAGTTAAAACTAAGCAGTAAAGTGAACAAAAATTATAAATAAAAAATAATGAAATGGATCAGTGAATATATAATTGAGCAGGAAAATAATTAAATGGGCGGTAAAAGTTATTGAACGAGCGGTTACGTGTGGGCAGTAATAAATCGGAATTTGTCGATAAGAAATCTCATTCTAAGCAATTCTATAACCTAACCTAACCTAACCAACCCTGTGATTGGTCGCTTCCGCCACTTCTCTTCTCAATGAATTTGAGTTCCGGTGTCACCGCTCGCTATGATCTGCCGAACTATTTATCGAACCGCTCATTCCATCATTTTTACCACTCATTTAGACCACTCATTTAGTTATTGGACTGCTCAATTATTTTTAGAATTGACATTGTATGACAAAATAACCGACAACTTGATTTTTTATTACTGTCCATGTTTTATTGTCGCAATAATTAATCAACTGCCATTAAATTATATAACTGCTCAATATGTTTTCCAACTGAACATAATAACATCTCGAATATTTAAACAACAGCTCAAAAAATAAGTTCCCGTTCATTTATTAAACAGTCGACTGTTAAGGTGATTGGAAGATTTTAGGTGAAAATAATGATTTTTAAAAAATTGCATTTATACACAGAATTTAACTAGTAATTTGTTTTATTTATAACCACAGTACCTACAAAAATGAGCTTTCAGGTTGGGACAGCATTTTTCGGAAAATGGATTCGCGAAATAAGAAGTAATATTTAGCAATTCGCCAGCGATATTTCCATTAACGTTGACTGAAAATCCATTAACTATGGATAGTATCAACCTATTTTCACAATAGTGTAGATAATATAGATGCAATTCTTGCTATCGATAGTATCGTGAAATCGATAGCGTTTTCGATTTTCAGAGTGATTTCAGGTGGGAAGTATCAATTGTTCGCTTAATCTGCAATACTAGTTCCTATATTGTGGCAAAATTTTACAGGTGAAGAAATTTAAGTGGTATGCTTTAATATGTCCCTTTGTAGTTTTTTTTGTTAGGTTTCTCTATAATACTGTCTTCAGTAGGTATTTTATTTCTTAATGAGATGATGATGAAAGCTGGTTTATTAATGGTAGATGTTCAATGGAATAGATGATGAATAAGCAATGAAAATATGGAAAAATGGTAGAGAATGGTCTCAGTAAGAGGTTGAAGATTTACTGAAAGCTTCTTTGACTTCATGATTGAGCGTGAAAAGACACCTTCCGCTATTTTATTTTACTTTCCAAAACTCATGCATGTTCACAAACACTTAATGATTAATTTATTCATCATTATAACAGAGTAATACCCGCCACAATACAACTTTTCAAAAGAAAGGGAAGTAAATAATAGTCTAATAAGTTTTTATCACAACAAAAATGTTACCAGAGGGCGCTACCTTGCGCCTTTTGCTGTTTAACTGATTCAACATATATCGAGAAACAGAATAGAATAAAAAACATATTGTTTAGAATAGCAGCCTCGTAATAAATCGTAGAATGCTATTTTTTCATATATTTACAATAAAAAGCTTCAGGAGCATGTAGTTACGCTCATCACCGGTAGATGGCGCGGAATAGACTGCTTGTACAAACTATACAGTTTAATATGACCAGCAACAATAGCTAATAACCATAATTTTTTGCTATAATTACTATGATATTTTATGTAAAAGACTATGGTAAAAAAAATTTAATGTTATGGAGTAATTGAAAATAAATTATTTATCCACGGCCGGTTGGTACAACGGCAGCGATCCTGCTTTTCGCGCTGGCTGTCCTGGGTTCGAATCCCGGAAGGGGAAGATGTTTGTGT
Source organism: Calamotropha paludella (assembly GCA_927399485.1). Lineage (NCBI taxonomy): Eukaryota > Metazoa > Arthropoda > Insecta > Lepidoptera > Crambidae > Calamotropha > Calamotropha paludella. The sequence continues at coordinate 27,399,604 of OV656811.1, read as the reverse complement.
GATGAATACGAGCATTTGTACCTGAGTGATGGGTGTTTATGTATATTTCCATGAATATTACTTATCTATACTATATCATATATACGTATGTCTATCCGTTACCCTAGTATCCATAACACTAGCCTTACAGTGCTTACTTTGGGCTAATTGGTGTGAACGTCAGAAATATTATATTATATATACCTATAAGCTGGAGCAGTTAAGTAACTACGTACAATCGATGAAAACGCACTCGCACTCACACAGACGCACACCTCAACACATAAGCGAACGTCGCAGTGCAGCCAATCAAAGCGAGTGGCCACGTTTGTTTATCTTCGTTGCTATTCGTTGCAAAGAGGATTTTTACGAATTAAAACTTTACAGACAAAAGTTCTTTTCGGTGACCAATTTGTAATTACGAAGAATCATCGAGCACATACCCCAATGTGCTCGATGCTTAGAATAAAACTTCTTAAAAAGTTTATGTTGTTTTTAAATGATTTAATTTTGATAATTACAGAAAAACTTGTTGAATTTGTTGTAATCAACGACGTAATACAATCATGACACAACTATTATTGTGATAACAGAATAATATTGTTTTTTGGAGATCATGTATAATATTGTAAATGTCGTTACTTCTGTTAAAGCTGGCGAGTTTTTGTGTTCCATTCTTGTCAGTGAAATTTATTATTAACTTTTGCTTTGTTTTTTTTTTTTAAATTTTTGTTGTTTTTTTTATAAATGGATAAAGTATTCATTTGATGCCCTTCCAAAAATTTTTTAATCTATTTTATTATTTAATTATTATTTCATTTAATGTTATTTTATTTAAATTCTTGTTTTTATTATTATTATTGTATAATATGAATACGCTTTTCGCACGTTTTTTTGGAGTTGCAGCCTACCATGTTGTTTTGTTCTAACAAGGTGTAAAAATGATATTGCTGTAAATTTGTTTTGTGTGACAAATAAAATCCTGAATGGGTGGTAGGTAAAAATGTTGGACGATGCAAAAGTATTTGAAATTGTTTTGAATTAATATATTTTCCTTTCATTAGTTAGCTATAATTTACTGCTCATACGTCTTTTTAATGTGTCTCTATATATATATATATATATATATATATATATATATATATTTATTTATTTATTTTAATTGTTGTTGTGTTGATTATTAAAGTTGAAATCAAAATGCATTTATATTTTGTGCTTATGTACTATATTACAAATAATATTAACTATCACAACTGTTCCGCTGTGATGAAAATTGGTACATTTTTTACAAAAAAAAAACGATGCAATATAGCCATACTACATGAGTACAGTTTGTAAAGAATCAGAACAGAATGCCATTTATCATTTAAAAATGTATCTAAATCGATATTTAATAAGTCTATTGGATTTAATGAACAATGACGTCATAGTACAGTGTTTTCTTACATGACAACTTTACACGAGATTTGTTTTTTTAATTGTTAGAGAATAAATGGTATTCTTCACAAAATACCTCTTTAGTCAATTAAAACTAAAGATCTGGTTATAAAAAACAAGTTTTCACAATAGTAAAATTGTATTTCACATTCATCTTTGGTAAAAAGTTAAATTAAGCAGTGGTATAATGTCCTACCTTTTACAGATCAACGGTGAAGTGATAATATTATCTAAAACACAAAAACAAGCGGAATAAACGTTTAATTCACAAATAAAAAATTTATCCGTTTAACTTTTTATGTGAGTAAAGAAGGAAATAAATATTTTGGTAGTAAAATAAATTGATTTATTTATTTTGTAAATGGCACTAATACAGGTTGTTGAGTTAGGAGGTTTTCCTTAATTAATACATGAAAATTCAACTTAGAAGTTTATAGAACACGCGAATTCAAACTCTTTTATCAAATACATCAAAATGTAATTCACATTTATTTGTTTTTTCTGTTTTCTTATTGATACTTCGCCGTTGATTTTGTAAATAACTATAGACTTCCCTGTTAACGAAAAAGGTGAATTTTTCACAATATCTACTTAACGCTAACGATAACGGCAACACAAAAACAACTACTAAGATAAGAACCTAGAGTTCCTTTTCCAGATACATAAATTATCTCAAACATAGTATTACCTAAATTTTATTAGCGAAACATTTATTTAATCACAAACCCGCAAACTAATCAAAAGCAGTACCTTCCTGCGCTTACAGACAGCACGGCGTAAGAAAACATTTTTTTCATGGAAAATGATTTTCGACCTTATATCAATAAAACATTGTAATTCATTTCAACAGGAATAGATACGTCTTGCGTGATGTTGTTATTTCAGATCCCTTAAGGAATGTGAGTGCTAATTCATTGAAACAAAGTTAAATTTCGATGGGGATCTTAGCTTTTGTGCGTTTTTGATCGCGTTTGTTTTGGTCTCCGCGAGATGGCGTTGCAGAATTTTTTGACATGTCTTGAGATGTCACAAGTTTGCCCTAAGTATATGAAAAATATCTGGCGGCCTTCACATGCAACATACATATAACTGTGTTTTGAACTGATGACAAATTCACGAGACTTTCTGAATTTGGTCACCTACCGAGCTCCAAATTGTATTGGGAAAGCACATCGAACGTTACCTGCCTACATCGGCAGCCTTCGTGATAATGACACGATAAGTGGAAACTTTGGGTTATAAACATCCATTTTATCGTGAATAGGAAAGCGCTTGTACGCTAGCTCACCTGATGGTAAATGACGCCGTGATCTAGGAAGTGACGCGCCTGCCTAGAAGATACCTATTCACTCGTGACTTAAAGATCCCTAAATTGCAAATATCAAGAAATACAGACCCAGGCAAACAGTTCCACTCTTTTCCGGTACGGATTACAAAATTGGTTTCAAGTTTTTATTTTTATTTTATTTTTAATTTTCTTTTTACTATTTTATATGTATCTTTCTTTTTTAAGTTGCTACTCCTTTTAATTATATACATTTTGTTGTGGTTTTTGTTATTTTGTCGTTGTGTGTTTAAGTCCCAAATAAATGTTTTTTATTTCTTTCTTTCTTACAAACGTTTAGTGCGACTCTTTGGTATATCAACCATATAACGGTGGCGCTTATTTTTAGGTCCGGTTGTGCGATGAAAAAATGGGAACGGCGGAGCAAGGCTAAGTTTCAAGTCACGAGTGAATATGTATCTTCTAGGCAAGCGCGTCACTATCCATACCATCAAGCGAGATAGCGGTCAAGCGCTGACCTATTTAACATAAAGAAAATTCTTCTAGTACTTTCCAGAACAATGTTTGAATCAGAGGTCATTTAAAAATTGCGCGCTCATATATGGAAACTGCAATAATTGCCTCTTTTGGACAAACTCAAGTTCGGAAGAGGCAATTATGCTCAGCCTTTTCATAAAAAACTCATCGGTTAAAGGGTAAGGTAAGGGTGTTTTTAATAACACAGTTTATTCATGTCCTGAACGATTTGTATACACAGCGTCACATTTTAATATACAATTAAGAGCCTTTATACATATGTACCATAATTTAATAGTACCCATAAGTAGCTATATAACATTCACTAACTTTATAAGGATTAATTGAAGATAGGTATTAGGTGATAAATACTGATCCCAAATCCTTAAATATTTCCCTTGAAACTGAAGTTGAAATACCCTTTAAAAGGGATAAAAATATCACGAAACATAAGCAAGTCATTAATACTAACTACTTCGCTTATGCAGTTTGCATAATTATATGATATAATCGAATAAATTATAAGATATTATATCAAAGTTTTTATGTATAACTTTTGGCGAAAATTACTCACCAAAACAATAAGATATGGCGTGAAATGGTTCATTTACTTGTATTCATCCAACTTTCATGAGAAAATTACGTCTTTCGAGTTTCCACCACGTTCAATCGTGGGAATATTAAATATATTGCGTGACCTCTAATTTGTAAGTTTTTAAATGTGAAAACTTTACTATCGCGAATCAATTAATATTTCTATAACAATAGACTACAAAATTAATACTAAAAAAATCTTAACTAAAACGCGGTAGTTACTTTTACATATTTTAAAACTTACAGTTTCATCATCACAATCATTTCCTGTAGTTGGAATAACTCTCGTTAACAGTATTTGCGCTGTCTAAAACGCTTCAAATGTACATTGGAATTCGGCAAGGTGTTACCCAATCTGATGTTAAGTCTTGAATTACAGGATTGAGCATTTGGGCAGGCGAATATACAATCGCGCTCGTTCAACCAGTTCGATTTCATAATCTGTATGTGTAAGGAAGGGTGGGGAGTTTTGGCTCAACTTCTTCCTTTTCTTCTTGGTCGGGCACATAATAGTGTAGCTCGTAAGCCGGTGAAAGTTCAACCTTAAGTTCGCAATTAGGCTCGCAAGGCTTTTTCCCCACTGCAAGGTCACCATACTGTCTCTTTAAAAACGCTGTCGACGAAGCTACCACTCTACCGTTGTCTTCCGTTTTTCTATGTACTATGCTACTATTATACAAAATTGGAAAGTCAACTTTAAAACGCTCGCTATTCTGATTGAAATTGTCTACAAATTTATTCAAGATATCTTTCCGGAAATTCGATGCGTAATCATAGTCATCGTCCATGCTCGATTTAAGTTTATTTTTAACCATATCATTCATAGTGACTCCCGTTAATGGTGAATCAGTGTACGGTTGGACATATTCACCGTTCTTATCGTAATTGTCTTTAACCGCTTCGTCTATCAAATCTTTGAAGTGCTTAATGACATAGGATGCGCGGTTGAATGTTTCGTCATTGCTTACCGAATACTGATTACCGGGTTCAGCAACCCGTGACGGGATGGTGGCGTAAAAGTTCTTGTACAAATTGGCGGGTTTATTTGTCGGTGCCGTAGAGCCGTGTTGTTGTGGTTGCGGTTTGAGTGCATACTGATGGGGGGTGGGCATTGTCCCAGCTGACACGTGAGTTACATCTTTCGGCGCTTCGTTAATCGAGAAAAAGTTAACGTTTTTCTCATAAGGGACGTTGTAATCGTTTGAATCAATCTTTGGCTGTTGTGGTCTTGGTGGGAAGTACTGAATGGTAGGTTTCCTATCCGGCCATTGATTATTTAACGACTTAGCGTGCGTTGTAAGAAGCATCGGTGGCGTAGTTGGCGTGTCCTTGTTGTAGAAACTAGTAGTGAACTTCTTCAAGTCTATTTTTGGGAGAGTTATGTAATCTGCATCGTATTCATCGGTAGTGTCGTAATACTCAGCAAATTTATTTATTTTCTTAGGTTTCTTGGTTGTTAAAGGGTCTTCTTTGTACATGTAGACTCCCGGCGTAGTAGTAAGCTCAGGAGCAACAAGTGGATTTAAAGGAGTTGTTTTACCAACAAAAGCTAATTTACCATCAGCGTCAAATAACGGCAGGGTTGTTTCCGTTTTTGGTGTAGTATTAATCTCACTAGAAATATTCTCTTCATAATCACCGTAAACAGTTTCGCCAGCTTTGTTTATTTTCTTCTTTCGGGATTTTCGTACCTCTGCAATTTTTTCCAGTCTTTCTCGCAGGTCGGACACTTCGTTTTTTTCATCTTTTTCAGATATATTACTTAGCTCTGCTTCGGTTTTATTTTTCAGTACTTGTGTGAATGGTTTGGATGCATTTTTGGCTTTGAAAACAATGCCTAATAAACTCAAACTTTCGTTCCGCCAGCTATTATCATCAGGGTCTCTTATAAAAGGTTTTAACGGTTGTACTTCAATCTTTTTCATTTTTTTGTAATTAGGACTGACTGTGTAAAGACCACTTTTAGGACTGATTGGTTTTACACTGAGTGAATCTTCAGTGATCGATTCACTTTTGATTTCTGAAGGTACTGTTAAGCCTGTGTGTTTTTGATAGTTTTTTACCAACTCGTCGTTTAATACTTGCTCTTCTAGTAACTTCTCTTTTATCGCATCTTCAACCTGAAAGAAAAAATAATCACTTTAGAATCAATTTCAAAAGAAGCTCTAAGCGGTATCTTAAAAGATCATTTTCTGATTTTTGTTGAATTGAATAGGTTAATTAATTATCTATCTGTTGGACTAAGGGGCCATTCATTTATTACGTAAGACTATTTTCGCTAGTTTTTGACCCCCTCCCCCCTATTGTAAGAAAAAATAAGATTAGGCCGACCCCCTCCCCCCCTAGTAAGAATCTAAAGGCAAAAATGAAAACACGTTTGGTTTGTTTTAATGTTTATTTTTCAAAGTAATAATTTTTAGAAGGTTTATTTTTACTTACAAAGGTACCAATAAGTTTTATTTTTTTGGGTGAATAAACTTTGATTTTAATTATTCATCTTTACCTACATAAGATTTTCAGTCCAGGGGCTCAAAACCCACTCGGAAAGTGGATCTGACACTGGAACATCTCTAATAATGGGTGTTGCTTCTATTTGGTTATTCAGGATTGTGCTTGTGTTGTGGGAAATGCTTGGACTGTTGGGTATACGGTGGGGTTACTCACCCGTTAGTAAAAGGCTGACAGTCATACCCACTAAAACCCCCCGCTGTACTTCACATCACCCGTGGGCCATGTGGGACCCTTTTTAGGAATCACCACTACAGCCCGGTGATTAGTCTCTTTGGACTCCTCCAGGAATCGGTGATGCCTGAGTACAGTCAGGCATCACCATAGGCCAGCTAGGTGTGTGTAATGCCACCAACGGATACCCGGTCCGCTGATGGCAACCCCACTGCCTTCTCCCAGTTATATCAGGATTTGCGCGGCATAAACGCGCCGCCGTCTCCCGACTCTCTTCCTCCTCATTAGGACTGCATTTTGGGCTTCCTCCCGGATCCTTTCTGCAGCCTCCTTCTGCGAGATGATGTTCTCGCAGAAGGTGACTATTGCCTCCCATGACAACAGGTCCCTTCCAATCACCGACATCAGAGTGCCGCGCTGCAGGATCCACGCTGGGCACACCTCCAAGGTGTGCTGCGCGGTGTCTTCCGCAGCGCTGTACTCGTGACACGATGGGGTCGGCTCCCTCTGAATGCGGTGCAGGTACTTTTCAAAGCATCCGTGCCCGGAAAATACCTGCGCCAGCCGGTAAGTCACCGACCCGTTCTTTCTCCCACACCATTCCCTAAGGATTGGCCGCACCGAACCATACCTAAACCTACTTTGACACTATATAATATAGGAAATACTGGTTAAAGTACCTTTTTTATTTTTTAGATTCAAAGAACCATTAATAAAATAAAAGTTTATTATAAAATACTATTATGCGACTATACACTGTGCCTAAAAACATTGTGCAAATTATAATTATGCATAAATATATAAGACCTAATTATAATTATGCCACAGTACATATGTTGCTGAAAATCAATTATAAAAAAGTAATATTATGCAAAAAGAAATATGCCAAACTCGTTATGCAAAACTATTTTAGAAATAAATACAATGTTAACGAAAGAGATTCCGAAGTTATTACCTATACGCCTCCGAGCGAACCTCGGCACTTGCGCGGTTGTCCGCGCTTTTTTAAAGTATAATTTTATCTTTGCGCATTTTTGTGATCTTACGTAAGAACTATTGAGACCCCCTCCCACCCCCTTGTAAGAAAAAATAAGACAAGGTCGACCCCCCTCCCCCCCTAAATCGTCTTACGTAATAAATGAATGGCCCCTAAGCCATATATTTTTATCTCAATTCTATAAAAATTACTAAACGCTTAGGGGGTACACCATAAGTCATTAGGGATAATGGTCATGTATTTAGTTTCCGTGAATGAGCTTAAAGTATTCATTTCCAGAAGTACTTGCAGATCCTAAGCAATTTCACTAATTTTCGTAAAATGGTCACAAGTTTAAGCAGAATTGCATCAATTCAAGTCGTTATAAGATTCATAATTGCTGTTTATGTTGCCACATGAGCTTAATAAAAACCGTACTTTTATCGTCGTTTACCGATTAATATTTCTTTAATCATTTCTTTTGTTTTAGGAAGTAAATCTTAGTGTAAAGAGCCGCCAAATGTCTTAAAGTTTTTCTAAGACATTTGGCGGCATCTACGTAATTCTTAGCGCAATAAATTAGGGCTCTGGCGCTTAGTAATAACAGGCTTGAACAGTTCCCACTAGAGTGAAATAACGCTGCATCCGCATAGAAAAGCATTCAAAAATGAACGCTAAATCTTTAAGCATTATAAAAGAAATTCATTTTTTTGTAACCACTAAACGGTTTCGTTACAAACGCCTATCATTCCTCGTTTGTTTTAGTTTAAGGTCTTTAGTTAGTGTTAAACATCATAAGTCTCAAATTGATCTTAATAGAAAGAAAAGATCCGATTTACAATATAATGGTATTTGTTAGTAAAATAAACGTTATAATAAACATCACCTTTCAAGTTCATAGGTTAATTAAAGTCATCGGAACATAATTTTGTAAAAAGACCTGACATCAGTGGTTTCTCGTTCCTTTGTTTTTTTGAATATTTCTCAATGAGTTCTAAACAACAACTCGATGGGGTAGGTTAAATTATTATTCCGCACTCCCCTTTGGCTATTGCAAAATATAAAAATACAATAAACTCATAAGAAGTAATCCTTTTATATCACAAACCTAATTAGCTTTAATAATTAACCTATAATCACTATCACGGAAAAGAAAATCACACTTGATGGCATTTAACAGCCTGAGAAGACAACTCTTTAAAATATAATCCCAATTTATAGATTTTATATTTCTGGAGGAAGCTTCGTATTTCCGAGTGATCTTAAATAAAGAAGCGTTTTAATTTTTGTACTGGATTGTTTCTAAATAATGAAATTGTAGAATAATTCACAAACGTGTAGTTTATTTTTATTATTTTAGATTTTGAGCGAAATGAATTATGAAAATGTTTGTTTAGAAGTTCTTATTCAAACACCTATACAAAACGGTATCTCATTTTTAAAAGTAATCAATTTGAAGAAAAAAGTGCTATAAACATAAAAGGGAAAAAGATATATAATTTTCTATGACTGAAAATATTAATTTTAAATATTTATGAACATCTTTGCAATACTTTCCTCAGTTGTCGAAAAAACCATTAATTTTTACCAACGTTTATAAAGGCTTATAAAGGCAATTAAGTTAAATAATTATTGCTCTAAAAAGGATTTTAATCAAGTAGACACTTACCAATTGGCTTTGTGATTCCGACCCATTTTTTACTTCGAGGCTGTCATTATCTTGAAGATCGACTTCAAACATAGCACCAACTAACTCTGTTTCATTAAAATTTAAACCATCTCCTGTGGCCGTATCGTCGGGATCTGTTTGTTTTACAGTGAAATCTAGAAATCCTGCTCGTTTTGAAGTTACGATATTATCAGGTCCCGTATGTGAATTTGATATGGGTGATAATTCATAAATTGAAGCAGGGAGAGCGACTGTGGTTTGGTCTGTATGAAGAGAAGTTGAGACTTCAAGACTATTCCGTGAGTTATATGTTTTAGAATTAGTAATGAGCTCCTTTCGAAGTTCGTTCAGAGATGGAATTGGTGTATCATTAACGGAGTTCTCTAAAGTAATTTTGGCAGGTACTGTTTCTACCTTCGTCACTGATTCGCTTTGCTCAGTACTAGGAATATCTATCTCAGAGCTAGTGGCTCGTTTTCTATCAATTGTAGTATATGTTTTCCTTATGGGATTTCTAGTAACAGCACTAGTAGCCTCCGCAGTCATCGTCTCTGATTGAGTTTTATCACCTGTTACACCATTATTAGTTTCAACGCCGACTGTAGATTCTTTTTCTGAAATTGGCATTTCAGTAACTGTAAGTGGTTCATTAGTATTCGTATTAATTCCGAGAATTTTCAAACTTTGAAGTGTTGTTTCTGTAGTTGTTGATAACGGTACTTCAGTTATAGAAGTTGTTAACGACTCACTATTTACCTCATTATTCACTTCAGAAGTGACTTCTGTGATTTGTGTAGAAACAATATTGTTTTGCTCAGTGGGAATATCGCTACTTAATACTTTGTTGTCACTCGGCCCTATATTTGTTGTAGTTTTTTCAGGTGTAGAAATATCTACTTCACTGATGGTAGTGACATCCGAAGTCTCTGAAATATTTTTTTCGTAACTGCTTGTGCTTTGAATTTTGTCTGTCGCTAAATCGACTGTCGTCTCTATGTCGTTACTAACTTTCATAACAGGTTGTGTGGTTTCATTGAGACTAAGCGATTGAGTTTGAACTGTCATTTCAGTTGATTTCTTTTCAACTACTAGAGAATTGGCAGAAGTTCGCGTCTGATCTTCTGATGCAATCTGAATATTAATTGCGTCTTTTGGAAAGATAGGCGTTTCCTTCGCATGTCCGACTACTTTCGCATTGTTTATCTTTGGTAGATCATTTCTGACTTCTAATAAGGCACTTTCTTCAGCGGTGATATCAAAGGTTGGCTTCAAGGTTGTCGTCCGAGTCCGCTGGATGGTGAATGCACTAACCGGCGATTCGAAAATTATGGCAAACGCTAAGTAAGTCGCAAATGACCTGTAACAAAGAAATATGTATTACGTACAGAGTATCGGAATGTGACTTTACTGCTGCTTGCTTGTATTAAATATACCTTGTACTCATTTATTTATTTTACTTTGAATGGGTTCGCTCTTGATCCCAATCAAGCCCTCGGGCCAAGACAGGATCTACGAAGGAAGGAGCTAAATAACCCAGAAGATGCCTTCATGATTGATGATTCACCCTGACATTGAAAAGGACTGGTTATAAGCACTCGGAAATACAGACGCAGGGAGGAAGTTCCATCCCCTTGCTGCATTTTGAACTAGTCATGTTTTTCCCACATTATTAAGTCTAAGGAGTATTTGAGAGGTTAGAAACATGTTTACGTCCTAATATTTTGTATGCTGGTATATGATGATACTTTTAATACACATGATACCTTTAAACACCCAGTCTCCTGACAAATATAGGCCCAACCAAAAGAGGAAAGTATATTGAAACCACTTAAATCGAATAAATGAAGTGTTTATTTTTGTTTTGATCTTGATTGATGAAAATGTGCGATAGGCGCGAAAGTGTAAGTTCGTCGACCAGAGTGACTCGCATATCAGTTTTCATTGTAAAGCCATTCCAGAACCCCGGGTTAGATCCCCTTTCGGGTCAATGGAGAGAACGAACTTTTCTATATTTTCTCGGGTCTGAGTGTTATGGTACCACCGTTGTTTCTAAATTCCATAACACAAGTGTTTTAGCTACTTAATTTAGGTTTAGATTAATATCTGTGATGTAAACATCACAGATATAAAATATAAAATTACTTATTTACGGTTTTTTGTGCTACTCCTACTCTCTACTCTACTCCTTTACAGGAGCCGTGATCACAGGATCCTGAAAAGGAGTCGAAACGTCAGGATTAAATATAAATTATGCGCAATAAACCGTAAATAATTTGATTCATTTAAATGTGTAATGTGCACGAAAGTGTAAGAACTAAATTTGTGATTTTGTCCAATATTTATTTATTATTTATTTAATAAGCTTTCCTCTTCTACCTAAGATAAGATAAAATAACTGTCTATTTTTAAAGAACGCTTGCTCTTTCAAATAAAGCTTATCCTGTAATTGTTGTTACTAAAAACTGAAGCAATTTTTCAGTAGGTACATATGACCTTTGCCAATGCTCGCGGTGACCGGAGACACAATGCGTATATTATCAAACAAATGCAGCTGCATTGACCGACGGACGCCAACAAATGTTATTATATTAAGCCTACCAAGTTTTGTTATAATCGGTCACGTGTTTATAAAACTATGAATCTTGCCATTGTTACAATATATCATCGTGCGTTTGAATGAGCACTCGCCTGTCACCTACGTGTACCATAATATAAACAAACTTGCTTTCGCCAGAGTTGTGTTAGGTTATTAAAAGGAAGTCTTTATCTGGGACTCGCCTTTCTTGCGTCACTGTTCACTTTCATGTTTCCATCTAGCCACCCACCCCTTGAGCTGCTGTGATTATTTTTATTTATTTAATGCAATTGATAATCTTATCGCGGATGACATGGAAATTTCTGTCAGTGATGTCAGAACACGAAAAACCTGGTTCATTAAAAAGAGGAAAGTGATCAATTGTTGTGCAGTTTTAGTAATTTGATTTCGATGCTAAGACAGTTTTTGACAATTTTATTTTGAGGATTTGATGACAAATTGTTTTGACAAATTGACTTTATTTATTAATTCGATAGTGATAATTAAAATATTATATATTAACAAAGCTTTAAGTTCCTTTGTTACTAAATATTATTATTATTTATTATTTATCGCGCTTCACAAAGTACCATAGGAGTTTAATCGGGATAAAGGTAACCTTTGCCCGCAGCGACCTATTTAATGACCTCCTCATTATATGAAAGTTGGTTTCTTGCGCCCATTCTTCTTGTCAGTTAAAAGTCGCACTGAATGGGTGGGTGGTAGGTAAAAATGTTGGACGATTCAAACACCTTTTTTTAAGTATTTTTATTTCATTTTATATAGCAAATTGATCTTTCAAATCAATTAATATTTTGATAGACAACCTATTATTGTTATTAAGCTGTCAAACACTGGTTTGAACGTTGTTTAATAAAAAAAACAGACATATACTAATCGGTGCTTCGTTTGTAGCAAAGGAAGTGTGCTGTAGTGGTTACGCGTTTGAAGGATGAGGATTTTTAACTAGACTTCCGCCCTCATTATTATAAAAAAGAATGAGAAGAAATTGCGAAAACTGTGGTTATACCGTGATCGCGTTTATTGAAATCCATTAGCGTATAGAGAACCTATGCAATGTTTGAAATGCGCAAAAACTTGGAGTGCAGATATGGTTCGCCGGTTCTTTGACTGTCTGTTCCGTTTTTTATTTATTTAACTTTTATTTATTTGCGGTTATATAACTTACATATTGTCGTTTCAAATTTAAAATCTCTTATGTGTCATTTAGGTCGACAAAAAGTTTACTAATTGTTAAAAAGCGTAATTATCCTCTACTTTATTTATTGTAATACAAGATACATTTTTGTGTCATTGTGTGTCCCCATGAAAAATAACACAACAATACTCTCTATTAAAATTTTAGAAGAGAAAGTTTTTGAAGTGAAAACTTCTTTAGCATCGTTATGATTTGAAAGTCGATGAAACGAAAAAGCGACAGTAAACAGAGACAGACACATAAATTCACAAGATTCAACGTAGGAGAAAATGAGATAGGAAGCATTATTTACGTGTGTTAATACGTGTTTGTGTGTGCATGGGTAGAACAAAGCTTGAGAGAAGGCATCACAACAATCGTGGCATTTTGTATACGTGTACGTATTATTTTTGAAGGTTTCACTTCTACCACGTGTGAATTGCACACATGCTTTTTTGTCATTTTTCTTTGATACACACTTTTATCACATAAGAGATTTGAAATTTGCAACGACAATATATTTATGTTACTTATATTTTACTTACATATTATTACTAGCTGTCTCGGCCGCGCATTGCTGTGTTATAAATAAATAATACTAGATTTAAAAATCTATAAATCCCACGTTTTTCAGTGACCAAAAAAGAATAAAATAACCCGGCTCATAAACTCAAAACGTGGGGGCGCATGTTACTTATGGAGATGTAATGAGATGTATGATATGCATAGATGTTGAGAGTATTTGTAAAGATGCGCCCCCACGTTTTGAGTGGCCCCTCGCTTGGCCCCGCCGGGTTATTTTATTCTTTTTTGGTCACTGAAAAACGTGGGATTTTTAAATCTAATATTATTATTTTATTCTTTCTAATTATTAATTCCACGAAGTACCATGTGTTACGCAACAATCGGATAAGCCCCATACAAAAGTGAAAGTTGCCGAAAATTGACCTGAAAGTGCACCTAGAAAGTTGTTTAAGCGTGAATTGTCATCGGGTTCTGAGCTACCATGAAACTTTCAACTCGCTAGGTGGTCGGGAAGTGCCTCAAAATTGAGATACAAGATTCCAACCGGACAGACAAGACGACAGACAAGAAAGCGACCTAAGAAAAACGTGGGAAAATAGAATAGAGTACATTATCTTAAACACTAGGTGCTAACATTGTACTCGCTTCGTAAGGCTAAATGGTTGAAGAGATTTCTACATTAGGCTAGGCCTGTCCTGTAGACAACCTTTTTTTGACATGTTACCAAGGTACGTGTTAAGATAGTTTTGTGCTTTATTTTTGCTTACCGTGTTTTCTTTTATTTTGTAATATAGCATTAGTTTTTATATGCGAAAACTTATAAATGGTGCATAGTCTTTTAAACTTATTATCTAAAATTTAATTATTATTCAATCTTAACCAAGCGCTAGTTCGAACGGAGTACTGTTCTTATCATAAGGATGGTTCAGCCCAATGTTCCAGACGCTTGAGAACATTGAGAGGAAGGCCAAGAAGCCCATTGGCAATGATGCTCTTTTTTATAATAAGCTCAAAAATCTTGAACATAGACAGAAGGTACTATACTAACTATACTATCCGTTTGTATAGAATCCATTTCTTTTTTCATCAGACTACCAGACGTACAAATAGGTGTAACCATTATATGGTTGATATACCAAAGAGTCTCACTAAGCATTTTGATTCGACTTCTATCATCCGTACCGCTAAAGAGTCTGAGTCTGTTTCCTGACACATACAATTTAGGCGTCTTCAATTCTCGAATGAATAGGTATCTTCTAGGCAGGCGCGTTACATCCTAGATCACATCATCGCTTACCATCACGTGAGATAGTGCTTTAGCGTTTACCTATTTATTATTAAAAAAACAGGCATACAGCCACTTACATTCAAGATGGTATTTGCCGGCTAACATGAAAGTTTATTGCGTACAAATATGAGATATTGTCAGTTGACTTAATATGAGAGATCGAATGCGCCTTTATAGTCGTTAAAGCTTTTTAAATTAATTTAAAAATATTGTATTTAATTCTTACATCCGTCATCCTGTGATCACGGCTCCTGTGAAGGAGTCGAAATGTCAGGATTAAATATAAAATAAAATATGCGCAAAATCAATAAAAAGATGGGTTTTATTCAAATGTTAAAATTATTGCATATTTAAAATATAAAAGAAGCTTAAAATATTTGACCGAAATTTTCTTTGCCGAAAGATCGTTTCGCCGAATCATTGTTTTACATCTCAAGGTTTAATGTTTATAGCTATGTTCTCACCTAACATAACCGTGTTAAATTGAACTTAAATTTAGTCCGTTTTATTTTAAGCTAAATCTATCGGGAATGTTGGAAAATATTGAAAAAAACAATAAAATCATTGGATAAATCATGGTGTTCTGAAAAGAAACTTACCGATAAAGAAAATCCTAGTGGTATTCTAGTACTAGAAAGTCTCAAGAGGTGTCATAAATATATCAATGAACAATAATAATTTCTATATGGCATGTACCACATGCTCGATCAACCTTACTTTATTACGAATTATTAATATTCGACGGTAAGTTGCGTGTGCCAATTTAATTAATGATTTTTAAGTATACTCATTCCTTTTGCAGATACAATGTGGTTATGACTTAACTTCAATTCGTTCTGAGAAAGTTATACAATAATTATCAGGAATTTAAAATAAAACATGCGTAAAAGGTGCCCGAAATTATGAGTTGCAGACTCAAATTATCGGATCATTAATGCTAACCACATTCGCGCGAATGCAATACACACTTCAACCGGTGATATAATTTTTTTTTTTTTACCGGAAGTACAGTGTCGCTTAATAAAGACTATCATACTTCACTAATAGTTAAAAATTATGTACATAACATAAACAAAACGTCTTTTATTTTTAACATTTAGAAGGTCCTTTGGCGAAAACTGTAGCGATCCTGCCTTAAGTACGAAGCCAGTTCGAGTCCTGGATGGGGTGGATGTTTGTGTGATGAATTCGGGTATTTATATATATTTCTATGAATATTAAACATCTATGTATCGTATATGTATGTCTATCCTTTATCCTAGTATCCATAACACAAGCCTTACAGTGCTAATTTTGGACTCGGTTAATTGGTTTGAATGTAAAAAATATTA
The DNA here is from genome assembly GCA_927399485.1 of Calamotropha paludella. Lineage (NCBI taxonomy): Eukaryota > Metazoa > Arthropoda > Insecta > Lepidoptera > Crambidae > Calamotropha > Calamotropha paludella. The sequence continues at coordinate 27,383,549 of OV656811.1, read as the reverse complement.
ACATAACATTTAAAAATAAATTACTAAAGTTATTTAATAAAATAGAATGGATTTATTTACATTATCAATAAATGAACAATAATAATATCAAAAATTAAAAAAACACGCACTTATTTGTAATTAACTGTACTAAAAATTTAAAAAACTAACAGACACGTTTTATGTCCACTACCAGGTTTTATCATTTTAAACTAATTACATGTTATGACGAATGTAATTAGCCTAAACGATAAGTTTCCTGGTAAGTATGCCAGGGTTTCATCTCCCATCTACGAGCTTCAATCATCATCAGACAATAGTAGTGCTTCATAATTATATTGTCATCTAAACTACAGAAATGAAAAATTCAAATAACTTAATTAAAATGCTTAAAATAATTTGTTTCGAATCGTCCAACATTTTTATCTGCCACCCATTCAGTATCTTTTAACTGACAAGGAGAACGGGCACTAGAAACTCGTCAGCTTTAACAGAAATAACGACATTTACAATATTATACGTCATGACTATACATTATCCACAATGTTATCTAATTATAACAAGAATAGTAGGTTCCACGCGAACAAAGCTGCAGGTTACATCAGTTTTTCTTTATATCCATATGGTTTTTGAAAGTGGTTCAATACCAAACCTTCCTGTTCAAAGATCGTGACCAACAATGTAGGACCTTACATTTAAGCGTTTCCCGTCAAAGCAAACGTTTCCCTAAAACGCGAACTAGCGTGTGAACCTCCAGGATCCAACACCAGTAAAGACGCAATAGACATCAGACATTAACGCTAATTAATTACTACCAAATTAGTATCAAATTACGCCGCAGGATGACGCTGGTATGTTCGATCGGAACAAACGATCGTTTCGCTATGTTAATTGGAAGTTATTCATGCTGAAAGGTCACAAATTTACAAGTGTTAATGATATCTCTTGTAAATAAATAACATTGTAATTAAATTAATTAATATAAATATAAAACTCAGAAACTAAGCCGTAAAAGATCGACAGAAAGGATTAAAGAATCACAACGGATATTTAAAAGAAAATGGCGTGGATGCATAGAGTAGAAAAAGAGATAGAAAGTCACGCCAGCCGCGCGGACTAACATGAGTAAAAGCGAGACAGAAGGACATGCACACTGAGGTGGGGAGGCAGCTGGGTTCTATATATATCGTCTAACGATACAATCTGACGCTTGGCCACACCGCCAGCTTCCCTCCAGCGCTCATACATCTCGTAGCAGACTACCTTAGTAGGAGAAGCTTCTACGTGTCGGTGGAATCAGCCACCTCCGCCACTCACTCCATCGAGGCCGGCGTGCCGCAGGGCAGCGTGCTCTCTCCACTGCTATACGGCCTCTATACAAATGACATCCCGTCACTAAACCCACTACTACAGGACTGGGAGGCAAGAGTAGAGCTCGCGCTCTTCGCAGACGATAGCGCCTACTATACCTCGTCCGCATGGCCCAAACCTGCAGCGACCAGGATGCAGCGACAACTGGACCTCCTGCCCGACTGGCTCGCCAGATGGCGTATCGCCATCAATGTGGGCAAGACCGCTGCCCTCCTCACCACAACCAAGAAGCCACCACCACCACTTAAATTACTTGGTCAACAGATCGCGTGGCAGCAGTCCGTGAAGTACCTGGGGGTTACACTGGACCGTAACCTCCACATGGTCGCCCATCTCGACCAAGTAACTGCAGCCGGCCACCGAGTGCGTGGAGAGTTTTACCATCTTTTCAACTCCAACCTCCCCAGGCGCACTAAAGTCAACATCTTTAAACAATACCTGCGGCCGGTGCTAACATACGCCGCGCCCGCCTGGTATCATCTATGTTCACAGACGCAACGCAGAAGGCTTCAAGCGGTCCAGAACAAAGCGGCCAGAATCATAGCCGGCGCTAAGAGATACGTACGCAATGACGTCATCGCGCGCGACCTCCGTATCGCGCCGCTTGATGACGTCATAGACCAACTTAAGGAACGGATGTTCGACCGCGCAGACAGCAGCGTCCACGCCCACTTACATCGCATCGCTCCGAAACAGCCAGCCGACCCGCCTTACAAATACCGCCGCCCCCCACATAGATGCGAGCCCTCGAACAGCCGCACCCTCTCCGTGTCCCATCATGACTCCCCCCCCACCACCCCTCCACCTGAAAATCAACCCCCATCCCCCGATCGTGTAAGCCGCACCCGCTCGCTGGCGCTACCTGGGCCTCCCCCCCCACGGGGGGTCTCACCCGGTATGCAGACCGCGCCGAGGGTCGCGCATCGGTCCCCCCCGCGAGGGCATAACGCCGAAGGGGCGGAGCGGTAACATCTAAACACCAAGAAGGGTTCATTCAGCTACAACATTATACTTTAAAAAGTTGTAAAAACAAAGGTTGGCAACTAGCGACTGCGCATCGAATTAGTTGCAGCAATAGTGGGCCTGCCACTTCCACTTCGTCATTACGACGGCCGCTGTCCAGCGGCATCCAGAGACCTTTGACTATGGGAGTCAAAGAGAAGACGCCCGGGCAAGAGCCCTCGGCTCAGCCCGCAACCCACGCGCCCTCAAGAGGTGAGCGTGATGAAACCCGAAGTTCTGACGCTTGGCACTGTTAGAGAGGTCGTGCGGCGAGCGCCTATATGCGAGTGGCCTCAGCGTCCGTATAGGAGCTTCGCTTCAATAAATAAAAATAAATAAATCTTACATTCACACCAATAAGCAAAGACCAAAGTTAGCACTGTAAGGCTTGTGTACTGGATACTAGGGTAATTCATATACATACATATAATAATGATTAAGGTACAAATGCTCGTATTCATCACACAAACATCTGCCCCTTCTGAGACTCGAACCCAGGACCGACTATGCGAAAGACAGGATTGCTACAGTTGCACCAAACGGTCTTCAATGAATTAGGAATAAAATCCTCATGGGAATCAAAGTGATTATTTACAGGAGTTACAAAGGCGACCCTACATTGGCAGTAATAAGGTATATTTTGGCTTCAAACATATTAATTTAATCAAGCAAACATAAAAAAGTGTAATAAAACGAATTTTTATGTATTTCTATTTTTTTCTAAAAAAGATTTTGATCGAAGTTTTTGGAAAACATATCAACGACCCTCCAAAATATAAAATAAATTAACAAGAAAGACATGTCTATTAAATATGCAAATATAACGTATTCATACTGATTGAACATAATCCTAAATGACGACTGTTATGTATACGGTCGTGGGTTCGAGTCCCGTAAAGAGCAGAAGTTTATGTAACGAATACGAGCCTTTGTACCTGAGTCATATATATTTCTATGAATATAACTTATTTATTTATATGTCTATCCGTTACCATAGTATCCATAACAGAAGCCCTACAGTGTGTTATTAAGAAATATAATGCTGAAATCAAAATATTTATGCAATTCAAACAGAGGAATTAGCGACCATTTGCAATGGACTTATTATGCAAATAAGTGCATTCTGACACTGAGTAATTGATTGTTGGACACCGATGTGTCGTGGACGGTTAGTCGGTCGCGGTTGAGCGCTTTACGCTGCGCCGGCGCAGCGATTCGAACCGTGTATTATAGCGTCGTAGCACTTAGCAAACACGTTTATTTTACGCAATAAAGTGTAAACACATCATTTTTGTGACTAACCGTCTAGTCTACAAAATCAACCTAATTTTATGGATTTTCATGATTCTGCCTTTCACATCGACCGGCCTGGGTTCGAATCCCGGAAGAGGTAGATATTTGTATGATGAATACGTGCATTTGTACACGAGTCATGGCTATTTATATATATTTCTATAAATATTAGATATCTATGTATCATATATGTATGTCTGTCCGTTACTCTAGTATCCGTAACACAAGCTTTACAGTGCTCACTTGCGGCTAGGTTTATTGGTGTGAGTGTATGAAGTATTATTTTTATTTACAGCTGGGGCATGTACAGGCGTTCTTAGCTCAATAGGTCATCTTAACCTGTAAGTAAACGACTAATTCGGCCATCATAATCTTTATTTCTTTCCTCTTTCTTACAAACTACGATACCTAACCTACACTCTCGCTTTGACATAATCTGCCATGACTCTTTTGACTCTTTCACACACTTTCAATTGGTCACCTTTCATTCACACGTACGTTCCTTTTCACATATTTTAACCTTACAAACCCACCGCTCGGACCAAATATGTAAAATAAAATGATATTATTATGATTCAAAATAAAGGACAAGAAAGTGATCTTCGCACCTATTTGTAAATAATCTTAAATATTTTTTTTTAATAGAAAATAGGCAAGCGCTTGACCACTATCTCGCCTAATAGTAAGTGGCGAAGTGATCTTGTATGTGACGCGCCTGCCTTGAAGATACCTATTCATTTGTGACTTATAGACTCCTAAATTGTATTTGTCAGAAAACACAGACTCATACGAAGAGTTCCACTCTTTAGTGGTACATATCACAAAATTGGAACCAACCAGTGCGACTTTTTGGTATATCCACCGTTTAATATTGGCGCCTATTTGTGGTTGGTGTACATCGTGTACTAATACGGTGTACGAAGCTCGAAATAGTAAACTTACGGTCACCCATCCAAATTTGGACATTAAAACTTCTTAACTTCAGATATCGCAGGTCGAAAACGCTAACCACTGCGCCATTGCGCCAGCACCATCCGTCAAAAACTATGTTTTAGTACGCAAAACCTAGGAACCACTACTGCCATCTTAGTCACTTTTTTTAAAATATTTTATATAATTTATAAGTTAGTTAAGGCTTGTAAATACAACGGGGTAACGCTATCAGTCTTCTAGGCACCTTCAAGCAAATAAGAGAATATTTTTATTCATTTTTAATTTTAGTGTAAACAAAACACACCGTGACGACAGTTTGGTGCAATTGTAGCGATCCTGTCTTTCGCATCGACGATCCAGGGTTCAAATGCCGGAAAGCGTAGATGATTGTGTGACGAACACGAGCATTTGTACTTAAGTCATGGGTATTTATGTATATATGTAGGTATTTGTATTTCAATGAATACTACATATTTATGTATTTTATATGTATGTCTATCCCTTACCCTAGTATCTATAACACAAGCTTTACAATGCTTACTTTCGGCTAGGTTAATTGGTGTGAATGTAAGAATAATTATTAATATTATTTTTAAGTCAGCTCACACTTCTTTATTATTCATAAAACAGTTATTTTATTCATATCATTCGCTTTTATTATAATTAGTATTGCTTTTAAAAGTACACCATAATTATAACACATCATCATTTTTTGCTCAATAATTCATACATTAAATTAGGACAGATTCGCTTTCTCCGATTCAGTAATCTCATTTCGTAAACCTTTTAGTTTAAGTGCTATAATGCAATTTTAATCTAATATAGATTAAATCGGTAGTTTTTTTATATAACACATGGAATATTATGTACCAGTTTACATAACATAGTTTCCCAATGACGGGAAGACTATTATAAATAATTTTTACTTGATAACATACTGACAAAGCTGTATAAAATTCAGCTTTCTATAAAGTGCATTTTATTTTCGGTTTTGAATTATAATTAAATCTATCTTATGTCCTAAGGTAAAAAACATTAAGCTACATGAAACAGAAATCATTAAAATCGGTTAAGTAGTTTCACAGATCAACGCGATCAAACACACGAATTTTTTATATATGTAGATATAAGTATCGAATTACTTTGTTTAAGCCTAGGTAAGAAAGAATAATAGTGCTCCCAGTTGACAAACAAACCACATGGAAAATATTTCTTCTTATTTATAAAAAACAAGATGGTATTTTTAAACATCATCTTCATCGAAATCGGAAAAAATATAATCTTTTTTTTGGTAAGTATTTCCATAAGGGCAGGCAAAGAGTAGAGAGCCCATACAGCCTAGTCTTAAGTTATATTTTTTTTCACTTGATTTTTTTTTTTAGAAATAATAAATTCGCTTAAAATTAAGAATATTTAGCACGATTCTATTTGTTTTGTTTTATTTATGAGGTACCTGTATACCTTGTAACAATTAAAATCATTCTTTCTTTCTTATGAAAGCTCGGTGATGATATTTCCACATTCCAGTGCATCTTCACTTACTATCACATAAATTTCAACTTTATTTTCTAAAGCAATGTCTTTAAAATTACATTCAATCATAACATCGTTGAGAAAAACCATTGTAAAAAGGAAAACTGCTAGAACTCGTTTGATATACGCAAGCAAAATTACACACGTAAATAGTGATAGCTGACGCAATACCCCACACATACCTGTAACTTCGAAACGACTTATGCGTATGCACAATGGCCACTGGTATTGAAAATGAAAATAACTTTATTCAAATGCATTGAAAATAAGTAAAATTATTTTAATAGGAAATACTAGAAAAAATCGATTCGGCTGACAAGTCAAAAATATTTACAACTTTTTATGTTAACATATCTTTAAAAATAATTTTTAATTCAACACTAATAAAAAATCAAATAAATAGAATAAATAGACAAATTAGAATCTATTTCAAGTTAATTTTTTTATTTTTTTAATATTTTGTTACTGACATTGTATTTCATAATATTTTCCTTAATAATATGGAATTATGATTATCACTTCTTTCGAGTAAAAGACATCAACGCGTTATATTCTGGTCTCGAGCTCTGAGTAAAAGTTCAGTCTATTTTATGCATTTTATTTATAATACTAGCTGTGCCTGGCTTGTAATGCTTTTTTTACTGACTTTATATTAAAGAAAGAAAGAAAGACTTAAGTAACATCGCAATTTGTCGACTATTTTTCATGTTCTTGCGACATATCGCAAGAACATGAACATTCGTTCGTTTATGAACGAACGGTGATTAATTTTTAAATGTAAGATTATATTTTGAAGTGAAAACTTCTTTAGCATCGTTATGATTTGAAAGTCGATGAAACGAAAAAGCGACAGAAAAAAGACACGTACCCATAAATTCATAAGGTTTAACGTAGAAAAGAATGAGATAGGAAGCATTACGAGTATGTAGGTGTATTAATACGTGTTTTAATTTTAACTCACGATGGCAGCTTTCCTATGCCAATTAGTTGATTTTTTTGTTATAATACTAGCTGACTATCCTATGTCCTAAGTTGTTAGAAATCCAGAAAAATAAAAATAAAAATAATTTTGATTTTTTTTCCTCATTACGCTGCATTTGTTCTAACTTGAAGACATAGGATAGCTTTAATTTTAATTTATAATAAAAAAATATTGCAAATTATAATAACTGAGCCACAGCAACGCTTGGCCGCATTGTCAGCTAGTATTATATAAGGAGCTTGTAATTCAACGGTGATTGGTACAATATTTGTATGCTTTTTACTCTAATCAGTTTCCCCAGAAAATTAGTCCATTTCCTGTGTCATTAAGTACTACATCTGTAATTTATCAACTAGTATTTGCGTTTCTTCCCTGATTAATAATGTTAAAGATATTTTCCAACAATATTCAAAGTACAACTCAGGTTATTCTATATGTAAGATTGTATCGTTACGTAGTATCTACTGATTTATGGTTTATTAATAAGAATAGTTTAATTGGCATGGCTTCTAAAATATTCAATAAAATTTCGAAAACTATAAGAATTTTACTTTTTTATTTTTCGCTACTGATTTAAAAAGCACGTTACTGACGCTTCCTTAAATGGAATGATTATTGATTAACATAATATATTAACTTTATGATATATTATAGCACAATTTAATTAATAAATATTATTAAATTACTCACGTCATCTAATATAATATTTAAATAAACTGGGGGTCTCTCATACAACACACGAGATTTTTTTGCCCTTTTTTACTTAGTATCAATAATGGCAACAAGTAGGCACTTGAAATATTCACAAAATACTCAGTTGTATTTTTACTTTAATAGTAAATAATATGAAAGTATAGCTACTGTTGTTTACCTAGTCAATGGTACGGAACCCTTCGTGCGCGAGTCCGACTCGCATTTGGCCGGTTTTTTTTTAAATAAACATTGCTTATTTAAGAAATTTTTAAAATCTCATAAGCATAAAATTATTGTATACCTTGTAAAATGAGGAAATGTAGTGAGACATTTTAAACCTCACAATAATCTTGGTACAACAATGAAATGAACCTACATTTTACAATAAAAACATTTGATTTGACGTAACATATAAAGCTCTGCTTAATTTGAGACTAAACAATTAGTTTGAGGGGCCATATACTTTATTAATCAATAAAACTAATGATCTTTAATAATACCCAATTATTTCAACTTCCAATAATCATAATTCGATACAATAAAAGTGTGACATATTTTTTTCTTTTCGAAATATCGTGATAAGTGCAAAATCTTGAAATGAGAAAATAAAAAAAAAATCTGTTGATGGTTAAGTAAACGCAATAATTCTACTGTGTTTACACAATACTAAACCAATTCAATTTTTTGCTACAATCAGAGACCGATTGAGACATCTTTCGGCAAGTAGGCGCTTAAACTGTCACCTTACAACAGGCGTATTCTGTAAGAATCACAACTTGATTACTTAATTGATCATTTAGAATCTCAATCATTTAGAATCCATAACTAATTTTGGTTAGAGTCATATCGTTCAACCTTAAGAAGACTTTTGGGGTGTAATTTAATATACTTACCTAATTATTTTTCTTACAAACAAAGGATAACAAACATAGTGTCAACAATTACAATTAAGTTAGGAAAAAGTATAAAAGCTTTAACGTAGTTTAGTGCTGTAGATAAAAAAAATAATTAATATTAACGACGGTTTGGTACAAACGGTCTTCGGTTAGAATTCCTGTAGTGACAGATGTTTGTGTGTCGCGTTCTACCTCATCCACTATCTTTTATTTAGTATGAAGGGAAATAAAAACGCTAACTAATAAAAAATATATATAATTTTAGACCATACGGTGGGTACGCCTTAAGAAAAAGAATGGCTGCGTTCCCGCTCGTAACTGATACCATCCCTTGGTTGTCTGGAGGTGATCGGCCGCGGAAATAAATCAGGGCTCTCAGCGACCAGCACCGACGTTATGTTTCTTAGGACTCAGGTGTCTTAAGGCGACCTCGGACCCCAGTATGGGATTTAACACAGTCACTTCTACTTAAGTATATAGTAGACCACAAATTACCTGGATGACAAATGTCCGGAAAGACATGCTAAAGCTTGGTCTGAAGGATGACGATGCTTACCAGCGAAATGAATGGCGCCGAATGATAAAGAAAGCCGACCCCGCGTAACGGGAAGAGGCGAGGCCGAAGAAGAAGAAGACTTCTACTTAAGTATATATTAATTAATATATATTAATTGTATCCTATTTCTACACCGACGGATAGGTAACGGTGTAATACTTCATATATTCTAGAAATTTTTGTAGCAATTAGCAACACGGCAGCGTAGTCTCAGTGCGGCTGCGTGCATCAGAGTGAATGAATGAATACACACATTTGTCCTGGAGTCATAGGTATCATGTACAATTTTATAAACATAAAATATATATCTATGTATGCCTATCCGTAACCTAGCATTCACAACACAAGTCTTACAATGCTTACTTTATGCTAATCTAATTGTTTTGAATGTAAAAAAAATATTATTATTATTATTGATATGATAATATTTTTTCGTACCACTTGCTCAAAAAAGTGACATTCTATGCCACAAAAAGCGAACATAACAATAGTCATTTTTAATCTGTTAAAAACAGGGAAAGAAAATTGTACTGGATTTCATTCATCCTCTAGGGGGAGAATGTGATTTAAATTTGGAATACTTATCGAAATTTATACTGAACTACATCTGTGTTTACACCATTGAGTTTGTATATAAAGCATTACACATCTTTTTGAAAAAGGAATACGCATTTATTATGCAGTTTCGATTATTAAATAAAATTACGAAAACCGACGAGGCCGTATGAGCTTGAAGCCTTTGCTTTTCCGACAATAAAATATTAGTCTAGGAATTTGCCGCGTTTTTGTTTTCTTCAAATACATAAACGTTAAGTTTATTTTAATTTATTTTTATAAAAAAGTTAATGTTCTAAAAATACGTTACGATGTTAAATCAAAGCGACAGAGACAGTGAATTGTCGGATTCCATCAGTGCAAATGCTGCCGCAATTATAAATAATTTGCTTCCAACAAAATCCAAGGAAAATTATTTAAAAACTTATGAAGAATAATTGGACCAATATTTCGAATGTTAACTTTTACTTTTAATTGTCATTATTTTTAATAAATGCTTATCTCATATTATTATTGTGTTAATTTTTTCGCAAATGGTACGAAAAGTACAGTATTTACCTAGGTGATAAATCTATCTTAGTATTGGGTGAACTTAAATCCCTCGCTACACTCAGGACTCGTCTTAAATTCCTCGCTTCACTCGTGATTTAAGTTTTTAACACCCTCGCTACGCTCGGGAGTGAACCTAGAGTCCTTCGTTACGCTCGCGATTTAAATCGTCACCCGCGACAGAAGACACTGCTTTATCCCCTTGGTTAATAATCTACTATTCTAATATATATTTGTAACAATCACATCAATTAGCCTATCCCGAAGTAAGCACTATATGGCTTGGGTTATGGATACTAAAGGATAGACATACATGATACATAATTAATACATCAAGAATGTATATAAATATCGATAACTCGGTTCATCATACTACATAATTCATCACACAAACATCTGCCCATTCCGGGACCCGAACCCAGGAACGTCAGTACGAAAGGCAGGATCGTTGTACCAAACGGTCGTCATATCAAGTACGATCACGACAGCAAGTAAGTCCTCATATTTCGGTTTTACAGAATAGGCCTGTCGGTTCACCGTTTATCACCAAACATTGATCGGTTTCTCTTCTAGCACAATCGTAATCGAAGCGATGTTGTTTCGAAATGTTGCCAGTATAATTAGAGAAATGCGACCAAATGGTCCAATTGCTATTCCACTTTAATTCATCATTGAAAAAAAAAAAAAAAAATTATATAGGCTGTTGTACCAATATTTTATTTATATTTCGTATTAGATGCAACTATTTTATATCTACCGTTAAAATAATAATTGATTGAATATAGAGGGTGGATTTTTTAAAATTCGCGGAACCTACCCGATCGTAGCGCCACCTACAGCGCCCAACTGTGAAATAATTAATTTAAAAAGATATGTCCAGAAGAAGGAACATGAAACATTATATACAATACTAGCTCAACCTGCTGGCTCTGGTTTTATTATTTGCAATAAAAATAATTTTGATCATAAATTAAAATGAAACTTATCCTATGTCCAATAAATCCAATAAAATGAAAAAAAAAACATCAAAATCGGTTTAGTAGTTTCGGAGTTCATCGCGGTCAAACACTATGACAGGGATTTTTTACACAAATAGATTACTTAATAAAGAATTATTCTGGTTCATTCTATGACGCTTTTGCGGCCAACTTCAACCTGTTACTTTTGTGTTACAGTGATGCGCATCTTAAAATTTCACTCTCATCATTTGTTCATAACGCGCCTAAAGAAGTACGACTTCAAAATATTCACAAAAATAGTAACACAGAGCTATAGTACAAAAATTTTATAAGGTACTTTATTTCTATTATGTAAAACAAGAGTGCTGGTTCGAAATTGTCTGTTTCCGCTACACGACGCTCACTATGATAAACAGCGGTGTTTACACGCTCACACACACACTGTTTCCATAATTATCGAAATTCATAGACCGATAAAATAGCGACAATCATTGATGAGGAAAAGTGTGTCATTTGATTTTACTTTCAAATACAACACCATTGTATTGCAATTTTCTATTGGATATAAGCCTCCGCCCAAATACAACCTTTGATTTAACGATTAAATAGTTTAATATAATTTACACTCACACATTCATATCAATATTTCTTACGCCGAAAGTAAGCACTGTAAGGCTTGTGTTATGGATACTAGGGTAACGGATAGACATACATATATGATACATAGATATGTAAAATTTATAGAATTACAAGCTGACCCGGTCACGCATTACTGTGAATCACTAATTATAATTTGCAATAAAAAATGCTTGTAACTTAAAATTAAACCTATCCTATGTCCTAAGTCGGAACAAATCCAGCAAAATGAAAAAAATATCATCGAGACTCGAACCCAAACCCGTCGGTGCTACCGTTGCACCAAACGGTCGTCAATTCAGAGGGGTAATTCTGAATATTAAATACGCGCAGATGATAATATTTCACTTGAGAATAATAAAGAGATGAGAGAGGTTATGTATCATCATATCGACTTCCGTTTCCACTTTCAACAATAGTTTTCATATAATTTAATGATGATAAACTTCTTACTCAAAAAACAAGCATTGAAAATAATAGTAAGCATTGAAAACAATAACAGAAAATTACATTTTACGTAAAGTAATTATTACTAGAAAACATTCAACTCTTCTCAGATTTTAGGCGGAACTCGAAGTCACATCCTTTGGCTTTCCGGGCGAGTATTCTACCAATTGATCTATCGAAACCTTGACATTTTTGTTAGCTTTTATTTTACTAGTCGTCGTTATTTATGCCTAACAATATTTTATTACAAAAATAATAACAAAAAACAATGGCCCTCTGGAAGCGCCGACAGAAGTCCACCACAAAAATTATTTTTATTTTCTTTATTTATGGCTTGTACAATTTGTACATTTAGTCAATGTCAAGTAAGTATAATCGTTCTTCTATGTTCTTGAGTAATTTCCTAGGTTTCAGTAAAGAAGTGGGGTTTTACTGAAACCTCCTCGTGGCCTTTTTGAGAGAGCGCGAAAGAACACCTTCCACTGTTTTGTTTCGCTTGCCAACACTCATGCATGCACACTAATATGAACCACACCACAAAATTTAACAGTAAAACCTAAACCATTAAATTGACGCTTCGAGCTCCCGCCAAAAAGTCCATAGACAATAGGTTAAGGCGGTTCACACACTAGAGATGCGTCCCGCCGCGGTGCGCGTAGCGACAGAAAACGCGCCCCCGCGCGGAGGCGCAGATCTGCCTATCTTAGCGGTGAAATCTGCTTCTCCGCGCAGATTTTCAATACAAGTTGACCCTACTTCTTCACGCCCCGCGCTCCCGCGCAGAATCTGCGCGCGGGGCGCCTTCCCGCGCGTTCTCGCGTCGGCAGTGTGTTGTCATAGGCGTGTTTTCTATATTAATTGAGATTCTTGCATACAATAATAAAATCTGCGGCCACGCGCTACGCGACGGGGCGCGGTGCAGTGTGTTAACCGCCTAAGAATCGACGCAGAATAATAAGCGGCCAATATCTTTGGATTTGGAAATAAAAAGTTTTTGGATTGTAGTATTTGTTTTCTTTTTATAGTGTCAAAAGTGGTGTCGCGAGGTCAATGGTTTTTTCCCATCTTAAAACCACCCAACGCGCCTAAAGAAGTTTTCACTTCAAAAAAAACTTTGCTTGTACTTACGACGTAGATAAAAGAAATTGTCTTATAAGAATGGACGGATTTTATACGGTACTGCCATTATGAAAAATATGGAAACTTTTTTAAATAAACATCGATCCTGTAACAATAGCCTTCACTGTCATTGGCTATTGTAGTCATCACTGCCAAAAAACATAAACAAAAATTATTAAACTAAATGGCTGTTATATTTTAATCGATTGTCCAAAAATTCGTTAAAACGTTTCTTTCGAATATGAGAGGATGTTCCCTTCATTGATGACAGCATAAAATTAGAAAGGTACTAGAAATTTCTTGACAGGTGTTTACAAGGCTCGGTGCTCAATTAGGAGAACATTGCGCCAGACATCCAAATATTATGGGTCCTTGATCCTGAGAATTTATTCGTGAGCCGAGTAGATTATTGCTAGTATTTTTCAATTAAAATAATTCATCATATGACAGCATTAAAAATGCAAAAAAAACATTCAAAAACCATTAAGAAACGAATTAATATAATGCAATATTTTAATCGTACAATAATGCAAAAATGTCTTGAAAATCACATTATCGTTGGTTTGTTGAAGGAATGACACTTTTTATCGCAACCAGCGCACATTTCAACGTCATTAACACGCACATTCGCTTTTATTATTCTCCGTGCATTCACAGCAGTTAATAACATAAGAATCGTATGATGATACCACTTCGCCGGCACCTGATTGATATGAATGTGTTGTCATAGTATTGCGAAAGGGGCGAGCCAGTGTGTCTACAAACGGATTGACATCTAGCAATTAATCAATTCCATTGCAAATTAAGTTACTTAATACACTTGATTACTTTTTAAGGTTCCCTATCGAAATGGTAAAACGGGACCCTTTTACTAAGACTCCAGGCTGTATTTCATGAACCGTGATAGTTAGACAGTTGAAATTTTTACAGATGATACATTTCTGTTACTAACAACAAGTACTAAAAACAGAATAAAATAAATATTTAAGGGGGCTCTCATACAGTAAACGTAATGTTTTTGCTCGTTTTTGCTGTGTATTGATAACCTCCTTTTTTTGAAGTCGGTTAATAACGGCAACAGACGTTTAAAATATTCACAGAATATCAAGTTATTAACTTAATTTAATTTAATAGTTAATTTAAGGGGAGGTCCCATACACCAAACGTGATTTTTAATATTATGATGAACTTTACTTAACTAAGAGTTTGTACGGAACCTTGGTGCGCGAGTCCGCCTCTCACTTAGCCGGTTTTTATTTAATAGTATTTATTACACTTTTTTTTATTTTCAACTGATTAAGCAGTGTAGTGTGAAATGAAACGAAAATAACTTTATTCAAATGCACTTAAAATGAATTGTTTTGAATAGTCCAACATTTTACCTACCACCCATTCAGGACGTCTTTTAAATGACAAGAAGAATGAGCTCAAGAAACTCGTCAGCTTTAACGGAAGTAACATTTACAATGTTATACGTCGTCACCATACATAATCCACAATACAATTATTATTATTATATATATATTATATTATTCTGTTATCACAATATAAGTAGTGTTATGGTTTCATTACATCGTTGATCACAATCGTTTTATGATTGATTGATGTTTAAAGATATAGTGACAATAATAGAAAAAGGGATGCTTAGATACTTTAGACATGTAGACAGAAACGAAAGAAATTGACAAGACAAGTTTATGAGGCAAATGTGCATGGGCAAGTCGGTAATGGCAGATCAAGGCGAACTTTCAGGGACCAAATGGAGATGTCCTGAAAAAAGCCAGGTCAAAAGCATCCTTCACCGACGAGCTCGTATGAAAGGTCTGATGAGAGTTGAAGAAGCGTGTGGAAACGCTTGATCTCTGCCTATTTCTATGGCAAGAAAACGTGATTATATATATTTTTATTATATTATTGTATATATTTAAGAATAATGGAAATAAACGATATCTTTATGTCAAACGCGACAGAGACGAGTTTTCTTATGTTAAAATTGCTTATGTATTTTCATTAAAAAAATAATATTTCTTACATTCACACCAGTTAGCCTAACTCAAAGCAAGCATCACGGATGTAACGGATAGACATAAATATATGATTCATAGATGCGTAAGGTTAGGCTTACAATAAAAAATAAGTAAATTAACAACAAAGATAATATACACAACTTTATAAAATTACTAGTTAGTTGACTCGGCCACGCGTTGCTGTGGCTCAGTTTTTATAATTAGCATTTTTTAATTATGAATTAAAATTAAACCTATCCTATATCCTAAGTTGGAACAGATCCAGCTGAATGAAAAAAAATCATCAAAATCGGTTGAGTAGTTTCAGAGTTCATCGCGGTCAAACACTGGAATTTTCATATATAAAGATTAAGACAATATATTATGTTCAAAGAATATTTATTTAATCATCACCGACTGACCTGGATTATTTCATTGCTTACTTTCCTGTCCATCTTTTGCCTTAAATTTTGCTTTTTATACTAAAAACGTCTGCAAGCAAAACAATAAGCGACATTGTAGCCTACGAGCATTGTAAAATCAAATAGTTCACAAAATTGTACTAGATGGCGCTGTAGTCCGTAGAATCACGCTATCGTTTCACGTCAACCGTTACATTTAGTATTGTGTAGGCCGATTCGCAGTCAACTCTGGTTTCCCTTCAAAACGCACAAATCTTTCGCCTTTTACTAAAGATTTCCGTGGAGGGGAACACTCAAATGAGTCTTACTTAATTTTTTGATGCTCTGCTAGTGCAGAGCTTATATTACTCAAAAGAGATCCGCTCATAGTACATAGTACTAGTTCGCCGCATGTAAAACACAATTGCGATTTTCTATGAGCACTTCAGCACATGATAACTTTATTGTTTGTATGCTAATAATAAACTTCATATCACTAATAAAGACGACCGTTTGGTGCAGTGGTAGCGATCCTGCCTTTAGCACCGACGGTCCTGGGTTCGAATCCCGGAAGGGGTAGATGTTTGTGTGATGAATACGAGCATTTGTACCTGAGTCATGGATGTTTATATATATTTCTATGAATATCACATATCTATGTATCATATAATATATTATATCTATCTATCCGTTACCCTAGCATCCATAACACAAGCCTTATAGTGCTTACTTTGGGCTAGGCTAATTTGTGTGAATGTAAGTAATATTTATTATGATCTTTATCATGATTCAATAATAAGCAATAATTATATTTTTAAATAACACTAAAAAGTGATAAGGCTTTTTTAATTTTAAGAGTAATTTCAATAAAAAAATTGCAATTTCTAATCTAATGTCAATTGGAGTACCTCCCTACGGCAGTCTAAATTTTATTCTCAGGAATTTAAACATTTTTTAGGCCGCCATTTGTACTTTGTCTGTATCCTTACATACATTTCTCGCATCTTCAACTCTCATCAGCCTTTTCATACATGCTCGTCAGTTAAAGGTGTTTTTAACCTGGCCTTTTTTCAGGGCATCTCCCGTTTGATCCGTGAAAGTTCGCCTTGGTCTTCCTTTAACGACTTGCTCATGCACATTTGCCTCATTTATTGTCTTCTTAATCTTCTTCCGTCCATCCTCTCATTTTCTACCTTTGTAACTATATCTTCTTTTACACCACACCACTCAAATATGAAATATATCTGAATTACCCATGACTCAAATACAAAGGCTCGTATTCATCACACGAACATCTGCTGCTTCCAGAATTTGAACCGGTTGGTGCGAAAGGCAGGATCGCTACCTTTGCAGGAAACGGTTGTAAAAAGTTCAATTAATTAAATATCTGTAATGGGAATGTTATGTTACGTGGTATAGCAAACCCTCAGTGCGCAGTTCAAACGCCGGCATTGCGTGCATGTGCCAACGTAAGGATTACGTACGTAACTAAACAGGTTTAAAATACAAAGCAACAATCCAAATGATTGTTTATAATGCAAAAACATGCGCTAAAACTGTCTTAGAATGTTTCGTGTCAATACTAGTAACGAAAGAACTTATTAAACAACTTTATAATAGAACGTAATCTTTGTTATAACTTTTGGTGCAATGGTAGAGATCTTGCCTTTCGCATTAATGGTCCTGGGTTCGAGTCCAAGAACAGTTAACACAATAATGATGAAGCGATGCACCTCTTTTTTTGGAAGCTCCAACATGCAAGTTTGCAAGTTTAACTACAGATGATATTTATTGCTATGCATTTGCAGGGGGATTTTGTGATTAGATAGGATAGAATAATGATTTTTATTTTCTATAATGAAGTCTGGAATTCAGTGTCGTCTTCAGGATACAGAAAATGAACTTGTATGAAAGAATAAGTAGGGTGAACACCAGTGCTATTGTTTATGCCTTAAATAGGCATAGTAAATTAAATAAACACAATGGTGTTTATTTAGTGACACTGATGTATGTAGATATGCAAACAGGAGAAAGAAACATCTAAACACTTATGTGATTATGGACCCCTAATCCACAAACGCAGCATCCATTTGGGACGACACATTATCAGACCGCTGAAAATATTTCAAGGGTAAGAAAATTCTGGACTTCAAACACAGGCTAAAAGAGCTACTTTAGCTCGGAGGCAACCCACAAAATATCATCCAACTCGCATTGATACAGTTCCATTTGACATACATGGCCCGAAAACATATTTATAATAATAATAATATTTTTGGTAAAAGCTGTGTTCTTGAAGGCACTTTATCTATGTATCTAACTAAATTCATCGTTACTAAAAAATACTAGAAAAGATCGACTCGAGTCACAAGTGAATTATCAGACGGGAACCCGCAACCTTTGGAAATCCGTTCCAATGCTCTCCCAATTGAGCTACCGAGCCTTGTGAACACTCGTCGAAATTATCTACATAGTACCTTTCTGATTTTACGCTGCTGGCCAGCGTAGTCTCATCAATGAGAGGAACATCCTCTCTTATTCGAAAGAAACATTTTAACAAATGTTTGGGGAATCGATTAAGATGAAACAGCCATTTAGTTTTATAATTTTTATATATTTTATGCATTTTTCAATGTGATCTTATAAGATAAATTTTTAATAATAGAAAAATACTAGAAAAAATCGACTCGGGTTACAAGTGAATTCTCAGGCGGGAATTCCAAAGGTTGCGGGTTCGATTCCCGCCTGAGAATTCACTTGTGACCCGAGTCGATTTTTTCTAGTATTTTTCTATTATTAAAAATTTATCTTATAAGATCGCATTAAAAATGCATAAAATATATAAAAATTATAAAACTAGAATGGCTGTTTCATCTTAATCGATTGACCAAACATTTGTAAAAATGTTTCCTTCGAATACGAGAGGATGTTCCTCTCATTGATGAAACAACGCTGGCCTACAGCGTAAAATCAGGAATGTACTAGAAAATTTCGACGAGTGTTCACAAGGCTCGGTAGCTCAATTGGAAGAGCATTGGACCGGATTTCCAAAGGTTGCGGGTCGATTCCCGCCTGAGAATTCACTTGTGACCCGAGTCGATTTTTTCTAGTATTTTTCTATTATTAAAAATTTATCTTATAAGATCGCATTAAAAATGCATAAAATATATAAAAAAAAAAATTATAAAACTAGTGATCTTATAAGATAAAAATATTATAATAGAAAAATACCTGATACTTGACCCGAGTCGATTTTTTCTAGTATTTTTCTATTTTAATAATTTATCTTATCGATCGCGTAGATCGCATTGAAAAATGCATAAAATATATAAAAATTATAAAACTAAATACATCTTTGTTTATTAATTTTAGTGACAAGGTCATTTGTAATTTATAATTATAATCTGATACAATTTATTTAGTTGATATATTGATTGTGTGTTTATTTTGTTATGTGTAATGTTTTAATTAAAGAAAGTTAAGTAATCTAGCCGTCAACAAGTTAGTCTTATAACTTGAACTGTTATAACATTAACTTATCACCATATGAGACTCGTATTTCAGTTATTTATTATTCTTTATGGTATAAAGTTGTCAATAATTGAATTAAACAGTACATGTGACACCGTGAAAGGGTGTGACCAGAATGAGCGACTTATTACATACTATAACATATTATTTTTAAAAGCTTTATTAAGCTTCACATTATTTTGTAAAAATAATTAAAATTTGATGTAATTTTGCTTATAAAAACATTGTAAATCAATAAAGTAAAAATTTTTAATTAATTTAATCTTATTATTTATCAGTTTATTAATTATATAAATAGGATTGTAATTAAATTTATCATCAAAAACTTGTTTAAAACTATAACAAAAAACAGAATGTGTGCAATTCACACGTGGTAGAAGTGAAACCTTCAAAAATAATACGCATTAACACATACACAATGCTTCCTATCTCATTTTCTCCTACGTTAGTTCTTATGAATTTATGTGTCTGTCTCTTTTTACTGTCGCTTTTTCGTTTCATTGACTTTCAAATCACAACGATGCTAAAGAAAATTATTATAATATAGATTTGGAATACACTTTGTCAGGGGTACAGAAAAGGATATAGGGTACCTCTCATCCAGAAAATAGGTATTATTCCCGACGGGTAGAAATATAACTTCTAATCGGTTGTCTAAATTAACGCGAACAAAGCCACGGGTAAAAGTTGGTAAGGAAAATAACTTTAAGGAGTTCTATGAAAGAATAAAATATACATATTGCATTACTGGATAGAGTAAAAAATAAACTGATATATATTGATAAAAAGATTGAGAAATAACAAGGCCTAACATTTAACATAACCTAAATTCTTAATAGAATTGACTGTCATCACTGATAACGTATCAAAGGAAGAAGAAGGGCGCATATCTATCAACAATAAACCGATCATATCATTAAAAATGTCATTATATACTTACTCAGGTTACGCCCCACGATTTAATTTTCACGCCTTGGATTGATCCGGAGAGTTACTTGTCTTTTTTATTAATTATTGTTATTTTCTTTATCCTTTAGTTGAATACACTAATATATGCTTCCGTTATACACTAACATCTATACTAAGATGCAAGATTATTTTTGATACGGTTGATATAATCATAGCTTACTTTTCTTAACTACGCGTACGCCCTCATCAGCTAGGGTAAATTTTGAAATTATTAGGTCACGAAAACCGATTATTACGCATTTAACGTTATTCTAGACACCGTAACTATCAATCTTCTATACAATGTTTTATATTCAAAATATTCAAAATTTTTGCATTCAAAATAAGCATATAAAACACGACCACGCTTCCAAGCCCTCAGGTAGTATTCGAACCCACGACCTTTCGCTATCCGGGCGAGTGCTCTGACCGCTGAAGCATATTGTATATATCTTCTATATAAATAATTTCTTACATTCACACCAATTAGCCTAGCCCAAAGTAAGCACTGTAAGGCTTGTGTTATGGATAATACGGTAACGGATAAACTTACATACATGATACATAGATACATATGTAACATTTTTAGAAATATACATAAATATCCATGACTTAGGTACAAACGCTCCTATTCATCGCAAACATCTGCCTCTTCCGGGATTTGAACCCAGGACCGTCGCTATGAAAGATAGGATCACTACCGTTGCACCAAACGGCCGTCAGCATCGCATCATAAAGCCTTGAACTTGATGATGCATGCAATGCACCAGGTAGAATTATTACACCGAGCTTATTTTTTCTGCTGCTGCACATAGGTACAGCACTATTTCTTTTTTAAGTACTTATGTTTCTCGTGTGCTATTTTTATTTAATACTAGCGGCCGCCCGCGACTTCGGCCGCGTGGAACATTAAAGAAAAGTAGCCTAAGTACTCCTTATCACATCAGCTACCTGCCAAAAAAAGTCCCGTCAAAATGCGTCCAGCCATTTTAGACATTAGCAGGAATTGTAACAAATGTAATTTTGGTTTGTGTACCTACCGTATATTCATGTGCATGTAGTAAAAAACGGTTTTTTCAATATTACAAACAGACCCTCCAATTTCATTTATATGTATAGATTTACTTTCCCTATTTGTGTCTTGCGATCTGAATTAAATATTTATCTATCCATATAAATGTTATATTTTAATCCGCGCAGACGCGTCAACAAAGATCCATTGTTTGTAACGCCTTCCTTATTTTTAACTGAAAACTTTTTCTAATCATTTATTTGTTATTGCAACCTAACAATAGACTGCAATACAATCATATGATAAACAATGCAATTATTATTTATCAGAGGTTTTGTTTCAGTATTATTTTAAATTAGGATCTATTTAGAGTTATAACTAGAATACAGAGGAGTATTAGATAATAGAATACATTTGATCACTTGAACGAGGTTAGATATGTATTGAAAGCTTCAAAAATGTCATGAGTAATCGGTTAAATAGTAAAAATAGGATTTTTTTAACTATGAATAGGTAAGGGCTTGACTGCTTTCACGCTATTATTTAGATTTACAAAGATCTTTGACCTAAGGTCATAATTTTTATGTAAAAAAAATTGGCTTATTATAAGCAAAATGGTATTATTTTAATAGCATATATCCAAAGTTATAATTAAATTAAAATAAAAAAACTAAATTTATATTGTGTTTTATAATTTTTATACTACGTGCAAACTATGTACATGTTATGTATAATAACATAACATGTACATAGTTTGCGGTCGTGTATAAGTGAGATAGGTCAGTTAATTTATACCTATTATGAGTTTAACATCCGCTACTAACGAAAGGGCTTATGACCTTGAAACGATTTAACCGATTTTGATAAACAAGTCTAATAATCATTGCTAATAAACTTGCTTTCAAATAAAATAAAATGCATCCAAATGGTTTCACTTCCTCAAGAGTTACGCTGCTACAGACAGACACACATAGCGGTCAACAACACCCCTCTTTTGCAACGTGGGTTAAAAAACAAGATTTTTTCATGACGCCAAATCACTTTGACTTCGATAAAAAGAGATGAGGCCAAGTCTAAGTTTTCAAATACACGATACGTAACTGTCGCGTTTGAGTTATGATTTTAAATCCAGAACTTATTTTCGTTGTATTAAGGTCTGTTATACAAATTAAAAGTGACATACTGGTCTCTACTCAATTATTGTCTCTACATTGTTTTTAATAAATTGTTATTGGCCTATATTAGTTTTTGTATTTACTTGTGTTATTGAAATTTATAAAAAATCCACTTTTCGCACATACTTTTGAAACTAATAAGACTAATGTACTATTATAGTTCTTAAGTTAATTATGTATTTTAACATGCTGTTTGTTTCCTTGCTCTAAGAAATGCTCTAAGAATCACACATTTTCCGGTCACATTTGAAACTTTATAAAAAAAATGGGGAACATGGGAAAATGGGAGACATAAAAAATTAGAAAAGTTAGACACACAAGCTAACTCGGTCACGCGTTGTTGTGGATCCGTGATTATAATTTGCAATTTTTTTTTTCTTCTATACATATAAATTAAATTGAAGTGTCTGTTTGTAATATTGAAATAACCGTTGTTTGCTTCAAAATATGAATATACGGTAGGTACCTAAACCAAAATAACATTTTTTTAAATTTTTGTCTGTCTGTCTGTCTGTTTGTTCCGGCTAATCTCTAAATTGGCTAGACGCATTTTGACGAGACTTTTTTTGGCAGGTAGCTGATGTAATAAGGAGTAACTTAGGCTACTTGTATTTTAGAAAACATCTTTTTAATTTTAATGTTGCAATGTTCCACGCGGACGAAGTCGCGGGCGGTCGCTATTTATAAATAAAAATGAAACCTATTCTATGTCCTAGACAGGAACATATCCAGCAAAAAAAATATCATCAAAATCGTTTGAGCACTTTCGGAGTTCATTCTGGTCCAAAAATGTGACTTATATTATATATATCCGATAAAACATAGAATTTTAACTCGTTATTTTCCAGTCACAAAAATATTCAACATAACTAAAACCCTAATTTGTGTGATAATATCGATTTTAAAAAGCACTATATTTTAATGCTACTATCCAAATTCGAACCCACTAACTTACTAAAGCTAAATACTGTATCACTTTTCGTTCACACTTTAACTTATAAACAATTTTAATTAAAACACTTTGAGATGCATAATTATTACTGTTTGTGATTTTATCACAGTAACACTATTATATTCCAACACTGAAAATTGTGATTAATTATATTAATAATCATTACTTATTCGAGTAATTGTTAAATATAATTCATATGGTCAACCTTCGATATTATACGGAATC
This sequence comes from Calamotropha paludella, assembly GCA_927399485.1. Taxonomy (NCBI): domain Eukaryota; kingdom Metazoa; phylum Arthropoda; class Insecta; order Lepidoptera; family Crambidae; genus Calamotropha; species Calamotropha paludella. The sequence goes on along the minus strand of OV656811.1, from coordinate 27,359,796 downwards.
CCAATTCAAAAAACTTATAAATATTTCTGAAAATAAAAATAATTTTCATTCGATTTCAATTCACTTATTAAAAAGGGTGAATACTGTGTACGCTAGCAAGAATTTTAAGTGCTAAATAACAAATTTTCTTAAATTAATTTAATAAAAAACTAATTTAAACAGAATTGACCGCACTCACCTGAAAGTATGATACGGTGACATCTTTAGTTTCGTCACTTTACCGCATGGTGCGCTGTAGACGACCGACAAGCGCGCAGGTCGCTCCGATACTGACCGACGTCTCAAGCGCATACATCCTCCCATTGAATGTCGGAGGACAGCGTACTCCGGCCATTATCGCTGCATCCCTCTGCCGACCTTCGTTTTCCATTTTCACACATAATTATAGCTATAATCAACGCTACACGTACCACGCGATACATTCACAATTCAATAGCCAAAGGTTTCGATTTGAAAATACATACCTATAGATTCAGAAAATGGAGGGAATTTAATCAATTATGAAAAATTCTAAAATACTTTATTTTTCTTAACAATATTATGTAATTTGACACAAAGTGTCCTTGCTTCGTGATATTTAATTGTGTGGTTTTGTTGTGTTTTAAGATTTAACGCTTTAAAATATATAATTATTTGTTTTAAATTTATACTATAGTACATATTATAATTTCTATTATAACAGTTTTTTTAATTATTGTCTTTTTTAATGTTTGGTTTCCTTTTTTGTATTTTTAATTTTTGATTTCATTTCTGTTCTACGAATCTATTAACAGTTTAAATAAAGTAAGTTAAGTATTTACATATTGTTGTTTTGTGTCAATGATGTGTACAATTTTTATTGGAATATAAATTTAAAAGTAATTTGTTTAAATAAGTCCGCAATGTCATAATTTGTATTCTATTGTTGTAGCTTTAACAATAAAGATAAAATAAATTTTTCTCCATCAACTAAAGAACAAAAAACTCTCGGCAATAGAGTTTTTAACTACACTAAAAATATAGATATACATTTTTTAAACCAATTCAGTCCATATATAATTTAAAAAAATTACATGATTATTATAAGAAATCATTAATAAAACAAATTACGTTCGACCACGAAAATGCACGGAATTGGCAGAACGATGGAGTGAAGTCACCGGTTTTTTTATAGTAAATGTCAGTCGAAGTTTTACGTATTACGATTTGACAACTAAAAGTTTGTTTACAAGCAGGTGAGTGCATAAGTGTCTTTGGTGTTTAAGTGGGGTTTTTTTGTTTATTTAAACTTTGATGGTGATTTTTATAGAAAATAGAGAAAGTAATAAAGAAATAATCAAATAGCAAATGTTTAATGCTATAACAAACTATTTGAAATATATTTCGTTAAACCTGTCGAATACCGTATTAAATCACGCCCTAATTTAAATTATTTCTTTTCTTATCCCAAACTAACTGTTATCATAGTTCCATTATACAACCTTTTTAGTAAGTTTGTTAAATATTACCATTAACAAACATTAATAATTAATTACGCCGAAACAGGGTCCTTTTGGACTCAGACACGCTATATTTGTTTTGTTGTTTTATATACGTTATATTTAAGTAATTATAATACAAACTTGTATTGTTTATTTCTTTCATATTTGTTTTTCTTTTTAAGCATATTACATCTTTTGTTGTTGTGTTTGAGAACAAATACATGTTTCTTTCTTTCTTTCTTTCTTATAATGTTTATATTAGTATTTTTACAATTAAGTATACTGCAATATTACGTACATACATAAATCACGCCCTTTCTTCAACTCTCATCAACCTTTTCATACAAGATCGTCGATTAAGTGTACTTTTGAACTGGCCTTTTCCAGGACACCTCTATTTGTTCCTGAATGTTCGCCTTGGTCTGCCTTTACCAACTTACCCATGCAAATTTGACTTGTCACTCTTCTTTCGTCCATCTCTCTACATGTCCAAACCATCTAAGCATCCTTTTTTCTATCTTTGTCACTATATCTTCTTCACCACACCACTCTCTTATCACATCATTCCTTATTTTATCCATCAATTCACACCAGCTACACTTCTTAAATTTCTCATTTCCATTGCATACTTATTTAATATATCATTTTTATAGTGATACTATAGCTTTACCAGTATATTGTCTATAGGTTATAAGTATGTCTTAATTATGACTGAACACTATTAAATATTAAACAATATTCTACGGCGTACATACCGGTCTCCAAATGACTTTTAATACATGTCTTTTGGACCTGGAACAAAAGAATCACGTGTAGTCAATGTTTTTAAGGAATTTCACCACACCTGTCACAGACAGACCACCAGTGTACGGAATTTACTACTATAAAATTCAAACAAAGATTAAAAAACGGAATAAATACAGAATTAAAAATTTATTTATATAATGATAAGAATAATAAAGTTGTTATAATAAAACACATTGATGATTCTTTCAAAGAAAACTAAAAAATGTTTTTTTTTTGCAAAAAAAGCTCTGTTCACAATTTATTATTACAAATAGCGGGACTTCTATCCGGCCGGCGCCCCCTGTAATCCGACATGAATGTCACTGTTGAATGGTACCTACACTAACATTATTTTGGCAAATCTTCATTTATATAAGTATTGCATGATTGAATAGGTTGCAACTTGAACGCCAACACTACACTGTATTGTGTCCGACGCGTGTTGTTTTGAATCTTGCTCAGTTTGAATGATAGGAGAGCGGCCTAGCGTGCGTTTATTGTTTACCAGTTCAGATAGAATCTTATTATACCATTTGATCTGTAATTCGACTAATAACAAAGTACAACGTTTTAAAAAAATCCGGACCATAGGGGATTTTACGGAGTACTCTATAATCCGACAAATTCCATAGTCCGACACTGCCCTGCAAAACGTTTGTCGGATTACGGGGGTATACTGTATTTAAATTTACCAAACATACCTACGGTATCTAAACTATAGTCAGGTGGTACTGCCGCCAGTAAAAAAATCTTGATGCCTTAATTCTCTTCCGCTAGGTACGGTAATGAAAGGTATGTGTTCGTTTCCCGTCCGAGATATACGTTTATTTTTAACATTAAATTTTTACTTAGACGACCGTTTGGTGCAACAACAGCGATTCTTTTCGTACCCACGGTCCTGGGTTCGGGTGCTGAAAAGGACGAGCATTAGTGCCTGAGTCATGAGTATTTATTTATATATTTTTATGAATATTATATATGTATGTATCATAAATGTGTCTAGTCTATCTGTTAGCTTTGTATCATAACACGAGACTTACAGTGCTTACTTTGTTCGGCTAATTGCATTTAACGGTGCTCAATTAATTATTATTCAATAATATTAATTCAAATTGGGTTTGATAAACCTGACATAACAAGACACTGCTCACTGAGCAAGGAATCACACCTCAGAACAATAACTAAAGCTATAGACGGAGCGCTAAAATAAAAACTGTATAACAGCTCTCGTATTCACTTAAAGTAATCTAACATACATGGGTAAGAGCGAAATAGACAACAATTGTAAGGTTTTATTTTCACGTCATTGTCACAAACTCTCAAAATACAAATGTCAAATGGTTGTAATTTGGTTGTATATTATACTACCAAATTAAAAGTACGTCTTTGATGAACGTTGTTTCTGAAGTAAGACCAAATTCAATGCGGTCGTATTACAGTGGCCGAACAGCTTTGTGAGCGGCTAGCGTGAAATTTTATTATTTTGCAAGGAAGTTCGTGATAAAATAACAGGAAAGTGTGCATAAAGACGCTTCAGACATCTTAGAGTCCACGTCCAGGATGGCTTGTGTAGTTCCAGACTGCAAGTCTTACACGATCACGAAAAGAATACGGATGAGGTGTTATCATTTCATCGGTGAGTTTTGTTTCTAAATTCTCATATTTTGACAATATAACAACGGTATATTCAGAAAATTGTAGTAAATTAATATTACAAATAGATTTCTCCATGAGTTTTGGTTTAAATTGTCTTATTTTCATGCCTTTTGTTTTGTATGTGATAGTATGATAGTGATGTGTTTTTTGTTATCGATGTCAACATTATTTGGTTTTTACTTTTTGCTTTAGTTTTCCCAAAAATGAACCTATTAGAACTGAATGGATTCGCTGTATATCAAGGAACAATTGGACACCGAAAGCGCACAGTCATATTTGTTCGAAACATTTTAGACTGCAGTCATTTCAGTCACATGAAAACATTAAATTTCGGCGGCTGAAAGCAAATGTTATACCCACATTACATTTACAGAACATGAAATTGCTCCTTTTTTATTCCAAACATTATCTTAGTCTTGCTTTGTCAAATATTTTTTTTCAATCCTACCAATAAATATTCAGATTTTTAATTAACATTTTGGCACCGTATATTCCAAATAACTAGGCGATGCAGTCGCTAAGCATAAAGCTACGCTAGCACCATATAATGGAGCGGAGCGTAATACCTAAAAAAAAATTTTTTTTTTAGAATTTTTGCGAATTTTAAAATTCGGGCTCCGTCACAATCTGGTCCTAAACCTGTTGATTCGATTCCACACAAAAAATATTAAAATCGGTTAAGAACTCTGGAAGTTATGGCGTAACAGACATTTCGTCATTGAAGCTGATCCATGGGATAATGATAAATAAATAAATAAATAAATAAATATTTCTAACATTCACACCAATTACCCTAGCCCAAAGTAAGCTCAGTAAGGCTTGTGTTATGGATACTAGGGTAACGGATAGACATACATATATGATACATAGATATGTAATACTCATAGAAATATATATAAACACCCATGACTCAGGTACAAATGCTCGAATTCATCATAAAAACATCTGCCCCTACCGGGATTCGAACCCAGGACCGTTGGTGCGAATGGCGGGATCGCTACCGTTGCACCAAACGGTCGTCAATGATAGCTTGTTTACAATAATATTTTTATGTTTCAGAAACCACTATCGGATTCAGAAGGAATTATGAAGCCCCAAGTAAACGCCCCAAGTCTATGACCACAGTTGAAACAAATACTGATTTCGATATCTCTGAACTGAAATCTAATTTACAGAAAATTGTAGCAGATTATAAAAACCAAATTGGAATATTAAAAAAGAGTAAGAAAGTTGGTGTCAGTGTTTCGTTTCTGAAGGAGCATACTTTGAAGTTGATGAAATAAATTTGGATGAATAACAAACATTTTAGGTAAACTATAAGTAAATATGTAAAAAATAATAGTTTGTTAATTTAATTTAAATAATCATTTAATTTTCTTTTTTTTCCTCTTTTTTAATCTATACCTATAAAAAATATAATTTTAAATGCAGTGTTCACCAATGTACTAGAGCTAGAGGTCTAACTTAAAATATAAACATGTAGCCTAATAGGATATGCCTATACAAGGTGCAAGCAAATTCTAATAAATAAATTGATACGGGTCAAAAATTCTACCCATGAATACTGCATTATAAAATGCTCATATTGAAGATTCTACACGTGTTTACTATGACACATTACCGTCCGTTCTAGTGTCATTGACATACCAACAGCATAAGAAAAATGTTTAGTATGTTTTTGATTTTATTTTTATCGATAGTAATATCGATGCCATTGCATCACTGACGTACGGGAAACTAGTGACGACCTTGTAAATTACGAAACAAAATCTGTATACTCATTTCTTTCTTACACATTTGCAACTGTATAAGTAAAAACAGTACGAACTAACGTATTGTGTTGTTATTTTAGCGCGGCTTCTATAGCTTTAGTTATTGTTCTGAGAATCACACACTGCTATTAGACCGAAGAGTATAATTATCTACCTTTAGTCGATTGTATCATTTTAATCTGTCTTTTTACATCACGTGACATTACGCTTCTTCAGCAATTCGCTAATCTGTTGTTTTGCGTTTTGTACATTAATTGTCTAATTATCGTTTAAAAAAACATAAGGATGTGACTTCTGAGGACTTCTTACATTGCAAGACTTAGTGTCCGTGAACATCATAGGAAATTACTGCACGTCAAGAATATCAAAATAGAATATTTTTCAGTTATAAAAAAACAACAACCTTATTTATAAAAAACATTTTTTTTTTTTTTTTTTTTTTTTTTTTTTTTTTTTTTTTTTTTTTTTTTTTTTTTTGCCTGTAAAGTCGGTTTTACGGGCGAAGATTTTACGTGACAACGTCTTTTTCTCGGTAGAATATTTATTGATATGAATATAATTAAATTGCACAATGCGCGCGGCAGACCGATCATAGTTGAGTGGGAGAGAGACGCAAGGCATTCGGCGGGCCTCTCTCTCGTTCGGTGACTCATCGTAACGTTACCGAGCGTTACACTTTTTCATAAGTGACTCCCAGCCGCAACCTAATTTAAGACGTTGTCACGTCAAAACTTCTTTTGGACGATTTTTAATGTAATTTTTTTTCAATATTTTTTTTCCAAATCGATTTATTTATAAAGCGTGTAGCTACACAAACAAACAAAAAAATATACAATCGAATTTAAAAACTCTTATTTTCCGAAATCGATTAAAAGAGAATATGTAACTTTCTTATTTTGACGACAAAGAATTAGTTATTACATAACAACCCACCGAATAAAATAAATTCGGGAAAAAGTTAATAAAAGTAAATCGAAAAAAAGCAGAGGGTCCAACGAATTCAAAAAAGTAGCCTAAAACCATCTACAGATTTTCCCGCGTCGATTGGTCATGGTCCCATACCGATAGGTAGTTTTGACGTGACTGCGTGATAAAGAAAAACATTTTCTTTATATGTATATAGAATTAAATGGGTATGCTCTTGATCCTAATCAAGAACGGGGGCCAAGACAGAATCCACGATGGAACAAGCTAACCCAGAAGGTGCCTATTCACCCTGGCCTTGAAATCAGACCGGTTATAAGTAGGTACTCGGAAATACAGACGCAGGGAGGGAGTTCCACTCCTTTGCTGTACGCATTATAAAAGTTGTTGAGAAGCGTTTGGTGCGACAGGTAGGAATAGCAACCAAAAGGGTGGTAGCCCTTAGTGCGTCTCATAAATTAACATACTATTGCTTAAGTGGAATGTAGATATTTATCTCAACAAATATGCCTAGTTTATATGCCTCTATTTTAATATGTACGATTAGACCATTGTTTAGTAAATTTAAATATATGTTTATTTTTAATAAATTAATTACTGCCATGATTTTGATATTAATAGCTACTAGCGGCCCGTCCCGGCTTCGCACGGGTGGACAAAATTCTTTATTTTTTTCTATTATTAAATATTTTCCGTTAGCGCCATCTAGCGCCCGGTAGACGAACTACTTGCGGTATGGTAACAAAGACACAAAGTAATATCATAATATAATTAGGATTACACACTATTGTTGTACTCCACTCCGTAGTCGAGTGGTTTACATGCCGGATTTCATAGTGACGCCCTGAGGTTCCGGGTTCTTTTCTATATTGGCCCGGTCTGGGTGATGTGGTACCGCTGTTGTTTCTACAAGGGCTACTTGACTTGGATTCAGAATAATGTATGTGATGTCTAATATTTAATGGTTGGCTATACTAATAAGTGAAACAAACCATATCAACAACGATTCTAATGTTTCTTTAATTAGTAGAAATATTGCACTTATTATACACGGATATGTTTGGCTTTTTTGTAAACAATACGTATCATACGCCGCCATTGCACAATAGGCGTTACCTGTACAGTGGACGACACATAAAACTACTCAAATGCGTCTACAATCGATTTTCTACTACATATATAAATGTACAATTATAATAATTTAGATTAATTATTTTAGTTCAAGGGTTTTTCAATTTATTAAGCCAGGAATGAAGTCAAATACCAAACTCTGGAATGTATAGAAAATTTACTGGAATATTAATTTAGCTATATATATCTGCCGCTATATGAAACAATATCACGATTCACAAAGGTACAGTGCCATCTACTAACTTATATACTAACAACTTATGTATTAAACAAACTGGAAAAAATCGACTCATCTCACAATTAATTCTCAGACAGGAATCGAACCCGCAAACCTTTAGATATCCGGTCCAAAGCTCGCCTAATTGAGATACCGAGCCTTGTGAACACCCGTCGGAATATTCCTCTCATTGATGAGGTAACGCTGGACTAAAGCGTAAAAAGTAGAAAAGTACTAGAAAATTTGACCCGATCTGCCTCTTCCGGGAACAGAACCCAGGAGCGTCGGTGCGAAAGGCAAATAGCTACCGTTGCACACAAACAGTAATTAAATTCAACTTATAAATACATTTCAAAACCAAGTTTCTACTAAATACTTATTATATTTATATGCAGATATTTATATGCAGTTGTTAATTATGTCGTAGAAAAATAGTTGAATGTTTTATAGTGTTTTTAAGTTTATTAGTTTTATACTAATTTTAGATTACATTTAAATTACATATCTAAGCAAAAATCCTTGACCAATTTTTATCAATTTTAGTTCAAAAATAACATAAATAATAAATAACAGTTGATAATCTGAAGAAATTATTTCAAGAAAAAAATATCTTGTGCCAGGTGGGACTCGAAGCCATATCCCCTCGCTATACGAGCGAGGACTCTTTAAATGGAGCAAATAAGTTGTTTTTTGTAATAATTTATTCAGATATATAGTTTTGCAGTTAAATGCTAAAACAACAAAAAATATAATGACACTTCAGAATAAAACACTTTTTTACGGATTTTTGCGCATTACAGGAGGCCTTTCGACTCCTTTACAGGAGTCGTGATCACGACTCCTGTAAAGGAGTCGAAACGTCAGGATTAAATATAAAATAAAATAAAACATGCGCAAAAATCCGTAAAAAAGTGTTTTATTCTGATGTGTATTGTGCGCGGAAGTGTAAGAACTAAATAATGACACTTAATATTAGGTCCTTACATATGAAATTGGCGTTTTGTCGTACTGGCCACTTTGATCTGTAATATCTCCTCTTTGGTTAAGAATTCCGAATTCAATTTTTTAAATTCATTTAGCTGGAAAATTTGAGTTTCGAAAACAGTCATTCATTTGTTTTTTCCTGATTAGTTTTTTACATGAAAAATAAAAATTCGTTATAATTACGAATACGAGTTCAACATGGTATCAGTGCTCGAAGTATAGGCGATGATGGTGTCGCAAAAGAATACACGGTACGTTCTTGGTTCCAACGTGTTCGTTTTGGAAATTTCGACCTGTAATATAATAAAAAATAGGTTATAGTAAGTATTAAAAACGTCAAAAGAAATCTCGACATCAAGTGTTTTTTCAATCAAACACATCATGTTACAAATGAATAGAAGAGATTTTCCCACTTTCTATCTACATAATATTTAGACGTAACAATTGTATCTACATAATATTTAGATGTAACTATTGTATTAAGAGATCCCTTTGTATTTGTAATATTTCTTAAGCTGACAATAGCGCCATCTCTCCATGTTCTAGGTACTACCTATAACATCGAGTGTAATACCTTTACAACTATCCAACAATTGATAACAAAGAAACTAAACATTTATTATACTTTTTATTATTTAAGCATTGAACTGGTAGACTTTTATAACTAAAGAAATTGTTACCAAGAAAAAAATTACTTGAGTTAGAACCTCCCGAGCGAGTTTTCTCCTAATAATTGTTCTCATCTAATAAGTGTTTCTTAAGCTGACGTCATCAGCGCTATCTTTATGTTTTGGTTCTACTAATTACAACGTCGATTGAAATGCTTTTAAAGGTATGGAACAATCAATAAATTTACATAGATATAAGCTTTATAATGTCCCTAAGCCCCGGTATTAGCTTAGAACCCTATCTCCCCTGTATTTCCCTATAGTTGAAAACACCTTAAGGTGAAAGGATTATATAACTTCTACTCGAGGCCAATATAATTTGGTAAGTGGGTGAGATATTATACATTTATGATCATAAGTTATCTTTATTGCACTATAGTTGTATTACTTTGTTGAATTTTTGCGAACGTAATCATGAACAGATTAATTAAATTAAAAACTTGATATGAAATTAAATATTCATTAAAAAATATAATCGCGCCAGTTTGTTTTTAATTTTTGTGAGGCGTCTCATGTCAAACAATTATCAGAATCAGATCTTTATGCCTGCAAGGACAACTCAAAATCTTAATAATTTGTTGTAGTTTCTTTAAATCTAATTAACACATTTATTTCTGTGTCTGGTGGTTGAACTTGTATAGATATAATCATGTATATTAATCCATGTTTTGTGGCCTCTAATCAGTTTTTAATTCTACTCATCACTAGATGGCATGAAGAGAACAATACTGGTATAGTAACGCCATCTTTAAGATAACAGAAAAACTGCATGGAACTGCAATCTTTTTAAAATTTGTTTACAATATATTAATTGCTTAGCTCAACTGTTAACTATTTGATTTTTAGCGGGCACATATTACGACACCTAGTTTTTGTCTGTTAATTATGAAAGAAATAAATTGTTAAACAGCGTATGTGTTTGTAAACATGCAACTATTGGCTAATGACATAGCGGGAGTGGTATCCTTACACGATTTTTTAAGTCAATAAATTCTCTAAGTTTATTAAAGTTTAGTGGAAGAGATCTTTAATTAATTATCACCTTTCTAATTATAGATTAATAAATATATTTACTCTCGTTTTCAACTTTTTATTACATACATTAAAAGGCTGGCAAAAGTAAAGCTAAATGAGACATTAATTAACACCTAAAAAATATAACAAAAACATTTGATATTAACAAAGAGTTCGCTATGTTATTGGTAACGCCATGGCGAATAGCCAACAGCAAATATTGGCAGGAGTGGGAAACGTCACCAGTGGTTTTGGTTGTCTTGTTAAATTTTTTGTCGTGGTAGATATTAGTTTGTTGTAATAGTGAATTAGTAACCACTAAGTGTCTGTGAAAAAGCACGACTGTTGTCAAGTGTAACAAAACATTGAAAAGTGTCTTTTCACGCTTTGTCAAGATGTCCACTCAAAGGTTTCAGTAAAACCACACACCTATACTGAGACCTAGTGGAAAGGAGTACTTAACTATTCATTAACCATCCGTTGGTCATCTATTATTACGACCGTTTGGTGCAACGGTAGAGATCCTGCCTTTCGCATCGACGGTTCTGGGTTCGAATCCCGTAAAGGGCAGATGTTTGTGTGCTGAATACGAGCATTTGCACCTGAGTCATGGAGATTAATGTATCATATATGTATGTCTATCCGTTAACCTAGTATTCATAACACAAGCCTTATAGTGCTTACTTTGGGCTAGGTTAATTGGTATGAATATAAGGATTATTATGATTCATAAATCAATTCTAATCTTTATTCATCATGATCTCATTAAGAAATTACGGAATACGAGGCTGTATAGGTTTTGTAGCTTTTGCTTTTCCATATGGAAAAACTTAATAAAAAAGGTATAAAGCTCAGCTACTGAATCAGTGATGTCATATCTACCAACTTTTTGGTAGATCTACCAATTTTCACTTCAGTCTACCTATCTACCACCTTAGACCTAAAAACTACCTATTTTTTTAATTAGTTTGACATATCAACCCTTTGAATTATTTTTATATCGACGAGCGACGTTGCGATGTGTTGCGTGAGCCATGCGACGATGCGTCAAGCATACATAGAGTCCAGGCTATAAACCACAAAAAAAACGTCAGCAACAGCTCGTCGTTCGCGCCATTTCGCGCCCATAGACATTATTATACTATTCTGTGGCCTATTCCCGGTTGGTTTGTTGCGGAATCAATGATGAATCTTTGCTCCTGTTTTGTGTTGTTTTGTTGTTAAAAGTAAATAGCTACGTATTAACAGTGCTGATTGATGGATTCTGACAGCAGAGAAAGCGATGCACAGAGTGCTAGGCGTTCCTAGCCTACGTGCATCGCCACGCCACACATCGCCACGTACTCCGCCACGAAAAGCTGGAAAAAGGCACTATGACCAAAAATATCCGAAATTATGGAAGAAAGACAAGGAATTTGCAGGTTGGCTTCAAGAAAGTACCAAGGGTGAAGGATATTTCTATTGCAATTATGTAGGTGTGATCTTAAGTGTGCTGGTGGAAGATTTAAAGTTTTTAAATAAAAATATGTATAATTTCCTAAAATAAACATTTTAAGAACAGTTCATGCATTTTTAATCTTGAAAAATCTCTAAATTGAGGTGGTAGATCTACCAATTTTGCATTTTACATTCTACCAACTTCTACCAACATTTGGCACATAATCTACAATTTTCTAAAATTCGGGTTGGCAACACTGTACTGAATTGCCAACCGTTGATTACAAACAAAGTTCAAATACGTAGTTTACGTTTTGTTTAATTCCTTTTCTAATATTGACGTGTTTAATTTCAAGTAAAGACAATGGCAGAGTTTGTAACTCCCGTTAAGAAAAGTAAAGTTCCCGACAAAACTGAAACTATTAATATACCACCGTCCCCTTTTTTAAACCGACTTGGTTACGGCACAGGTACTTCTTTAATTTTTAATTCCTAACAAAACCAATGAATAATTTCAATAGTTAAAAACTACCATTGATGTATAATACAAAAACTTGAACACAATTTATAATTATCAATTTTTAAGGTGTCAATGTAATGCAGCTTGTGCGATCGCCTCGCGCTGGTCAAATTCGATCACCATGGGCCCTGAAAATGCTCAATAAACGTGTGAAACCTTGCAAAGTGTACTCCAAGCGCTTGGAAGTGGAGGCGGAGTTGCTTCAACGTATGTCCCATCCAAACATAGTCGGATTCAGAGCATTCAGTAAAACTAAGATTCTATATTTAGGGATGGAAGCTTGTGATTTATCTCTAGGAGATATGATTGAAAAAAGAGTTGAGGATGACCCGGAGCCCTTTGCTCCTAAACAGATTTTAAAGGTAAACTTTATAATATGCTGAATTTTTTTATCTAGTAATTTTACTGTTATTATAGGGGAACTTCATCGACAATTAGAAAATACCAAAGAATACCATACCAGTATCAAAGGTGAAAATAATACTAGTATTATACTATATCTAGATGCAGATGGAGCTATCTTGTCAGATGCAATCCCTATAAGGTTATATGTGTGTGATGAGAATAAATATTTTTGCCCCCGAGTCATGGTTGTAAGTTTGTATCCATAGTGCAAGCTCCTGCATAGTTTAAGACTAAATAATAAGTGCAAGTTTGACACTAATTGATTTAATACTTCAGTATATTAAAAATAACAACACTTTTTATCTGCTTTAATGACTGTCTACAATAATGTTGATAAAATACTTATTTGAATTAATGGTTAAACCATCCAATGTAGCAAGACGAAGAAATATTCAATATTATTTGGATTTCAGGTAGCTTTAGATATTTCCAGTGCACTAGACTACCTGCACACTAAGATGCAGATCTTACACGGGGATATGAAGTCATATAATGTACTTGTAAATGGTGACTTTGTAATATGCAAACTCTGTGACTTTGGTGTCACCGTTCCGCTGGACGAGAATGGAGTTTTTGACAAGGAAAAGGCTGGAAAAGCTGTTTATTATGGTAAGTTTTTTAAAAACCTGTATTCAATTACAAACCAAGCATGTTCTTATTGTTAGATAAATTTTTTCCTGTGTAAACAGCTCTTATCCGCAGTAGTCCAACAAACGCATGAGCAGTTAACCTTTTTAATATGAAAAAGTATAATTATAGTTTAATTATGATGATTATTATTATTATATGTGAATTTTTGGCTGTGTACCTACAAAGAATTTAAAGGTAATGTACAGTTTGTGCACCTTTTTTATGATAAATAGTGAAAGAAGATTTTTTTTATGATAAATAGTAAACCAAATTAGTTTAATAATCTAGCAACTAAAAAGTGATATGAGTACACGCAGTGTGATTAATTATAAATGACAAACTATACATAAAATTACCTAAATTAACGAATATGGCATACACTGCTTATATCACAGAAAAGCTTTAAAATCACACCGGTGTTTTTGCTGCTGGATCATATAAGTTCTGCTGTTCATTTTGTGAAGATCAGACTTGGCTTGTGATAATAAGCTGGTTGTTTTAATCAGTACTTTTTTAAATCTGTCTAGGAAAAACTTGGATTTTATTTAATTTATTGCATTTACATAATGTCATATTTTTATAAAATATGAAATACGCCTCTAAGTCCTTAGGTGGGATTTGAACCCTGGACCTTTCGTTGCGTCTCTACCTCAGCAGTCAAAGCACTCACCCAGATAGTGAAAAGTTGTCGGTTTGAATTCCACCTGAGGGCTCAGAGACGTAGTTGCTTTTTACAGGCATATTTTATATCTTTTAGGGGAAACTTGTTAAAGATTTTCAATTTGTTTGTTGGGATACTGAAGAAAGACTTCTGTGCTGATCATTAAAGTTTACCTTGCACTCCACTTGCACTTCAATGATATTAGAACTTTGATTACGACGATACAGTGAATTTTTTTGGTTCAGGCACTGAAGCATGGAGTGCACCCGAGGTCATTCACGGAGGTGTGATAACTAGCAAGACAGACATTTGGCCACTCGGCCTCACTCTGTGGGAGATGATGGCCCTGTTTCCACCACATACGCAACCCGATGACACTATCGATGAAAGTCTTGAAGTGACGGTTGATTCAATTAATAGTGAAGAAGACTACTTCTCTGATAAATATGGTATGAATCATTAACTTTTTACAGATTTCTTTTGAACTTTGTGTGTGTCTTGTAGTTACAGTTAAAGTAAATTTTATCTCATGTTAGTATATTAAGCTCCTTCAATTTGAATAATTACTTTATCCTCAATTTCAGAATTTACATTTCATTTTTATTACTGATTGGTTTATTATTCCAATAAAGAAAGAAGATATCAAACTAAAATTTATATGCTAAAAACATATACCTGACTACACAATGTAAATATTCGTATGACTTCCTGAGAAGAGTTCACTTTATACTTATCATAGCTTAATTTGTAATACAACCTCCATGATTAAGTGGCTCGGATAACAGCTTTCTTGGTTACTCACTCCGAGGTCCCAGGTTCGATTTCCTGTGGGGTAATGTAGTAAATGATTCTTTCTGTATTGACTCGGATCTCTGTTATGTTATTATATGGTAAACAAATAAATAATCTATTACAGGGACCCGTCCACTAGTGCCAGCCAACATATCTGAGAAAACGTATGCACACCCGCTAGCTATTTTCTACTGCTGTACGGAGACCATGCCCACTTCCAGGCCGACTGCTGCCCACCTGGTTACCGCAGCTAAGGATATGTTGGAACAGTGCGGTGACTAACAGTCTCTTTATTACTTTCTAACGTTATTGTGGCATCGTACTTACATGGAAAAAAGTAATATTACTTTAAAGTATTCACTGATAGATTTTCGTTTTTCTTACTATCGTAGAGTATTTATTTTAAATCTCAATTGTTTCAAGACATAATTATATTAATATCAGTGAAATGCAATGTTTTACTTATTATGTAATGCGCTTATTGAAAATAGGATTACTATATGGAACGTGAAATATCAAGGCAAAAAACTTATGTAATGTAAAATGGTAAAATGTGCAACAGTTATAATTTTATTGTATAGGTTTTTAAAATGCTATTAAGTATACTGAAACAATTTCTGAATTTTTACGCTTGACACAGATCTATAACAAATCCAGTATTATAGGTGATTTTTTTAAGAAATAAAATATATATATTTCCATTTAAAACAACTTTATTTTCGTAATATAAATAAAAACTCAACAAAACATTCACATATACACAGAGAACCGTTATTCGTATTATTAAGTATTTATCCTTTCCTTTTTATATATTAGTAAAACAACGGATGTTACTTATTTTATATCAATAACGCAAATAAAGAAATAAACTAAACGAACACCATGGTATTGCGAGGCTGTTTAAATTATTAATTAAACATCGAGATGCAATGGGATACAATATGGTTAATAGAGAATCTAATGACATTCCTGACAAACCAATTTATCGATCGTTCAGTTCTTTTAATATTTTCCCGAATACTGCATCACAACTCTTAACATTCTAACACACACAACAATATTACAAACTAAGTTGAGCGCTTATGATTAATTCATTAAAATGTTTTCAAACCACTTCGTTATTGATAATCTTATCAAAATGTTAGTTCACAAACAGTTTTATTATATACATATTTGAGTCCACATTAAATTTTGTGACTACTCTGAAGATGTTTAGCTCTACATAGAACAGAAAAGAGCAGAGTGGTTTATGGAAACATGATGGAATAACACGGTACTGTCTTAGTATATCTAATTAACTCAGAAGTTCTCTTTAATGTCAGCTTTCAAAGGCACTGTTTGTGAAATAAAACTAATAGTTCTTTACATGAAAATGGGTATATTTTGGATTATTTTAAAATACTAGAAAACATTGATTCGGTTCACAAGCGAATTATCAGTAAATTTTATTTATCTAATAAGATAAAATGCAACGAAAAATATTTAAAATTATATTTTGGATTGTCTATCTGTTTTTAGCCCTATTTGACGCACAAACTTTTGACATAATTGATATAATTTGCTGGCTTGTAACGGGTTTAACCTGACCACAAATGTATATTAAAAATTTGACAAATGAAATAAAGACCAATTATTTCAGGCAAATCTGAAAATAACTAAATCTACTTTCTACAATCATAAAAGAAATTACTGTAAAAAGTTACATTTTTTTTTGTAATATGTAGTGCTTGAAATATATTATTCTGTAGTTTAAAAACTAGTTGTTCAGATGTTATTTTATCACCTTTAGATTGTTATTTTGACTACGTCTACCATTTAATTATTTTTATTTTAATAATTGACACTGACTGTACCGTTATGTAAACACAGCTATCATCAGAGTACTCATAAAATTTTATGTGAATTGTATACAACAGTATATCTTAAAACTAGTATTACAACAGATTACATAGTACCTACTGTATGAAAATACACGTTCTACGAGCTAATTGTTAGTGGTTTTAGTTACAAAAATGTGATTGCGAGATTACCATTAATAATTCATAACAAAAATATGATTTTTCGTTATAATAAACGTGTTGACTAGTGTAAAATTAATGTTGCTATATAAACATTGCTTACAACATACTAACAGCACCAATTATGTAAACTCAATATTATATTCGTAAGATCTTATCTGAAAAGTGTGAAGTAGTTTATTGGAAACAGCTATTCGATCTGCAAGAGTATATTTCTGATAATTTTGACAATAATAACGCTTGGAATAATATATCTTCCCGTCAAAACTAAGGCAAAATAAGCCATATACACATGTAGTAATATAAGTTATTTGCGGGATTGCTACCATGTACCTTGTTATTGAGTTTCCGATATTTCGGCACTGTTGCAAGTGCCATGATCACAGGGCAATGATCAACAGGCTCCGTGATCATGGCACTTGCAACAGTGCCGAAATATCGGAAACTCAATAACAAGGTACATGGTAGCAATCCCGCAAATAACTTATATTACTATAATGTTAGTGACCATGAAAGTTTAAAACAATATATCATATACACATGGATTGGAAAGCAGAGTAATTATGGTTAATATTTCCATATATGTCATGGAAAGTAGTGAAATAGGAACTTACTCTGCCATTTTGATCCTATAAGAAACTAGTTTTATTCAAAATACGTTTTATATACAGTGAAATTATAAAAATAGTTTTTAGAGATGGGATCTTGTTTTAGTATTTTTTTTAGGATGAGTTTTTTAGCAACGAAAAATACTTAATCTGAATTATTTTTTCACTAGCAACACTTAAGTGTTGTCACCTGAAAAATATGAATAATTTAATGCACTTTTTTTAATTTTGTTGAATTTTTTCTGACTTTAGACAGGATAATTTTAATTTATAACAGCAACACGATCCGGGTCAGCTAGTTATATTATTATATATCATATAAATCAGCCTTGTATGATATATGTATTCTAAGCGTTATTATTTTAATAATTATTTAATTTGGTTATAACATTTGCATGAAAATTAAAACTGTGCCGTTATATATTCTATGGAATTTATGACAATATTATTAAATCTAATTTTATGTGAGGTATTTATGCATAAGGCGAATGGGTAAAGCTGAGTGATATGGCATACATATGTTAGTATTAATATACAAAATAGTATGTAAGTAAAAGTTATTTGATACGTTTAATATGTACGAGATTGTGTTGTTATGTTTGTGTCTGGTCTTCTACGTTATGACAGCGAAGACCTTTGAGATTTTTAATGTGTGAGTGTAATCCAAAATGGATTTATTCTTAGTGTTGGACATTTATTATGTATAATTATTAAATAAATACGAGTAAAAAGTAAAAAACAGTTTTTTAATTTTATTATTGGTAAAATATGAGATTTAAATCCTCATAATGTACATGTATGTAATAAATAAAAAATACAAATTATATTTGTATGTAATAATAGTTAACATGGTTTTTATTAACATTTAAAAATAACTAGTGCCTATTATATTAATATTTTTTCATATTTAATGCGATGTCCAAATAAAAAATGTAGGTCTGATAATTTATGGACACGGCATATGACAGATCTTTCCTTTACGAGAAATAAAATTGATGGTTTTTGTATATTTTAGCATTTTTAAAACTATCTTTAATGATAACTTATTTTAATAGAAAAATACTAGAAAAAACCAACTTAGGTCACAAGTAATTCTCTAATCCACTGTTCTCCCAGTTGAGCTACTGTGCCTTGTAAACATAGCGGAGAGCAGTAGACCGGACAGCTAAAGGTTGAGGGTTCGATAACTTCTAGCGTTTTGCTATTAAAATGTATCATATGAAAAATATAACATTCTACAAAGAACAAATTGCACTAAATTAATGGTATTCGACAGTGCAAAGTTAAATTTTATGTAAGATTGTACTTATTATATTAATCAAATAGTGTACTGAAATGATGTAAAAATTAAAAAAGTTCTTTTAAAAGTCATATTAAAAATAATACTTCTAAAGATAACTAAAAATTGATTTTATAATAAACGTGATGATCTGGTGTAAAATAAAGAAATTAACGCCATCTATTCGGTTAAATGGCAAGTGTATGCAATTTACTGTAAGTCGTAGACTTGTTGAAATGCCTATCAAAATTGGCAAAGGTTGTGTGTGGTCATAGGAAGTCGACGACGTGATGATTAGTTAATTCATAGGCTTGCGATTTTAGTTGTAAAGCAAACCTCCACAATGGCCGAAAATAGGATGGGTGACCAAACATTTGTCATCTCTCTTAACTATACCAATGTTTAAAAGTTTTATCAAAAAATATGAAAGACGCATTAATGAGAATCTACGAAAAATTGCAATTCATATACGGGGTGTATCTCTATTAAGATAGACCTAGTGATTCTCTGCTTCTGGACTTCCGTTTACCCATTTTTTTTGGAACACCTGTATATGTGGACGAACAATGTTAAAATAAATAGTTACACAGTTTTTTTTTATTCTACTGCGACTAAAAATGTTCGGTATAAATAAAAGATACCGTAGGAAATGTATCATAACTCCCACACCGATGACCCAGTACTGGTCGAAGTGTTAACGACTGTGGAGACAGTACGGGCCGAGTTACAATTTACATTATTTTGCATTTTCAATCCTATTTTATAAAAAAAAAAAAACTATAAAAAATCGACTGGAACCGACTTTGAATGTACGGTCCACAGCTCTTCCATTTGAGCTATTCGAGCCGTGTGAGCACCCGTAGGAATTCTCGCTTGAAAACTTAAGCCAAGTCGATTTTTTCTAATATGTTGTTATTAAAATTTACAATGACATTTAAAAGATAATTAATGGTTGGTTACCCATCCCACGGAGTTGCTTAACATCCGCATATCGCAGGCTGAACGCGGTGAATACTAATACTAATGCATTAAAAAAGTGGACAGATTTACTTTTTTATACGTTACGGCGACATTACTGCCTTCCGTTAACAAAAAGGTAGCTAAGCTTCCGATCCGTCTACAAATTACGTTTCAAATACCTGTAGTTTTTAAAATAGTTTCTAGCAAAAACGTCATTTTTTAATATTTCCCGCGTTTTTCTCTTGAAGAGGGTAGACGAATAATTAATCCACGACTACTGAGGTCATTTAGCATTTCAACTGTTTTTTGTTTCAGATAGACTATTACTATTTTTCAAATTATCATTTAAATATAATGAATCAGGTGTTGCTAAGTGAAGTTGTTGTTTGCTTAAACCGTCTTTGATATGGCGCAGCCGGTAATTAGTTAAAACTGGCATGATTTCGCCCTTTTTTAATGAAGTTTTAAGATAGAAAAGTGTGTTGTCTCCTCCTGCACAGATGTATTTCTATAATAGGTAATATAAAAAAAGAAATTTAGTGGCTAAGCGGCGTTTTAGCTATTGGACGGCAGATTATGAGACCACATTTGAAAGACGCCATTCGGCGTCATCAGGGCGCGTGGTCGAGTGCTTGCAAGTAGGCGACCACGTCGCGACGCCGAGTGGCGGCGGCGGCTTGAAGCGGCGTGTGGCCCGCGGCGTTTCGAAGGCGGCGGTCCGATCGCCTCGCCAGCAGTTTCACGCACGACAACTGCCCGAACATGGCGGCGCCGTGCAACGCCGTTTGCCCGTTCTGGAATGTGAACGAGGTCGGCTGTTGTAACTTTTTACTTAATTTGGTGTAGAAATAATACGACAAACTGTTATAAAAGTATGTTCTTAACATGCTGTGTTATTAATACTGATCTTTATAAATTAAATAACAAGTATATAAACTAGAAATAGTGACGGAAGAAACTGCTTCAACCCTGGAAGCAGGAAATCCTTAATTATTTTTTAAACAGTAAATAAATCATGTTTCCTACGTGCTATAAATTCCATACATGTTTTCTAATAATACCATTTTTTGCCTATTGCAAAGTACTCGCCCTTTTAAAAGAAGAAAAATAATAAAAAAAGCAGGAATATCTACAGCTACAGATAATTAAAACTTAATGAGTGTATTTTTAAATAAATACATACATAAGTGAAATTGGTTAATTAATAAATCGTGTTGCTTGTTCTTAATGAGGTGGGCGCTAATAACTGTGACACAGTCTCCGACTACTTTAGTTGTTAACGCAAAAATGTTTCTGTACCTATGTCATGATTGTAGATAAATAAATAAAAAGATTCCAAACCAGAAAAAGTCTTATATAATATACAGGGCCATTTTATAAACACCATCCAAATTTATATATTATATTCTTTGAAGAAAGTAACGAAACAAGATTTTTTTCTTTTAATATCACTCAGTACTAAAATATTAAGTTAAGCCTACACAAAGTTATCCGAGGAAAACTACCGATTGCTGTCACAGTCACGCTACGCACGGTGTTGTAGCAGATGATTACACGACCCCCGCCCAGCCCCCCCGTATATCATTGATACATTACAATGATTTTCATAACTTGCAAATTTGAACGAAAAAAAAATAGGAACGTCAAATTGAAGATGAGATATGTTGATTTGTTCTTTGATTATAACAATATTAATCGATAACACTTTTAATAAATAAAAAATTAACATAAAAGTAAGCCACACCTTATGCACTTACGTCGCATTTTTTAAAATTTAATCAACTTATGTACAATAATTGGTTGGAATAAAGCAAAGGGTGTTTCTTAACCACATAATCTAAAAAAACACAGGGATCGCAAAGGCAATTCGAAAATCGCAAAAAAAAAAGTAGTGCCAAAACCTTAGTACATACCTACCTAAGTTATTTTTGTCTATTTTACACGATAGGATAAAGAAATGTATAATTAATAGTTCTAAAAATATTTTTGTGAAAAATTTCACAAGTCTTAGCCGCCCTGCACACATTTTGCTTTTCTCCAACAAAATAATTAATTAAAAATCCAAACAAAATACACTTACATGAAGTTTGAAAACAATCACTTTACCTTAAAGTGTAGGTAATTTCTCTCTAAACAGTCTTGCACGTTTATGAACATTGTCTTTAATTGTATTACTTGTTTTTTCACTTTGTCACTTCGTTAAATGCATATTTAAGTTCTCGAGGCTTTGGGCCTTCTTCACATAAACCCGTCGCTCAATTTCGCCCTCGATTTCAATTGCAAGTGTGAACACATTTCGTTAGGTAGATAATTATGCGACGTAAATGCGTGAACGCAACATTGTACATCGCGGAAAGTCCGCGGGTGACTGATTTCATTGCGCCGATGTCGTTACAACTTGCGCGCGCAGCTCGGTGGGGCGCTTCGGGCGGTCGGTCGTTCAACTGTAAGTACCTATTTTGCCAGTAACCAGCTGTTGTAATAATACGCTCGGACAAAATTTTTTTTTGCGGAAATTTTACCTCCCAATTTTTTTTCATAAATGAAGTGTTTGAATGATATCTTATGACTAGAAAAAATTTGGATGGTGTTTATATAATGACCCTGTATAACCGAGATTTTTTTATAACCGGTTATCAAGACCTAGTAACTAAAATGTGTAAAAGATTTTCATCCATTGGCAAGTCTTGTGGCTTACTGTATGGATATTAAAAAGGTGATTATAATAAAATTTAAAGTACCGGCAATAGCCCCAGGTTGGGGTCGTACTTCAGTAGCTCAGCCACGACGGCCGCGTGGCCTTTATGGGCAGCCTTGAACAGCGGCGTTGCTCCATCCTGCAATAACAAAATGTCTCACGTTAATGTATAGTTACTCAATTATTTGCATTTGAACAATCCCTGATTGTCTAAGTAAATTCAAGGTTGTGGTTTTGTAAATAAAACCACTTAGTACACAACAGCTTTATACGGATTATTAAAAGCTATAAAAATGTTTCGGCATATACGTTTGTCCCCAAACAATACGTTAGCGTAATGTAAAAATATGCAGCGCCATCTAACGTAATCCATAGCAACTATACTTAACACACACATTATGATTGTAATACAGTTGGTGTTATAGATGTACATATAGTTAAATATTTCCAAAGTGGTTAAAAATATTCGAGCAGTCAATCATATATCGAAGTCATGGCTGAGACATTGTAGACCTAGGCACAATGCTTGATGGCCTTAGTGGAGCTTCTTAGTGGGTCTCAAAATAAACATGGACAAGACGAAAATTATGTCAAGTGTCCGCGTTGTACCCACTCCACCGAAGGTTGGAAACTCTACACTCGAAGTTGTTGACGATTATGGACACCTGAGACAAACTGTCTCATTAGGCAGGTCTAACCTCGTGAAAGAAGTCAATCGTCGAACCTAACTCGGCTGGGCAGCGTTCAGGAAGACATCTTCTCGTCCAAGTTACCGCAACGACTTAAAGACTAAAGTCTTTGAACAGTTGCCAGTGACGACGTACAGAACGGAGACGTAGTCCTTTAGTATGTAACTAACAAGAAGGCTCAAAGTCACCCAAAATGCGATGGAACGTGCTCTGCTCAGAGTTTTCCTACGTGATCGAATCAGATATGAAGAAATCTGTAGGAGAACCAAAGTAATCGACATAGCCCGTAGAGTTACCAAACTTAAGTGGCAGTGGTCACCACATAGCTCGTAGAGTTGATGGTTGTTGGGGGTAAAGTTCTCGAGTGGCGACCATGGACCGGAAGACGAAGCGTAGGCAGGCAAGCCACTCGGTGGATCCTTGGAGAGGTCCAGCAGTGGACGTCACTTAGCTGAGACGACGAACCAAAAAAACGAGCTTGCTTTAGAGCACACGACAGAAGTTACGTATCGTATATATGGATATACTTTCTATCTTAACTAACTTATAACTCACTCGCCCGATTAGACTTTTCGTAACGCTCTCGTCACCTATTCACCAGCTTACTCCCCAAGTAAAGCGTGCGTATAGAAGTTTTACTTTAAAAGCTATATTAACGAACTCTATATCTTTCCGATGATACGTAAAGTCGTCGTTCCCAGCTGCATCTAGCGAGCGGCGTGGCGCCGTCCAACCTCCTGCTCCGTCCCTAGTTCCTAACCTGCCTCAACGCGTCGACCCTGGCCCCGGCCCTGAGCAGCGCCCTGGCGGCGTGGTCGTGCCCGCATTGCGCCGCGATCCACAGCGGCGTAGCGCCGTCCAGCCGCGCCGCGTCCAAAACAGCGCCGTGCGACGCCAGTATGCGACACACTTCCTCGTGCCCGTTCTGTGCCGCAATAAACAGAGGGCTCGCCTTGTCCTGCGAAACACAATACACTTTCTTAATAATATCTCATTGCATACGTTTCCGAAAAAACATTCGACCCATCCTATGCCACGGGCGTCAATAGGCGTCGGAGAATTCTTCTTTTGGGCTAAAATAGCGAAGACTGCCGTTTTAGAGTTGCTTATTCCAGCTATTACAGAATTTTAATTCAAAGATATTAAATTTTAAGAATGCCGATCCGGGTATTGTTCTATCTACATATAAACGCCAATTTCATCCGTAATATTTTTTTTAATACAAAGGTAACTAAACTCATTTGAACAATGTGAATAAAAATGAAAAGTTTTAGTTTATTGATTCGCGCAGAGAAATTAATAACAAAACAGTGAAAAGAAATGATAAATTTTAATTTAAAGATTGCCGTATCAAATAAATAATTTCATCTAGTTGTTATTAACATCTAATCTTGCAAGTTTATTTCAACACAGTATTCAATAAGCTAAGCCAGAATATAAATCGTATAAAATTTTACTATTGTTGTCTTGTTGCACTGGTTTTTTTCTGATTACTAAATCAGTAATCAGA
Organism: Calamotropha paludella; assembly: GCA_927399485.1. Classification (NCBI taxonomy): domain Eukaryota; kingdom Metazoa; phylum Arthropoda; class Insecta; order Lepidoptera; family Crambidae; genus Calamotropha; species Calamotropha paludella. The sequence goes on along the minus strand of OV656811.1, from coordinate 27,334,977 downwards.
AAAAACCAGTTCTTGAACCTACCGCACCACAATTGGTGGATCTCAAAAACTAAGCATGAAATAACAACTCAACGTGTTATCTTTCCGAATCACTGGCGAAATAAACAACACTGCTGATTTTTAATAACAATAGCAAACAACTCACCTTTACTCTTACTCCATTAATTGCATTCATATTAAATTTGACTGTGAGAAAAACACCTACACGTACCGTGGACGCCAATCGGCGTTCATAATACGCGACTCAATATTCCCGACGTTATCAGTTTTGACTATGTAATTAATAAAGCATTGAATATTATAGCAACGTAGAGAATCCTCTTTAACCAGTATGTACAAATATTTTTTCCATATGTACGAACTGACAATATATTTTAATTAATTTCTTCTTAATTTAATTCGTACTCAATCAGCACAAACGTTTTACAGAGAATAAACCCTGTTTATATCGCTAATAAAAAAAAACGATTTCCTTATAGATAATATACTACAAAAATTCTATAGCACATTTTAACATAAGAACAGGAATCTCTTAACAGTCAAAATAAATAACATAGATAATACCGAAAGCTGCAAGCCCCTTTTCCATAAAATAAAATTCTCTTTCTATCTTGTATATACATTTTCGAAATTGCAAATTTGTCAGAGAACACAATATACTAAAAGCAAAGATGGCCAGTCTTACGTCACAAAAATAAGCCAACAAAAATAAGTCTATAAAAATCTATAATAAATTGCCAGGCAAATTAATAAATGAAGAAAAAACAAATTATTTAACAAAAGCTTAAAAATATCTCAAAGAATACTTCAGTAATAAAACAACCGCCTAAGGATGTATAAAAACATACATAAATATACACAAACAGAATGCACCTATAATTATGTATAAATTTATATTTTATTCACTAATTTGGTATAAGCATATTTTTATGCAAAATAATAATAAAACGTTCTCTCCTCCCTCAATTCCTTTATCCTGCTGAGTTCATAATGTTCTTTCTATAAATTTAAACCTATGTATTGACTTTATGGGATGTCCTCGTCCTTTTTAGGGTTCCGTACCTCGAAAGGAATAAACGGAACCCTTATAGGATCACTATGTTGTCTGTCAAGCCAAGACCCCTTTTCTCAGGAACGCGTGGAGGTATCAAGTTGGAATTTATATCAAATACTCGGGTCTACTGTCCCTTGGAGCTGTGAAAAAACTTCTCAGCCAACGCAATCAAAAGATACACCCGTTGATGCCCCAAATTTCCGCAAATTTTCGACACTAGCAAGTCTTATAGCACTGATAAAGGAAAAATTGCGAAAACCGTAAATATTTAGTTACCTTATATAATAAAAATGGTTTGTGCGGAACGCTCGATACGCGAGTCCGACTCGCACTTGTTCGGTTTTTTTTCAATAGTTGGTTTCTACTTTCAATCGCATATATTAACTTTATTATCTACTGGGCTAACAAAAACAATGGTTTAAGGACTTTTCGACCCCTGTAATCCCACTAAATTACGTGATTATGTATTCGTTTATGAAAGTAAATCAAATGAATACTAATTCTACACATTACAAACTAAAAGATATTTGTATAATACTGACCTTCATGCAAGCGTTCACATCGGCGCCGCGACGCAGCAGCTCTTCGACTACGGGCAAGTGCCCGCACTGGCACGCTACGAATAGTGGCGTACCTCCATCCTACATGGAGCCGATAAAATAAACGTTAAATATTAAATGAAAAAATATCCAAATTTTCTATAACTAATTTTTATTTCTTGAAATCAAAAACATTTCTTAAAGAATATTTAGAAGTGAACAATGGCGTCAAGACTTTGACAGACAGACTAGAAAGACTAGACAGAGTAGGAAGTAATTGAGATTGCCTAAATTAAGCACACAATGCCTGTTTTTAATTAAAAACTATACTTAAATTTACCCTGCCTTTCGCACAGACCGACGGTCCTGTGTTCGATCCCCGAAAAGGGCAGATGTTTGTGTGATGAATACGAGCATTTATACCAGAGTGTAAGGTATGACTATAAATATTAAATATCTATGTATCATATATGAATGTCTACCCGATACGCTAGTATCCATAACACAAGCCTTACAGTGCCAACCGTGCCACATATTTATCTGGTCCGGCGGAAAAAATGAGAACTACAATTCGCCCATAGATTTGGACATTACTATGACACTTGTTCACCATTAGCGACACTACCGATGGAACAGTAAAGTTTGTCATAAAGTACTTTGGGTGTGAATGTTGTATCATTATTATATGTATTGTAATTTCGGTACCGTGCTTGGCGCGTCGATTTGTGCGCCCGAGTCTAGAAGCAGCCGCGCAATGTCCAGGAACCCACCCTGTGCAGCGAAGAACAACGCACTCGTTCCTGTCTGGCGGGGTCACATCATCAGCTTACATACCACACGTAAACAAGTTACAAGATTTAAAATCTTATAGAAATATGACATTGTGAATACGCTAAATTGGCTTATTGGGCATTCTGGAACAGAACAAAGTGTTCCAGAATGCTCAATAACCAGCTAGTTATACTTACGATTAAATAAAGCATTTAACAAACAAACGGGCGTACAATTCTTTTAATTACGATCCTCAACCGTTTGGTGCAACGGTATGGATCCTGCTATTCGCACCGAATGTCCTAGGATCGAGTCCCGAAAAAGGTAGATGTTTGTGTGATAAACAGGAGCATTTGTACCTGAGTCATGATTATTTATATGTATTTCTGTAATTATTAGATACATATCTACGTATCGTAAATGTATGTCTATCTACTTAAAACAGATACTTGTTGACTTGGTTGTAATAATAGTAGTTTATGATACTGTTGCATAATAAGGGTTCTTATAACACGAGTGTGTTTTAAAAAAACGAGCCGTAGGCGAGTTTTTTTATAGTATCACACGAGTGTTATAAGACCAAGTTATGTACAGTGTCATACACTACTTTATCTACTCTCATACTATATTACGTAAAACAATATTGCAAATAAAACGCTGAATATAACAACAAATTTTTAAATGTCAAATGTTGGCGCCAAGGTGCAAATATCGATTGCGCATGCGTGTTGCGTCGTCACGGACTCGTTCATTGAAACCTTTTTAAAGTAGAGGTTCAACCTCCTTGGTCCAGATGGAGGTTGTATAGGTGTATCGTTATGATAAAAAAGTTATATTATGTTACAGGTGTCCATACAAGACCTGTATCGTAATGAAACTTTTTTTTTATTATTTTTGGCCTGTACGTAATGTTTGTCATAAGCATTTTGTTTTCAGTTTTAGAATCTTTGTATTATAGTATTAGAGTAGATAAACGATTTAATGAAACCCAGAACACAGTGATTGTGATAACAGAATCATTTTGTTTTTTTTTGTGGATTATTTATGGTGACGTATAATATTGTAAATGTCGTTACTTCTGTTAAAGCTGACGAGTTTCTTGCGCCCATTCTTGTCAATTAAAAGACGTCTTGAATGGGTGGTAGCTAAAAATGTTGGACGATTCAGAACAACTTATTTTTAAGTGCATTTGTATAAAGTTATTTTCATTATCTGTTACCTTAGCCTAACAAATGTGTTACAGTGCTTACTTTGTACTATGGTAATTGGTGTGAATGTAAGAAATATTATAGTTATTATTGTTTTAAAAATTTGTAACATACCGTCCTACAACAGGCGGGGTCGGCTCCCTGTGCTAGCAGTTCTCGTACGCACTCCGTATGACCCATCGCCGCAGACAGAATCAGCGGCGTTGTACCATCCTGAAACATCGTGAAGACATTGGTAATAAAATAATAAGAGATATAGACACTTTTTTGTTAAGGACTACCAACATAAACATATGACGGATGTTAAACTTAGATTTGAAATTTGTAAATACAACAAGAATGATAATAATTGGAATAAAACACTTTTTTACGGATTTTGCGCATAATTTATTTTATATTTAATCCTGACGTTTCGACTCCTTTACAGGAGCCGTGATCACAGGATGACTAAGGTAATGGTTGTCATATATTTTGGCCCGAGTTTTGTAAAAAAGCTGTCTTTATTGGATTTTTATTCCGTTGTTTTCCAATATTTTTGAAAGAAATATATACAGCTCTTAATAATGATCCCCGACTCGATGAGATAGAAAGGAATTTTTAGTTGTATGAAACTCATTAAATATATAGTTAAAAAACATCTAAATTTATATTGCTGTAAAACCTGTGTGACAGATTTATTTATTTATTTATTACAATGTCCTTACATGCTAACAGATGTTACCATCCAAAACGCTTATAAGTTAGAGTAGCTAATTAATGATAAAATGTTTTACATAAAAAGAAAACCATGCCATGCCAATTCGGTGTTACAATTATAAATTTAAAAATGTCAATAAAATAATAAAATATAATAACCAATGTCAATTTTCATACATAATAAATAAATCAAATAAGATGCACTAGTCAAATATTGTGGGTTATAAATTTTGTTGCGCATAATAGCAAAGTAAAATAATAAGAGCTGTATGAACCGCCTGGTTCTTAATGTATCTATATCCACCATGGCTAACACGAAGAGAGACGTGTATAAATATGGGTAAAAACCAACGAGCAAATTTCCTCTGTACCCTCTCCACAATAAGAGAATACTTTGCCTCATATGGATCCCAAATAATTGCACCGAATTCGAGCTTGCTTCTAACATAGGCATTATAAAGCACTATTGCAACACTCGGATCCTCAAACTGCGAAGAGATCCTCATAATAAAACCTAAAGTTTTATTTGCAGCTTTACAAATTTTCACCACATGTTTGTGGAAATTTAATTGGGAGTCAATTATTAAACCTATATCGCGGATGTCACTTACCCTTTCCATGGGCACGTCGTCTAGCTTATATTTATAGTAAAGAGGATGTCGCTTTCGCGTATACGTCATTATTTTACACTTTGTGCTATTAAACGGAAGGTGATTAAGCCTACTCCAATCTGCAACTGCACATATATCAGCCTGTAGCGCTACAGAATCAGTCACGGAACCAATTCCTAAACACAATTTGAGGTCGTCTGCAAACAGGAGACATTTTGCATATTTAACACAATTAGGCAGATCATTGATGAAGATGAGAAAGAGTATTGGTCCTAAGGTACTACCTTGACTTACTCCGGATCTTGTATAGTAAGTGGCTGACTCAAACCCATCCACCCTAACGAACTGACAGCGATTCTGGAGGTAGCTGGAGAAAAACTTAAGCAACTTAGATGTGAACCCCAATCTGACTAATTTTTGCAACAGTACATCATTGTCGACTAAGTCGAATGCTTTTTTAAAATCAAAGTATGCTGCATCTACTTGCCTGCCAGCATCCATTTCAGCATATGCATAATCTACATGAGTCACAAGATTGGAGGTTGTAGAATTAGCCCTACGGAAACCGTGTTGGCAGTCATGCAAAGAATTGCGAATCTGGTTATCAATGAGGCAGCTCATGATTATCTCAAAGATCTTAGCGAAGACTGACAGAACTGCTATAGGTCTAAAGTTGGAAACCTCGTTAACACCAGCATCACCTTTTGGAATGGGGTCACTCTTGTCAATTTCCATGCTTCTGGATAGACAGAGTGGCTTAATGCAAGATTGAATAGGTACAAGAGCGGTGCCACAAGTGCTAAACCACAATCCTTCGCGACGAATACAGGGATACCATCAGGTCCAGCAGTTGATCTTGGTGTAAGCCGCCTTATTGCCAAAATCAAATCAGACTCATTGACTCGATCAATACAGACACAAGAGGCATCGGCACACACATCCACTGCACGGGCAGCCTCTTCAGGGCTTAAACGAGGTACCTCAGGAAGGAAAACCGAACTGAAATGTTCTGCAAAAGCGTCCGCTGCGGCCTGACCCACCACTTGCTCCCCATGATGCAAATACGGACCAACAGGTCTGCGGGCCTTTTTCTTGTCATTAACATATGTCCAAAATTGAACAGGGTCATCAATAATATTCTTTTGCGTCAGATTTAGGTGCTGCTTATAAGCATTGTCAATTAAGTTTTTTACGAGCCATCTATAATATCTAAACATTTCTTTGTTAAATTCCTTTCCTTCTACTTTATAACGTTTTAAAAGATAGACAAACGGACACGTGAATGACAGCAATAGGGTTTCGTTTGAAACCTAAAGATATTATATTTAGTTCTTACACTTCCGCGCACATTACACATCAGAATAAAACTTTACAGGATCACAGGATTCATTCATCATCCTGTGATCACGGCTCCTGTAAAGGAGTCGAAACGTCAGGATTAAATATAAAATAAAATAAAACATGCGCAAAAATCCGTAAAAAAGTATTTTATTCTAAAGATATTAATTTTAATAATATGTTGTAAGGGAAATATTGATCCACATTAAACGAATTTTGATTGTATACGGATTTATACTATTTCATTGAAAAAAAAAATCGTAAATAATACATTACATGTTAAGATAAAAAAAGATTGCGGTTGTGATCCTTAAGGTATAGACATACTGTAGATCGCTTAAAGTTATACAATTTTCTCTTTTTCCATTTCGATAGCGGAACCGATGAGTAAGTTGTGCCGAATTAACTCTATTCCGTAATAGGTACATTATTATGATCTATTTAAAAAGGTTTTTATAGCGCCTAAAAATATGTATTCGACAACCGTTTGGTGCAACGGTAGCGATCCTGACTTCCGCATCGATGGTCCTGGGTTCGATCCCGGAAGGGGCAGATGTTTGTGTGATGAATATGAACATTTGTACCTGAGTCATGGATATTTATATATAATTCTATAAATATAACATGTCTATGTATGATATATGTATGTCTATCCGTTACCTTAGTATCCATAACACAAGCCTTTATATAGTGTTTACTTTGGGCTAGGCTAATTGGTGTGAATGTAAGAAATATTATTATTATTATTATAAATATTTGAAATTAACGGATTTAGAACCTTCTGGAAAAATACTCTAACTTATAATGGAAACTGTATCAAAACCGTTGCGTGGTTAAGATGAAGTTAACGGATAAACAGGCTTACCAAAACAGCAATTTTGCTTTATACTATTTAGTAGACTATGCAGAGCCAGGCTGGATTCCATATTTTTTCAGTACCGGTACTGAAAGACCGGTATTCCCGGAAGTAATTAACTGCTTAAGGAAAAAATATTAAACTTACTTTATCACGAATCCGTAATATATGTTCTCCTGTATAATGGCACCGGTACTGGATAAAGTATGTCAGTATGATAATATGTCAAAATTCTGAACCGGGAAATCTCGGGAGAAGGTCTACTATTTAGAAAAAGCGATTCCATGGATAGCAGAAGGTCCAGATCCACTGGTGTGTCTAAGATAGGCTATTTTATGACCTTTCATTTACACTCATTCACCAATTCAAAATAAAATTTACTGCACAATACATCTCAAAGCTTATTTTAAGTGCAGTTTCTCCGGATTGCGAGAAATAGGTTCTTTTTAATAAAACCAGTTACACCGAATTAATGACGCGACTAATTTTGTTTTCTTTTCAATATATAATCCTGACGTTTGGACTCCTTTACAGGAGTCGTGATCTCAGGATGACTATTGTAATGGACCTCATACAATTGCTACTGCGGTAATGGTCGTCAAACCTTCCAATATTTTAATCGGCACGTTTCTACATTAAATTTTACTAGACAATCGGTCGATTTAAAAAATTGTATAAGTAAACGGGCTTTAAATCTATTAAAAGCTTTTGTAACGGCGCGGATCTATAAATTGCATTGCTAGCAATAAACACATCTTGAGTGCACAGTAGCCGCTACGTGGAACCGGTCTGCGCCGGCCCATTTCTTCAGATGGATTACACCGAACGATTTAATAACATTCTGCTTGGAAACTGCTTACAACATTCATACGTCTGTCAACGCACACGCATACATTTATACGAGACCTATTCGTTGGAAGTACGATTCGTCGAATTATGCTTTTATTTTTTATTATAAAAAATATTGTCTTTAGTCTAGTCATTGTATGTTGATATTTCAATGTTTAAATATATGTCGGTGAATCATTTTCAATAAATAAATTTATTTTTTAATATTCCCGATAGATCTAGCTTAAAATGACAACAGTAAGGTTACGTAAGAACTTAGTTATAAACTTTGAGGATCTTAAGAATATAAAATGTTTTCATTCGCCGAAACGATCTTTGGGTGAAGAAAATTTCGCAAAACAATTTTAAGCTCTTTAGTAATTGGGCAAGAGTCGATTTGGGGGATCCAAATAAAACTCGCCCAAAATTTTGATCAATTTTTGCAGATCACAAGTTAGACCTCGGTTACTTTTTAGATTACTTCAAAAATAATATAAAGCATTTTCTATTTTGTTCACCAATGAAAGAAATTTTGAATAGAAATCAGTATTCCTATTCAAAATAATAATAATAACTTTGAAAGTTCTCTCTGTGCCTATTTACTTCTTTTCTCTCTCTCCTTATTCAACAACACAATGGTTCCTATATTAACTTAGCGGTTGTGTAACATACAGCCAAAATATTTCGTTGGCTAACCTCATTAGAAGTTATGTAAGTCGTTACTGTGGAAGGGAGTTGCGAACAATAAATCAATTTAGGTATCAAAGTTTTCTTGGATCAAGTGACCAGAGGTAGCGAGTTTGATTATTTTTTATTATAAATTTTGACGATCGTTCTAGATTAATTTCTATGTATTATTAATATTCATAGTAAACATTAAGGTATGTATATTTAGAAAGAAGAAAGAAAGAAAGATTGTATTGACCACACACATAAATAATTGTATACAAAACAGAGAAAAAGATAATAAAAATAATAAGAAAACATTTATGATGGCCAATCAGGACCCTGCCTCAGCATAATGCCATTACACTGTGACACGACACAGTGCATCGGCACTGGTATTCTGGCAAGGCCGTAAAAATAAAAGATTACATGTATTTACACAAACAAAAAAAAAATGAAAACAAAATTGAAAAAATAAAAAGTATAACCGGATTTAATAGAGTAACCACAGTATTTCACAAAGTCATTGCTCCCATAGTTTAAGTCAACACGAACGGTAGTCAATAAGTTCGGGAAAACAAAGAACAGCCAATGAAACTTAAAAAGCGTGTTTCTTTGAAGCTCAATCGCAGGCCAAAACTGGAAGTAAACATAAACTTGGCTAAAATTGGATTTAATGGGTTGGCTTACCAAGACTTTGTGGTTGATGGGTATTACCAAACACTGTGTTGGTTTATTTGTAAACGAGGATACACCATAGCGTTGTTTGAAGTTCACACGTCTATATGCAAATGTATGTCGACGAACTCCCGTGGTCGAATCGCTCGCATACGGGTTCTCGTGATATAGTTTTTCCGAGGTCCCGGGTAAATTTAGAAAATCGAACTTTTGTATATTAACTTGAGTCTGGCTGTTTACTTGGGTTCAGAATAATGTAATGTGTAGTTTTAAACTTTCATGTTGCTGTTTTGCCAATAACAGCCAAATTACATCAGTTGCTCCGTGATCATGGCACTTGCAACAGTGCCGAAATATCGGAAACTCAATAAAAACAAAAACAAGGTACATGGTAGAAATCCCGAATATAACTTTTATTACTATAACGTGTAGTTGTCATAAAAGTAGACGAATTCGCTCAAAATTTTATAATTTTTTTCAGATCACTTTTTTAATCGGACATCAACAGTTATTTTTATTATTTTGTTACTATAATGACTACAAATAGTTTACCCTTAACCGAGCTTGAGCTTGTATAAAAAAATACTTATTATTAATTTAAAAAAAAACGCACTAGTCGCCCCTACGATTTTTGGAAGTTCGATTTCTCTGGTCTGCACTCATCAAACCCTGATTTCCTTTCCATGGGACCACCTTTGAAATATCTTCTTTCCAACAAAAAAAGAATCATTCATAAACGACGAAGATATCCGGGAACAAACATAAAAAAAACATATATACGGTCGAATTGAGAAACCTCCTCCTTTTTAGAAGTCGGTTAAAAATGTCTGACAAGAGTTGAAGAAGCAAGAGATGTAGGTATGACAGTATCATAGAAAGTAGAAATCCGTGATTTCTTATAATATATATTTTATTGAGTTTTTAATTTAGACGATAGCTACCCATAAGCAAATTTAAAAATAGTTTATACTTATTATTTATGCCTAAGCTATTTACTTTTTTTTTTATTATTTACAGAACAGTAATATAGTCGATAAATAATCAATTACATAATAATATAACCAAACCTCGGGAGCAAATTCTCACGGTCAACATTTAATCGAACTTAAAACCAAATATGCCCACACGGCTTAATGGGTTTAAAAAAAAATTACTGTTAAGCTAACGACAGTTGGATCTTTAATTTCATTATCATATACCCTCTAATAGTATTTCAAACTCACCCTGTCTCTGGAGTCAATGTGCACCTTTCCAGTATCGAGTAGCTGTCTCAGCCGATCGCAGTCTCCCCTGAGCGCCGCTAGATGGAACTGCACGTCCGTCCTCGACTCTTTCTGGAAATGACAAAAAGATAGAATTATGTTACAGTGTTTGACCGCAATAAACTTCGAAACTACTCAACAGACTTCGATAATTTCTTTTTCATTGTGCTTCTTCGTAGCTGCTTAGTTTTAATTAATAATCAAAAAAATATTACAAATTATAATAACTGAGCCATAGCCATGCGTGGCCGGATCTGCTTGTAAATAAATAAAGATAAGAGAATGGTGTGGTATGGAAGATATAGTGATAAAGATAGAATAAGAGATGCTTAGATGGTTTGGACAATTAACAATACAAGCATATGAGGCAAATGTGCATGGAAAAGTCGGTAAAGGCAGACCAAGGCGAACTTTCAGGGACCTAATAGAGGTGTCCTCAAAAGAAGGCCAGGTCAAAAGTACCCTTAACCGTCGAGCTTGTATGAAAAGGCTGATGAGTGTTAAAGGAGCTACAGATGTATGTCGGGATCGTATAGTATGTGGAAATATGTGATATTTGCCTACCCCGTGTGTAATTTTATGTATGTGATAAACTAGGCGATGCAGTCGCTAAGCATAAAGCTACCATATATTGGAGCGGAGCGTAATACCTAAAAAAAAAAAGAATTTCGATAGGAATTTTTGCGAGTTTCAAAATTCGGTCCTAAACCTGTTGATTCGATTTCACTCAAATAATATTAAAATCGGTTAAGAACTTGTGAAGTTATGGCGTAACAGACATTGCGCCATTGAAGCTGATCCATGGGAGCTTCGCTCGCTCCGCTCCAATAAACTAGTAAAAAGGCTAATTGGTGTGAATGTAAAACAAAATATTATTTATTATACTTAAATGCAAAGGCGTTGAGTAAACGCGATCCGAGCATGGTGGTAACAGTCCTCCGGCATATTGGATTTCTTACGATCTTAGATTACGGTATCGCTCACATTCGGTCCACTGAACACGTGTATTGAAATTTATTGCTCTAATGGTATGGAACGTATGTACTTATTTCTTTAATGTGGTAAATAGTAGTGTAATGGTCATCTATGGTAGAGACGCCATGTTATATGGTTAATAAGGTGTGTGCATTTGTTTTAAATGAGAAAAGAATAATAAACCATTTGATTACAAACACTTTAATCAGTTGTTTTAATTAATTACCCAAAATTAATTAGAGCGGAGCGAGCGAAGCTCCCATGGATCAGCTTCAATGGCGTAATGTTTGTTACGCCATAACTTGCCGAGTTCTTAATCGATTTTAGTCATTTTTGTGTGGAAACGAATCAACACGTTTTGAAATTTTGAGTTTTGAAATTCCCAAAAGTAAAAAAGTTATAACCAAAGAATTTAGGTTCTATGTGATTTCGCATTAAAGAAAATTTTAAAATTTACTAAACATTATTCAATTTTATTTAATTTTTTTTTAAACTAAACCTTATTCATTTTTTTTTATTTTAGAATTACGCTCCGCTGCAATGTATGGTGTGCTAGCGAAGCTTTATGCTTAGCGACTGCATTGACCTAGTATGATAATAAGCTGAGAAAAAAGTTACTTTTTTATACAAACTGATAAACTGAAGATGAGTTGAGCATATACTATACATATGATATAAATATTAAACAAAAAGATAGTCAATTATCTTGTAACTTTTTATATCGTATAAACAGTGTGTTTGATAACAAATATGTGCGCAATTATGTGACGCAGACGTACAACTTTTAATATAATTTAAGATTTATTTTACTGCTGTGTGCAATGGCGACTTTTATAATTTTAAAATAAAGTAACTGTTATATTCATTCTATCCATACGAAAAAAGGCAAAATAAATGAGCGGATCCCAAACCTTACCTTGGCGAAACCCCATTTGTAAACGCTGACCCCATTGTAATAAAATCTATATTAAGGGCGACGAAGCCATAAATAGAACCTTCAGGCCGATTTTTCACCGGATACCGACAAAGTTAATGACCAGATTCGGATTTCACTCTTATTTCATTTCATCATATAAATCAAATTAAAATTAAAAAACCCCCAACGCAAAAAAGAAGAGCGATAATTGACATTGTACTAGCTTTTACCTGCAGCTTCGCTCGCGTTCATGTAATCTACCGATTAAAAGTTACATTTCTATCCATCTAGAATGTTTTTTCTGGATGAAAGATATCCTATGTCCCTTTCTGTACTCCTTACAATGTGTATGGAAAATTTCATGATGATTGGATGTATAGTTACGGCGTCATAGTGTTACAAACAAACAAAAAAATCACTTTGTTATGTATAATATTAGTTAGAATTTCCATTCCATTATCATACTAACTAACATAGTTTGTAGTCTTGTATAAGTGAAAAAATCAGTTAATTTAAACCTATTATGCATCTAAAATCCCTATCACAGATAACAATAGCTGATGATCTCGAATCGGCTGAACCAATTTTGATAAAACAAATCTAAGAACCTCCGCTAGAAACCCTGCTTTCAAATTAAAGAAACCTCACCCAAATCGGTTCACCCGTTTAAGAGTTATGATGCCACAGACAGACACACACAGCGGTCAAACATTTAACACCACTCTTCTTGACAACAAAGAATATTCGAAAACATAATAAAGTAGTTAAAACTAAGTAAACAACGCCCGCCGACAGTAAACGCCATTGTCCTTGCAAAACAATAGTCGAAGCAAAGTTTTTCAACTGTTCAAATATTTAAGAACCTAGATACTGAAGTTCTTTGAGTGAATCATACCTTGTTTGTCCTCTCGTGTTGTTTCATAATGATTTCCATAAACAAATATTTCTGGTCACATATTATTACTCTAATTAAATGTGGTCTAGAGAAGAATAGAATTTCTTTTGTTCAGATAAATTACACCTATTTACATGAAGTTATAGACAATTTATTATTTTTAGGTATATTATAGCGCCCGCGCGCTATTAGAACTTTTTGTTTTATAAAGTTGTTTAAAATATTATTTGAAGTTGAGGAAACAAAGTGTTTTGTTTTGTATTAATGTCATAGGAGTCATCAAGGATTACAAATATATAGTCGTAAAAGATTACAATTTAATATTATAGTTGTCGTGTTGAGCATGTCGAGTGTTGTCGTATTTTTATCTTATGTGATTCTATTAAAAGAAGTATTCAAAAATATAGTTATCATTTAAATCCCTACTCATAAGATATCCAAGCTACCTCTCACAGCCGAGTTCTGAGTCCCGCGTACGATACCTACGTAAAATTGATCTATTTCAAGTATGTAGAATGAGAATTAATTACAATAAAATAATATAATTAAATAATTGGTCAATGCCATAACGGACATGTTACATTAAGCAGCGGCCATTAGAGTTTCAGTGATTTTATTGATACGGCAATTGCAGTATCAAAAATGCTGCAGTCCCAGTATCAAAAATGTTACAGTCGCCGTATCAAATGTGCTGCTGTTGCAGTATCAAATCTTGCATTTGCAATATCTAAAAAGTTGCAGTCGCAGTATAAAATATGCTTGAATCGCCGCATATATCAATGATAGAAAAAACTTTCCACGTGCCACTCAAGTGATTAGTATCTTATTGTAAGTAGCATTAAGCCAAGTAATTCTATACTTCTACTCTCGCGAAATTGTAACGGTTGAAGAGATAATTATAACAATTTCATGTTTGCTATCGATGCTTCCATCTCCCATGCATGAGATGCAAAAAAGGTGAGATATTTCATTAGCATAATCTTGAATGCGTGCGTATAAATACTCCATCATGATACAAATCACGATATGATTAAGAAGATATTTCTATCTATATACAGTCCCCTCTTTCCCACTGGGCATTCTGGGCAAATGCCCAGGGCCCCGCGATCGATATGGGCCCCCTAGTTCCTGCCAGATCACTAAACCAATACCGACATTTATTACTGAAAACGTATTACATTACAGTAAATCCAACTTTAATTTGGGACCATATTATCGACTTGCTTATTAGTTTTTGCATGCGCGAAGCTACTCTACTTTCGCCCAAAATAAGGCTATCGAATTTCAGCATGCTTAGATAATTTTAAATATGTGAGAATCGCCCTATTTAAACTAAAGATTATCTATTCATCTATCGACTGTCAATAAAAAAAATCTGAAACCTTGTTTATCTACTTTCATTGTCTATTCTAGTAATAAAAAAAACTTCTGTCAAAGTCATAGAGGCCCATTATTCTTAAGTGCCCAGGGCCTCCAATAGGTTAAAGACGGCCCTGCCTATAAAAAATGAAAATTCTTAGAAATAACAAGATTAATCTATTGATACCTCTCCGCATATTTGCGGATTCTAAATGTGTCTACACGTCTTCGCTTAATTTATATGGCAACTGGGAAAGGGGCGTTTGGGAAAACCTAACATGAATAATACATATATTTTTAATATTTAGTTCTTAACCTTAATACTTTCTTAACCGGATAAAAGAACGTTTTATTTTGTATTTCTTTTTATAAAATTAAATTGTTTGTTTTATTTTTCATTGCATTGTATATATAAATTTTGGTGGTTAGGAACGTGCCAGATTTAAAGATTGTAAATAGCACATGTAGGACGACCTTAGTCATCCTGTGATATTAAATATTATGACTGCGCGCGATGACCTCCGAAAATACTCAACTAATATTGATGTTTTTCATTTTGCTAGATTTGTTCGGACTTAGGACGCGTAGCCGGATCATATAGAAATAAATATTTAAGGATTATCAAAAACAAAGTCCTTGATTGTGATACCTTTAAATAATATTGTGGGCCGGATTGACTATGAAAATGTTTTTTTTAGTTTCAAGCAAAAAACACCTAAACGGTCAAAGGTCAATAATAATTTTTAATTAGAATTTGGTGTACAATTTGATTAGCTTAATTTTTATAATATTATATTAATATTATGTTTTATCAAAAAATACAAAAAATTAAGCTTTGAATGTAGTTTGTTATACCTTCAATAAACTAAAATAACACAAAGTAAGTGTAAAGGGGTCGAAACGTTAGGATTAAATATAAAAATTCTCCGGTAAAACTGGTTTATTTAAATATATGTCTCCTGTTTTTGAATGATATTGTATATTTTTATGTACACAGCCATGACACTCAAGTAAAATTTGATTGCACTTTCACATTTTTATTAAGAAGAAAATATTCATAAGAGATTTCATTCTAATCACAAAACTTTATATTACGTATATTGATTTTAACAGTCAAATAAAAAATTACAGATAAAGAACAGTTAATAATGATTAATTTTTTTTTATCTGTTCGCTCTCAATCCTAATCAAGTTCGTGGGCCAAAGCAGGATCCACGATGGAACGAGCTAACCTAGAAAGTGCCTATTCACCCTCGCTTTGAAAACGGATGGGTTATAATTACTTGGAAATACAGACGCAGGGAGGGAGTTCCACTCCTTTGCTGTGCGCATTCAGGATGCTGAGAAACGCTTGGTGCGATAGGTATGAATAGTAACCAAGAAAGGGTGGTAGCCCACGGTGCGTCTGGATGTCCGACGGAAAATGACGGAAACGGGAGATGGCGGTATGGGCACACTCTCCAAAGTACATTCTGTAGAAGACCGACAGACAGGCCACTTTTCGGCAACTTTGCATATAAAGAAGCTAAAGCACTTGTGTTATGGAATTCAGAAACAACGCCGGTACCACAACACCCAGACCTGAGCCAATATAGAAAAGTTCTTTCTGGAGATCGAACCCGGGACCTTGGAGTGGCGTTGCCAAGAAAACCAATAAGCAAACCAATACAAACTTAAGTAACCAAGTTTAAAATAATCATCGTGGAGGATGAATGAAAAATTAAGAATGAACGGTGACGCAACGTCGAATGTCGTGCTTTATTTCGACATCAAACTCTGGTCCTCGCGGAAGTAGATCGAATGCCGTCATCGGATCAGAACGTCGCTGACCTCGTTACTGTCAACGGTTGGCCAATATTTGTTTACTCTTTGAGGTTCACGGACACGTTCGTCGTAAAGTTACTGATCTCAACCATTCTGGGTATACATTTTTATTTTCATTTCTTATCGTTCTTTTATGAAAAAAAATGAGTGTACCACTGAAGTAAAACTTTTTTAACTCCATCTATATACATAAAGATATGTATTAGATATACGAAACGTAACTGGCTACGAGAAAGAGATAAAGAAAATGTGTGCTCGCACCTCTCTCTTGCCCCTACAGTAATATATGAAACGTAACTCTTATCTTTCTATCTTCACTAACTTATATCTCCTTCTAAACTTCCGTTCGCCTCGCGCGATCACACTTTTCGTACAGCTCTCGTCAAACATTCATCAGCTTAATCCCCAAGTCATCCGTGTAGAAAGAGGTTTTACTTCTAAAGATGTTGAGGTTATACACTTGGATAATTGTTGTTTAACTTTGAAATCAAAACAATTACAATGACTGTGAAATTTAAAAAAAAGGAGTTTGAAATTCTACATTGGAGACCTATTCACTTCATAAAAAATGGTTTAATGTCATAATTTTTCAGCAAGGGAGCCATTTTGCAGTTTTAAATCTTTAATATCTATCTCAAATATCTATTAAAATTAACTAAGATAAAAGCAATGTGCTATTATACTCAATTTTTAATTAGCGAGTCCCGTATGATATCCATATATAAAGTCATGAACAATTAGAACACTATAAAACCATATCACATTAAATCAATCATTTATTTATATACTGTTGTCTCTTTGCTTTCGGCGTATTAAGTGTGACAAGGTTCTCCGGTGTACTGTATTAATTTTTTGTAGATGTTTCGAAAGCAGTAGCAGCTTCCGTTTGACCGCCAGAAGCTAATACCCTTCAATCAACGCGTAGAAAGTAACAGTAGTTATGTTTTATCAACATACCATCAATCATCAGTACGCAGCACATTTATTAATGTTCATAGCTAACGGTCTGATGTAACTTAACTCTAGCAAGGAAATTACTGCATATTTTAGAACGCGTTTTATCAACATTTTTATTTTTAAGATAAATCAGAAAATTATATTATGACAATACCTTGTGTGTTTGTTACCATATATAGTTACCATAAGCCTAAGAATAACAGTTTTTATAATCAATTACCGTTACCATAGCAACAAAAAAAAAACCGGCCAAGTGCGAGTCGAACTCGCGCACCGAGGGTTCCGTAAAATATCTTTATTATATGATGTAACTAAAAATTTACGGTTTTCGCAAATTTTCCTTTATCTGTGCTATAAGACGTAGCTTTGTACCAAATGTCAAGATTCTGAGTTCACGGGAAGTACCCTGTAGGTTTGATTCCCTTGCGAGTGTCGATAATTTGCGGAATTTTGCGGCATAAACAGCTGTATCTTTTGATTGCGTTGGCTTAGAAGTTTGAGTTTTTCACAGCTCCAAGGGACAGTAGACCTGAGTATTTGATATAAATTTCAGCTTGATACGTCCACGTGTTCCTGAGAAAAAGGGTCTTGACAGACAGACGGACGGACGGACGGACAACAAAGTGATCCTATAAGGGTTCCGTTTTTTTCCTTTCGAGGAACGGAACCCTAAAAAGAGAACCCTAAATATAAAATTTAACATTTTTATTTATTTTTTTAATTATTATATTGTGTCATTTTGTTTTTGGTGCATTCATTATGTGTTAAATTTGTAATTATCAGTATTTATTGTGTACTGAACGAGGAAAGTTGATTTGGTCATGTAGAGAGGATGGACGAAAGAAGATTCACAAGACAAGGATATGACGCAAATGGGCATTGGCATTTCGGTAAGGGCAGATCAAAGCGAACTCATGGAACAAATGGGACCTGGAAAAAGGGACAGGTCAAAAGCACACTTAACGGACGAGCTTATATGAAAGGGTTGAGGAAGCGAGAGATGTATGTCAGAATTGTGGAAAGTGGAAATCTGTGATCTCTGTCTATTCATGCGGGTAGTCCGTAGTGTTGCCCAAATTCAGTCTTGGTCTTGCAGTCTTGGTCTTGTTCTTGCGTTTTTGCAAGACCAAGACCAAGAACAAGACCGCGTATTTTTAGCAAGACCAAGACCAAGACTGACCGTGCAAGACTTGAGCAAGAACAAGACTAAGCCTGCAAGACTCTTGCGTCTTGCAGCTAGGACTTAGCGCTATTTCACGGAGTAGTTAGGTGTAACAGTTCGGTGTATAGGTACGCTTAGGAATTCTATGAGACGCAAAAAACTGTATCAAAGAATATGAAAAACTGGATCTATGCGCATTACGACTAATACCATAAACATACCTACATAGCGAATAAAAAAATATCCATTAAAATCAAACTGAGTGCATGCATAGTTATGTTTTAACCATCGGCACTTTGATAATGCGGCATCAAAGGTTTTGTACTTACTTCTCAAAGAAATTTGCTGCTTTTCGGAAGCACATGGTTATATTATAATACACGCGCCGGCGGCTTCTTTTGAAATCATATACAACAATCGTTGCCGCCGCGCCGAAATCACAACATTTGACACTATTTGATTGCCGCCACAGGGCGTAGGCGTAGGTATACTCATGCAAAATAATTTCGAATTTTAAGAGTACCTACAGGTGTTCCAAAGAATAAATAAGTTTCAGAGTGCTTATAATGAAAATGAATACATTATACTGATCACGCAAGTAGTATTATGATTAGAATAAAATGGTAAGGATAGGTAGTAGATGTCATAATAATTTATTCTAGTAAGTATATATTATAATATTGATTATATGGTTTTAAACTAATTACTTAGGTACTATTATTGTACATTTAGTCATTATATTTCTTAAGTTTTTACAAGAAAAAATAGCAAAAAAGTGTTCAAATATCACCCGTTTGATAAATATTGTAGCCACTTTTAAATATACTTGAAACGTGTAAAAAAATTCTACATAATTAATAAAATAATATAAAAAGCGTAGGTACTTACCTACTAATAAAATAAAAAGCCTGCGATTTATTATTAGTAAATAATCACGGCAGCCGAGAGTGTGTCTCCACTTTTGAATACATAAATCATAACCAGATCACTAGAGCCACTTCAAAAAAGAAATTTGTAATTCCTAGGGTTCAAAATTATTTTGGTGACAGAACTTTACAGAAGCGTATACCATATCTTCTTAATTCGTTGCCCGAAACTATTAGATGTGAAACGGATAAAAATAAATTTAAAAAAATATTAAAAGATTATCTGATGACTACTATTTAACACAACAATTGTATGTTTTTATTTATTTTTTTGCATTCACAATGCAATATTTCTATAAGATATAAAATACGTGTGTAAAAAACAACCACGCCTCCGAGCCCATCTGAGGGCTCGGAGGCGTGGTTGTTTTTTACACACGTATTTTATATCTTACAACAATTGTATCTTATTATTATCACCGCTAAATTTTCCTTCAGTTTGTTGTAATTCAGTCTAAATCCAATTATTGTGCACTTAACTTTACCTGATACAGTTATAGTTGTATTATATACCTACATAATTATAATTATTTAAACATTTACAATATTATACATCGTCACCATACATAATCCAAAAAAACAATATTATTCTGTTATGGTTTCAATACATTGTTGATTACTACAAAGTTAACGAGTATCTGTTTTAAGTATCCCTAAACATTGCATACAGGGAATAAACGACAAATTTAAGAAAGCAAATAATATGTATGTTTAGTATATGTCAATAATACTGAAAGTTAAAGCAGACCCATCTCCCAAGGCAATAACCGTTCAGATAAGGTATGATGTTATTGACTGTTTTGATGCTCGTAATATTTTATGATTTTTATATTTTTCCATTTTAAATGATAAATTTTTAATACAAAAAAAAAACTAATAAAAATCAACTCCAATCATTGTGGATGTCCGATCTACTGTTCTGCCAATTGAGCTACCGAGCCTTGAGGGTATCCGTCGGAATTCTAAATTTTTACTTTTTTTGCACTATAGGCCAACGTTGCTTCATCAATGAGTGGAATACCGTCGCATTCGAAAGAAACTACATTTTTAACAAGTTTTATGACAATCGATTAAGATGTAATAGCCAGTTTTTAATGTTATTATTATTTTTTTAATTTTTCATTCTGTCTGTATTTAAAATAATAAAAAAATTAAATCTATTATATTATACTTTGGTTTAATTATCATTTTGTATTCATTAAAATAGGAATAATTCCATGTTTTATATTTTGAGGCTCAGTTAATTTGGCACAGTTGCATGCTTCATCGTCACCGAAGAACTGGAGTTTTTTTGCGGGTAGATGTTATAGGCAGACGTATCGGTCTACCCTCCCTTTTACGCTTTTAATACACTCGATACTGGTACCATTGTATATAATTTCACTCACTTTTCACAATATCCCATCGTGAAATGGCACTTTTTTATGTAGTTATAGACTACTGGAATTATTAAGACTTACTGGACTCTATTAGATGTACATGATAATGTAACAATGCTATTCATAATTATGTAATTGAGTTAAACCCGTTTAATTATGTTAAATAAATAAATAAATAAACTGTGAGCTGAGTCAATTTTTTCTGGTATATTAAATTTATAGCACTGTAAATGCATAAATATACAACTTTCTGCTACCTTCTGCGCCAAAGGTCTGTTTCGGTTTTCGCTATGGGCATATGTTTGTCTGATGAACATGTTTTTATATTTTTATTTTTATATATTTGTTCTCGAGTCATGCTAGTTAATAAACTTATACTAGCTGACTCGGCCACGCATTGCTCAGTTATTATAAATTGCAATCAATATTTTTTTTAATTATAGATTAAAATGAAACCTATCCTATGTCCTAAGTTGGAACAAATTCAGCAAAATGAAAAAAAATCATCAAAATCGGTTGAGTAGTTTCCGAGTTCATCGCGGTCAAATACTGTGATACAATAATTTTATATATTAGAATATAAAGATAGGTATTCTGTACATTATTTATCACCTGTAGTACATGCTCAGCTTAGTTTAGAACTAAATTATTGTTAAAAAAATACGTAAGCTACCATAAAAGTTTAAAACAATGATATGTCCATCCCATACCGTTAAAACATGTAATTTTTCTCCATTATTTTTACAAAATTTTGCTAAGCAAACAAAACAATTGCTCATTTTAATTACACCGCTTGCTGGCAAACAGCAATTAAAATCATAGCGTGACCATCCGCATATTCTTCGGCTTGCAGTTCCAGTTTGTTGCTCCCCAAGAATTTATGGCTTTATCACGGAAGTTTTATTAAATCCCTTTGTCATTTAAATAATATGTTTTATTTTTAAAGACGAAGTCGGTAATAAGATTTCCTCTGATAGTTTTTATACTTTATAATAAACTAGCGGCCCGTCCCGGCTTCGCACGGGTGGACAAAATTCTTTAATTTTTTTCTATTATTGAATATTTTTCCGTTAGCGCCATCTAGCGTCCGGTAGACGAACTACTTGCGGTTAACGCGTTGCTATGGTAACGCTATTGATACAATGGAAAAAGAGCGAACAGACAAACAAATAAACCACTGTGATCTTATATTATAGATTCATTAACATTTTGAAGCACAACATTTGAAGGAAAATACTTTATTCATTTTATTTATTATCTAGTACGAAAATGAGTTTGAATAAAATCTGTTTTTAGCTTTAGTTAATTAAGAACATACATTTAATCACGGACTACTAGTGTTGCCCAAATGCAAGAACAAGACGAGACTTAGCCAGTCTTGGTCTTGGTCTTGCGCCAATACACCTGGTCTTGGTCTTGGTCTTGGTCTTGCGCTTGCAGTCTTGGTCTTGGTCTTGGTCTTGCAGCAAGAGTCTTGCAAGTCTTGCAATTACCTATTAGTCTATTGCTATTTATTAAAGTTTACTTTAAATCTTAGAAAAACGTATTAGAATTGGAACATTGTGAGCTTGAATTAACATAGCCATAGTAAAGATCAATCAGATTAATAAATAACTGAAGATTTGATAAGAAAGTCGAAAAATCAACTGACCTATATGTCGTTTTCCATGGAAGTAACTGTTTCTTAATAAACATTTATGATTTATAAGCTTACATTTGCTAAAACATGTAAAAAAACAAATTAATTACAATAACTTGACTGTATTTTAAATAACAATGTCTGTCTAGAAAGAGATTGAACCCTCAACTTGCATGAAATTTAATAAAAGAGTTTTATGATTTATCATTTATTTCAATCAAAAATAAAATACAACACAAATCAAACATAACAGTACACAACAGCTTTATCATTAGGTTATGTTACTTTATATCAATTCTTTTGACCAAGAATTAATACAAAGTAACCATCTGGCTGACTCATCACTTAACCTATTTCTATGTTTTCTAATTACTAATGATGCTTTAGAAAATAATCTCTCAGCAGGTACTGAAGTTGCAGGTATTGAGAGAAAATCACGGGCCATCTTCGATAAAGTCGGATACTCTGTCTCATGCGTCCTCCACCAATCTAAAATGTCTTCCGAGCTGGCAGTTCTTGGTTTTCTCAGGTACTCCTCCAACTCGTCTATCACTAAGCCTTGAAGACAAGATCCAGATGACGTCGAGGGACATTCATAGAGTTTATCAAAGTCTATAATGTCTTCATCTTCATCACATACTTTATTTTCTTTTCTTGGCAATTCCAGAGATTTGTTCAGTGAGTGTAGACTTTTATATTCTTCATAAAGTTCATTGAACTTGCGCAGACTTTCTGTTTTAAGTTGCTTCCCCCACATTGTCAGGTCAAAAGTCTGAGCCTTATGCCTTGGGTCTAAAATTAAAGAAGTACAATAAATCCAGTTGCTCTTCTTATAATGTTTAAGCATTTTGTCTCGAGCTGCTTGGAAAGCTAGAATGAGCCTTTCATCCACTTCAGATCGATTAGGTTTCTCATCTAACTGTTTTACCATGGATTCAATTTTATCTAGCAAGAGATTGAATGATACAATGACTAGCGGTAATGTAACATATTTGTCTCCACCAAGTTTTGTACTTAAAAGTTTAAAGTTTATTAGAAATTTATGTAATTTTTCGAGTACCTGCCATTCACTAGCTGTGATTTGAAAATCATTCAATTCGGTGACAGAACTGCACAATATGTTAATGCCCGCTCTCACTTTTAAACCAAATCCAATCATATCATGTGTGGAATTCCATCTTGTTGGACAGTCAAGAATGGCATTTAGATTTGATGGCACGCCAGCTGCTTCACAAGCAGACTGAAACTTCTTCTTCACTATCTCACTTCTTTTTATTTTACTGGAAATACTGCGTAACTTTGTTACAGATGTACGCGAGTCAGCAATATTTGGTGCATATTCTTCATCTTCCTCAGTTTCGTCTGCATAGTCTTCATACTGCTGATCTTGCGCGTTAGTGTCAGACTCACAGTGTAATGCTAAGGTCTCTAATAAATCTTGTACACCAAGGTTTAAAATGTGAGCAAAGCACCGGAAATGTTGATTGTCTGAATCAAAGTGTGGCAACTGTTTGCCCAGTTCATACATAAATTTGGTATTTGCAGTTGCGTTGTCGACCGTGATACCTTGTATTTTATCAATTATGCCATATTCCAATAAACATTCATGGAAAATCGTTGCAATATCTTCCCCAGTATGTCGACCGCGTGATGGTATAAAATCAAGAACTACAGATCGATACTTCCATTCGTTGTCTATATAATGCATAGTAACCCCGTAGTAACTCCTACCAGCAATTGACGTCCACCCATCAATGGTAAATGACATTTTAGATGATAATTGTTGAAGTCGTTCCTTGAGATTAAATTGGAGCTCTTCAAATCGCTCTTTGACTTTCCTTCTAAGTGTAGACCTTTTAGGAAACTCCATATTAGGGCAAATACGTCGAAAATATACTTGTGTAGCTTCGTCATCGAAAAATGAGAAGGGAAGATATTTTTTCACTACCCAATCAACTGTAGCTGTCGTGATGTTGTCACTGCTGTTTTCCGACTGAAATAAAACAATAAATCTTGTGTTATTATTTAAAACATACTAGGTTTGAGCGTTTAGGAGGAGGAGGTTTGTTGTTGTTAAATCGAGAAAATCGTTAAATTGACATTTGTTATATTAAGGTTGCACTGTACTGTAATTTACCAAAATAAAGTACTTAGTTGTTACTGGCCGATTATGAAAACAAATGAAAATATAGGTGTTTATAAAAATATTTAAGACGATAATTACATACTTAATATGTCGCACCCCTAGATGAAAACACCACTAACTCAAAAATACTTACGTAAGTTAATGGCGTTTTTGAAAGTATCGCATGAACAGCTACGCGGAGTTAAAATTCCCGTAGCGACAATTTCGACCATTGTTAAAAATGACGCGAAATATGTACCTATGTATTACTATTTTATCAATATCTATAAAATATTCCGAAGTCAGTTTAAAGTCATTTGTTCAAAAAAGACTTTTTTGAGTTCCTGGAGTTTTCATATAAAAAAAATATATTCTTACCTGTCCACTTCTTCCAGCGGTTACTAAAAAGCTTGTGATATCTCCACTTAATTTTGGTTTAACAGGAAGAAATATTTGTGATTCCTTTTTGTGGAAAGATATTAGATGTTTCCTTAAGCCTGAAGTGTTTCTGTTTTTCATTTTTATTTCAGTCTTTTTATGTTGGCACAATTTACACAAGGCAGTTTGGGATGCATGAATTATTTCGAAAAACTCCTCAAATTTGCTTTTGGGTCTTTTAGATCTGTGACTCAAACTCTCGTTACTCGGACTAGAATAATTTGAATCTTCGTCACTCATATTAAATTGTACACGTGATACGTTTTTAGAAAACAACAAGAATTAGTAAAAACAATTATTAAGTTAGACTCGAAGCACAGCTCAATTGGAAATGACTGGAATTAAAATAATTCCTTTGTTTATAGTACGTTTCCTTGCTTTCTACCGCGCCGCCTCGCCACGTGCCGGCTCTATTAAAAGGATGCCGCCGCAAATCAAACGATGCCGCGTGCGGCGTACAAACACAGATTATTACCTACTTGTACAGACGCGACGCGTGAATAAAATATATGTAAAGAATTAGTGCCAATCACTATTCTTTACATATAAGTGAATGTTTTGGCGTACATCTATACTAATCTATACTAATATTATAAAGCTGAAGAGTTTGTTTGTATGTTTGATGACAGAAGTTTTAAAATAAATAAATAAATCCTGAACGTCACTATACCTCCAAAGTTACTATTCTTCGTGGGCGAAGTCGCGGGCACTGCTTGTAAATACTTTTTTTTTTTTTTTATTTTTTTTTTTTTATTTATTTATTTCATATACAAGAAAAAAAAATACAAAGATACAATTTAGTCCCACAAAACCGACTTGTCGGTTTGACTGAGGGATCTTTAGTCTCTTAGCTTATAATTATAATTATGTAGGTATATAATACAACTATAACTGTATCAGGTAAAGTTAAGTGCACAATAATTGGATTTAGACTGAATTACAACAAACTGAAGGAAAATTTAGCGGTGATAATAATAAGATACAATTGTTGTAAGATATAAAATACGTGTGTAAAAAACAACCACGCCTCCGAGCCCATCTGAGGGCTCGGAGGCGTGGTTGTTTTTGATTCAGTCTAAATCCAATTATTGTGCACTTAACTTTACCTGATACAGTTATAGTTGTATTATATACCTACATAATTATAATTATAAGCTAAGAGACTAAAGATCCCTCAGTCAAACCGACAAGTCGGTTTTGTGGGACTAAATTGTATCTTTGTATTTTTTTTTCTTGTATATGAAATAAATAAATAAAAAAAAATAAATAAAAAAAAAAAAAAAGTATTTACAAGCAGTGCCCGCGACTTCGCCCACGAAGAATAGTAACTTTGGAGGTATAGTGACGTTCAGGATTTATTTATTTATTTTAAAACTTCTGTCATCAAACATACAAACAAACTCTTCAGCTTTATAATATTAGTATAGATTAGTATAGATGTACGCCAAAACATTCACTTATATGTAAAGAATAGTGATTGGCACTAATTCTTTACATATATTTTATTCACGCGTCGCGTCTGTACAAGTAGGTAATAATCTGTGTTTGTACGCCGCACGCGGCATCGTTTGATTTGCGGCGGCATCCTTTTAATAGAGCCGGCACGTGGCGAGGCGGCGCGGTAGAAAGCAAGGAAACGTACTATAAACAAAGGAATTATTTTAATTCCAGTCATTTCCAATTGAGCTGTGCTTCGAGTCTAACTTAATAATTGTTTTTACTAATTCTTGTTGTTTTCTAAAAACGTATCACGTGTACAATTTAATATGAGTGACGAAGATTCAAATTATTCTAGTCCGAGTAACGAGAGTTTGAGTCACAGATCTAAAAGACCCAAAAGCAAATTTGAGGAGTTTTTCGAAATAATTCATGCATCCCAAACTGCCTTGTGTAAATTGTGCCAACATAAAAAGACTGAAATAAAAATGAAAAACAGAAACACTTCAGGCTTAAGGAAACATCTAATATCTTTCCACAAAAAGGAATCACAAATATTTCTTCCTGTTAAACCAAAATTAAGTGGAGATATCACAAGCTTTTTAGTAACCGCTGGAAGAAGTGGACAGGTAAGAATATATTTTTTTTATATGAAAACTCCAGGAACTCAAAAAAGTCTTTTTTGAACAAATGACTTTAAACTGACTTCGGAATATTTTATAGATATTGATAAAATAGTAATACATAGGTACATATTTCGCGTCATTTTTAACAATGGTCGAAATTGTCGCTACGGGAATTTTAACTCCGCGTAGCTGTTCATGCGATACTTTCAAAAACGCCATTAACTTACGTAAGTATTTTTGAGTTAGTGGTGTTTTCATCTAGGGGTGCGACATATTAAGTATGTAATTATCGTCTTAAATATTTTTATAAACACCTATATTTTCATTTGTTTTCATAATCGGCCAGTAACAACTAAGTACTTTATTTTGGTAAATTACAGTACAGTGCAACCTTAATATAACAAATGTCAATTTAACGATTTTCTCGATTTAACAACAACAAACCTCCTCCTCCTAAACGCTCAAACCTAGTATGTTTTAAATAATAACACAAGATTTATTGTTTTATTTCAGTCGGAAAACAGCAGTGACAACATCACGACAGCTACAGTTGATTGGGTAGTGAAAAAATATCTTCCCTTCTCATTTTTCGATGACGAAGCTACACAAGTATATTTTCGACGTATTTGCCCTAATATGGAGTTTCCTAAAAGGTCTACACTTAGAAGGAAAGTCAAAGAGCGATTTGAAGAGCTCCAATTTAATCTCAAGGAACGACTTCAACAATTATCATCTAAAATGTCATTTACCATTGATGGGTGGACGTCAATTGCTGGTAGGAGTTACTACGGGGTTACTATGCATTATATAGACAACGAATGGAAGTATCGATCTGTAGTTCTTGATTTTATACCATCACGCGGTCGACATACTGGGGAAGATATTGCAACGATTTTCCATGAATGTTTATTGGAATATGGCATAATTGATAAAATACAAGGTATCACGGTCGACAACGCAACTGCAAATACCAAATTTATGTATGAACTGGGCAAACAGTTGCCACACTTTGATTCAGACAATCAACATTTCCGGTGCTTTGCTCACATTTTAAACCTTGGTGTACAAGATTTATTAGAGACCTTAGCATTACACTGTGAGTCTGACACTAACGCGCAAGATCAGCAGTATGAAGACTATGCAGACGAAACTGAGGAAGATGAAGAATATGCACCAAATATTGCTGACTCGCGTACATCTGTAACAAAGTTACGCAGTATTTCCAGTAAAATAAAAAGAAGTGAGATAGTGAAGAAGAAGTTTCAGTCTGCTTGTGAAGCAGCTGGCGTGCCATCAAATCTAAATGCCATTCTTGACTGTCCAACAAGATGGAATTCCACACATGATATGATTGGATTTGGTTTAAAAGTGAGAGCGGGCATTAACATATTGTGCAGTTCTGTCACCGAATTGAATGATTTTCAAATCACAGCTAGTGAATGGCAGGTACTCGAAAAATTACATAAATTTCTAATAAACTTTAAACTTTTAAGTACAAAACTTGGTGGAGACAAATATGTTACATTACCGCTAGTCATTGTATCATTCAATCTCTTGCTAGATAAAATTGAATCCATGGTAAAACAGTTAGATGAGAAACCTAATCGATCTGAAGTGGATGAAAGGCTCATTCTAGCTTTCCAAGCAGCTCGAGACAAAATGCTTAAACATTATAAGAAGAGCAACTGGATTTATTGTACTTCTTTAATTTTAGACCCAAGGCATAAGGCTCAGACTTTTGACCTGACAATGTGGGGGAAGCAACTTAAAACAGAAAGTCTGCGCAAGTTCAATGAACTTTATGAAGAATATAAAAGTCTACACTCACTGAACAAATCTCTGGAATTGCCAAGAAAAGAAAATAAAGTATGTGATGAAGATGAAGACATTATAGACTTTGATAAACTCTATGAATGTCCCTCGACGTCATCTGGATCTTGTCTTCAAGGCTTAGTGATAGACGAGTTGGAGGAGTACCTGAGAAAACCAAGAACTGCCAGCTCGGAAGACATTTTAGATTGGTGGAGGACGCATGAGACAGAGTATCCGACTTTATCGAAGATGGCCCGTGATTTTCTCTCAATACCTGCAACTTCAGTACCTGCTGAGAGATTATTTTCTAAAGCATCATTAGTAATTAGAAAACATAGAAATAGGTTAAGTGATGAGTCAGCCAGATGGTTACTTTGTATTAATTCTTGGTCAAAAGAATTGATATAAAGTAACATAACCTAATGATAAAGCTGTTGTGTACTGTTATGTTTGATTTGTGTTGTATTTTATTTTTGATTGAAATAAATGATAAATCATAAAACTCTTTTATTAAATTTCATGCAAGTTGAGGGTTCAATCTCTTTCTAGACAGACATTGTTATTTAAAATACAGTCAAGTTATTGTAATTAATTTGTTTTTTTACATGTTTTAGCAAATGTAAGCTTATAAATCATAAATGTTTATTAAGAAACAGTTACTTCCATGGAAAACGACATATAGGTCAGTTGATTTTTCGACTTTCTTATCAAATCTTCAGTTATTTATTAATCTGATTGATCTTTACTATGGCTATGTTAATTCAAGCTCACAATGTTCCAATTCTAATACGTTTTTCTAAGATTTAAAGTAAACTTTAATAAATAGCAATAGACTAATAGGTAATTGCAAGACTTGCAAGACTCTTGCTGCAAGACCAAGACCAAGACCAAGACTGCAAGCGCAAGACCAAGACCAAGACCAAGACCAGGTGTATTGGCGCAAGACCAAGACCAAGACTGGCTAAGTCTCGTCTTGTTCTTGCATTTGGGCAACACTAGTAGTCCGTGATTAAATGTATGTTCTTAATTAACTAAAGCTAAAAACAGATTTTATTCAAACTCATTTTCGTACTAGATAATAAATAAAATGAATAAAGTATTTTCCTTCAAATGTTGTGCTTCAAAATGTTAATGAATCTATAATATAAGATCACAGTGGTTTATTTGTTTGTCTGTTCGCTCTTTTTCCATTGTATCAATAGCGTTACCATAGCAACGCGTTAACCGCAAGTAGTTCGTCTACCGGACGCTAGATGGCGCTAACGGAAAAATATTCAATAATAGAAAAAAATTAAAGAATTTTGTCCACCCGTGCGAAGCCGGGACGGGCCGCTAGTTTATTATAAAGTATAAAAACTATCAGAGGAAATCTTATTACCGACTTCGTCTTTAAAAATAAAACATATTATTTAAATGACAAAGGGATTTAATAAAACTTCCGTGATAAAGCCATAAATTCTTGGGGAGCAACAAACTGGAACTGCAAGCCGAAGAATATGCGGATGGTCACGCTATGATTTTAATTGCTGTTTGCCAGCAAGCGGTGTAATTAAAATGAGCAATTGTTTTGTTTGCTTAGCAAAATTTTGTAAAAATAATGGAGAAAAATTACATGTTTTAACGGTATGGGATGGACATATCATTGTTTTAAACTTTTATGGTAGCTTACGTATTTTTTTAACAATAATTTAGTTCTAAACTAAGCTGAGCATGTACTACAGGTGATAAATAATGTACAGAATACCTATCTTTATATTCTAATATATAAAATTATTGTATCACAGTATTTGACCGCGATGAACTCGGAAACTACTCAACCGATTTTGATGATTTTTTTTCATTTTGCTGAATTTGTTCCAACTTAGGACATAGGATAGGTTTCATTTTAATCTATAATTAAAAAAAATATTGATTGCAATTTATAATAACTGAGCAATGCGTGGCCGAGTCAGCTAGTATAAGTTTATTAACTAGCATGACTCGAGAACAAATATATAAAAATAAAAATATAAAAACATGTTCATCAGACAAACATATGCCCATAGCGAAAACCGAAACAGACCTTTGGCGCAGAAGGTAGCAGAAAGTTGTATATTTATGCATTTACAGTGCTATAAATTTAATATACCAGAAAAAATTGACTCAGCTCACAGTTTATTTATTTATTTATTTAACATAATTAAACGGGTTTAACTCAATTACATAATTATGAATAGCATTGTTACATTATCATGTACATCTAATAGAGTCCAGTAAGTCTTAATAATTCCAGTAGTCTATAACTACATAAAAAAGTGCCATTTCACGATGGGATATTGTGAAAAGTGAGTGAAATTATATACAATGGTACCAGTATCGAGTGTATTAAAAGCGTAAAAGGGAGGGTAGACCGATACGTCTGCCTATAACATCTACCCGCAAAAAAACTCCAGTTCTTCGGTGACGATGAAGCATGCAACTGTGCCAAATTAACTGAGCCTCAAAATATAAAACATGGAATTATTCCTATTTTAATGAATACAAAATGATAATTAAACCAAAGTATAATATAATAGATTTAATTTTTTTATTATTTTAAATACAGACAGAATGAAAAATTAAAAAAATAATAATAACATTAAAAACTGGCTATTACATCTTAATCGATTGTCATAAAACTTGTTAAAAATGTAGTTTCTTTCGAATGCGACGGTATTCCACTCATTGATGAAGCAACGTTGGCCTATAGTGCAAAAAAAGTAAAAATTTAGAATTCCGACGGATACCCTCAAGGCTCGGTAGCTCAATTGGCAGAACAGTAGATCGGACATCCACAATGATTGGAGTTGATTTTTATTAGTTTTTTTTTTGTATTAAAAATTTATCATTTAAAATGGAAAAATATAAAAATCATAAAATATTACGAGCATCAAAACAGTCAATAACATCATACCTTATCTGAACGGTTATTGCCTTGGGAGATGGGTCTGCTTTAACTTTCAGTATTATTGACATATACTAAACATACATATTATTTGCTTTCTTAAATTTGTCGTTTATTCCCTGTATGCAATGTTTAGGGATACTTAAAACAGATACTCGTTAACTTTGTAGTAATCAACAATGTATTGAAACCATAACAGAATAATATTGTTTTTTTGGATTATGTATGGTGACGATGTATAATATTGTAAATGTCGTTACTTTTGTTAAAGCTGACGAGTTTTTTGCCGCCATTTTTCTTGTCAGTTAAAAGACGTCCTGGTAGGTGAAAATGTTAGACGATTCAAAACAACTTATTTTAAGTGCATTTGAATAAAAGTTATTTTCATTCATTCATTTTCACCAGCCAGTTCGCCTACCTATAACTTTCCCATCAATCTGAAGGGCTATAACAGCCATCTTCCCATAATAGCTGGCGCAGATTACATCACATACCATAGTAAGCAACGGCCAACAATTACGGGCACTGACCGATCAATTTTTTGCGGTACACAAAAAAGTGAACGCCCGGATGTAAACAACTCTCTATTTCGACGGTACTTCCTATAAAAATGCTGACTGCACTGAAATATGAGTCATATCTATGAAAGACGGTAGATACAAATTCTTTTATTAAGTTCGTGGTCTTTATTACCTTTTAGAATGGAATTGTAAAAAGTAATGTACTGCTCCCTTTGTTTACAATTAAATAAGATTAGCTATTTTGAACTTTAGTATTTCTTATGTGACCAAGTTTTAATAAAAAAATAAAAAGTTTTAGACGGAAAACGAACTTGCTACCTTTGGATGTCCGGTCCCACTGCTCTACCAATTGAGCTACCGAGCCTCGTATGTACCCGTCAAATAATTTTCTAATACTTTTTATTTTTTTTTGCTGTTTCTTCAATGAAAGGAATATCCTCGCATTTAAAAGAAATATTATAAGAAATGTTTTGACTATAAATAAGATGTAACAGCTGTTTAATTTATGATTTTTTTATATATTGTCTTTTTCAATGTTATATCATTATTTTTACAAGAAAAATACTAGAAAAAATAATCATATAAAATTGTATAGAAAATATAAATATAAATTATAAACGATATTCAAAAGGTTATGTCATAATTTCCAGTTCGTAGTAAATACTTCACAGTAGGTTCTAGGTTATTCAATGGCAAGTGAGAGGTGCCTATCACTGACTTTCAATCAAAATACAAAATATACCAATTAAAACAAAATATTTCTAAATTTTTTTTCCCAAGATCTAACAAAATCGCTGACATACAATAGACATACTACAGTAAATAACCCAAATTAAGTAGCTAAAGCACGATGGTACTACAACACCCAGACTCTAACCAATATAGAAAAGTTCGTTCTCAACATTGACCCGGCCGGATATCGAACCCGAGACCTTGGAGTGGCTTTACTATGAAAACCGAAATGCGAACCACGAAGGTCGTGAAGATGGCGCATGCA
This sequence comes from Calamotropha paludella, assembly GCA_927399485.1. Classification (NCBI taxonomy): domain Eukaryota; kingdom Metazoa; phylum Arthropoda; class Insecta; order Lepidoptera; family Crambidae; genus Calamotropha; species Calamotropha paludella. Next base: position 27,301,559 of record OV656811.1, on the reverse strand, counting down.
ACTATTCCATCCCGTTTTAATTAATATCAATATAATGCATCGATAGTTTGAATCCCAATCAAAAAAGTACGAATAACATCACAAATTAATTCAATTTTGAATTTCGAATCATATCCATACATAAAAATTCTCTGTCTGTTTGACCGCGATGAACTCCGAAACTACTCAACAGATTTTGATTTTTTTTTCCATTTCGCTGGATTTGTTCCGACTTGGGACATAGGATAGGTTTAATTTTAATTTGATAATCAAAATATTTTTTATTGCAAATTATAATAACTGAGCAACAGCAACGCGAGGCCGGATCAGCTAGTCATCTACATAAAAATCATGATGTCACAATTTTTGTTGGCGAAAGAAATCAATATTAAAGTAAAGACGATTTATGAAGCAACAGAATGTAAAATCAATACATTTACGAGGCGTAGCTTTATAAAATTGTTACAATGATGCTGGGGAGCATAATGGGAGTAGTTCTTGAAATATTCGTGTCTGCACTTTACGCTTTTATTACGAGGGGTAAGAATTCACAAGGATTGGGGAGAGAATTGAGAAACAGTACGAGAATTGAAGGGATCGTAAGTGAATGCTAATGATATGTACACCCTTTTTACACTAATATTTTTAATAAGATGAAAATAGAAACCGCTATCTCTAATGAGTTTCAATATTTAACATATATTTGCAAGAAACCATCATTGATGAAAGTCGACCACAACTTATTGACAATTTTTTTTTAAATGGTTGTCTGAAGGTTTACTAAGCCAAGAATTAAGTCAGACACCACACTCCGGAACCGATTGACAATTTATTACAATATTAATTTAGCTTTATATTATTACCACGATGTGAAACAATATCGCGATTCACAAAGGTATAGCGCCATCTATTAACTAGTATACTAACAACTTATGTACTAAACAAACATAAGCATCGTTGGACAATGTTAAATGTAAATTTAAAATAGAAAAGCACTTAAATTGTTTGTATTAAATTTTTGACAACTATATGCCGAATTACCTTATGGATAAACGTGCCTACGTAAGTATAAATATAGAAACAACTAACCGATTAATAATAATGCATGATAATCATTTAGTAAACAAATCGAATAGTGAACTCCACAAAAAGATATGTGAGACGTTAAACTAAATATTAAACACACAAGTAGTTTAGTTCTTGATGGTAAGCGATGATGCGATCTAGGATGTAGTACCTACGCTTGCCTAGAAGACACCTTTTCACTCATGACTTGAAAACCCCTAAATTGTATTTGTCAGGAAACACAGACTCGGGCAAGGAGTTCAACTCTAGCGATACGGATCACAAAATTGGAACCAAAACGATTAGTGCGACTCTTTGGTATATCAACCATATAACGGTGGCGAATATGATTGGTTGTCCGATGAAAAAATGTGGAACAAGGCTTGAGCAATTCTGCTGCACACTCTCCGAAATGTATTCTAAACTTTTATCTTTGAAAAACTTTGCGCATGTCCGCAATAGCTGGTTCCTACAAAAAAAATTACATCAGCTTGCATTGCTCAATCAAAACATTAGTGATTTAGAAACAGGAAAATTAATTTCAGTTATACGTCAACGTAAAGACCGACAAGAAATTACCACACTCATTTGCTCTATGTAATTCGACGATTAGACACAGTTATTCTGGATATACTTCGCAACTTCACACCAGAGCTATGTCGATTAGAGTACCGCAAAAATTATGCATTTTATGTCGCTTTCTAACTACCTGCTTCGCATTTAACTTAATGCGTATTTCATGTCGTAAAATGCAAAAATGAGGTCTGCTCTGTATCACCAACGTCTATTGTCTTTAAAATTACGCCCAACCTCTTGTAGATGGCAATTATTTTCAAATTTTTGTATTTTTTACAGCAGTAAATTGTGTGGATAACTTTCTACATTTTTGTTTTATTTTTGCTATCTTCAAATAAGCTTTTCCTGTAAATAGGCTTTAAGCAGAGTACAACGCCATAAGTAAAAATGACAATGATTACGTTAAGTTTACCTATATAAAAAAATATCGCTAAGTATAATTTCATGTATGAATCATTTTTAGTATAAGTACATAAGTATTTTTTAAGCTGTTTGTTTTTTTAAGTTTTTAATTTTTAATTCCATTATTTTTTGCTGTCTGTGTCTTGTAAACCATCGACTTTGTTAATCTTAGCTGTTAAGGTGTATATCCTTGTTGGTTGTCCAAATAAATAAAAAAAATAATAAACAAATAAAATTTCTAACACAGTAGTTCCGACTGCAGTTTACAATCGCTTTATCACTGTATTTGCACCAGTCACGTGTATTGCTAACTTAATGAATATACTGAACCGCTTATCAGCCACTAAAGAAAATTTAATGGAATTTCAGTAATTTAGGAAAAGTTATCTGATGATGATGTCAGAAGAATTCGTTCAGTCAACAAAAGTTTGTTTGAGGCTCATCCTTTTGTGGATTTAGATATGCACGTATGTTGCGTGTGACCTACAGGACCTTAAACGTAGGCTTTCTCTGCGCATCAGTAACGACAATAGATGCATCGCCTGATAGACTTGAAGACGTGATGGAAAGCGTACGTTCACATCGAGTACAATTGTATCGCATATTTTATACTAATGTTATAAAGAAAACGGGTCTACTTTTCACAGAAAAATAAAATTCATAAAGAACGCATACTGATCATTTGGCATAACTTGGAATAGCTTGCTGTCTGGTAATGAATAAAGAAATACCTAACCTAACCTGTAATGTATGTCAATTTACTCCTTTCGATTAGTATGCCAAGTGACGTTCTGCGCGACGAGATTCTGCCAGATAAAGGGTACCCAAAGAAAATATAGTATGAGAAAAAAAAGTGCAGCAACTTAGTGAATATACCATTTGATATCTTTGATCGTTCCTAGACAACATTAATTATGATGGCTCGTTTAAGTAAATGCAATAATAACAGCTTATAAATGATAAATTAATATCAGATTATCGAATACATGAAACAAATTTAATCAAACACGTTTATAAATAAATCAAACTCGACAACATAACTATAACGCGGCATGCATTACAAACTAATTATACTGACAGCTAGTGTTGCCGATCGATAGTGGACTATCGATAATTAATCGTTAGTCTGTCTTTCGTTGTATCGATAGTGTTGTTACTCGTTAGTCACAAACTATATGAAATCAATAGTATCGGGATTATCTAGGTTCTTGGTAACAATACTATCGGAAATATTGATAGTATCAATGATATTAAGCGATCGATATTTTGTTAATTTTTTAGTATTGATAATAACGATAGTATTGCTACTAAGAACATAGAAAGCATCGATACTAGCGATATTTTCGATAGATTCTTATTTACTAGCAGCAATATTATGTATAGTATCGATATCATTACACCCTTTCAATAGCATTGACACGTTTTGAGCTAACGGTAGTATTAGTACTATTGATTTATTGATAGAACTAATAATACTATCGATCGATGATCTGGCAACACTAATGAGAGCGTACCTTGTTTGAAATTGAGTTGTGAACCATATACGAGAAAGTGTTTGGACAGAATCATTAATCAAAAGCAGTTGCTTGTCATCTGTGCAACCAACTACGAGGTTTGAGTTCACCGATCCTAAAATAACGGGTGCAACCAGTATAATTATCGTGTCTTTACACTTTCTATTTTAAACATTCGGCGAACGAGATCCTTTGTTAGATAATTTAAGATACCTTTTGTAAATGGATACTCATATGAGCTAAACCGAATTTATATTTATTTATTTATAACTACTCTGGCCATAAATACTGTTACATAAAACCTTTTCTTTTTTCACCTTTTTAACCATTTTGAATTTGGAACGCGTTTATTATTTTAAAAACTTTTTTCGATTTCGCACCATTTCTCATATTTTTTCGCATTCATTATCAAATTATAATATGGAATGAGGTGTCAAAGAAAATAGGATTGCAGTGATCGCCTTGCACAAAGTGGGTATGGAGCCATCGGTCATATTCCAGACACTTTAAAAGCTTCGTATCTGCCGTATGTTCCTATAATATACTATCGAAAGATACAACAAAACTTCCTCTTTCGAAGACCATAAATGAATAATAAATAAAAATCATTAAATAACAGATCGGGGCGGCCGCTGTTAGAACAACAAAGGCTGTTAATGCTGTTAAAGTCAGAATTCGTCGAAACCCCATTAGTAAGCAAAAAATCTTATCGCGAGAAATACAGATTCCCGCTAAGACTCTGTCGCGTATTATAAAACAAATCCTGAAGGTCAAGAAAGACCAAGGAAGACCAAGAACCTCGGTGCTTGTCGTCGATATACAGGACATGTCCTAAATCAAACCTTACAATTAAAGAGAGTGGATCGATCAAAATGATAAAGTGTACGCTCACCGTTCTAAAGATGCTGCTCAAGTGGTCGGAATGGTACAACGTGGTCATATTCCTGCGTCAGTAACGGTTTGGTGGGGCGTGTCTTATCAAAGCATCACAAAGCTACATTTTTGTATAAAAGAAGTGAAAACTTCAGCCAAAATGCATCAAGAGACAATCTTGGATTTTTTTAAATGTACCGTGGACTTTCCAGCAGGACTATGCACCTGGTCACCAGGCACGAACTACCCAAACCTGGCTTGAAACCAACTTTCCGGACTTTATAAGAGCTGAAGACTGGCCCTCATCTAGCCCAGACCTCAACCCTTTAGACTACAAATTTTGGTCAGTTTTAGAGGACATAGCCTGCTCTAAACGACACGGCGACATCGAATCTCTTAATAAATCTCTGGAGCAAGCAGTGGCGAAATTTCCTATTTTAATAGTGCGTAAATCCATAGATTTATGGCCAGAGAAAGGTGAGCAGTTCGAATAGAATATTTTTTTTATTTTTGCTGAGACTTTAATTAATATGAACGTATAATTTTCAGTAATATTACATTACTATATAAAAATTATTATCATTTGTAACAAAACTTATGGCCGGACTAGGTACTTTATGCACAAATTTTACACAGGCGGACTTAATGCCTTAGGCATTTGCTACCAGTCAACCTTAGAGCTATGTGGAGACAAGTACGAAGTAGGGTGCACCCTACTTCCTATTTCCTTTTTATACACTGGTTGTGTAAGACTTGTGTTATGGGTACTACGGTAACGGATAAACATACATATATGATGCATAAATAAATAATATATAGAAATATACATAAATAGCCATGACTCAGGTACAATTATTAAATATGGTTAATAAATTTTGAATTATATAGATGTTTGTGTAATAAATACGCGCTTAGTAGCTGAATCATTGGTATTTATATACTAGGCGATGCAGTCGCTAAGCATAAAGCTACGCTAGCACCATATATTGGAGCGGAACGTAATACCTAAAAGGAGAAAAATAAATTATTGTTTCGATGGGAATTTTTGCGAATTTCAAAATTCAGGTCATAATCTGGTGTCCTAAACCTGTTAATTCGATTCCACACAAAAAATATTAAAATCGGTCAAGAACTCGGGAAGTTATGGCGTAACAGACATTGCGCCATTGAAGCTGCTCCATGGGAGCTTCGCTCACTTCGCTCGCTCCGCTCCAATAATAATAATTATAAAATTTTCTCCATTCATACCAATTAGCCCAGTCCAAAGTAAGCGCTGTAAGGCTTGTGTTATGGATACATATCTAAGTATCATATATATGTATTCGTTACACTGCTCTAGTATTCTTAACACATGCTTATCAGTACTAACGTTGGACTAAGCTAAACTAAATGTAAGAAGTATGATTATTATTACTGGGTCTAAGAAACGTTTATAACTGTAATCAAAGTGAAGCGCGTGCTAAACGAGCGTGCGTTTGCCTTCCTGTCTTTATTTTTGAGAATGTTAACTATACATTAGTCCCATTTTAATATTCCCATATAATCCTCGTGGTAAGCTAAACACTTATGTTACGAGTGGGTCTATGCCCATAGTACATCGGCGAGAATAGAACTCGATTTTGGGTTAAAGCTGACATCTCAGCCTATAAGGGTACGGCTGGTTCATGCATTTTTCAAATTTAATATTAATAAAAATAACATTAAATAAAAAGAAAACAAATATAAACTCGTCGTGAATCTGATAAATAGCTATTAATGAACCCGCAATTAACTGGCAATAGGCGGTAAAAATAGAATTGTAGGCAGTTCGTAAATCATAAAATCGGATTAGTGTTAAGAATATTAGGAATAATGAAATTATTAAAATTTTCACTTATGACAAAACTGGTTGGGATAGTAATGATTATGATAAAAAATCTGCATCTGCATATTACCAGTGATGACTTGCATTGTCACGGCTTATACTAAGCAGCGACTTATTTGGTACTTTCTTTATGTTTTTCGTTGTTAATACTATTGCCTTGTCTTGTAATTGTGTTGTATATTTAATGTGCCAAATAAATCTATATTTATTCATTCAAATTCTATGAAATATAATACAGACCATTTTTAGAAGATCCCAGAAATGTTGCCGTTAATATTTCGAGAAATGCCAGGTAAGCAAATTAGCAAAACAAAGTAATCCAATTTCCTGTAAAGTTGGTATGGTTGTGCATGAGAAGACATTCGTATAGTGATGGTTTAAAATTCAAAGCTTGGAAGATAATGGGCGTGAGTGAGGTCAACCTTGGGTCGGTTTCGAGATGAGTCACCGGCGAAAGTCGCACGAAGTCGCGACTCTGTGATAAGTATGCAACATCGCGCATGTATCCTTAACGAGGTCCTTTTTATGCCTTTTTACCAAGTATAGGATCGAATGTATTTTTTTTAAATATTAAATAGGTAGGCGCTTGGACACTATCTCGCCTGATGGTAAGCGACGATGCGATCAAGGATGTGACGTGCTTGCCTAGAAGATCGTCACTCGTGACTTGAAAACTCTTAAATTGTATTTGTCAAGAAACAGATTCAGGCAAGAGTTCTACTCTTTAGCGGTATGTATCACAGAATTGGAACCACAACGCTTAGTCCGACTCTTTGGTATATCCACCATAATAACCGTGGCACCTATTTGTAAGTCTGATTGTTCGATGAAAAATTGGGGACGGTGGGACAAGGCTGTGCAATTCTGCTAATTCTGGAATATGTATTAATATAATTAATGTGTGAAAAACGGTGCTGGTTTCAAAATTATACATATGTTAAAACACCTGTTGACGATGTTGTTTACATTATTAATACCACTTCTTCATACTAGATGGCGCTACGTTTAGATTACATCGTGCTAATGTTTTATATATTGGACCCTATGTACTTAAATAAAATGTATCTACTTTACATTCTGTTATTTTGCTACTTTTCCCAGATCAAACCTAGGTCATCTTAAACGCCTACTACATAAATAATATAAACTTTGTAACTGTTTGTTTACCCAAGAATATGATTCGTTGTTTTCAATTTTTTTTGATATTCTTGTTATTGTAATTACAGTAATACTGCGATTATCATTCAACGTGAGTTTAAAGGGAAGAATCACATCAAAACATATTTCTAGTTTGATTAATCGCCGTGCGTCATGTTAGTTTTTATAGGTGATAAACTGAATAGGCAAAAGATTTGCAAATCGTCACTTGCCTACATCAGAAAAACAAACTAGTACTTCTTGCATAGAAGTTTATATTACATTAACCAAAGTTTGTTAGAATTGAAAATAATTTTATACATATATATTTAAATAAAACAACTTATTTAGGACTTTTTGTGTATAATTTATATTTAATCTTGTCGTCTCACATCACAGGAGATGAGGCAATGGTCGTCATATATTTTCTATCAGAATATTTTAATCGGGCACGTTCCAAAGTGTAAATTAAAATATTGTGAAAGTAGTAGAAAATATATGACGAAATTGACCTCACAGCTGAAAATCGATGCTTCACTTATTCCTGGGTGAAATTTTGTTGCATCGAGTCTTAACTCTATTCCTGTACTGCCCACCTACCTACGTTGGTTTAATGATGACTTTATTAATTTGATTTTTTTAATAATGTAAGAACTCTTTGTCTGAGTCTGTGTTTCCTGATAAATAAACTCGGCGTCAAAAAAATCGCACCTTATAAAAATCTTATTCAAAAATTCCTAAACCTTATATAGAGGATAGTGTTAGGTATCATTAGAAAGGTAACAAAAAGGAGCATCAAACAACAATTAAGTGCAATCTTTTTTTTAATTAAAATTATACAAAAAGCATAAAAATTTGAAAAATAATAAAAAATCTTAATTAAGTCCTAATTAATAATCGATAATTTACAAAAAAAATGTACAAAAAGTGTCTTAAAATTAACTCAAAATCTAGTGTTACCCCCCCTTGCCCTGATGACGGCTTCCATACGGTCCCTCATAGACCTCACCAACTTCAGGAGCTCTTCTTGAGGGATAAGACCCCATTCTTCAATCACCGCGGTTTGGAGTTCCTCTAGAGTCGAAGGAGCCGGATCCCGAGATCGAACCTTACGTTTAAGATGGTCCCAGAGGTGCTCTATCGGATTCAGATCAGGACTTCTCGCTGGCCACTGCATCACAGGAATTTGGGACCTCCGCAGGAAGTCGTTCACGATGGCTGCAGTGTGTGCGCGAGCGTTGTCGTGCATTAATGTGAACCCCTCGCCAAAAGATTCGGCAAAAGGGACCACATGCACATCCAGGATCTCTGTGATATAGCGGCGCGCAGTCAGCGACCCTTGTCCGCGAGCACCTCCGGTCCGGGAGACGCAGACCAGGTCGGTTTTGCCGGCAGCCGACATACCGCCCCAGAACATGCAGGATCCGCCTCCATATTCCACCGTCTCCTGGATGCAGGCTTGAGCGAAACGTTCACCCTGCCTCCGGTATACTCTTCTTCGTCGGTCGTTGCAGAAAAGACACACTCGTGTCTCGTCTGAGAAGAGAACAGCTCCCCACTGCTCAATGGTCCAATCGACGTGGTCGCGAGCAAACTGCAAGCGGGCTCGTCGGTGCGCTGCAGTCAATTTTGGACCTGTAGCAGCTCTGCGGGCTGCTATGTTCTTCTCCTTCAGTCTTCTTCTAACCGTGGATACACTCACGGTGCGTCTGCGAACTGCCTGGAGCTCCTGTTGCAGCTGAACAGCGTTTGAGAAGCGATTTCTCAAAGAGTACGACACAACGAACCGGTCGTCTCTTTCCGAAGTGCAGCGACGTCTACCGGACCCATGTCGCCGGATATAGCCACCGGTCTCTAAAAAGCGCTGGTAGACTCTACGAACCGAAAAACGGCTCAGATTCAGTTGCCGGGCGACATCACACTGCCGCACCCCTGCTTGCAGTAGTGCAACCACTTGAGCGGCCTCATCAGCTGTAGTGTCCATTTTCCAGATGTTCTTTCTTCAGTAAAATCAGTGCGTGTGTCCCCTTCAACGGTTTAATAGCGAATGACCCACATTGAACCCGTGTTGACCTCTTTATACCCACAAAGTTAGCGCAACTCGCGACTCTCCCGAGCAGCAAAATTTCCTTAGAATTTTTGTGACCCTTTATTTGTTGCTTTAGGTTTTATTTGATAATGAAAAATAATGTTTTTTTATTAAGTTAATTAAGTAACCTTTTAAATAAAATTATAATTAATACGACTGCATGTGCATATCCAGAGTTAATGCCATTTGAACGTGATTTTCTTAGAGGTGCGATTTTTTTGACGCCGAGTGTACAATTTGGGGGTCTTCAAGTCAAGAGTGAATAGGTATCTCCTAGATCGCATCGTCGCTTACCATCACGATAAAAAAATGTGTGTACAAATTGAATAAACATATCTAATTCTCTGTAGCTAATGCAAGAGTTGCAACACTCTGTTTTTTGGCTGTGCATCAAGGGGTCAACGCGCGAGCCAAGCCCTCAGTTTCTGTGCAGCGATGTGGACAATGCACCGTCAACTGCACGCTCTACATTGCGCAATCAGAGTTCATGTGATGCAATAATAGAATTCCAATGATTGTATACTATTTTATTTCAAATTAACTTTACCGATTACTCAACTTGAAGAAATGAGATTGAGTTTTTAATGTTCCGTACAGTGTTGCCAGACGATAGTAAAAAAATAACATGAGACAGTTCAAAAGTAAGAAAGAAAAGTAACATTATCTTATTTTACATAGATATTAAATATTTATAGAAATATATATGAACACCCATGACTCAAGTACAAATGTTAGTATTCATCACACTAATCTGCCCCTTCCGAGACTCCAACTAATTAATTCGATAAGGTTGTAAGAAAATCGAAAAGCAGTAGTCACTTGTGTTATAGAAAAAAATATTGAATGTTCGCTTTGTTTTCATACAACATTTCGTTAAGAAATATTGTATTATTTTTCTCGCTGGTAATAAGCCCTTTAGAAATAGGATTTAACACAAATTTCGCCCTTATGTCTTTGACCATTAAATGGATTTTAAGGTACAAGCAAAATTACATGTATCAAAGTCGAATTCAACGTTCACCTGTACGGCAACGAGAGCGATTTCAACATTCGTCAATATTCATAGAACTGAAAGCTGTTGATGGTAACCGCATTGCGTCAAACTATTTTGATGTATTAAATAAGAACTGCACAAGTTTACTTTGGAACTGAGCCAAATGCGTAATTTATCTCAAGACTTTTCAGTAATTAATATAAATATTCGAATGTTCAATAATATTATTTACAGAATACTCATTTCACACTAACATGAGTACAAGTATGAGTATGGGTATGAGTATGAATACGAATATGAATAGGAATATTAATATGAATATGAATAGGAATATGGATAGAAATGTGAATGGGAATATGAATAGGAATATGGATATGAATAGAAATATGAATATCCTAATTATATTATGACAATACTTTGTGTGTGTGTGTGTGTGTGTGTTTGTGTGTGTTTGTGTGTTTGTGTGTGTGTGTTTGTTACCATATTGTCTCGCTATCCAACATTCCAAAACTAAATACGTACTCCCGCAAAAACAATATGATAGCGTGTTTCTACGCGCTACAGCACCATCTAGTGAATATAAAAAGGAAAATGAGTATTTTTATTTTTATTTTAGTCAGAATACCAATAGCGTCTCTTATAAAACTAATGAATTTAACACTATGTATAAACTAAGCTGTAACAGGTATTCGCATATGGATACTAAGATTAAGATTCAGGTAACAATAACAAGTAAAGTAAAATTCAACTATTTTTTATTAATCACTTTAAGAGTATGTGGCGAAAAATTTTGAAATAAAAAGTTTCACATTTTTAGGCTTGGTACATTTGAATTGGTACTAATGAATACGAATATTAAAGAGTATGAATATCAATGTGAATGGTGAATAATATAATCTACAGAATACTCATCCTTCAGCTTACGACGAGCTATGTGCTGTTTCAGTTGCCAAGGCTTGCAATACAGGTTACATAAGCATTTATAATATTATTAGAATATAAAGATTTTAATTGTTTTACAAATACACCATACACATAACAAAATGAAACAACTTTTTGACGGATATTTGAGCATCCATACTAATATTATAAATGGGAAAGTGTGTCTGTCTGTTTGTCTTTCTTTCACGGCAAAACGGAGCGACGAATTGACGCGATTTTTTAAGTGGAGATAGTTGAAGGGATGGAGAGTAACATAGGCTACTTTTTGCCCCTTTCTAACTCCCCACTTCCCAAAAATGGGGGGTGGAAGTTTGTATGGAGCATTCCGCAATTTTCAAGGTAGAAAGCTAAAAATTGGTATGCTGACTATTTATGACTACCAAAAAAATCGCACATCTTTTTTTTTTGAAATCTGCACCCAACCCCTTAAAAGAGGGGGTGAAATTTTATATGAGACCTTTCGCAGTTTTCAAGGCAGGAAGCTAAAATCGGCACACAGACTCTTTGTTACTAACGAAAATACCTGCCATTTTTTAGAAATCCTCCCCCAGCCCCTAAAATAGGCGATGGAAATGTGTGTGAGACTCCGCAAAATTAGAACAGGTTCTTTAATACAAACGAATAATAAAATAATTTAATTAAAACGAATTAAATAGAACAATATTAAAAACATTAAATCTTACCATAGATCAATCAGCTTTTGAGAAAATAAACATTATAGACATAAATAAGTGTAACTCATGGATTCCTATAATGGCGCTGATATGTTTATTGTATATTATGTTCACGATAGTTTTAATTGTTTAGTTCAAAAATTAATAACAGATGGCAGTGTTGAAATAAAATAAATAACGTGTAAAATTCTGTTCCGAGTTCTCTTCTGTGTTCATGAAAGGGGAACAGTGCTACCCCGAATTTAACGCGAGCGAAGCCGCGGGCAAAAGCTAGTACTTTATATTTAATACTGACGTTTCGACTCCTTTACAAGAACCGCGATCACAGGATGTCTAAGGTAATGATCGTTATACATGTGCTACCTTCACAATATTTTAATCGGTCACGATTCTGTTAAAATTTCATACAAATCAAAAGTGTTTTATTTTGCACCTTAGTCATCTTGTGATCACGGCTCTTGTAAAGGAGTCGAAACGTCAATGCAAAGTACTGGTATTCTACTTTGAATCAATGGAGAGTAGAAATAAATATTATTAGACGTGCGCAAAAAATCATAAAAAAAATAGCAAAAGAACTTATTATGTTTAACACATTGACTGCCTTGTCAGTCAATGTGTTAAACATAATGACACTGGAATACTCCAATGGGGCTATGTCAGTCACCAGTGACTGACACTGAGTACCTACTTTAACTTGCCATTCAGTGCTGTCAGTCACAAGTTCTGTGTTATATAATCATATCTCTACATAATTTATTAAATATAACTTAAAAACAAAGAGTTTTTTTTACATTTAATGAAAAAACTCGTTGGCGGTGAATGTGTTAATGAACTAATAAATCACCCAAATAGGTTCACTGTTTGTGTTTACTAAGAGTATTGGAGTGTTCGAATAAAAAAAAATAAGGCCTAAAAATTGCTAAAAAAAATGACGGCCGCTCGGTGTAACGGTAGCAATCCTGCCTTTAACCGAAGGTCCTGGGTTCGAGTCCCGGAAAGGGCAGATGTTTGTGTGATGAATACGAGCATTTGTACCTAAATCATTATTATATGTACATAGGTATATGAATTAGCCTAGTATCCAATACACAAGCCTTACAGTGCTAACTTTGGACTTTGCTTATTGATGTGAATGTAAAAAAAAATATTCTCTCTGAGAAACATCTGGCAAAGTTAGTTTGCTTAAACTTTATTGATGACTGACATCACGAGTTTGTATTTTTACAAACTAAACCGTTGTTATCCACATTAAAAATTAAATTATATTTATGACAATGGTCCAAAGTGTACAGCTTGATGTGTTGTATACTGTACTCAAATAACCTTTAACAATAATTTACATTGCTTTTGTTTTCAATTAAAAGTTAAATTACGTTTTGTGTCACACTTCATGTCCTACCACAACCGAACAGAAATTGAGCAATCACTTCCTTGTCTTTACATTTGATCGACTTTAATTACGAAACGAATTAATCGTAAAGACAATAAGTCGCGAAACAATTTGCTTACTCAATTTTAAGTAATTTAGCAAATAAAACCACCTTTACTGGACAAACACGGGTTTATTCTTGTTTTTGTAATTAGCTAGATGGCGCTGTAGTGCGTAGAAACATGCTATCGTTTTGTTTTTGCGGGAGTACGTAAGGGCAAGTTTAGTCTTGCAATTTTAGGATAGCGAGACAATAAGGTAACACACACACACACACACACCCACACACACCCACACACACCCACACACACCCACACACACACACACAAAAAGGATCACAGGATGACTAAGGTAATGGTCGTCATACAGAGCTACTAATAACTTCCTATATTTTAATCGGGCAAGTTCCTGTTAAAATACCGTTTGGTGCAACGCTAACGCTAGCAATCCTGCTTCTCACACCGAGAGTCCTGGATTGAATCCCGGAAAGGGCAGATGTTTGTGTGATGAATACGAGAGTTTGTTCTAGAGTCATGGGTGTTTATGTATATTTCTATGAATATTACATATCTATGTATGTCTATCCGTTACCCTAGTATCCATAACACAAGCCTTATAATGCTTACTTTGGTGTTTTGGTTTGGTTTGGTGCTTGGTGTGACCGCAAGAAGTATTATATTAATATTATTATAAATTTTTATTTGCATTTTATTTAGTTTTTTATTATATCTTCGATCACTGTAAACTACTCATTCTACCTAGTGGTAGAATCAGTAGGGTACTAGTGTTCGAAAATTGGGTGGCCCTTCCGAAAATCTAAGAGCCATCTTTAATTATCATCAAAATATCTTGTATTTTCTCAGGGCTGATTTTTTTTTAATATGCTAATGTTACCATCGCTTTTGTATTAAGACCTTATTTTAATAATGTTAAGGTCTACCGAAGAAATGTTACCTCAAACTTTTTCACAGCTTTATTCGTCATCAAATATTAGATGGTAGAAAAAACTTTCATATACTTCGAAAGTGCTTACGAAAACACTCTGCTTAGTATGTTAAAATGCTTGATAAATATGGGATGATATCAACAATTTCAAAACTCTCGCTATTGCGATATTATTATCACTTTCAATGTAGACAAGGAAAACTGCACGTCAGCCTACCAGAAACTAAAAAAAAAACACAATTGATATTGAATTCTATGCGTTGGAATTAAAGCTGGTTAGACTAAAATCAGTTTACCTATAGTTTTAGATTTTTTAATAAATAACACGAATTGAGTATTGACTACACGAGTGTATATCGCTGTCCCTATCTGCTGATCAGCGTTTTGTGATTTTTGGTCGTTATCGTTTTTGATTTCGAAAATTAAGTATTTTTCGCAAGGGCCAGCTTACTGATCGGTGACCATAAATTTGTTATCTCGAGCTCCTTAGTGCTTCCAAGGCACTTTAAGCTATTGGTTTCAGTTGTATCTGAAGTCAGTAGCATTTACCAATCACACGTGAATTATGTGTAAGCATAATGCGTTATGTATGGCCCAATATCCGTGTGGTTTAAAATCATGGAGGGAGTAATAGACTAATGATATTATTGGTGTCGAACAGAGAAATATATCAGCAATGTTCCAGACTTAAGAGTTTCGTATAAGACGACTAATCATACTGGAGTTAATTATAATTCTTCAGTAGACCAAAAAGACTGGTCTTTTACTATGAGCTCGAAGCCGCCAGCCAACATACAATCACACCCTTTTCCCGCAGGGGTAGGTAAGACCACAGAAGACCACAGGAAAGACCACCACTTTCCACGATCCTGACATCCAACTCTCGCTTCTTGAATTCTCATCAGAACTTTGATACCAGCTTTGCCAAGTGTGGAGGTAATGGCAAAGAGGTTCCCGTTCAGCAATGGACGTATTAAAGCTAACACGATGAACATATATAGGTAAAATGGAAAGGAAAGTCGGACATAATCCGCTAATCTAACCTTGTAATGACTGCGACAAAAGACGTATGCTAATTCAGACAGTGCAGTTAAAACAAAGGAACAGGCAGACGTAACTGAAAATAACCTTGACATTCGCACTGAGACAGATTTATTTATCGCCTACTTCTTGGCACTTCACCAGAAAAAGGATGAAATCTGGATCAAGGTCATATGGTTAACTTTCATGGTTAGTATAATTATAACTTCTAAGCAAAGATAAATCACACTTAAAAGTAGAGGTTCTTTTAAAAATTCCTTTGCAATCAAAAATAAAATGAACTGTTCAAATACCCTTAAAAATAAGCAATATCATTTACTATCTTATTTAATTCCAAAATTAATTGAATTCAATTATGAGAAGATTGTATATAAAGAAAGGATGGATGATTCGAATGTGGATCAACCGTGTACGAAATACTGTATCCTATATTTTGCGCAAAACTGCACTGAGTTCAATATCAGCCTTAAAGTAATTTGGTATCCTTTTACTAATTAATATTTCTTTTACTTCTTTATTAAGCTAATATGAGTAAATATAATATCGCAGACATTTAAAATCATGATAAACAAATAATGTTTTGTAATAGTTATATTTTTCTTAGACAGATTCACATATTCTCATAACTATTTTATTCAATTTCCAGTTAATTATATCGCCGTAAAAACTTTATTATATCAATCTTATTTATTGAAATACATCAAAAAGCAAACGTTCACGATTAATTTACATTAAGATAAAGATAATTTTTGTTCAAAACTTGTGTAATATGTTCGCATTTATGAGAATCAAGACGATTTACCCTAATTGGTGTACAAATTTATGATAAAGAAACCTAGATACTCGTACTAATAACACAACCGTATTTGGAAAGTAAATATCTAGTTCAGCAATATGTTACCTACAATGATAAAATATACAATTACTTTTACTATTTAAGTCAGTTTTTTAGTTAACTTGCGCATAGAAACGAGCATGACCTTTTCGTTAACGTTCAGAGTCTAAAGGACATTCCAATAATATTACTAGTTAGACCGTCTGAAGGTTTCCGAATAATCGAAAATACTTGGCAAGTGTTTTCCAATATCCTAAATCTCTAAACGATTATGTAGACGCAATTTGGGTAGATTCTGTCGAAAAAAATCTCCGAATAGCAGCAATGCAAAAAGCAAAAGTAAAAAACATTCTCCAAAGATAACTAAACAAGGAAACGGTCTTAGCAGGATATATGGAAATAGTTCAAGAAACTAATGAGGAAATTGCCTAAATACTTCCTTTCGTCAAACATAAAACGTTTCGTTGATTCGTGTTATTATAGACGTCCGCCATACTGTGCTAACTATGAAAAAATCCGAATACATCAAATTATCCAAGGAAGTGACACTATAATTAAACGGTTAGTCATCTTAAGCTCTTGATTGGTCATCTAAAACTGTCTCTTATATTTAAAAGTATTCTTATCTTCCCTTTCTATCTTTTAAAGATTTTATGCTATCTATTTAACAGCATTATTTTAAAAATAAAACTATTTAATCTCTGGTATTTTTATTTGGTCATACAAAAAGACATTATTTTTAGATAAAAATACCTATTATCTATATCTATTTATAAAAGAATACAAACTCAATATATAAGGAATTAAAGCTTTAAAATTCAAAAGTAAATTACAGCTTATATTAAATAGTTACATTACCAAGTGTTAAATGCTTGTTTTATAGTGTTCACAGTGCAGCAAAAAATATCAATATCTGCCAAATACAAATTCTCATTTATATGGATACATTTTGTCTCGACGTTTGAATATACTTGATCAAAGAGTCAGACAATTTCTATTTCAAACGATTCCTTTACGCTTCGAAAACGTTTATATCGCGGATAAGGCTTCTATAATCCACCGGTCGATATGACGGCTTTAGTCGGGCTGCATAGAACAATGCAGTGAATAGCGTTTCGAAGATGAGGGGGGAATGCATTGGAAGCCAAAATGCGCCATTTTTGTATGCATCACTATTTAAGTTCTCTGGTAAAAGCAAGTCTTTTATTTCAAAAGACTTTGCTGCTTAATTTGTGGAAAGATATATATTAATTATACACTTTTGTTGCCTGTCCTTGTCGTGGGGACTCAAGGGAAAAGATCGTATTTTTTCATTACTGGATATGTGCCATTGTTACATTATATATTTGCAATTTTAATCTGCTAGTGCACGTTCCAAATACGCAAAGTAATATTTAAATAAATTATTCAACTACTTGTGTTGTGAAAATACTTAACTCAAGGCTGCACATTAAACTAAAGTAACGGACGTTTTATCGTGAAGTTACTCGAAATTAACTTCGTAAACGGCGAGCTATTACCAGAATAAAGAAGTGAGGTAATCAAGACAAACAAATCTACAGACCAAAGCGATAAACAAGGCAAGAGTACTGTTATACTTGTTGTATTCACTTTGTTTGAAGATAAATATAATCTAAATACTATACTAGACACAAGTCCTTGAAAAGCAAAACAAAACACGACCACAGCAAATTCAATCTTTGTACCCAAATGAAGCGTTCACAAAAACACACGCAATAGCCGGTTTCGATCAGATTCCTGTTATAAAAAAAATGATAAATCCCATAATTTATGCAAAAGCATCAATTAGTTGAAATTCCAATTAGAAAATTGAAATTCCCATGTATAAATACGTATGTATGATAAGATTAAAGATAATATAGGAAGAATAGAAGTATGTCAAGATCGTCGCCGGTGGAAATCCTTGGTCTCTGCTTAGCAAGAGACAGGTGCGACACAACATAATACATCTGCAACATCATAAACATTAAACTAGACCCTATAGTCTAAATAGCGCAGGGTCAACATTACAAGTGTTGGTTACATCAACGCGTAACGTCAGTCATGCTTTGTAAATAACTGACAGGATCTTGTTAAAAAAACTCGTTTCTATCTGTCATAGATACTTGACATGACATTTCCAATAAGTTTAAGATGAGAACTTTGATTATTGATAACCATATTGAATTCTACAGCAAAATCCATTATATTGATATGAACAGTTATGAATTTCTAAAATTACACTATACACATTTGCAAGTAAACACGAGTAGTTATCTGTTGCGTCTTAGATAGATAATATTGTAGCAAAACTTCATAAAAATAGTGCTGGTATTATCAGTGAGAACTGTTTCCAACAACTAACCTTGTATTTTTTTAATGACTTGGCGTATTTTCTTCAATGTTTCTGGATAAGCTCGATTTAGATATACTTTGATCACTCTGATTCTGATCATCCAACTGTTCAAGTAGATTTTTTTTATATATAGTACATAGGTAGGCGCTAAACCACCATCTTGCCTGATGGTAACCGACGATGCGATCTAGGATGTGACGCGCTTACCTAGAAGAAACCTATTCACTCATGACTTGAAGACCCCATAATAGCATTTTTCAGAAAACACAAATTCATGCAAAGAGTTCCCCTCCTTAGCGTTACGTCACAAAATGGGTACCAAGACCATATAATGGTGGCGCCTATTTGTTTTTGGTAAAAAAAGCAAAATAAACGATGTATATCAGTTACATTATTATGTACATAATTTAATCACAGATTCAATGTCATATGCCGCGACATTGATGAGGTAAGCGAGAGCTGGAATCGTTATCGCTACGCAAAGAGCTACATTGCAGCAAAAAATCATGTTTTAACACAATTTTTTTATCTATATTATTTTGATGTTCACTTATTCGTATATAGTGTACCAGAATGCAGGATGGGTTGGCAAGTTCCAGCTGAATGGTCCGATAACTTTCAATAGTCAGTATAATTGAAAACGTTTAACCATAATTGCATGTTCCGACCTCAATGCAATTGCAGCCGCCCTGATTTTACCGCAGATCAATTCAAGCGCTGCATCAATCACGAGAATGACTTCACTATGTCACATCTAAAGATAGTTTTATGTCAAACGACCTCATGTTTATGGTGTCTCTGGTTCAATTCATTTGAATTGAAGATTAACGATCTTCTTCTAAACGATTACAGACTAAAAAGTAAAGGAAGTCTGTAAATAGACAAAAGACTTTTTACTTTGACAATGGAAGAATATCTTAGGAAATGTTAATTAATCTATATATATATATATATAACTATCTGTCGCTGTGTTTGACCGCGATAAACTCCGAAACTACTCACCCGATTTTGATGATATATTATTACACAATGATTTTGTTCTGACTTAGGACATAAGATAGGTTTCATTTATAACGCAGAAACGCATGGCTAGGTCAGCTAGTTATTTTATATGTATTTATAAATTTATCTGAATGAAAAATTGTATTAATATTTTTATATTTTTATTGTCATTAATGCCATTAACATATAATTTAATTAATTTGATAAAAAATTGACATCCTTTTTTAGCATTTATTACATTTTATGAGTAGAATCGTAATTAATTTTATTGTTATTTAAACTTAAACTAGCTGATGTTTTAAAGTGTTTTGTGTAAGTGCACTTCTGGAAACTAATATGGGTATGTATTGTTAATAAATAAATAAATTACTGTAGTCGAGAAGAACACAGGAATTTAAAAAGACAACTCATTTAAGTTGAGGAAGCTAATTTATCAAAAATATTATCTCTTATCTGGGAAGTTGACATAATTCTAGTAAGCATAATAGATAGGTTGGTAAGGAAATCTGTTAAGCATGATAGACTCACTAAATATAACGCTGCTACTGTAACAGCAGTTGGTAATTAAGGACAGTTTTAATTAGAACTAATGGTTGGACTGCTTCGGACAATTAGACAGCGAAGCACTTCCGCGAAGATAACCGCAACTAGCCTAAGGAGCAGAGCTAGGTAAGTAAATGGATTAAATGATAATTTTAAGCTTGCGGTTATTATTAAAAGGAAATTTGAGAAATAAGAAGATTAACATAAAATGACAATATAACAATACAATTCCTAGAAAAGGTCAATCTTTACCAAGCGCAATCTCGAACGTGTATGGTGTAGGTACTTTTCTCATCTAAGAGACGGTTTCGCCCTCTACTAGCTGCTTGAGTCCATTGAGAGGAGGGTCAAGATGCTCATCGGCAATGACGATTTTTTTTATAATAAGCTCAAAAGCTTTAGGCATAGACCGAAAGGTGGCTAGCCTATCCGTTTCCTTTTACTTACCACATTATACCTATTTTAAATTATGCCCAACAATATTCTGCCAATTTTTTATGCCATAACAAGGGAAATCCACTAAAATCTAAATATCCTTCACTTCAATATTAGTATCGACACTCTTCGAGGCATATTTGAGTTTTGATTATACCAATTAGTAGTTCTTTTCAAGAGAAAACCGTTTCATTGCGTGCAAGCAAAACGTTTCTTATGTTGACCTAGATCAAGATTTCAATTAAAAAGCTTAAGCCTATACGCTTAAGGTTTAGTTATGTCGATCAATTTCCAAGTAAGTGATAGTTATGTGGAAAAAAGTCTCGTCGTGTATAAAATATGGTAAGTACGACAAATCTCTGTCGCCCACTTATAGGCTAGAATTGGATTTCTCCCTGTTTATAGCGAAATTAGTACACGCTTCTGAAGGTCTTATGGCATATCGTCGGTCGGAAACAGTAGTGGAATTTCAAAATGAGTTATTCTGAGCAATCAAAAATGTCAAAAATTTTAATATTTTGTTTAAAAATCTTTATAAAGATTTTTTTTAATAATTAAATTTTATCGGCCTCCATGTGTATAACTAATCTATATGTCTCTGTCTAATGATTTCTATATGTATAACTAATCAGTAACAAAAGTTTGTTAACTTTAATGTTTTGGAAATAATATACAATATATTTGTTGCTACCACACCAGTTAGCTTAGCTCAAAGTAAGCACTATAAGGCTTGTGTTATGGATACTAGACTAACGGATAGACATTTATTTATTTTATTTAGGATGGGTAATCCCTTAATCCCAATCAAGCCCGGGGACCAAGACAGAAAGACGATGGAACGAGCTAACCCAGAAGGTGCCTGTTCACCCTGGCAAAATGGACGGGTTATAAGTTCTCGGAAATACAGACGCAGGGAGGGAGTTGCACTCCTTTGCTGTGCGCATTATAAAGGATGTTTAAAGCGCTTGTGTCGACAGGTAGGAATAGCATCGAAGAAAGGATAGCAGCCTGCAGTGCGTCTAGATGTCTGATGGAAAAAATGAAATGGTGGTATGAGCAAATGCAGCTCTTGAGCACACTCTCCAAAGTACATTCTGTAGAAGACCAACAGTCAGGCAACTTTGCGGCGATGAGTTAAGGTGTGAAGCTTGCTCTTCACCAATTTGCTGTCACCGATGAGCCTCTTAGCTCTGCGCTGACATACATAGATATATAACATTTATAGAAATGACTCAGGTACAAATGCTCCGATGGAAACGACAAATATCTGCCTCTTCCGGGATTTGAACCTAGGTCCGTCAGTGTGAAAGGTGAGATAAGGAAATATGAGTATTTTTAAATGTTCCACTACTATTTCCGGCCGACGATATATTGGCGTGTTTAAATATATAAAATGCAAATGAATTGATAATAATAGTTAAGTAAATTGAACGGAATTTATAGATAAAAAATATTTTATAAATAACAAAATCGTTAGCCTTAAACATACAAAAATAATGACTAACATTCTTGACGACAACGTAAATTATGTCGCTAAATGTTTATGCGTGGGTAGCACTTGAAGATTACTTAAATGACACGTTTAAGGACAAAATAACAACGCTCTATTAGAAATTCAGTTCGCGTACAGATTAAAGAGCGGTCTTTACCTTCACAGTGAAGCTAAAGGCGATGCGACAGGCGATAAGAATTCATTACACGGCCATATTATTAAAATTAGGACTTAGAAATTGATGGCTTGACAGGCATTAAATAAATAATAAAAAAGAATAATAATTTATTTTCAGATAGAGTTCTATGTAAGTATTGATTTAATTTAATTTTTAATATAATTCAATAAAATTTAAAAAAAAAATAATTTATTATAATTTTATTAATAACATTTTTATCATTAAATTACTATTGCATCTACTGAGCCAATTCATCAAAATGAGTTCGCTCTTGATCCAAACCAAACCTAGGGGCCAAAACAACATCCACGATGGAACGTGATAATCCAGTTCCACTCCTTTGCTGTGCGCATTATGATGTTGAGAAGCGCTTGGTGCGACAGGTAGGAATAGCAACTAAGAAAAGATGGTAGCCCGCAGTGCGTCTAGATGTCCGATGGAAAAAGGAAGATGGCGGTATGAGCACATGCAGGATCTGAGCAAACTCTCCAATATACATTCTGTAGAAGACCGACCGACAAGCAACTTTGTGGCGGTGAACTTAGCTCAGAATATAATAATAAAAGAAAAAAACAAATGCGCTGAATGTTGTCCAGTGCAGCAAGTTTGTATTTTGCTGAGCCGTCCCAAATGTGACTGCAATATTCTATGCAAGATCGGACTTGAGCTTTATAGAAAGTTAAAAGCTGTCCCAGCGAGAAAAGGCCATATTATCTCCTATCATACTCAGGACTCCGTTCAGACTCCCTCGCACCCGACGCACCAGAGATACTATAAGACCTTTTTTTGCATGTTACTTGATGTAATGACGTCACTCGCTTGTAAACAAACTTTTAGCTGTCAAATCGTAGTACGTATAACTTAGTCTGACATTGAAAGCAAGCAGGTGACGCGTTTTCAATCACGTGGTCAAACTTTTGTTTTTTTTTCAAGGATTTCTTATAGAAATCATGGATATTTTAAAAAAATATTATCATATCGAAAATATTTTTAAATTTTAACAAGATTTATTTGTTTTATAATTTTTATTTATTTTATGCATTTTCAATGCGATCTTATAAGATAAATTATTATAATAGAAAAATACTAGAAAAAATAGACTCGGGTCACAAGTGAATTCTCAGGCGGGAATCGAACCCAATTGAGTCGATTTTTTCTAGTATTTTTCTATTATAATAATTTATCTTATAAGATTTATTTGTCCTTGATTTAAAACATTGAGGCTTTTATTATATTAAGGCCTCCGTGGTCAAGTAACGCCACTCCCAGAACCCGGGTCGACCCCTGGTCGGGTCAATGTGGTAGTCAATGTGACAATTGACTCGGGTCTGGGTGTTGTAGTACAGTCGTTGTTCTGAATTCTAATACAAAAGTGCTTTAGCTAATTGGGTCAGAACAATGTATGAGATGTCCCACAGATCAGCTTCAATGACGCAATGTCTGTTACGCCATAACTTCCCGAGTTCTAAACCGATTTTATTAAGTTGTGTGGAATCATATCAACAAATTTAGGACCAGATTATGCCAAATTTTCAAATTCGCAAAAATAAAAAAGTTATGACCAAAAAACATTAGCTCTATGGGATTTTCCACTGAAACAAAAAGCGCGCGCTTTTTGAAAGTTTTTATTTACCAAACATTATTGATTTTTTTTAATATGACGTTCCGCTCCAATATTTGGTGCTGGCGAAGTTTTATGCTTAGCGACTGATTCGACCTAGTCTAATAACAGTTGGATCTATATTGTGATCAAATAGCCTATTATGACAATATATGTTACAAAGAAGTAGACCAAATGTTACAAAGGAGTAGAATAGCAGTCTAGACCTAGATCCAGACAGGGAGGCGTGGGAGGAACGAACAGTTTCAGAGCGGTGTTACGATTCTTCGGTATTTATAGACGACCCAATGACGCACGCCATAGTTCTCAGCAAACATTTCTTCGAATACAAAACGTACAGTTTGAAACTGAACTATTTGCAATTCCATTATTTCACACTTACAATAAGTCCGTAGAAGTTTTGTTAGGAAAATATTATTATTGATCGGTCATGGGTTCGAATCCCGGAAGGGGCAGATGTTTGTGTGATGAATACGAGCATTTCTTCAAATGTTACATATTTATGTATCATCTTGTACATGTCTATCCGTATTCCTAATATCCATAACACAAGCCTTATAGTGCTTACTTTGGGCTAGGCTAATTGGTGTGAATGCAAGAATTAATTTTATTCATACATGATAACAATGAAAAATGCATCTTAATTTAAATGGCATATTTTTTGTCTAACGGCTCAATACGAGAATCTGATAACTGATGTTGATGTCAATATTGTTGGAAATCGATTTGTCATCGCAGTACCGACAAATGCCAGTTGAATTACTTGCGCAAGAGTACAGCTGATGTGATTAATATTACGGTTGTGAAACAAATTATGTTTTCGTTTATTTTGCTGTCAGTATGTTAAAAACTATAGTCTTTGAATGTAATTGACAATGTCAATGAACGACTTTGGTTATGACTTTTAATATTTTTGAAAATACCAGATCTACGGTCAGTTATTATAACTGTTGTCTCTTGTATAATATAACAATACAAAAATTATTATATATAAAACGTTATTATGGTTGGTTCCATCTTAAACGAATGTTTAATATTTGTAAAAATATTACTCTTGATGTTAAAGGTATGTTGCAAGTAGAAAGTCTAGGACATCGCTAGATGGCGCTGACACCAGCTTAAGAAAGAGTTCTATTGGGAGAGTACTCGCCCGGATAATGAGAAGTAGTGGGAGTGGCCCGTACCTGAGAAAAGTTATTTGTTCTTCTTAAGAGTTAAAAAAATTACCAATCATTTAAATTCTACGATTTCAATCAAATTTCGATCGTGACTGTTTTAAAATCAGCGATAATGTTACAACTCTATTCTTTTTACAAGTAAAATAAATTAAGTATGTCTGCGGTATATTTTGCAAGTCAGCCGATTAAAAGAAACGAACCAATGGCGAATTAATTAATTCACACCGATTTCTTGCTTTCTCGTTGTAACATTACCTGCAGACTTTCTTCAGCATTTTTCGCACATCACTCGCTTTATGATTAGGTACTCTGTTACAGGGTTACCATATGACGAGAAATTACGCGATATTAAGGGGTTTTATAACAACAAGTATCATAATCAATATTTGGTGCAACGGTAGCGATACTGTCTTTCACACCAGCGGTCCTGGGTTCTTGTCCCGCAAGGGGCAAATGTATGTGTATGTGTAATGATGAACACGAGTATTTGTACCTGACCCATGGGTATTTATATATCTATCTTCTATATATATAAAAATCGCTGTCACAGTGTTTAACTCAGAATCTACACGACCGATTTTGATTTTTTTTCATTTTGTTGGATTTGTTCCGACTTAGGACATAGGATAGCCGGGTCAGATGTCATAATAACACGTCTTACAGTGCTTTGGGCTAGGGTAATTGGTGAGAGTAAGAAATATTATTATTATTATTACTATTTCAGACGTAAGACGTCCATTGCTGGACGGTAATCTATCTCCACTTTTTTTATAGTAAACCGACCTTGAGCTTGACCGCTATCTCGCCTGATGATGAGCGACGATGCGATCTAGGATGTCACGCGCTTGCCTAGAAGATACCCATTCACTCGTGACTTGAGGACCTTGTTTATCAGGAAACAGACTCAGGCAAAGAGTTCCACGCCTTATCGATATGTATCGTAAAATTGGAACCAAAACGCTTAGTGCGACTCTTTGGTATATAAACCATATAATGGTGGCGCCTATTTGTAAGTCTTGTTGTTCGATGAAAAAATGGGGACGGCAGAACAAGATTGTGCAATTCTGCAGCACACTCTCCGATATGTATTCTATAAAAAACGGATGGTCTAGCTACCTTTCGTCTATGCTCTAGGCTTTTGAGTTTTTTAGAAAAAAAATAATCGTCATTGAGTTTGACACGTGTAGTGTCAATGTCAAAACCATAAAATTCATGGATATAGAGTAATGTCTGTTTGTGTCACAGACGAGACGCAAACGAATATTACTCTGTGGATATTAATTGTGCTTATACTTTTTATTTTTTCAATTCTGTTTTTGTTTTTTTTGTATTTTGTTTGTGTAAAGAAATATAAACTTTTATTTTATTTTTACGCAGTACCCCCTTCAGGCCTTGTTAGAATACCAGCGCCGATGCACTGTGACGTGTCACAGTGTAATAGCATTATGCTGAGGCAGGGTCCTGATTGGCCATCATAGATGTTTTTTATTAATATTTTTTTCTCTGTTTTGTATAAAATAATTTATGTGTAAATATTTATGTGTAAAGCCAATAAAATCTTTCTTTCTTCCTTTCATTTCCGATGAGCTTCTTGCCCCTCCTCTTGGCTTGGCAGGAGAGTTGGAGATAGCAATAAAGGACCATAATTCGGAAAGCTCTGCTACCCATTCTGTGGTCTAAGTGTAATCTTCGGTATCATTAGCCGCCCTTTATAATACTCTGAAAGATATTGTGCTATTATGCACAGCAAAGGAGTGAAACTCCCTCCCTACGTTTGTATTTCCGAGTACTTCTAACCCACCCATTTTTAAAGGCCAGGGTGAATATGCACGTTCTGGGTTAGCTCGTTCCATCGTGGACTCTATGGTGGCCCCAGGGCTTGATTGGGATCAATAGCGAACAAATAAATACT
Organism: Calamotropha paludella; assembly: GCA_927399485.1. Taxonomy (NCBI): domain Eukaryota; kingdom Metazoa; phylum Arthropoda; class Insecta; order Lepidoptera; family Crambidae; genus Calamotropha; species Calamotropha paludella. The sequence continues at coordinate 27,274,483 of OV656811.1, read as the reverse complement.
ACTTTGCCGGACATTACACGTGTAAATTGATGGAATAGGCCATTCGAAATTTTTTGATTCCTTTATCATGCATATAGAGATATACATTAGAAATTAGTTGTGATGTTCTGCCGGACACCATACAGCATTGATATAATCGGTCCATTAGCTGCGGTGGTTTCAAATTAGCCAATTTTATGCATCTTACGTGCGTGCAACACGAAGGTTAGAAGCGTCAAACGAAAGCGTCAATACCACATTTATATAATTGACAACCTTTTTTTGTAAAGTTCTGTTTTATTGATTAAATTAAAAAAATACCAAAATTTTAAGGTGTTTTTTTCTATTTGTTGCTTGCTTGTTTTAGGCTTCAGGCGGGACTCGAACGCACATCCCCTCCTTATCGGCATGAGTAGGTTGAACTACCGGGACTTAGACATACCCACCGAATATAATAATTAAATAAATTGTATTTTCTTTGTCGTTTGTTGCAACGGTCCTGGCGTCAGCAATACTTAGAAAAATTCGAGTGTTTTATAATTTTATATATTTTTTGCATTTTTTCAATGCTATCTTATAATAAGATAATTTATTTTAATAGAAAAATACTGAAAAAAATCGACTCGGTTTACAAGTGAATTCAGACCACAACCAGCAATTGGGAGAGCATTGGTCCGGATTTACAAATGTTGCGGGTTTGGTTAAAACTAAATGGCTGTTTCATCTTAATCGATTGCCCTAACATTTGTAAAAACGTTACTTTCGAGTATAAGAGGATGTTCCTCTCATTGATGAGACAACGCTGGCCTACAGCGTAAAATTTGAAAGGTACTAGAACATTTCGACGGGTGTTCACAAGGCTCGGTAGCACAATTGGGAGAGCATTGGACCGGACTCCCAAAGGTTGCGGGTTCGATTCTCGCCTGAGAATTCACTTGTGAGCCGAGTCGATTCTTCCAGTATTTCTCTATTAAAATAACATTCGTCAGGTCAATTTTTCGGTTGCTCAATTGGAAGACAACTCACCCGGAAAGCATCTGGGTATAATGGTGTACCCATTATACCCAGATGCAGTAAACAACGATCATTTTTTATATTTTTAGCTAAATAATAAATAATTTACGAATTTAAGCGCATTTAAACAGTACATATTGATTACACTGACTCTCCGTGTACAAGTCAGTACTAGGTGATAAGTGATATGAATGAAACACTGAGTCCGTTGATAATAAACTGTATAAACTGACGTGATTTATATAAATAACTATAATAAAATAATAATTCGCTTGTCGCGGTTTAAGTATGATTTTGGACTGATTCATTGATGTCGCAAATGACCTAAATGCAAGTTCTTACAAAATGTACGGTTGCGTTGCACCGAATTCTCCGTGTATCATTAAAATAAAAAATGATGATAGAAATTGGGTCTGTAATTGTAACGCAGGTGGTATTAGAACCCAAGCCCTCGGCTTTTGGTAAGAGAGCGAGACGTCGTAAATGCTCGGATATCGAAATGATTACCGATCGAACTCAATTAAATGCATATTTTAAATATTTGCATTTTAAATGCTATCTTTCATAATAATTTTGATAGAAAAATAAAAAAAGGTTACAAGTTATTTCCAGGCAGGATTTGAACCCGCAACCTTTGCATTTCCAGTCCACTGCTCTCCAAATTGAGCTACCGAGCCTTGCGAGACCCGTCGAAATGTCAATCTAAATTGGGAAAGCAGTGGGCCGGACATCTAAATGTTACGGGTTAAAGTCCCGCCTGCAAACAAATTGTAAACTAAGTCCATTTTTTTCTAGTATTTTTTCTATTAAAAATGTATCGATCTACTTATTAAAGACAAAAGAAACTCAATTTTACACAAAAACACGTTTTGTTTTTGCAAGCTTTATTTCCTATTATTTACCAGAATTATCTTAGCAACAAACTAGCAAAGAACGTTCGCCTAATTTTACTGGAAATAAATTGAGCCAATGCAGATAGAAAATTTTCAGGAAAATAACAGATGTTCTTTCTTTTTAGTATTAAAATAATTTACCATAGGTATAAGATAAAGATAGCATTGAAAAATGCAAAACGTAAAATTAGAAAGGTACCAGAAAATCTCGACGGGTGTTAACAAGACTCTGTAGCTTAATTGGGAGAGCATTGGAACGGAGTTCCAAAGGTTGCTGATTCGATTCGAGCCGTGACGATTTTTTCTAGTATTTTTCTATAAAAATAATTTAACTTATAAGATAGCATTGAAAAATGCAAAGAAAAAATCATAAAATTACAACAGATGTCAGGCAAACTGTTATTTTGATCTGGTAACCCTGTTATAGACTACTGCCTGTTTAAGGAGAATGTCACACAGTATTTCACAAGTAGCGAAGATGTTTTTGCAGTTCAGTGACTCGGAAGGTTGCTAGACTGGTTCGCAGACTGGTCTGCTATTTAAGGAACCTACCCCGTCTGCACAAGTGAGCCGAATGGGTTGGGGAGACAGTTCGCAGCGCTTAATGCTTTATTTAGGTGAATATTAAATTAGCTCGTCTGCTTTAAAATAAAAGAGTTGTTGGGTATACCGAAAATGGTTTTGATTTCTTGAACGAATGAAAGTTTATTTGGCACATATAATATACAACACAATTACAAAAGTATTAACGACAAAAAACATAATAAATCAAAACATAGAAATAGTGCCAAATAGGCCTCTGCTCATTATAAGCCGTGACAATGCATCATCACAGCACTGGTATTCTGCCGATGCAGATTTCTTGATACAACACCTTTAAAGGCGGCAAAACGCCGAAATATAATAAAAAAAAACATTCGACGGTCATAGGTGCCCGTTCTTCTTGTCAGTTAAAAGAGGTCTTAATTGGGTGGTAGATAAAAATGTTGGACGATTCAAAACACCTTATTTTAAGTGCATTTAAAAAAAGTGGTTTTCATTTTATTTAATTTCTACTGCTAGATTTTGATATAAAAAAAAACGTCTCAGGTTTCAGGCGCTATCCGGGCGTGTTCTTTCAATAAAGCACCAAGCTCTTGACAGACACGTCGAATATACGTAACACGACATATAATTTTATTTGTAAAAATTATGTAGTTAGGAACGTTATTGGAAACGCAAGTACGACGGCCATTACTTCAGTTATTTTTCCAAATATTTCTTAAGGTGACGCCAGCGGCATCTCTTCATGTTGTGGGTAATACCAACAACAACGTGTGTAAGACTTTTACAAGTATCCAAGAATCGATAAAGAAGAAACAGCTATGTAGATTTTTGAAGTAAAACTTCTTAACGCACGCTTGGTTTGAGGAGTAAGCTGGTGAATGCGTGACGAGAGCGTCACGAAAAGTATGATCGGACGAGGCGAACGGAAGTTGAGAGGGAGATATAAGACCGTGCCTAATTAAAAAATAACATAATAATTGACTTTATCGAATGTTCAAATAAGGCATAATGGTGGGTAAGGGTATTGTCAATTAAAAAATTAATTAATTCATTCTTTAAACAATAGCAATTGTGTTGGATTTTTTTTTTGTATATATACATATATTGTCATTGTTTATATGCCGTCAATGTCAAACAGTAACACACTGGTGAAACTTTGGGTCCTATTAATTTTGAAATTTATGTATTTACACTATGAATATATATATACTGATTTACTGATTCAATGCTGATATTAAATATACTACAGAATGTCTTTACATACAACGTTCACAACGGATATAAAATGGTTATTGTAGGTTATCCCTAAGAGATAGGCTTTTACCATCACGGACTTTTTAGCAGACATTTTTAAGGTGTACAATACATGATTTTCATCTATCTTGTAGGGTTCAGCCAGAGTTTGCAATGTAAGCGCAAAAAATGTGTTTATTTACGACATCACACTAGAAACCTCTATATGTGATGTTGTCTAAATAAATCTTTATTTAAATGTTAGATGGGAGGTCAGTTCCCCTGTCCGAATTTTGATTGTCAGTTCTACTCGCAAGAATCCGAACTTGCGATACTTAGAAGTGCGTTATTCTCGCAAACCAGCGAATAGAACCGTACCCGGTTAAACATTATTGGAACTCTCTGGAGACATGTAGGCGAGCAAAACTATCAACGCCGCAGGTAGATGTTCGTCTCTCCAGATCTATATTACAGTTAAGTAAGTCGGAGCTGTGCCTGGTCACAGGCGCCATTACTGGTCACGGTAACTTGAACAAACATCTTTTTAATATAGGTGTTACTGACAGCCCACTATGCAGAGGATGCATGGAAGCTGAAGAAAAAACCACCCATGTCCTGCTGGAGTGCAGGGGAGTGGCATACTACCCGGCAGTGAGCGTTCCTGGCAGAGCTGGGATGGCTGGAGTGAAACAGCCAAGCACCTTCCAGACGCGAAACATGCGCACAAGACGTCGAGTTGCGGAAATCGCCCGTATAGTAGAAGAAGATCTGGTTATAATATTGGAAGGTGATCATTATCTTTGCTATCCTGTGCGTCGAAACGTCAGGATTATATAGATATAAAAAAATGGGAATTTTCGAAGTGGTTGTTGTTACAGTTATCATAAATATGATCAAATCTACACTAATATTATAGAGGAAAGATTTGTATTTTTGTATATTTGCAATGAATAAACTCAAAAACTACTGAGCCGATTTCTTTCACCATTGGAAAGCTACATTCACGCTGAGTAACATAGGCTTTATTTAATGCTAGAAACATTTTAAAGAATTTTGTCCACCCGTGCGAGGCCGGGACGGCCCGCTAGTAACTAATAAAATGCAATATAAAAAAATTATATTCGTATAAATTTAATATTTAGAAACATGCCTGATTAATATATTGGGTACCTTAATATAATCCACTCTACCAAAGAGGTTTTCAAATGGAAGTCTTGCCTATATTTACGTCATCGCGTCAAATTTGATGTTTGTGGGAGGGTTTGATGAAGCAGCCTTTGTGGGTAGTTGCATTTTAGTATATCACATGAGCGACGTTTTATGATACTTAAATTATGGTAGAATAATAGTTGGCTTAATTCCCTTCTATTAATTGTGGCTTTCTATTGAGTATTGAAAAAAAAATTAAAAATTGACATTTTCAATTTCATTTAATAATAATAATAAATAATAATAAAGCTTTATTTATTCCATGCATAGTACATAATAAACAATAATATAATATGATAACAGTTTGACTTATTTACATACTATTCAATTACAATTTAAAATACTAAATAAATTTGATTTCTAATTATGAATTCTATTCTGTAATTATATACTTAATTGAGATTTGTTTTAATGTGTCAACTACTTAAATGTTTAATTCATGGACCCCGTTTGGGTAAAAGCCTCCCCCAAGGAATGCCATCCCTCTCTGTCATTAGCTCTTTCAAGCCAACTTTCACCTGCGCATGCTACAATTTCGTCTGCCCATCTGGCCCTTGGTCGACCTCTCGATCTGGCGCCTTTTGGCCCAGACCACTTGACAGACCTTAAAGTCCATCTGTCGTCCTTGTAACGGGCTAAGTGGCCAGCCCACTTCCATTTAGCCTTCATTGCAAAAGTTAAGGCATCGCATACTTTGGTCTTCTTTCGAATGTCATCGTTCTTTACCTTGTCCTTCAGTTTTATACCTAGGCAGCTTCTCACCATTCTTCTCTGGGTAGTCTGAATTTTGTTCCTGGTTTTAAGATCAAAGGTCCAAGTTTGGCATCCGTAGGTAAGGCACGGTAGCAGTCCTGTATCCATGACTATTTTCTTGGTCGGTAGCGAAAGTTGCGATTTTAGTATTTCCTTATGGTGCCAGAACTTGCTCCAGGTAATCGCCACTCTTCGGTTTAGTTCTTCAATGTTTCTTTCCTTACTAAAGGAGATTTGTTTTCCTAAGTATGTGTAGCGGTTGACAAACTCCAGAGGAGTGTTATTTATTGAGATGGGTGTTGCACTGCAGTTAGACATAATTTTAGTTTTTTCCAGATTCATTTCCAAACCAGTTTTTATACTAGCCTGGTTCAATTCATTTACCATTTTGTTTAGCTGGTGAGGGGATTCCGAAAATAGAATTATGTCATCGGCAAATCTGAGATGACTTAAAAATTTCCCATTTATATTAATATTAATTAATATTAAAAGAGTATTGAAAAAAAAATTAAAAATTGACATTTTCAATTTCATTTAATAGCCATGATAAATTCATTTATATATACTATATTTTCTCGGTAGCTACTCTCAATAGGATTTATATGCAGTCGAACTAGTAGGTATTAGCAGGAAAAAGATGCACTAAGCCATTATTATTATAACTATAACTAATCAAATGTACTAGTAGGAATAAAAGATTAATCAAAAATGCTTAAAACAAAAATATTATTAATCTTATTTACACTTTATAAATATAGTAATATATATAATAATAATAAAATAATATTTCTCACACTCATACCAATTAGCCTTTCCCAACGAAAGCACTGTAAGGCTTGTGTTACGAATACTAGGGTAACGGATAAACATACATATATACGATACTTAGATATTTAATATTCATAGAAATGTATATAAATACCCATGACTCAGGTACAAATGCATACTACAGGTATTCATCACACAAACATCTGCCCCTCCAGGGACTCGAACCCAGGACCATCAGTGCGAAAGGTAGGATTCCTACCGTTGCACCAAATGGTCATCAATACTATTTCCATCTAGTGATCCTACTGTATGTATATCAGTTACCCTAGTATCCATAACATAAGCCTTAAGGTGCATACTTTGGCCTAGGGTAATTGGTGTGATTGTGGGAAATATTATTATTACTAGCAAAGAGAAATTCAGTGCAATTAAAAATTCAAGGTAATGTAACATGTAATTTTATCATAAAATAGAATAACTACTCCAATTAATATTTCTATAAATTAATTATATTATAGAAATACTATTCAATGTCTTAAAAACTCTAAATGGTTTTTTTAAAAGCAATACTAATCAAAAACTGTACTGTATATTAAAATAAAATATAAGAAATAATTCATACCCAAATGGAGTCTAAAATAAATTATTACCTACAACTCATAAAAAAATATTTATATATATTTTGGAATGATTATTAATATTTAGTTGATTTTCCAGTGTATAATTATTCTTAAATGTCAAAAATTTATAATAAATACTTGTTATTAGGATATTTTTATAAAACATGAATTAAAATTATACAGAGTGAAGGTTACCTCATTGATCAGACATCCTTATTTTAGTAAAATAAAAAGAATTCAAAGTAATCAAAATACTCCGACATACAAAGCTTTCGAAAAAATATTTACGCGTAAATAAAAAGGTTATGTACTGTACATACTAGAATTAGTCACATGGGTATTGCGTATACCTACCCATTTATTATTAAAAAAAATTATCGGATTACACCCGAATAATTATTTAAAATGTATCATAAAAATCTAAATTATCTTACCTTTAGTGACATTGCGAATGTTTTTAACTCCCCACTACGCACAAAAACAAATATTCATAATTTTCTGTTCAATTAAAATTTAACACTGCACTGCAATCAATAAAATAATGTGTATCCAATATCTCTCTGTTTTTAATTTTGTATCAGTCATTACGTAAATTTCAGTTCACAACAGACAATTTGTAAAAAATACTATATATGTTTTATAAATAATTCAGACCAGCCGAAAATATATTGTATTCGCCGATGAACGGCAATTAAATAAACACAACACACGCCTCTCACTGCAAACGCAAACTCGCAGAATAATAATTTTCCCTCGCTCGCATTGGACGAATACAAGTGACAGCCGGAAAGAGTAGTGTTGCTAGTGGTATGGTACAGATTTTTTCAACTCGCAGCGCCAAAAATATTTTATGTTCTAGTAACTATACAATTGAGCACTATAACGCCATCTATTGGAGTTATTTCAGTTTACTTACATGACTGTGGCGCTCGGCAGTGCTAGTAAGCATGCTTTTTATGTGAGAAAATGTTATTTACCCTAACATATCTCACCTCTCGGCTCTGGGCTCGGAAGCGTGGTTATTTTTTACAAGAATACCTATTTTAAATATAGCATTCTGAATGCAAAAAAAAATTAAATACAAATGTCTTTTTTTTAATGTACCAATGCCATAACTTTCTTATAAAAATATAATAAAATTTTACAGTTTACTTTCTATGATTATGTCCACTCAAATAACTCGGACTTGGAATCAGAAGCGTTTCGTTTCAGTAAATAAAATTTACTGCATACGACGTAGGCGGCTATAATCTTATATACTTAATTATATATTAAATGATAATTAATAAGTTCTTATTTAGTTAAATTAAGCTAAAATAAAGCTATATTTTATTCAGTGCATGCATCCACCAATAAAACAAAGTTAAAGGTCTGAGAGAGAAAAATAATATATTTTCGACTTTAATTAATATAAAAAAGAGTGTTTTTGATTATAATGTTATTATTTATCGTATAATTAAGTTTATTTTAATGTATGTAGTAGTAAAATCGTATTTATTTATTTTGCTTCATCAATATCATTTTGACCGTCTGTACGGCTGTCTTCTTGTCATATTGGTCTCTATGCACGTCGCAAAGATGGGCACGCAACTCGGTGGCTGTGTTAGTCAAATATTCGCACGATGGGCAATGGTACAAATGTTTTCCAGGATGTCTGCCGCTGCTCAGTACGTGTTTACGAAGATTTTCCTATAATAAAGAGAAACAAAGCTATTATTTACCTACAACAATATAAAATTCTACAAATGGGTTCAATATGTACGATCGTTTGGTGCAATCTGCCATCCTGCCTTCCGCACGAACGGCCTTTAGGTTCGAGTCGCGGGAGAGGCAGATGTTTATGTGATCAATACGAGCAATCAGAATCATGGTTCTTTAATTATATTTCTATAAATAGGTATTACATATATTATCTTACAAACGTGTCTATCCGTTATCCTTGTATCTATAACACAAGCCTTACCATGCTTACTTTGGGCTAGGGTGATTGGTGTAAATGTAAGAAATAAAAAAAAAACAATAAAATATAGCATTGCATTTATATAAATAGGTAAATACATCTGATGCTTTTAAATTACCAAAGAACCAACTAAACCAAAGAATCTAGGCTTAATTTTTCCCGTTTTAAGTAGGTATTTAGATAAATATTAAAACAATGATATAATTATCAAGTATGTCTTCTTTTAAAAACAAAAACGTTAAATATGACATGGAATGATAGTAAATATAGGTATATTATGTAATTAGGAAACATTGTTAAGCTTACAGTCTCATTTTGTTAAATTTCTCATTTCATTAAGTTATGTGTAGGGTTAAATGAACTCACCAAACTACTGCATGTAAAATCACAGTGAGGACAAGCATACGGCTTTACACCAGCGTGACAACGTAAATGACGCTGCATGTGGCTTGCTTGGTTTGTTTTAAAATTGCACAAAGTGCATTCATGGTTCCATACTTTGTCTCCGTGCGAGCTTCGGTGTCTGTAAAAAATTATCATAGAAAATATTTTAAAAAACCACGTTTTTCTCTTGTTACTAATGCACTAAAAAGGGTAAAATAAGTTTTTTTTCTCTAGGCTATGTGGATCCGTAAATATGTTTAGTTTAAACTAACTGTAAAATTATATAATTAAAAACGTGGGGCGTGATATGGTGTAGTTGGGAATTTTTGAAGAACTTTTAAGTCATGTTGAATGGTTCGTTTAAAAATACGCCCCACGTTTTTAATTGTATAATTTTACAGTTAGTTTAAACTAAACATATTTACGGATCCACATAGCCTAGAGAAAAAAAACTTATTTTACCCTTTTTAGTGAATTTGTAACAAGAGAAAAACGTGGTTTTAAAAAATATTTTTTATGATAATTTATTTAACACTTTTTAGTCTCCTTTAAAATATTGTATTGTCATCGTAAGCAAGGCTATATAAAAAATGTCAGCTCAATTGAATGTCTGAAAGTGGTCGAAAAATCGATCGCAAGATTTGACCCAAACAAACAAACATACAAGAAAGCAAGTTAAGAAAAATGTGGTAAATAAATAAAAATTAAATAACTAATTTCAATTTGTGAGGACTGCTAGCGACATCTAGTGAGAGTGAACTAATACGGTGCAACAAAGCTGTTGACGCCATCTATTGACAAAGCGTTATCAATTTATGTTCGTGTAGCACAACATACAATTATTTAGTTTTAAGCTTTTACAAAGATGTCACTTTATGAGTAAAGAAATGTTTTCATAATTTAAATATTAATATGATCAATATAATTACAAGATTATTTCCTTTGATTTATCTTTATATTTCGATTCATTCGTTAGAAAAGGGTTTACAAACATTGTTCATAATATGACTATCATCATAAATAAAAGAAATTATTAGAAACTCCTTAAGTTACAGATAAAATATGTCTCACTTCAATGATTTTTTATTTGAATAATCGATGACATGGTTTTTTTAGAGTAGATTAACAAAGATGTAAACTACAACATTAACAATAGTCTGAATATATAACAATATAGCTTTTTTTTAATTTGAAAACAAAATTGCAGAAAAATAAACAATTGTTAGGTACCTGTTAGGTACCTGTTACGCATACCCCACCGCCAGCCCAACGGTGGGGTATGCGTAATGCATTTCCCCTCGAGAGAAAAAAAAAAAAAGGTACCTGTTAAGTAGGGCAGGAGTTGACGCTACAAACATGCAGTCAGGGTGTGGACATCGACGACCATCACACTCGTGCCGACTGAGCGCACTTCTGCAACACAAATAATACCAGAAGATTGAGTACCAAGACTTTAGGCACAGGTTAAATCAATTTACTAATTCACCCGTCACACAAGCCTATCATGAGGGGCTCATCGGATGCTTATTATTTTTTTTATTAAAAAACTACTAATAAAAATCTAATTGGTATACGGGCAACAAATATCAACCATAGACTCAAGAACTTTTTTATATTCTTTTTAACTAGGTGAACGTTAATATCAATGTAAATACATAGTATAGTATAAGGGGTATATAATTAGTCAAAGACGTTAATTATAGTTAATAACCAAAATTAACGAAACTAGGTATTGGAAAAATACTTGGTTTGTACATAATTATTTGAATCGAACATCTTGACCCCACTTGGTAGGTATTTAACGCTGTCACCCACCTAGTTGACACTAGCCTTCATTAAATTCTAGTTCAACATTTATTTGTTATTTACAATAATATAGTAGGTACTTATATTTAAAAGTTATGATTACTTAATTATTGATAGTAGCTTTAATTGAGAGTTAAAGTGTGTGTAAGTATGTATAAGCGTGAAGATGGATGTATTATATCATAAATTATTTACGTACAGAGGCACCAATTTATTTTAAAATAAATAAAGAATAATCGTAAGGTCTGTAATGAGGTATTGCAGGCCAGTGGTGACAATATTAGGCTCATGATAAAAACAGTTGGTGCAAACTACTAATCTAGCGCTGATGCACCTAAAAGGAATTTTATGAAGCAGCCATTCCAATATATATGGTGAGTCGTATGAGGACGCAAACGGCCGGAGTAGCTAATATTTAAGCGCAATAAATACCAGCTTCAGCGGCCAACAGTAATTACATAAGTTTGCACAGCTCGCCCAAGAAATTCTACTGTTAACATTGTCCACTGTGTTATATTGAAAGTGGTAGAGAAACGCTTATTGCCTTATGCCACAAGGTGAGAAAAACCAAGAAAAACCATGTCAAGTTCTGAATTCTTCACGCGCTTTAGTTGCGCTACTCGCCGCTAGTGGCGCTGCATATTTGTCTTTGCGTTTTGTTTCTATGGCGCGCTACGACTTAATAATTAACTTTAATTGTGTAAAAGGATTTTCCATTAGCAAATACCGTCACCATAAGAAATGCAATTTATGTCTAAGTAATTCTATCTAAGTTTTAGACTGCTCAAAATAAATAGACTTAAAAAAGATGTTCATAAAACGTAAGTGTCCAAACAGTTTTGATTTGTAATTTAGGAACTCGTATTAAAATATTGTGAAGGTACAGATGTGACGACCATTACGTAAGTCATCCTGTGATTACGGCTCCGTCATGGCTTAAAATATTTGCTTTTCCTACCGTTTTGGTATTTGACGTCCGTTTGGTGCAACGGTAGCGACCCTACCTTTCGCATCGACGATGCTGGGTTCGAGTCCCGATAGGGGCAGATGTTTTTGAGATGAATACGAGCATTTGTACATAAGTCATTGATATTTATGTTTTTTCCTATAAATATTAAATATCTATGTATTTTATATGTATCCGTTACCCTGGTATCCATAACACAAGCTTTACAGTGCTTTCTTTGAGCTAGGTTGATTGGTGAGAATGTAAGAAATTTTATTATCGTAATTTTTTTTAGTTTTTAGGAGCCCTGATCACAGGTTGACTAAGGCAATGGTTGTCATATATTTTCTATATCTGTTATAATTTATATAAATCAAAATTATTTTATTTTGAATATTAAATAACTAAATATATTGCAATATACTAGTTGCATAATGCAAATTGTGAATGTAGTAGAAAATATATGACGACTATTGGCTTAGTCATCCTGTAATCACGGCTCCAGTAAAGTAACCGAAACCTCAGAATTAAATATAAATTATGCGCAAAAAACCGTAAATAATTATTTTATTTCAATGAGAAATATTATTTTTTTATTGAGGTTGTAAAGTATTTTGTTGTTTTTACCTCATGATTAAATAAAATGAGTTTATAATATTAAATAAGATTCAACAACAGTCTTTATAAGATCATTACAAAACTTCCCACCTCAACTTCCTTCACCATAGCACTGTTCAGACAGCTCTAAAGATCATTATACCAGCGGGAATAAAACACATTAGCCCACCACAGAATCCAAATACGACTTTCTAACTATCATCTTGAGGTTGCACTAAAGCAGTGCTGTAAATGTAACTTATAGTGCAACTTTGATCATGAGATGCGTCGGGAACAGTGACGTAGCTGCCAGAGGACTATATGGTGCCCACCAGGGCCCTAGCTTAGGGGGCCCTCGGGCCCTAGCCAACAAACCTCCAATTTATTGATTAAAACGCTGAAATAACTATTTTAAAATACTAAAACAAACATTTGTTGAACTTTAACTAACTTTGTCGGGAAGGAATATATTAAAATTATTTTCGACTACTGTTTGGTGCGACACGGTAGCGATCCTGCTTTTCGCCTGCTTTCGAGTTTCGGAAGGGATAGATGTTTGTTTGATGAATACGAGCATTTTTGAGTGTGGTTATTTTATTTATTTCTATAAATATTACGTATCTATATATCATATATGTATATCTGTCCGTTACCGTAGTATCCATAACGAAAGGCTTATAGTGCTAACTTTGGGCTAGGCTTATTGGTGTGAATGTAAGAAATACTGTGACAGGGATTTTTATATATAAAGATAAATTTACCACCTACCATTGCACCAAACGGCCATTCAGCATTGTACCTTTAAAGTATTTATTTATATTTTGGATCAATAAAACCTAAACAGTTAGGGCCCCTTTTTTACCTAGCTACGCCTCTGTTCGGGAACCGCCATATGCGATGAGGCCCGTTCACAATGCAACTTTGTAATGTCTGCAAGATGTATGCAGTACATTCAACGTTTAGGTGGTAATTATTGAAGCCCCATATTAAAGCCTAATAAGTGCACTGGTAAAAAAAAATATTGAGTAATTAAAATTCTATAGGTATATCAATTTTCATGGTCGTTGTAAAGATTACATAACAAACAATTGATAAGCAATAGATATACAAACATCAATAAATATAGTAAGGTATATAATTTACCTCAAGTGAGGTTCAAACCTGTGACATATATCTTTTCTGGTTATTGACATAATTTCAGAATTGCAGTTTTTTAAATAATATTTTTTTATGTTTCGTTAACTCCTAGCCTAGCCTAAAGTAGGCACTGTAAAGCTTGTTTTTATCTATACTAGGGTAACGGATATACTTCAATACATAGTATAAAATAAAGTCGCTTTCTCTGTCCCTATATCCCTATGTATGCTTAAATCTTTAAAACTACGCAACGGATTTTGATGCGGTTTTTTTTAATAGATAGAGTAATTCAAGAGGAAGGTTTATATGTATAATACATGCATAGTATAGTAGAGCACTGCATCCGTGCGAAGCCGGGGCGGGTCGCTAGTATATTATATATACGCCTCAGGTACGAAAGCTCATATTCATCACACAAATATCTATCCCTTCTGAGACCCGAACCCAGGACCGTATATTTTCTATAGGTAGGATTCGGAACTTCCGACGTTTTTATTGCCAACAAAAAAAAAATATAAGAATTAGTACAATGAGTTACATTTTTGTGACTGGGTTTTTGTTATGAATTAATTCGTTTTAATATAGTTCTAATATGTAATAATCTAATAATAAAACAATTAGCCTTTTCTAAAGTAAGCACTGTAAGGCTTGTGTTATTGATACTAGGGTAACGGATATACATACATATGTATATGATACATAAATAAGTTATGTTCATAGAAATATATATAAATACCCCTTCCGGAACTCGCACCCAGGACCGTAGGTGGCAAAGGCAGGATCGCTACTAGTACTAAATCATGTATATTCTGTGTGTGATATAAAATATATTTATCTATTCATTTATTATCAATAAGATTGTTGAAAATGCTTCATCCAGCGATTGTATATCATTGCATCGCTTCGTTCAACGATTATAGACCCGAAAATAAAATATATGTTTCAGCTCGCAATGTTACTAAGATCTCTTCGCACATAAATTCATCGAAGTAATCTTTCCCTTCAAGACTGTCCCGCGACTCGACTAATCCCGTAACGTATTTTGAACAGACACTTAACAAATAAATTACGCGACAAGGACAAAATAAAGCTAACAATTTAGCAACATCAAAATCAAATTCGAAACCCTTGATACATATTTACCGCTCAAACACGTGTTCATAATAAAGTTAAGGTACTGCTATATCCCCAATTACCATTCATCCGGGCAAGAATTTATTAAGGAAGGGTGTAAAAATGTCAGCGATGGCAACACCGGGGATGCGCGCGCGCACAATCAAAGCGCTCGTGTCAAATTATGTTTCCCGATATTTGTGAAGGATTTGTGTGACGCGTGACACGGTCGCATCCGGCTGTGGACGTCGCTTTATCGCAAATTGATGTCGACGGATCGGTCATGCGTGAGGTATTTATAAATTCTCGCGATATATGTAAAGATTTAGTCACTTTCTCTTTTTTTAGCGGCGTAGTGGTTGCAACACTTGCATATGCCAGTAAATTTATTGCCTGCAGCTTTTTTATCCTTCGGACAGATGTTATCTGCTGTCAGCTGTATCTGTATTTGTTAGTCCATCGATAGGCATTAGTAATGTAGGGTCTTCAGATATTAGAAGATTATGAAAGGCGGACTGCATTATATACGATTTACTAGATCAATTTAATGGTTAGTCCGTCTGCGCTGTATTCCAAAGCCGAAATAAGGACCGCCCGCGTTGGTAATGAATGTTTTAATGGTTCGGGTCGCATCGGCGACGACTGACGGAGATAGCCGAGCGCGCCTCTCGCGCGCCAATGGGGTTTTCATCCATAGGATTGGACTGTTGTCGGATCACTTCAGATGAAAGCCAGTTTTAATGGTTTTTAGCTCGAGAGTTTGACATTCCCACAATATAAAGAGAAGTAAGTAACTACTACATCATCCGAGCCCACAGACGGATGGCTGGACGGAGGCCTCAACATTTGAGCACATAGAAGTCTACTGCTGCAAGCCTCTTTCAAAATGGAGGATTTTGCCGTCATCTGCACACTTGGCAGGTGGTTTTTTTATAGTGTATAGGTAAGCGCTTGACCGCTATCACACTTGGTGGTAAGCGACGATGCGGTTTAAGATGTGCTGCGCTTGCCTTAAAGATACTTATTCACTCGTGAGTTGAAGATCCCTAAATTGTATATATCAGGAAACACAGGCCCAGGCAATAAGTTCCACTCTTTAGCGGTACGGATCACAAAGTTGAAACCAAAACGCTTAGTGCGACTTTTTGGTATATCAACCATATAACGGTGGCGCCTATTTGTAAGTCTGGTTGTTCGATGAAAAAATGGGGACGGCGAAATCGCTTTAAAACACCATAATTCGGATAACGCTGCTACCCATTTTGTGGTCTACGAGAGGTGTAGTGATGACCTCAGTGTAGTCGCCTTTAAGACTGAAGGGTTGGTGCTGTTTTTCTCTGCCAGACACCATATGGCCTTAAGATATTCAGGCACTTGACCTTTATCTCGCCAGATGGTAAGCGACGATGCGATCTATGATTTGACGTGCTTGCCTAGAAGATACCAATTCACTCATAAAATGAAGATCTCTAAATTGTAAATTAAATTCCCGTAAACACAAAACCACTTACCGGTTTGAAAACGTCTTCGAGCACTTTGTGCATTTCCATTCCTCTTTAAACGACGGCTGGACTGGAACTACAAACTTCTTAGGTGGATTTCTTTCCATCTTGCGTTCTCCATGGCTGTTCCTGAAGTGATTCGAAAGGCTGGACTGAGTGGTGAAGTTTGCTCCGCAGGTCGAACACGCGAATGGTCTTTCGAAGGTATGCAGACGCAGATGCTGGCGTAACGATCTCTTCCTAAAACTCTTTGGGCAAAGAGGGCATTGGTATTTTTCAATCATTATCTCTTTTTCACCAGCTTTCTTACATTCCTTAACAGGATCACCGTGCAGAACTTCGTGGAAGTAGCATTCGGCTTGGGAGTCAGTGTGGAATAGGCACTGGCTGCAGTTCCAGACTATAGATGAGTCCACGGGATGAGTGTCATTAAACTGACAGGCTTTACTTCTGACGTGACGGCTTACCTCTTGGAACAGGACGAAGGACATACCACATTTTGGACACCTATAATACAAAACACAAAATTATGCTTCACAATAAGTCAATAAAATGGAAAAATGTATCAGTTATTGTTCTCACGAGAATAATTACATAATTTAAGTTATCTAAAAAAAACTAAATTTCTAGAACATTTTTTTTACATAGCGACAACAGCACGGCAATATAACTCAGCAACCCTTGTCGTTTTATATCGTTCAAAACTTTAATTTCAAAGGGGATTTTTATATTTGTTTAATTTTCGAAGCTTTGATATTTTAGTACAGCTGCATGCGTCATCGTCACGGTAGAACATTTATTTTCTTCAGCCAGTTCGCACTCATAACTTTGTCTTTGCCACGATCTAAGTTTAAAAATTCTATAGAGAAATTTATAAACATTTTGTTTAAATATAGAATTAAACAAATAGTTTGACTATTACCTCTTTCGGATTTCAGGATGCATTTTTCGAATGTGCTCTTTTAATTCCAAAATATTCTTTAAAACCACGTCTTCTGTGCAATAAGAACATTTTCTACTCAAATCCTTCACAGGCAGACCTTTGGCCCGCAAAATTTCTTTCTTCCGCACCCGATGTTCTGTGGTCAAGCGATGATGCTTTGCTTCTTGAGATGTGTTAAAAGTTAATGAACAAACTAAACAAAATAAAGACTTTTGCTTATGTGCAGATTTGAGATGAGCTGCCAGAGTCAAAGAGGATTTAAATTTATCTTTGCAATGTTGGCACTTGTGAAGCTCTTGATAATCATCAGTGGCAGAGTAAGATAGTTCATGTCCAGTTATTTTATGATGCCGTTTTATTTCTATATTATACTTGAATTCTTCGTCACAAGTTACACACCGGAATATCGTTTTCTTTCTTATTATTATAGGCATCGAACGATTTATTACAGCAACAACTTCACTATGGTCTGACCCGGACATATGCTGCAACATCTCTTGGGACGAATTGCATTCAAATTTGCAAAAGGAACACCAGAGTCTACCTTCTAATGAAGCTATTTTCTTTTCGTGTTCCTCGGAAAGCCAATGTTGCATGAAATTAGACATCCAGTTTGTATAAAACTTACATGGGCTGCATTGAAAGGGTGACTGATGTACGATAGCTGCAATGTTGTCGAGGATGAGTTGTTGGTAAGCTTCACTTCTGATATCAGTGGCTTTCCGAAAATGGTAATGCGAAATCAAGTGCTTCCCCATAAGGTGCAATCTCACTCGAGATTTGCAAACCGAACATTGAACGAATGTCGGTTTCCTTTTCCTCTTCTTTTTATCTGTTTTGGTTGCTATCTTAGTTTTGAGTGATTTTTCTGATTTCTTCTGAGCTTGTACGTAGATACTATCATCAGTAAACCTAGACGGTCGAGATGACCTTTTGGTTGAACGCATTGGTTCCAAATGTCCGGAAAATTCCAATTCATGTTCAGGAAGAACTTTTCTCATATGTAAGCTGGACATTAAATGCTTCTCATATATAGCTCGAGAACCTAAACGGCGATTACAAGGGCCACACCAGTATTGTACTGATCCTTTCCTCTGTATAGTCGTTTGCATAATCTGTGTTTTCTCATGACCAGGCACCCATTTTCCTTTAGTATGTCCTGGCGGTGGTGCATCGTAATCATCATCCCTTTCATTAGATTCTGTCATTATAGGTTTCCATTTGCCCCCTGTATGCTCTTGTTCTTCCCTCATGTCCCAGTCTTCGTGATCAGGGGAAGCAGGTCGCCATTTTCCTCCGGTATAATTTGGAGGAGGTTTCCATTTTGCTGCACTTGTATGTGGCTCCTCTTCATCTTCTTCATCAGAGTCCTCCGATTCGTCAAAATCCTCCTCAGCTTTAAAATCATTGTAAGCAGCGATACTGTAAGTTGACGTCGGGATATCCTTTTTTACCGATCCGCTGATGCTAGCAACTGCATTGATAAACTTGGTTTGATTATCTTCGTTGGCATTGATTCTCAAAGAATGGCCTCCTATCCAATCTTCTTCTCTTAAATTAGTTTCCAATGGACTCATGCGTGGAAGATCACGAGATGTGGAAGCTTCTACAAGAGTAGTCTTAGTATCTAAAACGGCTTTAGATATAGGTATAGGCGGTGTTAACCTTGAAATGGAAGTTTTTTTGACACTACTTTGTAATTCCAGAGATTGGAAAAAAACATCAGCGCCGAGACTATAGGTGGGATCTAATGTATCGATGCTAGGGATATCCGCTTTTGGATTTTCTGTTTTCGCTACTTTGCCACATCTCTCCTTTCTGTGTTTCACGTAGTTATCTAGACCAATGATGGTGGTGTTGCATTTAATGCAGAGATGGCTGTCGTCATCATCATCGTCTCGCGGAGACAGCATCTGAGAAATAGAAGTAATTTGTGAGATAGCAATAATATGGATGATACGGGGTTGGCGGTGCCATCGGCATGGGGTGGAAATAACTTGATCGCGTGGTGCATAGATATTAGGCCGTGACGTCCCCGAGCCGTCAGCGAACTGAGGCAATAAATACGGTTCCAATGCGAATTATTTAGTCCCCGACCAGTTGTTTCGTGATGATCGATAATGTATGCAAGTTCCAAGCTCATTACGGCGGAACTAAGTTCCGATTGCAATGCAACCGTCGTATATTTGCATGAGGCAATCCATCACTTTATTAACGCTGGTTTTATATTGTGTGTTCTTTGTTTTGTTGAACGGAAATAGGCGAGCTAGTAATAGAGTCATGACAAAGTGAATAACTGATGGCTTTTGTGGGTTGTGTGCTTGTGTGATTAAAGTTTCGAAGACGGTTATCGTCGCAGGATGACTGGGCGATAGTGGAAGGACGGCTGCGACGCCTCGATTCAGGTGCCATTAATAATGTGACGCTCACCTGCCGGATCGCACACCTACTGATTTACCAAGGTGTTTACTATGTTTAAAACGTTTTAGGATTCGAGAATTTGTGTATATATGTATATTTATATAAATATAATATACATTAGATAGACTCAGCTCAGAACCAGTTCAAATATTCAGATTAAATAGACTTATACCGATGAACTGTATCTGAACGACAAAACAAACAGCTCACGGCTTACTAGGTTAGATATATTCACCCATAGAGTCACAGACACGCGAGTATTATTATCGGCGAACAAACCGCGAACGGTGAAACGAGACTTTTAGATTTTGGTACTGAGTGAGCTGATCTGTGAACTGGTTCGCAGGTCTAGCTCACATATGTGAACCGTAATCTGATCTGCGGCTCATAGTTTTTTGTTGAGTTACCCGTGCCTAATAATATAAATATATAAATAATAATAAATGTGGGAAGGTCACCTACACGTATGATTAAATCTGAACTATGTTAATAACAACGTGTAGACTGTATATTCTGAAAACGTTTTCATATATTTTTATGAACACATTGGCTTAATGAAAACTCTAACGTAAAAGTACAGCGTAATCTAAAATGAGTGGTGGCGCCATCTATTGATCTATTTTTATACTTACAAAATTTACAACTTGTACAACGTATAAACACATTCGAGTTTTTAAATAGCTAGATGCAAACGAGTGTTATGATGTAACGGCAATGATATTAAATTGGTCTATGTTTCTTTCTTTATGGAGGAGTGATACATAGAAATGTATGCGTGGTAGATATCCCATCCCATACCTCCAATAAGCGGCCAATATCTTAGAATTTAGAAATAAAAATCTTTTGGATTACCTATAGTATTTATGTTTTTTTTTATACATGATATGTTGTCTATTTCGCCTCTCCAAAAATGCTCAACACGCCTAAAGAAGTTTTCACTTCGAAAAACAAAGAAAACTCGCGTTTTCCTCGCAAGCCGCCATCGACAACCAGGGTAGCGGATTCGGTGACACTCGTCAATCGGTCGCGCCATGACGACCTGACACCATTGTCTGACAGCTGACAGCTGACAAACGACCGCTGTCATTTGTCATTTGTCAGTCATTAATGTCATTATTGCCATTATACCGGGTTCTGGGAACTTTTTAATTATTCCGATGTCTTTCGGCGCGTTCTGTTTTGTTCGTTCGCACTTCATCGCCGGCTGACGTATCGATTTTCTTTCTCTAGTTTAGTGAGACGTTTAGAATTAAAACATCAGCTAGACAATGCTTTAATAGTTCAAGATTATTCATAGATGTTTCCACCTATGATGTTTCTTATCATCACTAATCAGGTTAGTATAAGATCAGTAAGAGACGCCCTTATCTTTCGAAGGAAAGAAGCTAAAATCTCGGCATCAAATTCAATTTATGATTTTTATATTTTGTTCTTTGATATCTTGTATGATAAATTTTAAATAAATATAGTACGAAAATTCTTAACTATAAAAAGTATCAAAGTACATTCAAGTATAAAAGTTCGACGTAAGAAAAAGATTTCTAAACGTGCCTACAATTTAATACCTTTTCCGATAGAGATTTTAATGCTAGAAAAATGTATAAATATTTATTGATATTCAGCCACAAACTAAGGAGACCTTGTACTGTGGATACTAAAAAACATACATAATAAATTAATTGGCATATAATAGCCACGACTCCAGATTAAAAGCTTATGCTAATCTCGCTAAACATAATGCCTCTAACAGGATTCGAACCGACGAATTCGTGTACTAGACGGGCTTACTACTGCTGCTTACGGCTAAAAATTTATAAAATATCATTAATATTAACTGTCATTTAATATTTAAAATATTCAACAATTTTTAAGATACGCATAAAGCGGATAACAAATCGATAAAATAATACCACTGTTAAACTTTTCAAGAAATAATCTAAATATCTCAAAAAATAGCATTTTAACACTTATATAATATTCCCGCCTGAGATTCACTTGTGACCCGAGTCGATTTTTTCTAGTATTTTTCTATTATAATAATTTATCTTATAAGATCGCATTGAAATGCATAAAATATATAAAAATTATAAACTTATATAATAAATTAGTTTTATTTTTGTGACAAATAAACTATTCTATAAAAAGATATAAAATACGTGTGAAAAAAAACAACCCTCAGATCAACCCTCAACGAGCCCTCAGATGGGATTCGAACCCACGAGTACGAGGAGGCGTAGTTGTTTTTTACACACGTATTTTATATCTTGTAGAAATATTGCATTGTGAAATTAAAATCATTTCTATAATGTCTCGTTAATAATAGTTTGGTACAACAATTATCACAAGTGAAATAACAACATATTTAAAAATGTAAATATTATGTTAATAAAAAAATATATATTATTAATATTTATAAATCACTCTCTTTGAATATTTAGTTACCTTATATATTATATATGTATAGGTACCACAATTTGACTTTAAGTAGCTCAACAAACAAACGCGAGAATTGCACTGGCCTAAAAGCAAAGTGCATGCTTTTGTGAGTCTTCTGACGTCACGGATAAGAAGCTTATTTATGGTTGGTTGACAAAAAGGGTAATTGTTGTCACAAGGGAGCTACGTACCTGTGATCGTTCGCAACGTTTAAGACCACGTATTGAATTTGTATAATTTTGACATCAGCTGTCATAATACGGAACAAGAAATTCGGAATCAAATTGTTACGTATTTGATTATGTTCTTTTGAAGTGAAAACTTCTTTAGCATCGTTGTGATTTGAAAGTCGATGAAACGAAAAAGCGACAGTAAAAAGAGACGGACACATAAATTCATAAGATTTAATAGGAATTTAATAGGAATTAAAAACCATTTTTTTTTTTTTTTTTTTTTTTGCCTGTAAAGTCGGTTTTACGGGCGAAGATTTTACGTGACAACGTCTTTTTCTCGGTAGAATATTTATTGATATGAATATAATTAAATTGCACAATGCGCGCGGCAGACCGATCATAGTTGAGTGGGAGAGAGACGCAAGGCATTCGGCGGGCCTCTCTCTCGTTCGGTGACTCATCGTAACGTTACCGAGCGTTACACTTTTTCATAAGTGACTCCCAGCCGCAACCTAATTTAAGACGTTGTCACGTCAATAGGAAGCATTATGTACGTGTGTTAATACGTGTTTGTGTGCGTATGCGTAGTACAAAGCATGAGAGAAGGCATCACAACAACCGTGGTATTTTGTATACGTGTACGTATTATTTTTGAAGTTTTAACTTCTACCACGTGTAAATTGCACACATGCTTTCTTTTTTTTATTATGTGGCTTTTTCCGTTTCTCACAGGAATTTCGATATGTACAGGACATTGAATTTTGGTTGTATTGATATTTATACCAAATAGTTGTCACTCATGTTTTTAATTTAATTTTTTGCATTCACAATGCAATATTTCTATAAGATATAAAATACGTGTGTAAAAAACAACCACGCCTCCCATCTGAGGGCTCGGAGGCGTAGTTGTCACTCATGTTATTTTTGTGAGTAATACATAAAATATATATAAGTATAATGTAATATATAATAAGTATAAATTGATAAGTTAGAAATATGAAACGAATACGCAATTATATAAATATGATATTGACTAATGTTTGGATAACTGATTTTTCGTTGTTAGGATTCAATACCCAAAGGTTTATAAACGGGACCCTTTTACTAAAACTTCGTTGTCTGTCCGTCAGTCTGTCTGTCACCAGGCTGTATCTCAAGAACCGCAATAGCTAGACAGTTGAAATTTTCATATTTTTTTCTATGAATATTACTTATTTGTGTATATATAGTATGTCTATCCGTTACCCTAGTATCCATAACACAAGCCTTACAGTGCTTACTTTGGGAAAGGCTAATTGGTGTGAATGTAAGAATTATTGTTATTATTATAAGTTATCACAACGATAGGTTTACTTAATTGCAATATAATTATAAACCTATTTAATGGAGTCTGGTATTTAGGTAATCTTTAACCCCAATTACTTTATTACATTTGACCAAATCACACTGTTTAGGACAATCATTGTTTTAACTTCATTAGGCAAATGATGATGTTTGTGACGAAGTTAGAAAACCTAAAATTGACTCTAGCTTAAGAGGTCATTAACATTAAAATCTAAATCTATAAACTGAGATCACAGTGGTTTGTGTGTTTGTCTGTCCGCTCTTTTTCCCGCTCTTTTTCCATTGTATCAATAACGTTACCATAGCAACGCGTTAACCGCAAGTAGTTCGTCTACCGGACGCTAGATGGCGCTAATGGAAAATATTTAATAATAGAAAAAATTTAAAGAATTTTGTCCACCCGTGCGAAGCCGGCCAACAAAGATAGAAAAAGGGATTCTTAGATGGTTTGGACATGTAGAGAGGATGGATGAAAGAAGATTGATAAGCATATGAAATAAATTTGCATGGGCAAGTCGGTAAAGGCAAACCAAGGTGAAGTTTCAGAAACCAAATACAAGATCTCCTGAAGAAATGGCCAGGTCAAAAGCACCATTAACCGACGAGCTTCCATGAAAGGTCTGACGAGAGTGGAAGAAGAGGGAGATGTATATGGATCTAGGAAAGTGGAAATCGGTCACAGACAGACAGAGATACTTTTCACGAACTTTTTTGATATACCTTACATATGTAAGAAAACGGATTATTGTAAAGATTTTAACCATTTAACTTAGTCTTAAAATTTGAGTACTAAGGTATAACACAGATGCTTTAGCAACTAAATTTGGTTTGAGAACAATATACGTTTCCTACTTAGTTAAATAATAACCAATGATTATATTAAAACACTGTTTTCATTTCGTACACGAGTTTTTCAATGCGAAAAGCTTTCATTAAGAAAGGCGAAATCGCATTATTTTATTCAGCAATACAGCTGTCTCGCTTCTGCGCCAGTTGTCAAAACTTCTCAGCGTCAAGTGTGAGTGGCACACGGCCGCGACGTCGTCAAAGGCTGTCGCCCGAATAACGACGTCGGCATCGATCGACGCCCCTAGCTCTGACTGCCGACTGCCCGCCGTCACCTAGCACGTTCGTTCCAAATTCGAACGTTTAAACAAATACTATTTTAAAAGTTTTATATTTCTACCTTGTCTATGGAAGTTTGGCGAATGATATTGAGATTATACAGCCAAGTTTGAAGGGGTAACAAAAATTTGATCGGTGTGTAAATACAAAAATCTAGAAGAAATTTAGCAACCCGATATTTGTTTAATGTTTTACAGTAACAATGAAAGTAGTTTATAAAAAGGATATTTAGTTCTTACACTTCTGCTGTAGTAGAAAATATATAACGACCATTGCCTGCGTCATCCTATGATCACGGCTCGAATGGAGTCGAAACATCATGATTAAATATAAAATAAATTATTTGCGAAATTCGAAAAAAAGTTTTATTCATATTATAAAAAGGACTTTAGTAATTCCTACAAAAATATTTTCTCAACGAATAGATTGGTCTTTTAAAACACTATTTTCTAATCAAGACAAAAAGCACCTTGCTTAAGCATAGACAACTTAATCATATACAACTCATTTAAAACAAACTAAAATTTATTCATGATAATGAGCAAGTTTCAGTACAGACTTCATTACCTGAGCAAATTGCTAGTACGGTTTGCTATCGGTAATGAGTTAAGGAATGCATTGCAAGGTGCACTCAGATGCATTTTTACCATAGCGCCATAAATCAGGCGAGCACGCCTTAGTCTAATAGGAATTATAATTGATTCCCTCCCATGGTAAATAGTTTTTGTGATAGTGAGGTCTGTTTTAAATTGTTATTTAATATAACGCCGATTAAAGCGATTGGTCTTGTTACATTTGTTTTTTTTTTTAATTTGAAGGAAGAAGCAGTGTTGGCGAAGGAATCGTATGTAAAAAGTTTAGTATGTAAAGAAAGAAGTTGTGACGATTTTAGTGAGCAAATCGGACGCTACTTAGAGGTCCCGGATTCGAACACTGGCAAGGTCAATAAATGTATTTTTCTATATTGATTCGGGTCTGGATATTCTTGTACTGTTGTTGTTTATAAATTTTATAGATATGTAATATTTATAGAAATTTATATATTAAATGGGTATTAATATTTTTAATAAGTTTGCTGTATTTAAACCCTTTTAAATAAGTATAAATAATGTAAATTGTTTTACTTTTATAAGCTTTATAATAGCATTTAATGTACACTAATATTATAAAGAGGAAAGATTTATATTTTTGTACGTTTGTAATGAATAAACTCAAAAACTACTAAGCCGATTTAAAAAATTCTTTCACCATTGGAAAGCTACTTTCACGCTGAGTAATAAAGGCTATATTTAATGCTAGAAAAAAATTAAAGAATTTTGTCCACCCGTGCGAAGCCGGGACGGACCGCTAGTTATTAATAATAATATTTCTTTTGTTCACACCAATTAAATAAGTACTGTAAGGCTTGTGTCATGGATACGAGGGTAACGAATTGACATCATTATATTATTCATAGATTTGTTATATTTATAGAAATATATATTATACAAATATCCGGACAGAGACAGACACAAGTGTTCGTATTTATCAGACAAACATGTACCCCTTATGGGACTCAAACCCAGGAACGTGTCGGTGCGCAAGACAGGATTGCTAACGTTGCACTAAACAGTCAACAAATATAAAGAAATAATAATTCTGCCATAGTTCGCCGGGAATACGTTGGTTCGAATCCCAATTGAGTTGAAATTGTTCAACATATTTTTTTATATAAAAAAATGTCAATGGAGATTTTGAGGGATCTGTGATCTATAGTTAATCACTGATATTATAGATCACAGATCCTTTAGTCATATAATATAGTTAACGAATTTAATGTGTCTGCTATATGCTCAATGATGAGCTCCCTAACATAATGTAGCATTAATAATTTGTGACCAGCGATGTTGGGTTTGCAATAGACAATTAATATATGTTACAACTTATTTAGATTATATATTGTAAACTTGTTTGTGGTCCATATTAATAAATAAAAAAAAAATTGAGAGCTATGAAAGAAAATCATATTAAGCAATATATTAAAAACAATTATTATCTTAAAAATTAAATTTCGAAATTGAAGAAACTTTTATGAGTCAAAAATTACGGATCAAAGTAAAATAATCAAAATAGGAAAGAAAGGAGGGTCGATTTAACAAAATTCAACAGAATTGTTTGGTACTTATCGTCATGGTTTAATGTTAAGTAAATAAAGTCTTTGACGTTCATCGCTTTTTCACTTTTGACCTCTTTGACTTGCGAAAGTGTCTTTAAATGCTTCGTTTTCTTAATTATTCATCAAAACCATTGCAAGGAACAGTTTTACAAAAATTTCGTCTCTAACTTTAAAAAACTTTTTGCGTAACATTAAAAAAATACTATTGATTTATTTATTTATTTGATGACCTTTTGGTGCAACGGCAGTGATCTTGTCTTTCGCAACAATGGTCTTGGGTTTAAGTCACGGTTGGGGCAGATGTTTGTGTGATGAATACGAGCATTTGTACCTAAGTCATGGGTGTCATATATATTACATATGTGTGTATGATATATGTATGTCTTTCCGTTACCCTAGTATATAACACAAGCCCTACAGTGCTTCCTTTAGGCTAGGCTAATTGGTTTGATTGTAAGAAATATTATTATTTATTTAATTAGTAATTTATGTATAAAAATCTTGTTTATTAAGATTAATTGAACGAATGACCTTTTTGTCCGATAAACAAGCGTTCCTCAACCTAAAATCCGATAAAGTTGGCGATTCCTTCCCAAGTTCCGTGCTTAATCAATTAAAATGTACACGTCGGTCGCCATCAGTCTTCCGCACCGGACGGCGGCTCCCGAGAGACTGACGGATATATTATCACCTGATGCGGTGGGGGGGATGTGGGGACGGTCATCTGTACTCTTAATTAGTTCAGGGAATCAGTATCTGTTATACGTTTTTGTATATGTATTATTTGCATTGGATGTGGTATTTCAAAATGTTTGATGAACTGTGATCATGGCTCCTGTAAAGAAGTCCAAATGTCGGGAGAAAATATAATTTATGTGCAAAAAAATTTGTTTTATTTAAATGCTATCCGTCCGGATAAAGCCGGACAGTGTTAGGCTTTTTGATCTTTTGTCCGGGCTAATTGGACTGCGTCCGGACTGTCCGGCTTTTGTTAGGCTTTTTTTATGATGACAAGCAAGCCGCACACACACTTCACTTTACCCGAGTGGAATCTACACGAATGGAGTAAAGTTTCTGAAATTGTAAATATTTTGGGACGAAAAATCCTTTTTTTGGCGTCCCTCCGACGGTGGGACCGGTCAAAGATGAGTTACTCATGTCTACTCCTGACGCAACAGACACACTGTGGGCTACCACCCTTTCTTGGTTGCTATTCCTACCTTTCGCACCAAGCGCTTTTCAACATCTTTCAAAATGCGCACGGCAAAGGAGTGGAACTCCCTCCCTGCGTCTGTATTTCCGAGACCTTTTCCGTCCTGTCTTGGCCCCAGGGCTTGATTGGGAACAAGAGTGAACCCATTCTAAATTTAAAAAAATTCAACAGAAAAAAAAGATTTTACATGCAATATGCCGTCAAATCCATGATTATATACTTAGAAATCGATCACAACCCTCATAAAGTTCACAATCGTGAGCTACGAACCATGCCTATACGTCTTGGAGAGCAGGTTCAAAGGCGTCCATCCGTCATTGGCTGGAGGCGTCATTACTCCGTGTCATGGTGGCAAACAGCGTCTTCAGTGCGATGCGCTCGCGCAGCTATTACGACAGCCAATCAGCATCGTGCGCCCCGCCGTGTGTTTTATACGGAGCAAGCGCGTCAATATATCACACGTCATACCACAAAAGGGTGTTTTTTTACAGACGTATCTCGTATTCGTCATCGTTACCACATACCGAATAAATACGAAGCAATTGTGTTATTTATTAAGGCAAAGCGGTAGGGTTGCCAGATTGTGCGGAAATAAGGGACTTTTCCGGAATTTTTCCTCTCGTAATTCCCCCTTATATATATTCGTACCATCTCAAACTATTGTCGAAACTCGTATCTTTTGCATGCGAGCAAGCTGTGAACGTATTCTCTAAACAGTTTGATATTGACCTGTTTAACACTGGTTGACTGATAGGTATTTGATTGTAATTGAATATTTTTTTTGTGAAATTATCCATTTAATTGTTAATTTATTTATTGTTAATTTTTATGAAGTTGGTCGGAGGGCTTAATCCGTTTTGTTTATTTGTGATTCGTAGATTTGAACCTTGCATTACTAACTGTATTACTGTGTACCTATTGAAATGCATCTAAATACTAATCTAAACATCGATTTATTTACTATTTAAGAGCTTAACAGTAATTTTTTAACTGTATTTATTGGTGAGGACCTATAAAAGGCTTTCAGCTGTTAAATTTCTTACCTAATTTTGCTGTTGGTCGTCCGACAATTAAATAAATAAATAAGATTTAATATTTCGGTTACAGAATTGATTCCAGTTTTTTTAACTCGATTTATTGACCTTATGTATTTATTAGGTAACGTCTATTATAACCTTTAAAAATACATAAAGTATAAATATTGAGATTTCATTAAATATCAATTTTTAATTATTACAGACTTCGCCCGCGACTCCACTCAAGTGGATTTCGGTTATAGTTGTAAATCGTTATTATTCGGTAACAGATTCCTTACCATGATCTTTTAGAGCTACGCAAGTTGGCATCTCTCATCGGAAGTAGCTTTTTTATCGCGATAAGACGTCATGGTCGGACTTCCGTACTTTTTTGTGGAAGGCAGGCGGCACTCTTGTCCTTTTCTACGTTTTTTCTGCATAATTAAGGCGTAAAATCGTAACAAACAAACTCTCTTTCGCATTTTTAGTATTAGTTAGGAATAATATTTTTTTTTATTAATTCCGTACTGCACAAATCCGTAACGCAATTATTGTCCCGGAAATTATCAGTATTCTGGCAACCCTACTCAGTAGACGTCGCCGCGTCCTTTTTTTAGTCTCCACTGACACGGATTTGTGGAAATGGATGTGCTGATGATGACCGACATCTAATCATATTGATTTACCACCTTATTTTTATGGATTTTAAAGTGCAATTTCCTGTGCAGTAAAGCAGGTGCGTTTGTCTTTTTATGCTTAAAAGAACGCGTATCCGAGGTCTCATAATAATATTATTCATATAGATGCATCTTAATGAAAAGAAGACATCGTTGGTTATATATTGTTTTCTTTCGTATAAGAAGATTAATAGGAGATTGGAACGAATACGAATAGTGTCTGGTATTTGTGAAAAATCTTTAAACTGAAGGCAAAATTCTATGGCGTGTATTTAATAGTTTCAATACGATACATTATTTTTAATAGAAAAATTCTATAAAAATCGACTCGGCTCACAAGTGAATTCTCAGACAGGAATCGAACCCGTAACCTTTGCATGTCCGGTCCAGATGCTCGCCCAATTGAGCTACCGAGCCTTGTTGATCACCCGTCGAAATTTTCTAGTAAATTTCCGGTTTTTACGCTGTAGACCAGCGTTGTTTCATCATTGAGAGAAACATCCTCTCGTATTCGAAAGAAACACTTCAACAAGTGTTTGGACAATCGATTAAGATGAAACAGCCATTAAATATTAAAAGCCATAGTTTAAGAATAGGCAATCTTTAATTTTTTGGGCACTAGCGAGGCGTCGGTTAGGCCAACTAGAGTGTCTGCACGAGTTTCTCGAGAAATTTGTATTTAGTCGACACGGAAAAAATGTCACAACGCTTAGAGAACTCAAGAAATGATTTCTGTGTACTACGCGCTATATAACCAAGACAAAAAAACGTATAATTTGACGAGTTTAATTGTAACTAATTATTATAAATAGCATAGTTTATACTTGTGAAAAGCAAAAATTCTTTTTAGTAGTAGCAAAATCTTTTCAAAGTCTTTTCAAAGAAGTTTTTTCTTTTTTTGCATTTAGTATATATACAATAATATAAAAAAAATAACAACAATCCGCACTTAACCATGTCAATTTATTAATGCATTGATATTTCATTTGTTATTATTGTTATCATAACTTTTTTATTTTCCGAATTTTAAAATTCGGGATAACCAGCGGAATAGCGATAACTTCCCGAGTTCTTAACCGATTTTAATCATTTTTGCGTGGAATCGAAACAATACATTTAGAATTAGATCGTGACGATCGTCTTGAATTATGAAATTCGCAAATATAAAAAAGCTATGATCAAAAAACATTGGCTCTATGGGATTTCCCATTGAAACAAAAAGCGCGTGCTTTTTGAAAGTTTTCATTCTTTTGGATTTTTTTTTTATTTTTTACTATACTATGGTACTTTATGCTTAGCGACTGCATTGACCTAGTATTTTTCTGAATATTGAATATCTTGACCAACTGCCATCGC
Organism: Calamotropha paludella; assembly: GCA_927399485.1. Taxonomy (NCBI): domain Eukaryota; kingdom Metazoa; phylum Arthropoda; class Insecta; order Lepidoptera; family Crambidae; genus Calamotropha; species Calamotropha paludella. The sequence continues at coordinate 27,243,164 of OV656811.1, read as the reverse complement.
TAAACGAACACATAATAAGTAACATAATAATAATAATATTTCTTACAATTACGATTGTGTTAAGGAAACTGCGGATAGACATATCTTGTATGTACAAATATATAAAAATTCTGTATCACATTGTTTGACAGCGATGAACTCGAAAATTTTATATACCTACATCTATATATATAAAAATGAAACCCGTTTTCCGTTGTCACGACATAACATGAAAACGGCTTGACCGATTTGGCTGATTTTTTTTTTGTAGTTTTCTAATACTCTGTACAAGGTTCTTACGGAAAAAAATATAAAGAAAATCTCTCAGAAAGATTGGAAAAAAATAAAACGTAACGAATGTCAACGTCATTCAATTTAAAACAAAAATCTGTGGTAATCTGTGACACCACATCGATAACCGCGCTGACAAATGTCAACGTCATTCAATTCAAAGCTACGCTAAGGCGGTACGAAGTTCGCCGGGTCAGCTAGTAGATATATAAATACCCATGACTCAGGTACAAATGGTTATATTCATCGCACAAACATCTGCCCCTTCCGGGATACGAATCCAGGACCGTCGTCGATGCAAAAGGCACCAAACGGTCGTAATATAAATGAAATTATCACAAATATATGATAAAATCATGTAAAAGCAAACAAACTAAGAACTCAATAAGATTGCGCCCGCGTATCTATTAGTTTTGCGTCGACCAAGATTTATGTTTAATTGAAGCCAATGTTGCGCCAAAGTTGATTTAGAACGCGGGTTGCGCTCGCGGCGCTCTTCTACAATGCACATTGTTGCACCACCTATGTCAATGTTAGCATTTTATGCAACGAGGGTGGTAAAATCTGTAATCTGAGATCACAAATTTGTTGTTTGTCTGTCCGCTCTTTTCCGTCCGCTCTTAACGCAACGCGTTAACCGCTAGTAATTCGTCTACCGGACGCTAGATGGCGCTCACGGAAAAATATTTAATAATAGAAAAAAATAAAAGAATTTTGTCCACCCGTGCGAAGCCGGGACGGGCCGCTAGTAACTTATTAAGTTCCTAAACTTTCAAGCCAAAAAGGAACACTGTAATTTCAATACTAAATAACCTAAAAAACATTTTCTTATATGAAAGGACATTGTAAGAGAAAAATACACAAGCTATTCTCATACAGGATCGGTCCACTGCTCTCCCAATTGAGCTATTTTTTACTTGTTTACGTAGTAGCCCAGCGTTGCATCAACAATGAGGGTAATCCCCTTGTATAGGAAAGTAACATTTTTTAAAAATGTTTTGACAATCGAAATAGATGATACAGCCATTTTATTTATGATTTTTATATTTTAACCTTCAATGCTAGCTTATATGATACATTTAATAGCAAAGCACTAGAAAATATCGACTCGGTTCATAAGTCCCACCTGGGAATAAACTCGTGAGCAGGGTTGACTTTTGAAGTAAAAACATCTTTAGCATCATTGTGATTTGAAAGTCGGTGAAACGAAAAAGCGACAGTAAAAAGAGACAGACGCATAAATTCATTGGATTTAACGTAGGGGAAAATGAGATGGGAAGCATTATGTAATGTGTTTGTGTGCAAAGTACAAAGTTTGAGAGAAGGCATCACAACAACCGTAGTATTTTGTATTCGTGTACGTATTATTTTTGAAGGTTTCACTTCTACCACATGTGTATTGTACACATGCTTTTTTTCTAGTACTTTTCTATTAAAATGTATCATTTAAGATAGGTTCAACATTTTTATCAGTAATTGATAAAAATGTTGTTTATTATATATTTTTACAAAAGGACTTGAGTGATTCTTCACTTCATGGTGGCAAGTTATTCACGTTTAATATTCCCACGTTTTTCTCAGGTCGCTTTCTTGTTTGTCTGTCTGTCTGTCTGTGCAGTTGGATTCTTGCAACTCAATTTTGAGGCACTTCCCGGCCACCTAGCGAGCTGAAATTTTCTTTCTGGAGCAAGTCAGAACCCGATGACAATGCATCCTAAAACAATTTTTAACTTTCTACGGCCACTTTCAGGTCAACTTTCGGCAACTTTCACTTTTGTATGGGGCTTATCCGATTGTTGCGTAACACATGGTTACTTCGTTGAGTTAATAATTAAAAAGAATAAAATAATAATACAAGATTTAAAAATCTAAAAATCCCACGTTTTTCAGTGACCAAAAAAGAATAAAATAACGGGGGCGCATCTTTACAAATACTCTCAACATCTATGCATATCATACATCTCATTACATCTACATAAGTAACATGCGCCCCCACGTTTTGAGTGGCCCCTCGCTTGGCCCCGCCGGGTTATTTTATTCTTTTTTGGTCACCGAAAAACGTGGGAATTTTAGGTTTTTAAATTTTTAATGGTAGTAATAGTCATTCTCAAACCATCAATACACTTTTAAGTCACAAAGCCATTGATTTGGACGAAAATTCCAGAGGAGAAATGGGCTGTAACATCCCCCATACGTTAAAAACTCCAGCTGCAACGGTAGCGATCTTGCTTTTGGCACCGATGCTCCTGGGTTCGAATCCCGGATGGGGCAGATGTTTGTATGATGAATACGAGCATGCCTGAGTCATGGTATTTATATATATTTATATAAATATTACTTATTTATATATGATATATGTATGTCTATCCGTTGCCCTAGTATCCATAACACAAACCTTATACTTAGTGCTTACTTTGGGCTAAGATAATTGGTGTGAATATAAGACATATTATTATTTTTTTTCTGCTATTCGATGATCGATCCATGGGATAGTAGCCTTACCTAACCTAACCTCCCCAATTATTGACCTAACTTGTTAATTACTGCAAATATGCTCTGCCTCAGTAGTAAAGTGGTACGCATACCGGTTTTCATGGTAATGTCACTCCGAGGTCCCGGGTTCGACGCCCGGGCGGGTCAATGTAGAAAACGAACTTTTGTATATTGGCTCGAGTCTCGGTACCACAACACCCTGACTCGAGTCGAGTCTGGGTGTTGTGGTACCGGTGTTGTTTCTGAATTCTATAACTACTGCTTTAGCTACTTAACTTGGGTTCAGAATAATGTATGTGATTTTTTATTTATTTATAATTATTTATTATTATTAATAGATACACACGCTAGTTACAGAAGTGCACTTCTAACAAACCAAAAGGTCATACAAGGTTAAAGTATACTTAAGTAAAATAAAAAAAGTCAAACCATAATTTGTTAAAAAATTGTCAAATTGTTAAATAAAATTATTTAAATTATGCCTCAATCTCATTATTGCAAAAAAATAGTTATGACAATAGACGATGCGATCTAGGATGTGACGCGCTTGCTTAGAAAACACTTATATTCATTCATGTCTTGAAGACCCCCAAATTGTATTTGTTAGGAAACTGATTCAGGCAAAGAGTCAGAATACAATTTATCATAGAGAATGAGTATAAATACAATTACATAAAAAAACACGTTTGTTTCAATAAATAATTATCATTTCCTGTATATTCTAATTCTAAAAAATACTAACTTCTCAATTAATCTAATCTAAAAATTTAAAAGAAAAACATCAAAATATTCACCATTAAACAAAATGTCAGTTTTATATCTTCCATTAGAACAAAGAGATCCGTGTTATCCATAAAAAAGTCAACTGCCTAAAAAACCTATTTTAAGTATTGATGTATTTTGTCCTATTCTGTAAAGCATAATTTCAACTTGACGAAAAGGGACAAAACAGTTTTATGAAAAACACGGTCAGTAGATAAGATAGTTGCCTTATAACGAGTACAGTTATTCTTATATTGTTCACTAGATGGCGCTACTAGTAACTGGAGAAAGATTACCGTTCAAGTTTAATAATTATAGTTATTTTTAAATAAATACCATAACTTCAAGTAACAAATCAATAAAAAAAATAAAAAAAATGAAAACAGGTTTTCTAGCAGAGCGTGGTTTCGATCCACGGACCTCTGGGTTATGGGCCCAGCACGCTTCCACTGCGCCACTCTGCTCTTGTTGTGAGTGACGAAATTTTGAATTATTTTCCTCGTCGTTTTCAACCATATCACAAAACGTCATTCGTACACCATTTTGTTTTATTTGGTTTAGAATAAATAACAGTATTACAATACAATACATTTCATAAGTCATTATAATTTCTTATTTTCTGGATTGGAGTGTCATTCTACACAATTTTTTTTTTTCATTTAAGCAATCTTCTATCCAATGAAATTATTATCTACTACAAAAAGTTTAAATTGTCAACTTGTCCCGCCTGACACCCGAGATAAATCGACTTTTCTAGCAATAAATTCATTAAAAAAAAATATTGATTATCTTTCCGTAACATGTTGGAAAATATATCATATAGTTTTTTACTTTTGTATGACAATCTTAAACAAATTATTATTTGAAACAAAGTGTTATTTCTCCAATATGTAGATAGAAATACTTTCTTTATATATAATACTAGTGGACCCGACAGACGTTGTCCTGCCTGTTATTTTTGCAATATAGATAAATAACCTAGATACCGTCTGCAGCGCCATCTGCCGGGCTGATTTGTGAATCTAAACCATTCTCAGATCCCCTTGAACACACACAAAAAATTTCATTCAAATCAGTCCAGCCGTTTAGGAGGAGTTCAGTGACATACACACTCACAGAAGAATTATATATATAAAGATATAAACAAACAAAACTTTAATTAAGTAAGTAGTATTTAAAATTGATATCAAAGTAACTTTTTTACTTTTCATTTTTACACAAAAAAACGTAAAAGAATCGGACGAATAAATGAAAATAATTTATTGTTATAAACATATTATTAGCCTAAATAGAATAAAGAACAATGCGAGGTGCTACAATAGGTGGTGTTATCGCTTAGAGCGATTCCTTCCAAACCACATTTGGATGGCGATAAATAACGCAATTAAGTGAAGCAACAAAAAGAAGCATGTGCAATAAGTTGTACATAAATAAATAAACAAAATAAATAAAAAAAATACATACACATAAATATTTAGTATATTAATTAACGAGCAGCTTAGCAGTCTTTGCGAAAGGTTGAACTTATTCACTAGAATCGGGTTACTTACTTAATTGGGAGAGCATTGCAAAGGACCGGAGCATTGCTGGTTCGATTCTCGCCTGAGAATTTACGTGTGAGCCGAGTAAATTTTTTCGAGTATTTTTCTATAAAATATTTTTTTTATATTAGATAGCATTGATTTGTTTGTAATCGAATTCCATCAAATCGGCTTGAAGGAATTTTTTTTTGTGTATACTTGTTAGGTCTGAGAACAGGTCGTAGGCTATATTTAATACCCCTAGGTGATAAGAGTGGAAATCTAAATGCGTACGAAATCGCGGGCAACAGCTAGTAATATATATAAAAAATATAAAAAGTGTTATAAATAAAAACTAAACCATTAAGAATACAATCAAAATAGTAATTTCGAAAATGAGAAAACAAGTAATACAATGGCGGATAAGTATAAGAAATACTGAGCTAAATTTCGCAAAATAAAATCATAACAAGGATATGTTCAGTTCTCTTCGCATCGCACAATAAAAACAGAAGCGATATTGTGCCAAGGCAGGGCGTTGACGTGCTTATTAACGGGGGAAAATTGAAAATTGACTGAATAACATGATTGGCAAGGGAATATTAGCTGGATGCAATTTTGCCCCGCTCTCGTTTGCCGTTTTAAAAAGAAAGCTTCTTGTGCCACCTTGTGACGTAATCCATCAAATTTGCGCGGGAAATCGCGTTGGCATTTCAACGTTTTAATTAGGAGAAGCAAAGGGATTAATAAACATACTGCCTCAAAGTGTTTTTATATAATTATTGATGAATACTGGTTACATTTCTAATAGATTTTATTGTGTAATTAAAATAAAAGGACTTTTATTATATTTTTTATTATATTGTCGTCATACATGTGCTTATTACCTTCAAATATTTTAATCAGACACGTTCATTACTAATTATATATATAAAAAATGATTTATTTTGCATTTTGTTGTGTGTTTTTTAGCTCTAGTGATGTAGTGAGTTTGTAAATAATAAATGTAACATCGCGGTCGTCCCCTGTTCGAGTTTCGTCAGTTTTTCTTGGAAGGGGCTCTCACAGTAATCGCAGATGTATCAAAATAATTAAATTGTATGCAAAATAGTTTTTTTATAGAATAAAAGCAAGCCCGAATTAAATATTGGAAGATAGTACATATGTATGAAGACCATTAGCTTAGTCATCCTATGAAATGTTTATTTATGAATTATATTTTTGAAACGTGAAAGGATTCAAAATAAATAATAAGAATAAAGCGACTTTTTTGAATACATTATATTTTTTTATAATAAATAGCTATGTCGCCTGATGGTAAGCGATGATGCGATCTAGAATGTGACGCGTTTGCCTAGAATACCTATGCCTATTCACTCGTGACTTGAAGACCCCTAAATTGTATTTGTCAGGAAAGAGACTTAGGCAAAGAGTTCTCTCTCTTTAGAAGGACGGAAAATAAAAGTCGAAAAAAGGCTTAGTGCGTCTCTTTAGATATCTAAATAGATATGTACTATGTCATTTAATATATTTTTTAAATACTGCAATAGTGCATCGGTAATATACCAAAGGTCTGTGTAATGATAAGCTTTATTAAGAATAGAAACTCAATCTTTAAGATTATTATAATATGGTTTAATAAAGATAAAAATATAAAATGATTTTTATTTAATATTACAATTTATAATGCGTAAAGCAGCAAAAAACTCAGCAACAGCTGTTTTTTCAAAAAACATTTAAGAATTGACTACTTTTGAAGTCAATGTATTTACCGTTAATGTTGTTGACATGAGATTATTAGTAAGGTATCTTCGTATAGATCTCCTTTTAGAGAAAGAAATTATCATTTTCCTTTCACGTGTGACTGAGTCGATAGATTTTAATCATTCACGTGAGCGACGAGGGCGCCCCTAGCGGCGGGTAGGCGCAGCTGCGGCACCAATCGTACCTTCATTATTGTCGCGTTATTTCCAATATTTTTCACCATCTCATTACTTGCCATCTTGACGTCGCTAATCCGTCGGGAGTAGACGGTCGTTAATGGCGGTGATCATATGTCCTACCGCGTAACGTATTGAAGTGTGACGTATTACGCACCTCGGGGACTCGGCGTTAATGAACGAAAATAAAAAAAAAAAAAACACGTCTCGATTATTGAACACGGCACGCCATAATTCTCCCACGGATGACGGGAAAATGATAAATCAAGGTTGAGAAGAAATGCCAATAAATATCTCGCCGAAATCCAATAATTACGAACGAATGAGCCGGCCGGCCACAAATCAACGGACGGACAAGAGCGCATACTAATGTCTTACAGTTTTATCCTAACATCAGATTAAAAACATCAATACTTGTCAATAGAGGTCGCCTCCCACGTAATTATAGCCCAACAATATCCCGGGGAGGCACCGTAAAGGATTAACATATATCAAAGTGGAATAATTGAAGGAATCGATTAATGAAGAGTATTAATTGCTGATGCGCCCGCGCAGAGATCGCATCGCCCTCAGATGTGATCGGAACTGACCGCGCCCGGGCAACTATCTACCTGTTTATTTGTACTTAGCTGGGTTTTATAAAGAAAGAAAGAATTCATTGAAAGGTAATACGAATGCAGGCACAACAAAGAAAACGAAATAATAATATATAATTGACGACTGTTTGGTGCAACGGCAGCGATCCTGTCTTCAGCACCGACGGTCTTGGGTTCGAGTCCCGGAAGGGGCAAATGTTTGTGTGATATATTTCTATAAATATTACATATCTATGTATCATATATGTATGAATATCCGTTATCCGGTAATATTATTATTACTATATTTTAATAATAAGTATTATACCTAAGATTAACCAGGACCTTGCCTCAGCATATGCTCATACCGCTATCTCTCTTTTTCCATCGGCCATCCAGATGCATTGCGGGCTACCACCCTTTCTTGGTTTTTATTCCTACCTGTCGCACCAAGCGCTTTTATAATGCGCACAGCAAAGGAGTGGAACTCCCTCCCTGTGTCTGCATTTCCGAGTACTTATAACCGGTCCTTTTACAAAGCCAGGGTGAATAGGCACCTTCTGGGTTAGCTCGTTCCATCGTGGATCCTGTCTTAGCCCCCGGGCTTGATTACCCGCAAAAATTATGAAATCTATAATCACTTTTATTTACAATAATATTTGAAATTTTCACTTTGCCAAAAATGGTTTTTTTGGGCACTCAACTGATAGAATTCGCTGCGGATTCTTATTTATATATCAACCGTACTATTTTGATATTTAAAGGAAGTTATTTTATGTAGATGACTTTCAAAAGTTATCAGTATGCTATAACTTAAAAAATGGGTCATGAATTTTATAACACTTTTGTAATTTCTCCATGAAAATGTCTGGAAGTATTCATTACTAACTTAATAACTAACTAACTTAGTAACTTCAGCATGTATCCTTTTATACGATCTGTATAAAAGGTGAGAGAATCGCTTGGAAATGATTGTTATAATCAAGTGGGTTGCCTCATAGATATATTTTAATTTGCGCCGGTGCTAAGCAACACTTCGCGATTAGCACAGTTAATTCCCAATTTAAAAACCGAACAAACAAATGTATGTAAATTGCGCAACTCTATGTGAAAGCCGACGATAACTTCGCAAAAATAACTGGCTCATCCGATCCCGGCTATATTCGACTCAATATTGATGGTTTTAAGAGTTGTCCGCGCGCAAAGCTGTTGGTGGCAAATTGAAGTGAACTCGAAACAAGCACGTTCAGAAACTGCTTACACGAATTAGCGCATCAAAATGGGCGCAGGGGGCGAAATTAGAAAACTCTTCCGCCCACCGTCCCCCGCTTGCCCCGGACGCGTTCCGCACGTCATAAACTGACAATTTACGATAACGCCGGGATTAGCCTGTTTGTCTGTTATGCATTCGAGTGTGGAACGAAACGGGAAGCAACATTGTCGTGCGAAACGGAACGTTTTAGCCACGTAGACGCGCGAAGATGAAAATTGGTAGGCCATTTATATGCACGTCTTGAGGCTCGATCGGTATGTTTCACGGCTTCAATTCCGGTGTTGGGTTTTAAGGCCGCCGGGGGTTCTCTCATTTGCTTAGATAATAAGTTGGATGAGGATAAAGATGAGACGCGATATTGATGCCTTTGAGGAAAAGTCGTTTTTACGATGATATGAATTAAAGTAAAATATTATTATAATAGTTATTGAATTATCCTCATCCTCAAATGTAGCGGCATGGATACCAAAATTACATTTTGCGTCATTAAGCCATTTATATTAAGTTTCGTTACAATGTTAGGTGACCAAGCTACCTACGATTTTGTTAGAAACACAAAAAAATGTCTTCACTCCATTTAATGGTAAGTGGGGGAACTTAAGTTCATATTTATGTACCTATAAGTTATTGAATGCCATGTTAAAACGACAGCTGTTTCCTCTTACTGACTTTCCTTTTTTTTTCCAACTATTCCCAGTAGATATACAATAATCTACATATTAAATATTCACTTTCACAAATTCATGAATGTTTTGAGAATCTTTTTTTCATATTTTTTTATTGGCGATGTGGTTGACAATTTAAGTACCATGGGAATTATGGATCAACGCATGAGTTCTGTGATTTAACTTCTTCATATTTGATTTATGTCAAAAATGGTAGTTCAGTTTCCCATATGAAGAGCGGGTTTGTGGTCACCACAACGCTAATTTCTTAAAGGGCGACCGGTAACCACGGACCGTGAATAATTGTCGTGCTAAAAGAAAACCCAGCAAATCTCCACGATTAGCATAAAAACCATCTAAACAGACCAGAGGAAGCCGACGGCTTCCTTCCGCAATATTTGCGAAAAAAAATTACACATTTCCTGCCGACATTTTGTCTCCAAGTCCGACCGAGGAGCGCGACCGGCGAAAAGTAACTAATGTTAATTGCACCATTTGCAAAATAAAACGGCAATTAATGAAGAGAATTTGCAGAAAAAAACACTGTTATCTCCATAGGTAAACCAAAAGTTTTCCATGTTAAAAATTTGCAGTTCCGATTTCGCCAGGGGAATAACTTGGCGAGCGAATATCCGCAGACATCTGTTTGGATTTCAAATAAAAGTGTGTTCTCGAAACATAGAATTTAACCGGCGTGTCCATCATAAAGCAAGGGGGCGATGGGGGAAAGGCATAAAAGTTTAGAGGCATTTGGCTAATAAATCGTGTCAAATAAATAAGTGTTGAGTCGGTTGGCGGCATATTGATTCGTCATGTCGCCTTCAGGGGCGGGGGGGCGCTGGCCATAAAGGTGCGTAATGGCCGACGTCGGAAGACAGCGCAGTGGCGCGCATCGATTAGCCAGCCGCCGACGCAACGCGCCGCTAACAGCAAACTCCCGGCATACGGCATCAGCACCTTCGTCCGACTTCACTGTTTCATTTCTTCGATAGTAATGACAGACCTTTTTCAAGGGTACACACGAGTCACCTTGAAGTACGCAGCAAAATAGGGCGTTTATTTGAAGTACGATTTGCTACGGCGGATGTTGTTATTCACCGATAGATGGCGTTAGTAGTTGTCGCGTTAGGAAAACTGCAATTTCTAAAGTTTGGTGTTTTATAAAATTTTAAATAGATGTTGTATTTGTTATATTGTCCGTGTTATTTTGGCTTATTTTGAGAAAAATGATAATAAAGTAACAATTAAGATAACAGTTGAACAGAGAATTAAATGTATTTCGGGAATGTTATCCCGCCAGCTCATCTCGAATTAATCGTCGCATTTGTCCAATTGGCTCGCGAATCGAGTTCCGCGATCGATACATCGAAACTGGTACCAAACAGATCTCTCTAATTAATCGTTTTAAAAGTTAATTACTCGAAGGAATCGTTCTTGATACGAGCCCTCGGTGCATCATGGCCGACATATTGCTTACTCGGACGTTGATTAAAATCTCTCAGTACATTCACACAAAGCCTTACTTTGATATATGTGTAAATCTTATGAAGCGTCCGTTTCCACCCGACGACCCAACCTCGCATCCCAATCGAATATAACCTTTATTTTTATACCGTCTAAGTGTTGATTTGCGTGGAATATAATACAGGTTCGCCTACCACCTGTCAAGTGATATATTGACTTTAAATAACATATCTTATTTATGTTGAATCGGAAACAAAATGTATAAAAAGGGTTATTTTTAATATTAATAATCGAATGAAAACGAGTGGGTGGATAACTAAATTTGTAATAGTCCTTGTGATATGTGTAGTACAACTTGTATGCTACTCCGTCTGAGCTAGACAGCTGCAGATAAATTGAGGGAGATAGTATGTTTCTTCGGTTAATAAGCTGATTGTGCTTTTATGCAATCGACTAAATGTTGGTACGTGCCAGCGGACGTTGGTAATCGATTCTTATATCGATTGTTGGTAAATCGAATGGTTAATTTGGCTTTTATATATTTTCATTATATTTAATGACTAATCTTTCCTTCTAAGTATAAAGATTATATATTTGTCTCCATATTTATACTTATAAGTTAACTATTATATTGATATAAAAAAAAAAGATGGAAGATTTGAATTCATGTTTTTTAACAGAGATGGATATTATTAGAACCCGCTAGACTATAGAAGCTTTTTGTGAATTGAAGTGAAGTTGTTTCTTGCTATTTTAAAATGGTAAAAAAAATCGCATTGCCGATTTAAATGAGAAGGTATTCAGAAATATGAAATGTGAGACTAAACTTAAAAATACAAGTTTTTTCAATATTGCAGTATATACTATTATTGAATATTTCTTTTTAATACGTTAAAATGTTAATTTTAACGATGTATTAGTTTGACGACCGTTTGGTGCAACGGTAGCGACCCTGCCTTTCGCACCGACGGTCCTGGGTTCGAATCCCGGAAGGGGCAAATGTTTGTATGATGAATACGAGTATTTGTACCTAAGTCATGGGTGTTTATATATATTTCCATGAATATTACATATCTATGTATCATATATATATGTCTATCCGTTAGCCTAGTATCCATAACACAAGCCTTAGTGCTTACTTTGGGCTAGGCTAATTGGTGTGAATGTAGGAAATATTTATTTATTTATTTATTTATATTTTATTAATAGACATACCCATGAGATCTTGTCAATTTGTTTCAACGCAAAGAGAATTACATTTTTCTTTTTGTAGTAATGTAGTGTAGAATAGTCGTGTAAGTAATTATAATATGGTTTCGGAACAAGAATACGTAAAGAAAATTGTGTTTAACAAGTCTCTTCGTTTCCATCTGTCACTTTGTGTTAAGAAACTTTGATAGAGATGATATCTCCTATGATTTTTAATATTTAATTGATCAAATTTGGTTCTATCTATAGCATAACGTACTTATTTTTTCAATATAAATAATGACCTGAAATTATGAAAAAAACTATTATATATAATTATACTTTGAAGAAATAAACTGCGATAAATAATTCACATTGATAAATTAGTTATACATAAGCCTGTGACATAGAGAACCGATGTGGAGAGTGTTGCCGAATAATTGTTAGTTAATTTCCCAAAAGTAATGTGCAATAGATATAATGTTGCATGGTTTAAAATAAATAATACTTAAAGTAACTTTTACTTAAGTTAACAACAGTATTGTAATCTTTAGATACATTTTATTGTAGTAGACTTCAGATAGCACAGGTTAAACTTAGAGAAAACGATAAATAAACAAAATAAAAACTTATCTCGATAGTAAGAATATGAAATATGATCAATAATATAATATTAAATAATCAATTTAAGATAGTTGTTAATATTATAATAAGAATACTGAATTGTTCTTAAAATATGAATTAATAAGCTAAAAGTTTTATAAATTAGGTATAGCAACAATTTTATACAATAAAGAATACAAAATTCAAACCCTAAATGCAAACATAAAAGAAAATCTCTTTACAAAAACGATCAATTAAATGCGAAACACATACGTAAAAACGTTTTAGTACATTTTAAGTTGCCAACAAGCCTTTGTCGTCATAACCTCAAATTTATGCGACAATAATATAAATATGTCAATAAATAAAAACCTTTTCGGACATGCAAACCGCGCCGCCATTAAAATAGACCATAAATTCAACGCGATCGAGTATTCAGCTCCCAAGTCTATGACACACTCGCTAAATCTCTGGAAGGCGGTGTTACCAGGCTATAAATTTTTATTCTGTAAATAAAAATAATAAATATTAAAAAAAAAGGTCCGTTCCCGAGCACCACCGGAAACATTTGTCCCGTCGCGTCACGGATTATCCGGGGGAACGTTTGATTTATTATTAATTAGCCCGCATTTATTCTAAACGAATTCTTTTAATCCACCTGTATTGTATTTCGGACCGCATTGATAATTACGCAAACCAATATGTAATATATGTGGACAACACCCAACTCATTGTTCTAGATATGTTTGTATGGCGCTCTGGTACAATTCGGAACGAAAAAGTCAACGTTTTTTTTTATAAATTTCGGAGTATTATTTAGTTCTAAACTATGAACTTGTACTATGGATACTAATTAACGAATAAAATACATAAATAAACATAAATACGACCATGACTCGGGAACAAATGCTTCTACTCGCCACACAAATATATGCCTTTACTGGGAGTCAAACCTGGAACTGGATCACTTTCATTGCACCAATACAAAACTATAATTGAGACTTTTTTTTTTACTGAATAATTCGCTGTACTTTTACAATGAATCTTTATGCATGGAAATTAGAATTTGGACAGAGTTTTCAAAGTTCCACGCATTGTCATGTTCTTCTTCTTCTTCATCCAATACGGGCGGTATATGGAACTCGAAGACTTTAAGCGTCTATTTTGCGTCTGGAGGATGTTTGTTTGTTTATTCCAGCCATCCCAGCTCCGCCAGGAACCTTCAACTTGGTGAGAACCTCCCGGAGACTGCCCAGCGAGCCGTGATGTTTCGCCCGGTAGTGTGCCACTCCTTCACATTCCATTATGATATGGGTGGCTGTTTCTTTGTCATGTTAAATATTTATATATGATTAATCATTATACATGATATATTTTTTAATATAAATATACCATATATATGTAACGAATGTTTTTACTTTTACTAAAAATACGATTTTACGATGATTGATAGGAAGAATATATATGAATAACAAATATTATTCTAATCCTAATCCTATCTTATTTCTAAACAAAGCCAAGTGTTGGCTAGTAAGAGAGATTGGCTGTTTAGAATTAAAACACAAAAGAAATAGCATATACTTTGCTTAATTGGATCAATGGATAAATATATATACAAAGAAAAGTAACCAACACAAGTTAAATGCAAATAAAAAATAATACACAAAAAGGGCCTGCTGACTAGTCAGTTTCCTAAAAACTGTATAAAGGTACTTAAGCAATTACATAATTGTTACTAAAATGTTGTCTCAATTGTTGGTCCACCACTCCGAGATCCAGGGTTCGATCCCCGGTGATGTCAATGAAGAAAAAAAACTTTCAATAAATTACACCTTAGAATAATTTGTAAGACGAGTAGATTTTTACTTAGAATTTTTCAATTAAAATAAAGCATTGGAAATGCAAAATATAAGTATCGTTCAAATATATGTGATGTTGCCTTAAATTCATTTATTGGAGCGGAGCGAGCGAAGCTCCCATGGATCAGCTTCAATGGCGTAATGTCTGTTACGCCATAACTCCCCGAGTTCTTAACCGATTTTAATATTTTTTGTGTGGAATCGAATCAACAGGTTTAGGACCAGATTGTGACGGAGCCCGAATTTCGAAATTCGCAAAAATTCCCATCGAAACAAAAAAATTTTTTTTTAGGTATTACGCTCCGCTCCAATATATGGTGCTAGCGTAGCTTTATGCTTAGTGACTGCATCGCCTTGTATTTTTTTATTACTTATAATCAAACACATGATATTTAAGCTAAAAATAAATAAATTATGTAAGACTTCATATAAATACCATCACACAAACATATACCTACGGGATTGGAATCCATAACATTAATGGATGAATTACATGGCATCGATGAAAAGATAAGTCAATAGAAACAACTGTTTAAAAGTACGAGTACTAAAACGGTGAGAACTACTCCGACCCTTTACATAGAAAGAACAAGAAGTTTTCTATCTGATAGATTAAATCTGGAACTTCAGAGCTCACGGTATAATGTATACTTAGGCAAGACTATGATACTTTTGCCAGTATACTAAAATGGTGCTACTTAAACTTTTTTAAATCCACATTTTAATAAAACCTTTGTAACTAGTACCTAACTTAAGGATTTTTTTGTTTTTATATTTAATCCGACGTTTCGACTTCTTTACAGGAGCCGTGATCACCTTTCAATATTTAGATCAATTGTGTCAAATTTCATATAAATACATATAGCCACTTTTCGTGATTCCATAACAAACATCTATACATAGGACAAACTTTGTATTTTTGTTAGATTTTTCATAAAAGACAAAGGGTATAAAGCCCATACAGTCTAGCTTTCAGATATTTATTTTCTTTATTAGATGATTGTGAATCATGATAAGAGCTGATTTATGAGTGAGAGACGATCAATAAATGATTAATGTTTATTAAAATACCCCTTTCTCAAGGTTTCAGTATATGTGTAGATATTAAACGCTTTGCGACTACTTGATTTTTCGCTATTTTGTTTCACTTGTCTACACTCGTTCACAAACTCTTAATGGTTAAATCATCATAATCAATACTAAAGTGACGTTTCCCGCCTCCGCCAAAAAAATATTAATTTTATTTTTTTTATAACTTCAGTAGAATATCTATATATATCTTAGCCTCTTTGATTTTGCTATGGTCAACCTTTTTACGGGTTGTTGCATATCTGCTGCTTTGCATTGGAGCCCAGATATTCGCACGACAGTAGAACCTAACCGCCTTGGCTATTCAAGTGAAAGTTTTTTTATTACCAAATACTCAATGAGAATATTTTTGTCGGACCCCATAGAAGCAGTTGCATCTATTATGCAATTCGCTCGTAAATCTGTCTCGACTGGCAGACGTAATCTGTCCTTTATGACGAGTGATGCATTGCTCTCTTTGTTTGTAACTACTCATAAATTTAAACATTCTCTTTTTTTCTTTAAAATATACCGTTGCGGGGTGTTACATTGTTTTGGGATCGGTTATGGGCGATAAATTTTTAGGAGTCGGAACAACGAAGTAAAATTAGTTGGAACTACAGTGAAATGGAACGTAAAAGATGTTTTGTTTTATTAATAAAATAATGATTCAATCAAAAGAGGTTGGATAAGTGTACCGAAAAAACTGACGACCCGCACCTAAAAATCTGGCGGCGAAAAAAAAGAAAAAAGAACAGCGCGGAGCGTGCGATAAATAAAATAAATTTAATCGGGCAGGATTTGAAAGAATTTCAAAAATGGAACGTTTTAATTTTCGTGAGACGCGACAGGGATGGCAGAGGGCGCGGGGCGAGGGCCTTGCGTACGAGTAACAGGCTAACAGCCACGCACGCCATAAATCTGTCAAGAGTCGGCCCCCAGCGACGCCTTGGACCGTCCGCATGGCATCAACGACTTTTTTCCCCAAAAATTCTATTCTCATAATTACTTACCCGGTATTGATTAAGAGGCGAACAGTGTAGGTAGCAATCAAAGAAGTCACAGGTAAAGATATTTGCATATTTAAAAAAAATATGGCCGATCAGACATAGATAATTTTGCCATAGGTAAAAAATGTTTTCAGCTCATAATTAATAAGCATGGTATATTATTATTACTATCAGATATTATGGACCCAAATTACAAGTAGATTTAATGATCTTTTTGTAATCTGAGTCGAATTGTAATAACACAGTTTTAATCATAATCATATCGTTTATTGTGTATAATCATATCGTTTATTGTGTATACAATGATATATAATTTGCCGTTCACGTCGCTTTTGGTTTTTGTTTGAATGGTGTTATATATAGCGCACTTTATGAAAAATAAATGGGTAGTAAAATCATTAACGTTTGATTTTACTACCCATTTATTTTTATTAAAAAGTGAAGGGTCACATTTCCTCTGCGTAATATACCTACATCTTATAAGGCTCCCCGTTTCTCAGTTTCAAGTACACATTTACTAACTCTCTATTTCTTTCTCACTATAGCATTCAGTAGAATATGAATAATAATATCATAATTTAAGTAATATCTTTTATCTAATTAATATAAATAAATATATGAATTCATTTACTTCCTTTGCCTATTATATATATTTTAAGAAAATCGTTTTCAAGCAGTAAACTCCAATCACCAGTCAGTTCAACTCCTTTACAGGAGCCGTGATCACAGGACGACTAAGGTAATTCATTCCATAAAAATGTACAAAATCAGGTAATTGATTTTATCACCATAGTGACCTGTGATCCTTTGTAGAAGAGTAGAAACGTCAGGATTAAATATAAAAAAGAGTCGTTTATACGGTAAAATGTAGTTTTATTTAGATGTAAGGGAAACTGTAAAAACAAAATAATATACACATTGTTTACAGTATACTTAAGGTTGCTTTTGGCAGATAATTTTGTAAAAATACATTTTTTGCTATTAATGTAGAACCATAGACAATTGGAGCGGAGCGAGCGAAGCTCCCATAGATCAGCTTCAATGGCGCAATGTCTGTTACGCCATAACTTTCCGAGTTCTTAACCGATTTTAATATTTTTTGTGTGGAATAGAATCAACAGGTTTAGGACCAGATGGTGACGGAGCCCGAATTTTAAAATTTGCAAAAATTCCCATCTAACCAAAAAAAAATCTTTTAGGCACATATTACGCTCCACTAGAATATATGGTGCTAGCGTAGAAAAATGAAAATGAAAATGAAAATAACTTTATTCAAATGCACTTAAAAATAAGTAGTTTTGAATCGTCCAACATTTTTACCTACCACCCATTCAGGACGTCTTTTAACTGACAAGAAGAATGGGCGCAAGAAACTCGTCAGCTTTAACAGAAGTAACGACATTTACAATATAATACGTCGTCACCATACACAATCCACAAAAAAAAAAAAACAAAATTATTTTGTTATGACAATACTAATAGTGTTATGATATCATTATTTCGTTGTTTCGTTGATTACAACAAAGTCAACAAGTATCTGTACTTACTTAAAGTAAGTATCCCTGAACATTGCAATAACATACAGGGAATAAACGACAAATTTAAGAAAACAACAAGATTTATGTTTAGTTTTAGCCAATACTGAATACTGAAGGTTAGAGCAGACCCATTTCCCAAGGCAGCACCCGTTCACGAGCATGACGCATGATATAGCCATCGCTTCGCTCAACCATATCTTAGGGAACGTAACGATCCGCACCACATGCCACCACCCAAGAAATGTATTAAGAGAGCATGTCATACTCTTATCTACCAGTAATAAATTAGTTTTAAAAAATTAAAAAATGCTAATGCTGTATGTTACAACCTGTAATAAATAGTGTCATGTTGAAATGACACATATTACTTCCATGCATCGCGATCTATTAAATAGTCGTTGACCTTGTAATAACCTTTGGACATGAGCTTATTTTTTACATACATTTTAAACTTATGATAAGGCAAATCTACTATACTTTGTGGAACTTTATTAAACAGTGCTATACCTCTCCCCAAGAAAGAGCCTCCTGTCTTTTGAAGTCTAAATCTTGGAACGGCAAGTCTATTCTTATTTCTGGTATTAAAGCAATGTACGTCGCTATTTTTGACAAAAGTATTGTAGTGTTTTCGTACATCAATTATATTCTCATAAATGTACTGTCCCGCCACAGTAAGAATATTAATTTCCTTAAAGAAATCTCTGAGAGAATACCGAGGCCGAAGGCTGTATATTGCACGGACAGCTCTTTTCTGTAATACAAAAATGCTTTCAATATTAGCAGCTGAGCCCCACACCAACAACCCATAAGACATTACACTATGAAAATAACTAAAATAAATTAACCTTGCTGTTTCAACATTAGTTAAAAGCCTTATTTTTTTTACAGCATATGCCGCAGAACTGAGTCTACTTGACAAGGCCTCAATGTGAGGGTCCCATTGTAGTCGTGAATCTAATGTAATACCCAGAAATTTTGTCTTTTCAACAAATTCGACTACTTCATCATTCAACTTTATATGTAGGTCAACCCTCCTTACATTCGGTAACGTAAATTGTATGCACTTTGTTTTCTTTGAATTTAGTGATAAATTGTTACTGGTGAACCATTGTAAAACTTTTGATAGCGTACTATTTACATCGTCAGAGCAATCATCGTGTCGAGAGACTTTAAAAACTAAGGAAGTGTCATCTGCAAATAGTACTGTCTCACAAAGATTTTTAACATAGTAAGGAAGGTCATTAATATAGATCAAAAAAAGTAAAGGCCCTAATATTGATCCTTGGGGCACGCCCTTAGTTATGGGGGCTCCAGCAGACTCACTCTTATTAATGACAACTTTATGAATTCTATTTGACAAATACGACTGTATTAGGCTTTTTGACATATCAGAGACACCATAATGTTCCAACTTTTTTATTAGCGTGCGGTAATCAACGCAATCGAACGCCTTAGAAAGGTCACAAAAGATGCCAATTACATCTTGCTTGCCCTCCCAAGCATCAAGTATGTGTTTAATAAGTGCAACTCCAGCATCAGTAGTACTTTTACCTTTAGAAAAACCGAATTGATTTTTATGAAAAATTTTAGTGTCGGTAAAGTGAGCCAATAACTGCATATAGATATTTTTTTCAAAAATTTTACTGAATACTGGTAATATAGATATAGGTCGAAAGTTAGTGGGATCATTTTTTTCTCCCGATTTGAAAAGGGGAACTAATTTACTATGTTTCATTAAGCGTGGGAATACCCCCTCGTCAACACTATTATTAAAAATATAAGCTAAGTAAGGCGCAATTATGTCAATTATTGATTTAATATTATTAGTTGACATACCCCATAAATCTTCTGTTTTTTTGATACGAATACTTTTGAATGCTTTAATAATATCTTCTGTATTAATATGTGTAAAATTAAATTTTACATTGCACCTATCAACACTCGATTCTAGGAGGGCAGCAGCAACATTAGGACACGAACGTAGGGAACTTGTAGTTTCTAATGGTAATCTAGAAAAAAAATCCTCAAAAACACCAGCAACAACTTTGTCAGAATTTACAATATTTTTGTTAATTTCTAGTGAAAAAGATTGTTTTTGAGATTTGCTTTTGCCTGTTTCTTTATTAATTATATTCCACGTAGTCTTTATTTTGTTCTCTGATAACTTAATTTTGTTAGCTATGTACATAGATTTAGCAAGAGAACATACTTTTTTAAATGTTTTAGAATATTTCTTAACATATTCAATAAAGCTAGTATCACTGGAGGTAGATTTTAAAGCATAAAGTTCATATAATTTCCTTCTGCTTTTATAAATTCCAGGTGTAGCCCAATCACTAAATTTCTTTTTTACATTATCTTTTTTAAATACCCTTTGTCTAAATATATTGCTAAATTCATTATTAATTATATTAAACAAATGATTATAAAGACTATTAGTTTCAAAGTTGGAGACCGGTAGAGTTGCAAGTTTGTTACTTACATTGTATCTGAATTTATCTATACAATGTTTAGATAATGGTCTACAAGTTATTTCGCGTTTCGAAGGAACGTGATGGTACTCAATAGAGGCAAATTGGCCGCTGTGGTCGGATTTAATACAGTTAATTATTGATTTTTTAAGTATTTTATTATTACAAAAAATATTGTCCAAACAAGTGGCGCATGTGGGAGTAATTCGGGTCGGTTCATTAAATACATTAAATAAATTAAAAGATTTAAATAAATTTAGGAACCCACCCGACAGATGTGTTGAATCAAGAATATTTATATTGAAATCTCCACATACAATCACTTTTTTATTTTTGTTGAAAGTTATTCTTAGTACTTCCTCCATAGCGGCCTCAAACTGTGGGTATGAACTCTTGGGAGGTCTATATACACATACAATAACTATTTTGTCTAGTTCCACACATGCTATCTCAATAATACGTTCTATTGATTTGGATACTATATCTTTGCGTTCCTTACATTGTATTGACTCATGTAAAATTATCATAGTGCCACCTCTTTTGGCTGATTTTCTAGTAAACGAGCTTACAATTTTATAATTATCTATGTTAGTCATCAATTCGTAATTCTTTAGCCAATGCTCAGTTACACATAACACATCAATATTTTCATAATTTAAATAGAGACTTAATTCTAAATCCTTGCCAGAGAAGCCTTGTAAATTTTGATGAACAATATTCAAATAGGAAGACTTTTCTTTTGTCACTATAGGGCCAGAGGACTCCTCTATTGTCTCATAAATTAATTTAAAATATTATCTTTCGATTTTAATAAACAATTATTTGGAACTAATTCCAAAGTCGAATAATTAATGTCAATATTATACTGCTCAATAGAAGCAGCAGTTTTACTAGCCAAGTTATTGGCTAATTGTTTAAAAAAATAAGATAGCGATATAGCTATTTGTCTCTTATAATAAGTAGGCAGATAGTATTTATCCTTTGTCATATAAAATTTCTTTATAAATTTATTAATATCAATTATATGAAATTGGCTATTATAATGTGCCATAGTAGTTAATGATACATTTAAATGATATCTATAATTATTTTCCGCTTGTGGCAGACTGCTGCTATAGTAGCTTTATGCTTAGCGACTGTATCGCCTAGTATAATCTGGTTTAATACTCCGTGTATGGAACAATTCTTAAGTATCTACTTATTTAATCTTAGAATATTTACAAATGTCATCCTCATCGATGAAGGTTCGATGACCATAGTGTATCCTAGACATAACTTCTTAGATATTTAATTCATTGACAGATATGACGTCATTTAACTGTGAATAAAATATGTTTAAGCAATAACGATCTCTATACACTTTTTATAAGGATTACTTCAGATTATTATTTGAATCAACATTATATTTTTGTTTTTTTAAGCATTATATAACTAGATTTTCCGTGCTTGTGATAAGTAGAAGTTTTTATAATAGTTATTAATTTAGATATGTTATAGCAGCTGTTAATGGTATAATAACATCGTTTTTTAAAGTGATGACTTAATCAAATTGTTCGGCGAATTTTTAATTGAAGATATTCCATATCAATAGTTGTAAAAACCATGTAATAATGACGTAATTCATTATGTTTGTAACATAATAGCTTGTATGATTTATTACATAATCTAATATATATAACAATTTCCCTGTCACAGTGTTTAACCACTATAAACTCTGAAAATATTTTGATTTTTTTTTCATTTACCTGGATTTGTTCTGACTTAGGACAAAGGATAGGATTTATTTTAATTTTAAAAAAGCAACGCGTGCCCGTACAGCCAGTATTCATATAAGGTCTTACTTATTTAATACGTGTTATTATAGAGAGACGCAACAGTTATTTTATATACGATTTTGTCATATTTTATCAAACGACAGGTAAGTAAATTGAAGTCCCGTGATCCCGTGTTCTGTGTTACCTGTAATGGTTCGAAAACCTACCTAATACCTATTTATCACGTGTCAGTCCATTACAAAACAGGTAGGATAATATAAAATTCGTTTCTAATTAAACTATCAAGTGTATTGTGAAAAGACAATTTATTTTAAATAATAATGTTTTTTAATTTATTTTAGGTGTTCTTAGACAGATGGGATTTATCAGTGCCACGGGGTTTGATTCAGCTGCACACACCTTAAACCCTTAATCATATAGCATTTTTATGTCTTTTTTATTGTATTTTACTAACCCTAGTCTAAAGTTATCGCAACTAACCCATTCTATGGGTTATAAATAAAATAATAATTATTACTTTTTTTGCTGACGCTACCGCAAGAAGGTCGCAGTGGATCAACGCTGTACGCACTCGCGACGTTCGAGCTGACGATGAAGAAGTGCTACGCTCGAGTTAACACTAGGAAAAAGAAAATATACGATTCCAAGCTCTTTGCTAAACTTTCCTGGCTGACATACCGAGCTCGACGCTGCCTTAAATTAAAAAGAAAAAAAAAAATTACTGAATCTTAAAAAAAAAAGCAATTTATCTGAGGTGTAAAGAACTCATTTTAGATCTATTGGAAAACTCGCCCGAATAGTTAGAATAGCAAGTTCGAGTATCGCCTAATACGCGATACAAGTTGAAATTTCGTGCTAATTCCATTTCATTTTTCCAAGTTTAAAAAAAAATATACAAATTAAAAATCCAAATTCTCTTTGACTCAATTAGAAAATTACTCCCCCGAATAGTAAAAATAAGTATATAGAACAAATAATTATCATTCATTTAAATTTAATAATTTTATTTTGGTAATTTGATTAAAATGAAATTAAAAACATGTACATACCAACTTAGCTTAAAGTTCCACTATAACTTAACATTATGAGGCTTTATTTCTCGAATTCATTAAATAAAATTATTGATTAACAGTCAAATGTTTAAAAAACATAAAAAAAAATAAGTGTTCGATTTATGAAGTTAAAAAGTTATCCTCTAATTGTAAATGTTCTAAGAAATCGAAAGAGAATCATAGAAAAACAGTGTATTCAGTCAACGACTAAATAATATTTTTTGCTGTCCATATTATTTTTATTTTATTTTAATATTAAGCATTATTCGCCATTACGAGTTTACCGCTGGACATAACCATCTTAATTCTTACATATGTAGCTAATAATTGTGATAGATATTAAAGTAATAACTTAATATAGTAGAATTTAAAGTACAAATTAAAGAAAAACCTGTTTTTGATCAATGAGATTTTTTTCTTGTGTATTTATTTTATCTCAACGCAAGCCTTAAACAGTGTTGCCATAAACCTTTCTGGATTTCTATGCGCTGTTTTAAACAATATAATATAATATATCATTACTCCGTTAATAAATGAAAAAATATACATATTTTATGGAAATATATGTCTAATTAAGTTTTAATAAAAGACAACTATTGAAAGTATAAAATAGAAACTGAGTAGCTAAAACCGAGTAGACGAAAATCAATAATAAATAAAGAGATTTGTAATACAAGCTTCAGATCCCCATGTTTACGATCGCTACTTCGGGAGTCATAAAATAAACAATACTTTATATTAAATTTTCGACAATTCCAAACTAACGTTCAATTATCGAAAATGACATACGTCTCTAGTGTGGCACTTAGCAAACTCCGCCCCCGCCACTAACGCCATCTGTTGACGCGGGGCCCACAACCGCGACTGTCAACAATAGCTCATCGCTTTGAGGTTATGTTTCGTTGTATTTTGTGTAAATGTTATTTCTGGCTTTGTACCACAAGTAACGCTTAAGTTTTTAAAATATCTAACGACTGCCTATTTAGTAATCACCATACATTCTTGTGAAATTAACAACTAAAAGACGAAATTAAATAACAAAGTACAGATTCATTGTCAACAACAACAACATCATTTATGGAGTATTTTCTTAATATCCCGCTATAAAAACTGGTACAACTCTAAATCAATTAATAACAAACAAAATGTATAGGTTTATATCACTTACCGAGCTTACTTTTTGATTAAATTAATAAAAACACGGCAGCTACGTGATTGTAACTCAGTTCACTTTGCACTACAGGCCGTGAGAAGCATTCCGAAGTTAGCCGAGCGCTGTCGAGGCCGTCCCTTCGGCCCGCCCCACAGTTTGACGGACAGCACTGACATCACGGCAGAAGCGCGAAACGCGCCGAATGTTTTGTACACGCGGCGCGAATTACAAACGCTCGGAATGCGAGCGAACTGATTTGAAAATCGAATGAATAGGCATTTTAAAATTTGACACGACGCTGTATGTGGGTATGATAAAAAAGTCATTATGAGGTAAACAAAAAGTTCATAAACCCTTGTACGATAAACTTAAAACTTTTTTGACATTTTCTATATATAATTTATATTTTTTTAAATCACAGTGCAAGGTGATATTGTAATACGAAAAGGATATATTATTTTGATACAAATTTTTGTGCATTGAATGATGCGTGTTTGTGGTATATTTTGAGAAGTATATAAATTATTGCAAAATAAAAGGTGGATGACAGGCCGTGTAACCGGTCGGGAGCGGATTTAAATCGGCGAGCAGGTAAGTCGGACAATGGCCATCGGGCCACGATACGTTTAATTAAACATTACAAATAAAATAAAACGCAACCGCCGGCTCGCGACTACTCCGCAGATATTTCTGCGACTTTAAACGTTGTTTTACTTTGTTATAATTTTTTGTCGCGTTGTAGTTGCTTTGTCTTCTTAAAAAAATTTTTGCGACCTTTTTCTGAATAGTAATAAGAGATATTTACCTGCTATGCGTATCTCAACATTTCCGCATCCGAAGTTGGAGTGCTTTCTCTGCTCGATAACAGATGGCGCTAGAAGTTTTGAGTTTCGCCAATAAACATTTTGGAAAGCAAAATGGAAAATTAAGTAACTATTATTTACACTGTATGTTTACAGATAAACATTATTTTATTTCATTAAATAAACGATATCATCCAAAATAAGAACGTACGGATTTAAATAACAATTGTAAAGTGTATTTTTTTTAATTAAGGCAATTTGTCATTGAAACAATAATTTAATATTGTTTAATTATTTTTTCAATGACAAATTACAGAAAATAAGTATAAAGTGAAAAATAAATTAATATAAAGTGTTCTTATAATACATCCTACCTATCTAACTCTCCAAAACCTATATTTTAAATTAACATTATTTAAGATCGCCACTGTTAGGTTCCATGCCTTTGTTTATTAATAACTTTATCCAAACTCACCCATTCAGGGCATCTTTTAACTGACAAGAACGGACGCAAAAAACTCGTCAGCTTTAACAGAAGTAACGACATTTACAATATAATACGTCGTCACCATACACAATCAGCAAAAAACAATATTCTATTATCACAATAATAGTAGTGTTATGGTTTCATTACATCGTTGATTACAACAAAGTATCTGTTTTAAATAAGTATACTATGACATACAGAGTATAAAATACAAAATTTAAAAAGGCAACATGAAGATTTATAATAGGTCATTGTAGATTTTGGTAAAATAATTTATTTTAATAGAAAAATAATAGAAAAATCAACTCGGCTCACTGGTAAATTCTCAGGCGGCATATCTTAATTCTAATTTATTTGTGAGCCTACGCGATTTTTCTATTAAAATAATTTATCAGATAATATAGCATTGCAAAATATATAAAAACTATATAAACATAATACTGGTAGTTTAAAGCAAACCCATTTTTTTAAAAAACATGAGAATGGGAATCGAACACTGCACTATACCTATAAATTAGCTTTATATGTACCTATAGAATTATTTTTTTGATTGGAATATTAACTACGTAGTAAATAAAGATGACGATTCAAAGCCAAAAGGTCCCGTGATCAAGTCCCGGATGGGACGATGTTTGTGTGATAAATACGAGCATTTGTACCTGAGTCATGGATAGTTATATTTATGTCTATAAAAATTAAATATTTATATACCATATATATTTGTTATGCAAGTATTCATAACAGAAGCCTTACCGTGTTTACTTTGCGCTAGGATAATTGGTATAAATGTAATAAATATCATATTACTAACTTTTACCCACGGCTTCGCCCGCAATTTTTTTTTAATAAAAAGTATCCTGTGTTACTTCTAATACCTCCAAGAATATATGTACGAAGTTTCTTGATGATCGGTTTAGTGGTTTTTGCGTGAAAGCATAACAAACAAACTTACATTCACATTTATAATATTAGTAGGATGTACCATTGTCAGTGCCTAAATAATTATCATCAAACGTAAAATTTCAACAAAAAACGGTATTCGGGTTTTCTACATACTATTAACAAACATAAAAATTTAATAACACACATACACGAGTTCTCGTGGACTACCATGTCGAATCGAAACTGACATTGTCCCATAATATTGACGGAAAACGGGACAAAAATGATGAAAAATTTATTTAGCCCAAGTGTACGAAACTGTAGATATAGTTTTATGAATAGTATAGTCAAGTAACGTACGTGGGTTTTATGCACTCGATTGCCCACTAGTGCCAATTATATGACGAAATAAAATGCAACCATTAAATATAAACTTATAAAACTATGTTAGTATTCTTAGTTTCTTTTGGTTATTTCAAACCTGTTATTCTTCCCACGAAGTATTTCTAGATAGGGCAATAAAATCTGATAGCAGTTACAGACTTAGATTTATTTATACCATTTCTATGTATAAATAAACTATAAATGAGTCTATAAAGTGATAAATAATTTATCTTCAGTGTATAATATTTCATAAGAATAATAATTATATTCCTTACTTTAAAATATTTGGAATTAAAGTTTGTATGGAATAACATGCTTTATTAAAAATAATTTTCTTTTCATAATAAAATCGATGTAGTCACCAAACTTTAACTTTCTCACCCACCATAGAAGCTACTAGCAAACCGAAACGCACGAAACAAAAACATAATTTCAAGCAATTCATTTAAAAGTTTCTCCTTGATGACCCCCGAAGATCGGACTATTTATACCGGGATGGTAGATTTTCCCGACACTGGCAACACTAACTGGGCCCCAACGAGGCAAAGTTAGATTGCATAGGTATAATAGGGCCCAATCTCGCGCCAAATAGAGCTACCAAGCAACGTGACGATATTTTTTTAGGTAATGTAATTCTGGAGGTAAATGTTAATAAATATGGAGAACGAGGTGTTAGAAAAGATTACAGGATTCGATTTCATGAGCGCTGTACATACAATATCGAAGAGCTCAGTAGTTGTTAACGTGAAACTTTCGTAATGGCTGGGTTTCGGATGGGTGATCAAAAACTTATTTGCTTCGAATGAAAATCACGTTAATACTGACGTTCTCTGTCTGAAAAGATGTTCACCGCTGATCGGAAACCATCAAAAAATGGGGGGTTTGGTATAATCTCCCAAGGCCAAAATGCTGAATTGTCCCGAGTTTGAGTTCCGGGGCATAGTATTTTTACGTGAGTCATGGGTATTTATATATATTTCTATGAATATAACTAATTTATGTATGATATATGTATGTCTAACAGCTTCACAAGCTTTACAGTGCTTGCTTTGAGCTAGGCTAATTGGCGTGCATGCCTACCTTCTGCACCAAAGGTCCCGGGTTAGAATTCTGGTAGGAGCATACGAGTTCTCGAGTTATAATCGTGTATATACTTATATACGTATTTTATAGATTATTTAGGATCGATTAGAACTAAATAATTGTTGTGAGTTCTCGGGAATTTATTACTATTGCTTTTATTTTGAATAGGTTCGCTCTTGATCCCAATCAAGCGCGGGAGCCAACTACGATGGAACGCGCTAACCCAGAAGGTGCCTATTCACCCTGGCTTTAAAAACGGACAGGTTCGCAAATAGAGACGCAGGGAGGGAGTCCACTCCTTTGCGGTGCGCATTATAAAATGTTGAGAAGCGTTTGGTGCAACAGGTTTTTTTTTATTTAGGATGGGATAGCTCTTGATCCCAATCAAGCCCAGGGGCCAAGATAGAATCCACGATTGGACGAGCTAACCCAGAAGGTGTCTATTCATCTGGCTTGGAAAATAGACGGGTTATAAGTTCTCGGAAATACAGAAGCTAAAAGGGAGTTTCACTCCTTTGCTCTGAGCAGGGTAAGGGTGCGCAGGTGCGTACCAAGAGAGGTATTAATATACTAACTAGAGACTATAATATAACAATTGTAAAATATCCATATTGATATAAGGAATTTTGTAATTGTCACAAACATACTCCTCATCAGGTGTATCCCTGGTGCTAATGAATAGGACTGTTACCACGGATTAATACCACCACTACCACTAAAAAAATAGAAATACCATGCTAATGATGATTTCAGTCATGTATTTAAGTAACGTGAAATTCCAATTCTAGCTATATAACTAAGGATTGTTTTATGGATAGACATACATTTTAGCTACATAGATATGTAATATTTATAGAAGTACATATAAATACCCACGACTCAGGGCCAAATACTCGTATTCATCACACAAACATCTGCCCCGGGACTCGAACCCAGGAAATCGGTGCGAAAGACAGGATCGCTACCGTTGCACCAAACGGTCGTGTGCATAATTATTAATTAATTTACGTGAATAACAAAATATTTAATAGAGCTGTGCAAAAAACATATCTTTTTTTAAATTAATTAATTTTCCTATGAAATTATAATAACGAATTCTATATCTTTTGATAAAAAAGAAAGAAAGAGTTTATTGACCCATTGCGTACATTTAAACAAAACATAGAATTTTATAATAAAAAAAAGATCTGAATATTGAACTACTTATATCTGTAACATGACATTTTGTTAATCTTACACTAATATTCCTATTACAATATATCCTTGCCACAATGTTTGACCGCGATGACCTCCGAAATTACTTAACTGATTTTGGTGATTTTTCTTCATTCTGCTGGATTTGTTTCGACTTAGGACATAGGATAGGTTTAATTTTAATTTATAATGCAGCAATGCGTGGCCGGGTCAGCTAGTATATTTTAATTATATAAATAGACAACTTTGGCTGGTTTGAATTTCAATTTGTTTTATTTGCCATATTTTTACTCCCTCCCTACGTCTGTATTTACATAGTACATATAGCTCGTCTTCAGAGCCAAGGTGAATAAGCACCTTCAGGGTCAGCTCGCTCCATCGTAGCTCCTATCTTCGCCCCCGGGCTTGGTTGGTATCAAGACTTATAAACCATATAAAAATAATTATCATACTACATACTGTCATTTAACAGATCTCCCAGCATCAACAGTATCTAGTCTACCGTTATTATTTATCGGCATATACACAACCGTGCACCTCGTAGTGAGAATTTAATAAATATATTAAATGCAAAATAAAACAATTTGATTTATATAAAACAATACAGTAAGAAACGTGCCCGATTAAAATATTATGTAAGTAGAAGAAAATATATAACGACCATTGCCTTAGTCATCCTCTGACCAGGCTCCTTTGAAGGAGTAGAAACAATATGTGTTGAAAAATGGAAACAAATAAAAAATTTTTTTTAATGGCCTTATTGACATAAAATTGGCCCTGGTTACTACTATTTATAAATAAATCCAATATAAAATTAGGGTCCATGGAGACCAGTCACAAAATACTATGGTGCAGTCATAAAAAGCAGCAACGCGTGAAATGATCATATATTTGTGCAGTTATTGCACTGTTCTTGCACTCCAGAATAACGATCTTTATTGAGTATACTATTTGAAAATAAAAATCTCCATACAGTGCTTAATTATGAATTTTATTCAATTTAGAATGGGTTAGCTCTTGATCCCAATCAAGCCCGGGGACCAAGACAAGATCCACGATGGAACTAGCTAACCCAGAAGGTGCCTATTTACCTTTGAAAATGGACGGGTTGTAAGTTCTCGGAAATACTGACGCAGGTAGGGAGTTCCATTCTTTTATGGTCTCAGCAGCTACTGTTTGACAATTAAAACGTGTATCAATGTTATTTACAGATTAGGGCGAAATATTATAAACAAGATTAAAATTATTTATTAGTTAAAGAGTTAACACGTTAAAAACACTGTCTAAATAATAGAGAAATATTTCAGTACTGTATAGCGATTAATTTTTATTTTAAAAATGAAAATTAATTTTATTCAAATGCACTTAAAATAAGTTGTTTTAATTCGTCCAACATTTTTACCTAACACCCATTCAGGACGTGTTTTAACTGACAAGAATGGGCGCAAGAAACTCGTCAGCTTTAACAGAAGTAACGATATTTACAATATTACACGTCGTCACCATACATAATCTACAAAAAAAAAAACAAAATTATTCTGTTATCACAATAATAGTAGTGTTATGATTTTATTACATCGTTGATTAAGTTTTTAAGCAATAATAAAGGTAGGTAAAGGAACATATCACAATGTTATTTTTTAAACAATTTGAAGGTCTTTTTCTATCCGACAGGATATATCCGTCATCAGTTGAAAGATCGATCTATCACCGCTCCGTTCTATCGTGATAGAGTCCGTCGCTTCAATATTATCAGCTCGCTGTACATCACTCACAGCGACAAATGAATCAATCATATCAAGCATTTGTCTCTAAGATATTCTTAACATCATTTCTAAGTTCTAACTGGAGTTATTTTAATGTAATTTTTTTAAATGAAACAAATTTTTTAACGAATTTATATTAAATCTTGATGTTTCGTTTCCTTTATTGGAGCCATGATCAAAGGATGACTTAGGCAATGGACAAGTTTTATACATAATTTTATAGAACATTATGACCTGTCGAATTTGTCGACGTGCAAATATTTATAAAATGCCAAATATTTTATTATCTTATAAAATATAATTCTAAGTCCTGTAAGTATTATTAATTAAAAAATATATTTTTATAAACAATAGAAATGTCAAATAACGCCATATTACAAACTAATCCAAATGTTATATATTAATAAATAATAATAAAAACAGCATGCACACATTCACACAGAAGTGAAACCTTCAAAAATTTTGGTTTCAAGATAATGAGACGAATGTGAAATTTCGGGAAGAGGATAATTGTAGGTTTTAGTTATGATCATAGTGATACAAAGTTAGATAATTATTTTACATTTTATTCGTATATATTACATAGATTTATTTAGACTCAGAACTTACATTTTCGATGAATGATACAAGAGGCTTATGGTAACTAAAGTGCATACGAGTCACTCTATAATGCTTCCTATCTCTTTTTCTCCTACGTTAAATCTTATGAATTTATGTATCTGTCTCCTTTTACTGTCGCTTTTTCGTTTCATCGACTTTCAAATCACAACGATACTGAAGAATTTTTCACTACAAAAACAAAATTGAACGCCTCATTAGTCCAATAAAAAATATTTAAATAAAGGTCAATACTAGTTGTATGAATGTATTTAATTTTCTTTTTTTTGCATTCACAATGACATATTTCTATAGGATATAAAATACGCATGTAAAAAAGACCACGCCTCCTTGCCATCGGGTAGGATTCGAACCCACGACCTTTCGCTATCCGGGCAAGTGCTCTGACCGCTGAGCTATCATCTTAGTTGTTGTTTTTTGCGTATTTTATATGTTATAGTTGTTGTATGATTTTAGCTTGACTTTTCAAAACTAAAAGTCGCTTCAATTTGAACTGCAAATGTAATAGTGTATTAATTTCTTACTTACATCTCTTACACCTGGTGTGTAAATATAAAAATACTTTTAATTTCAAATTATCTGCAAGACTATTAAGGGCTACTTATTTTAATGGTCACATTGAAGATTTAATCGTTCGCGGACCAATGCGAACGACTGCACCCGATGACAGATAGCGAAGAAATGCGTTTAAAATTTTAAACTTGGAACGTGCGGTGCGTTCGGGAACATGCGAAATTCCTTAATGAGCAGGTGACCGGTATCGCGACAGGGGGACTTAGCGTCGCAGAAATGTTGCAAGCACAAATAATTACAACTTAAACACCGAAACGGTTAGCTTGCGAGCTGTCTTTGGTAATTCTAAACAAATAAACAGCTGGGAATATTTTTTTTCTTTTCACGTTTTCTTAAGCTTCAAGGTTAATTCTAGATATTTTTTGATGTTATATTTTTTGTTATTTAAGGATTAAATTGCTGGATTATATGTAAAGACATTATTGGAACAAAAAATTCAACTTGTATTCGAACCCATATCCCTTGCTATTTGGGCGAGTACTCTTCCAATCGAACTACCGAAATGTGTTTCTTAAGCTGATACCAGGGTCATCTCTTTATGTTCGTGGTAGTTCCTAGAATCTACATCGAATGTAATAATACCGTACTAGTACCTAGAATCTACATCGAATGTAATAATTTTACAAGTACCGAAGAAACGAAAACGACATAAGTCGATTGGCTCCCGTACCGGTTTCCATGGTTACGTCACTCCGAAGTCTCGGGTTCGATTCCCGGCCGGGTCAATGTAGAAAACGATTTTTTCTATATTGTCTCGGGTCGGGGTGTTGTAGTAATCATCATTGTTTCTGAATTCCATAACACAAGTGCTTAAACTACTCATAACAATATATTCAAGTTGTCTTATATTTATTTAAATAATCAAAATTTTGGCCATGTTTGATTATGCGATGTCGACACATTACCTATTCATCCGATAAAAAAGAAATTTCAACTGGAAAATTAAAAATATTATTATTAATAATGAGCACGGATGAAAGAAAATTGACTATAGTCAATTTACTTGTGCAAGTCGGCAAACTAAAGCGAATCTTCAGGACCCAAATAGAAGATATTCTGGAAGAGGCTAGCTCAAAACCCATGACCGACGGGTTTGTATGAAAGGTTTGATCAGAGCATGATTGTATGTATGTATAATAAGCACAGTCAGGATATGGAATTCCCTGCTCGCATATAGCCCACAGACTTATAAAACTGGAGTGAACAACCTGTTTCTGGGCAAAATGGGATTTGTCATCTACCTTCTCTTTATCATAGAGTTTGGCCAAAAGTAAATCAAAAAGAGGTTTGATTTACAATATAGAGATATTTAAAAAAAAAACAAAAGGAGGTTTGATACCCTAAATACTACAAAAACTTTTTGAATTGTATTATAATTACAACAATACAATTCAAATTTGGAGCAATTTGATTCAAGTAGTTCCCTCTGGGTGTCGTCTCCACAGAGTACGAATGCGACGGACGAAAACAGAGCAAAAAGACGGCGCTATCTGCGCGTCGCGATCCTGTCTCGAATAATGGCGGGAAAAGGCGTTGAGCGCTAATGAAGTTTCGGTGACTTAAATTTTTGGAAAATTTCCCGGGAATAATTTTTTGACGGAAAAAACCAAAGTAGAGTCTATAATAGTTGAATTTGTTATTTTTTTGTTAAAAGTATTTTGCAATCGTGTGCCATGTTTGATAATACAAACATTATTTATTCTTTTGGTCCCCTTCGCACATGGTATTGTTAACACTTATTTAAAAACTTGAAAAATATTAAAATTGGCTGCAATGACGTTTCATTATCAAAAGTAAATAATGTTGATGAAATTTATCAAGGTGGGTAACAGCCTCAAGCACCATTGACGTGAATTTGAAACCCCGCTTTGAGCCAATTTATTCAACCTAAGATTTTTCTAAATTTTAATTTTAAAAACAATAAATATAAAGAAAATGCTTAAGAATCCTTTAAGAACAGATTTATTCTTGTAATTGTTCATGTTATAAGCCATCCATTAAAAGATCCGTCGAAATTTGAAAACTACCTGTTTTTTAAGACCGTGTTAATATGGCCAAAAGATAAAACAATAAACGATATCGTTAAATCTTTCTTTTTCTTTATTTGTGGCTTGCACGATTTGTGTATTTAGCCAGTCTCAAGTAAGAATAACTGCCAGTTCTTGAGTAATTTCCTAGGTTTCAGTAAAAAAGTGGAGTTTTACTGAAACTTCCTCGTGGCCTTCTTGAGAGAGCGCGAAAAGACACCTTCCACTGTTATGTTTCACTTGCCAACGCTCATACATATTCAGAAACACTCAGTGGTTAATAACCCACCATTATTACACACTAATATTAAACACAAA
This sequence comes from Calamotropha paludella, assembly GCA_927399485.1. Classification (NCBI taxonomy): domain Eukaryota; kingdom Metazoa; phylum Arthropoda; class Insecta; order Lepidoptera; family Crambidae; genus Calamotropha; species Calamotropha paludella. The sequence continues at coordinate 27,208,350 of OV656811.1, read as the reverse complement.
ACAAAATTTAACAAGAAAACCAAAACTATTAAAGTGACGCTTCGCGCTCCCGCCAAAAAGTACCTATCGTTAAATCATATTTAAAAATTTTTGTTTCTTAAAAGAGTTTTTATTTAAATTATACCTACGAGTTTAGGTCATAAATACATGAATATAAACATAAAATCAAGTAAATTTAAGTTTGGGTGAACAAATAAATCGAATAAAATAAATATGTCTGACGCGACTCAATAGATCCATAGTCGGGTCAAGCCAGTAGAGCACCCTGTGTCCGCAGCCACGTAAATCTACATCAACACACTGTCCCCTTCGTTTTGTTCTCATTCACTTAAGGCGCTACTTCCCCCTCTCCTCGCCCCACCCTAAGCCTTATTAAGGCACCTGATTCCGAGCTCGATACCGCCATCATTAAATTCGCAACTATTCTCGATTTAAATTCAAATATTAACACATTTTCTCTCATGAAAATAACCTGCCACTCCGATACGCGGCTGAAACCGGCGTGACAGTTCCATATCGCATCACTGTCAATCTCTTTATTTAAATTTAGAACGCGCCCGGCGTTTGACTGGCGCTGTCAGCTGATTTTGACGGCTCGCTTGTCAGCTGTGACGGGTGAGGCGCGCGAATTGACGGTTGTCGATAACGCCCGTCGAATGTTTCCAATTCAAATTTAGAATTTCAGATCAGCTTTTGTTTATTACAAGTGCAGATTTTTTAATGAATACTCTTCTAATAGTCATATTTTACTTTTTAAAATGTCCGATTGTTTGGAAAAGGTTAATGTTTCGTTCAGCCTAAAAATTAATTTGTATTTAACTGAATAATATAGAAAGGTCACGTTGAATAAGTGAGTTGTAAACATTTACATACGATTATATGCCTTTATCTTTTTATGTGACCACCAAAGTAATAAAAAAACATGTGAGAAATAAACTTCTAAAGCGCTGCAACTTTGTTGCGTCCAATTTAACTTTGTAACTATTTAATTACTAGGTACCCAGAACCAAAGGAAAGGTTGAGCTTTTCGTTTCTAGATAAATTTGACATAAAGAGTTTTATGCTAATGTTAGATTTTGATTACAAAAGAGAAATTATGATATTTTGAATATACTACGGCCGACTACAAAAATTTACCGATAAAATACCGCACAACCAGACTTACAAATAGTCGCCACCATTTTATGGTTGATATACCAAAGAGTTATACTAAACGTTTTGGTCCCAATTTTGTGATCCGTACCGCTAAAGAGTGAAACTCTTCGCCTCAGTCTGTGTTTCCTGACAAATACAATTTAGGAGTCATCGAGTCACGAGTGATTTACCTTCTAGGCAAATGCGTCACATCCTAGATCGCATTGTCGCTTACCATCAGGCGAAATAGTGGTCAAGCGCTTGCCTTTTTACTATAAAAAAAATACAAAAACTCTATTAGACTACTAGTAAGTAAAATACAATTAATTAACTTTAAATTATTGTTTCTTGTTATTTCTTTGCTGTTCACGCTGTCCCTTTCTGAATTTCACTACCAGCGAATACTAGAAAGACTCAAACTCTATGATCCTTTCGCGACAGAGTTAGAAGCTATTTCTTTTCCTCCAATCCTCTTTGACTGTTATTTTATCTTTTTTATTTTGAATGGGTTCACTCTTGATTCCAATCCGAAGCCCTGGAGCCAAGATCTACGATGAAGACAGGACGGGTTAAAAGTACTCGGAAATACAGTCGCAGAAACCAATGATACCAACTCTACTATTTTAAAATGTTTGTTTGTCCTCCTATAAGCCAAGAACGAGTTGACTGATTTCGACGAGATTTGGTATATAGTAAAAACATCTGATTGCGTAAATGATAAGATATATATTCTATCGGTAAAGACCTTATAGTTACACTTTCACGCCTTAACTACTCAATCGATTATCATGAAATTTTATATTCACTATGCCAGGGGTAGAGATAAGTACACATGGTACCTTTTATCCAGAAAAAAGTATTGTTCCCGAGGGATAGAAACTTTTATCGTAAAGCTTGTAGTGTAAAATTATATTTTCTAAATAGAGGTGGCGTTTTACTTTTAATTCGTTACGTAACGTAAATATTTATGGCTCACCATTAAAGTAGCCTAACCTTTCCAAATAATTTCTATATCTAACTAGATGGCGTTACAAGGTACAGGTACAAATACACGTATTTACTCACTTCAAGGACTCGAATCCGGGACCGTCCGTGCTAAAGGCAGAATCGCTCCCGTTGCAGCAAACGGTTGTCAAATAATGCTATAAAACAACGTGACATTATCAACGTGCAAATATTTTCAAAATTAAAATATCCAAATTATTTAATAAACTTAAAATCTTGTAATTATTATTCATTTAGTATGGAATTTTGTAGCCAATATAAATGTCAAATAATGTCATATTACAAACTGATACAAATATCAAATCTAATTAAAAATTCCCGGTGACCATGTTTGAACGTGATGAACTTCGAAACCACTTGATGATTTTTTTCATGTTGCTGGATTCGTTCCGACTTAAGACATGGATAGGTTTCATTTATAACACAGCAACGCGTGGCTGGGTTAGCTAGTGTTATAATCAATTCAAGATAGTAAAATGATCATATCTATGTCAAAAACAAGTGCAATATAATCTATAATCTAAGAACCCCAATTTTGTTATTTGTGTGTTTATCTGTCCACTCTTTTTCCCGCTCTTTTTTCATTGTATCAATAACGTACCATAGCAACGCGTTACCATAGCAACGCGTTACCGGATCAGCTAGTTCAAAATCAAATCATTTAATATCAAACGCATAAATTATGTAATTATTAATAATTAAAAACGTGTTATTAGAACATCTAGCAGTGTAAGTTTATACAATAAATCACAATCTTAATCCTGATGATTTGAATTGTTGATCATATGGTATGATGTTACTAGAAACTGTCAACAAATGAAATCAACATAATCATAACTTTATTTCCAAGAATATGGTACATATAACATATTATTATGGTACATATTCTTTAACACTTCAAGTTCAGCAACAGCCTTCGTCAGCGACATGGAAACTTTATAATTAAGATAATTCTGCAATGTCAATAGATTAGAAATGACTAAATTACAATATTATATTAATTACAGAACGATGACAAGAAAAATGTAATCTTCTAGGAATACATAACGGAATAATAGGTTTTATCTATTAAAATATTAAACAGATTAGGAATTGATTTTGGTATTCATGTCAAATTATCTGATTAAGTTAAATTAACACATTAAAAACTCAGTATTTGTGAACATGAGTATTGACAAGTGAAACAAAACGAGATTTTTTCTGTAAAACCACACACTTATTGCAACATAGGGAAAGGGATCATTTCATTATACATTCATTAATTGCTCACCTATCATTCACATCAACTCCCATCATTATTCATCATGATCTAACTAAGAAAACATATAACTGAAGACTAAGTACCCTTTGCCTCCCCTTCTGAGAAAACTTTACAAAAAAAACTATAAACATTACTTTCAAATTTATCATAAGACATTTGAGTAAACTTTTTTGACAGAAGTTATAAACAGTAATTACTATGTATAATATATTAAAGAAATAACTTAATATAATATGCATTAATAATTATAGTGAATATATTATTATGCATTTTAGATTCAGATTTTAAAAGAACGTCTTAATAAGAATAATTGTATAAATAAGAGTGGTCCTAATGTTCAACCTTGTGGTAACCCATGTAAGCTTCAGTGAGTGAGCATGTAGGAGTGGTTGCGGTCGAATAGCTCGGTAGTCCTGTCAGTCAGACGTCATCGTTGCTCGTAAATCAACATGTTTTTGTTGCGCCCGCGCACGCAAATCAGTTGCCACAGAGTAGAGAGAACGTAATGTCCTGTTTAGATAAAATTGTATGACTATTTTGTTGTTAATCATAGAAGATTCTTTTTTAATTCTTCATTTTATTTTATTTAACAACCGATTTCATTTATTGTTTCTGTAAAATCAAACGCTGTCCTGGTCAATGTTTGAATGTTTTGTTGTTCATTAAAACGTTTTGATTTCAATACTTCTTATTAAATTAATTTATTCAGCCGTAAGGCACTGTAAGGCGTTGTTATGTAATGGATACTAGGATAACGGATAGACATACTTATACGCTACATAGATATGTAATTATTCATAGAAATATATATAAATATCCATGACTCAGGTACAAATGCTCGTATTCATCGTACATACATCTGCCCCTTCCGGGATTCGAACCCAGATCGACTAATAATTCTTCCATATATTCCAACAAAACAACTTTTTTACGGCTTTTGCACATAATTTATTTTTAACTAGCTTTCCGCCCGCGGCTTCGCCCGCGTGGAATTCGGTTATATTGCGGTATAAAGCAATAGCGTAAGCTATCATTCCACTTCTTACGTATTTTAAAAAACACATCGTTACCATGTTTTAAAAAACACCCAGCGCCATCTATCGCATACCTCAAGAACTACATAGCGTAAGCTATCATTCCACTTCTTATGTATTTAAAAAAACACATCGTTACCATGTTTTAAAAAACACCCAGCGCCATCTATCGCATACCTCAAGAACTAAATAACGTAACTAATACTTATTCCAATTAGTAATTCGTTGACTTTAGTGATTTCAGGATAAGTAGATGTAAAAAAAAACAATTTAGACGATAAAACAAATTGTACGTCTTCCCTCAAGAATTCCTCATTTTCGAGGATTAATTTTCGTATCATTTAGCTTCAAAATTTACATGTTCATATTCGTTTGCAACATATAAGTAGATGTAAAAAAACAGTTTAGACGATAAAACAAATTGTACGTCATCCCTGGGGAATTCCTCATTTTCGGGGATTCATTATCGTATCATTTAGCTTCTAAATTTACATGTTTATATTCGTTTGCAATATTTTACCTTGTTTTAAACGACACACAGCGCCATCTACAATCCATCCATCAAGCAAACAATATTTTTGTTTTTCCTCGGGAACATCAATTTTTTCCAGGATAAAAAGAACCCTATTATTTAATCCGGACTTTTATCTTTACGTCTGCAAAATTTCAAAGAAATCGGTTTAGTAGTTACGGCGTGAAAGCGGAACAAACAAACAAACAAACAAACAAACTCCCTTTCCGATTTATAATATTAGTAAGGATCATAAGGATGACATACTGTGGTCCCGGCTCCTGTAAAGGAGTCGAAACATCAGGTTAAATATAAATAAAGAAAAAATCGATTAAAATTGTTTTATTTAAATATTTAATGTGCGTGGCAGTGTAAGAACTAAATATGTCTATTCAATTTTAATGATCACAAGATTTTATTGCATTTAATTATAATGCCTTCAGTCAAGAGGCCTATCTGTAATCGTTGCTCTATGACACCAACGCAGTATGCCTATCACGTCTGTAGGGGTGGGCAAAGTCGAACTATTAGCATATTAATTATCGAATCCCCGAGATAGTCATGGTTCGCGTTTGCGTGACTGCATGCCGACTGAACCGCGAACACAGTATTGCTACTCCAAGCTCACCTCAAAATCTATTGCACTCACACAGGCAAGAAGAGCTGCCTTAGACACTTTTTGCAGTGTTGCCAGTATGTTACTTTTGTGGCATTTTGCCCTTTTTATGTTACCTCTATGTCACACGATTCTAAACGTTATTTTAACATAGTTAATAAAAACAGAATTGATAAAAAAAACGAAAATCCATTCCAAGACAAAATAATTTAAACGGTTTACAACATTTCCGCGTCACAGTGTTTGTTAGCGATGAATTCAGAAACTACTCAACAGTTTTTGATGTATTTTTTTTTTAATTTTGCTAGATTTGTTATATATGACGGCCATTGGTCTAGGCCTTAGTTATCTTGTGATCAAGGCTCCTGTTAAGGAGTTGAAATGTCTGGATTAAATATACGCAAAATCCGTAAAGAAAAGGTTTTATTTAAATGTGTAATGTGCGCGGAAGTGTAAGAACTAAATAAAATAGTGTTCTTGGGAATATGTTCTTTTTTGGGATGTTTCGTGTTATTTTTGACTATTGTACAGGCAACACTGACTTCCTCATCTGAGGTTGTATGCGTGAGAGAAGTGGTCTTACTGATTGCACATAGCTTTTGATTTAGGTTTTGTAACTGCCGGGTCTTTAGGAAAATAGACTCGTGTTTGATCGTTGGATTAAATTGTTGTCCTACAGTCGGCATTCCGCAGGTGCGCTGGGAGTTGATTGTATGTTGAGCCGTTAATATCGTGTCTGGATGGAATTGGTTGATTCAATTTGCATCGTGAAGAATCGAATGGACTGGCTAGCGGTTTCGCATCATTATAGTCGACGTTTTTAATAATAAATTATTATTGTCTGTGGTTTACATGTCGGATATTATTTTTAGAGAGCCATTCATAACGCATAATTTCAATTGACTAAAGTCACTTGGTATACTAATCAAAAGGTATAAATTGACATACATTGCAGGTTAAGTTAGGTATTTTTAGCAAGCTATTTCAAATTATGCCAAATGATTAGTATGCGTTCTAAATTTATGCATTTTAAATTTATGCGAAAAAAGATAGACCCCCATATTTTTCCAATGTTGACCTACTTTTCTATTCGAGATGCAAAAATTGTAAATTATTAAGGATAAGAAAAGGATAACAAAACTTACATACGCCTGATTTGAAATCTATGACGTTTTATCTTAATGATTACAATGAATTTAACATTAAATCAAACAATTTATTTGATCAGATCGAAAAAGATCTGACAGTTTCTTTGGCCAACGTTTAAGTATAGCCATCCAACTAGGAAATGCTGCCAGCTTTTTGGACACCTATTTCAGTTAATTTTTGTTATTTTATTATATCTAGACTCGCTGACCCAGTAACGCGTTGCTAGGGTAACGCGTCTACAATGGAAAAAGAGCGGACAGACAAACACACAAACAACAAATTTGTGTTATTAGATTATAGACTAGCTGACCGGTAACACGTTGCTGTTGCTATGGTACCGCGTATACAATGAAAAAAGAGCGGGGAAAAAGAGCGGACAGACAAACACACAAACAACAAATTTGTGTTCTTATATTATAGATTAAATTAATATGTTATGTGACTATTTTACTATTGTTCAGAATATCATCCTCAAATTATATATTTGTTTTCAACGCATTGTAAATCTTCTCTTTCTTAACACATCCCGTGATTCATTGTCTTCTTGTTATATTATATTAAGCGCAACAAAACCGAAACGTCCGCTTGCAATCAGTAAGTGTGCGCATAATTTTTGATAGCGAACGTACGGAGCGGTATCGGAACAGGTCGCGGTAAGTGGCGGTTGCGTTGTACTAACCGCCAATAAATAACGAAGCTCTAGCTCGTCTCGTCATCTGATACCGGACGATGACTCTGGTACGTTGTACCGTCCGATACGGTACGCGAACATAGATTACATTGGAATTAAATAAATAAGTATCTGATAAAAATATTTCTTACATTCACAAAAATTAGCCTAGCCCAAAGTAAGCACTGTGAGGCTTGTGTTATGGATACTAGGGTAACGGATAGACATACATATATGATACATAAATAAGTAATAGTAATAGAGATATATAATACAGTCGATAGGATAAATTGTAAAAGTTAATATACAATTGTATTATTTTTGTTTATTTACTTAAGTCTTAAAATATTATCATTCTGCCTTTCTCACCGATGGTCCTGGGACCGTGTCCCGTAAGGAGTAAATGTTTCTGTGATGAATACGAGCATTGGTACCTGAGTCATAGGTTTTTATATTATACTAGCTGACCCGGTAACGGACAGACAAACAACAAATTTGTGATCTTAGATTATAGATTTCAATTAATATTTTATATCTATGTATCATATTTGTATGTTTATCCTTTACTCTAGTAACCATAACATAAGCCTCAGTGCTTACTTTGGGCTGGGCTAATTGGTGTGAATATAAGAAATATTATTATATCTATACAAGGTGTCCAATTTAAACCCTGCTTATTAATATAAGATCTATATGTAACTCTTTATCAGTAAATAAATGTATGACGTCGTATAATGGAAACAGTGACAAATGCGTTGATATTTCGACAAGGGCTGCTTAGCGGATAGTACGCAGTGGCAGGTACACAGGCTTGGTCTATCACTGACTGCTCCTGGCATGCTTTCTCGGCCACAGATAAAAAAAACGTTCGTAACAAACTATGGTGGTATGAATAGCTTGTCTTTGTTTCTTAGTGATTAATGGGACGGAGGAAATTAAAACGATTATGTTCTAGTTTATAAAATATTTGCTACTAAGATATGATAAATGGATAATATTTTCGTAATATTTAAATATTTATTAAAATTGTTTATACTTACGACAACCAATTGGAACATGATGTATTTATAGATTATTATAATAGAAAAATACGAGAAAATATCGACTCGGGTTACAAGTGAATTTTCAGGTGAGATTTATATCCGGTCCAATGCTCTCCCACTTGTGACGCGAGTCGATATTTTCTAGTATTTTTCTATTATAATAATTTATCTTATAGGATCGCATTGAAAAATGCATAAAATATGTAAAAATTATAAAAACTATGATGAATTTATTTTAATTTTTATTGCATCGTCGCTTACCATCAGGCAAGATAGTGGTATATACAAATGTGGTGGTACAGTGGTGGCTACAAAATTTTAGACTATTTGAGAGCTTTTTTTTTAAATATCTTAAACTGTTTGTTATAGCATTAGATATTTTGCCATTTTAGCAATTTCTTGTTAAATTCTTTATTTTCTATAAAAGAAACACCATCAAAGTTTAAATAAAATCCCCGCCAAAAGACTGAAGACAACTTTATGCATGTTACTTGATGTTATGACGTCATTTACTTGTAAACAATATTACATACATTGTACAACCTAAGTAGCTAAAGCATTTGTGTTATGGAATTCAGAAACAACAACGGTACCGCAACACTCAAATCCAAGCCAATATAGAAAAGTTCGTTTTCTACGTTGTCCTCGCCGGGAATCAAACCTGGGACTTCAGATTGACATAACCAAGAAACCGGTATGCGAATCAAAATTTGTATACATATAACCGTATTTATCACAACTTTTTTTGTAACTAAGTTAAAGAATGTTAAAATAATTGACTCATTTAATTTTCGCTTTACTTTTTTTATTATTTATTGACGTGATAACGTCTTATAAATTGGTTGCGGCTGGGAGTCACTTATGAAAAAGTGTAACGCTCGGTAACGTTACGATGAGTCACCGAACGAGAGAGAGGCCCGCCGAATGCCTTGCGTCTCTCTCCCACTCAACTATGATCGGTCTGCCGCGCGCATTGTGCAATTTAATTATATTCATATCAATAAATATTCTACCGAGAAAAAGACGTTGTCACGTAAAATCTTCGCCCGTAAAACCGACTTTACAGGCAAAAAAAAAAAAAAAAAAAAAAAAAAAAAAAAAAAAAAAAAAACCGACTTTTTTTATTTTAATGTAGAATACTGCTTGTTATGAAGCATTTATATTAAATATTTTACACCTGGATTTGGCTGGATTGTCCAGCGATTTCACACGTTGTCCATTGTCCCGGTTTAAGTCAAAATGTCCAGTTAAAAATGAAAAGTGTGCACAGCCGCCTCTCGCGTGAACGTTTACGATTTTCTTATAACATTAATACCTAAGTAAATACATATTACAAAATGTCGTGTTTCGGTTCATTAATGCTAATTTTCATTTTGTCCAGCCAAAAATCCTCTTGTCCTAATATTTAAGAATATTGTCTTGCAATTTTGATTTCTCAATCTGGCAATCCTTTTTGCAATAGATAATAATTCATATTGATTTAATCTCATAAATATTGTGCAATATTTCCGTTCACGTGTGACTCTAAATTTGAATCATCTCGCTGCACTCAGCTTCAATCAATTAATCAAGATTATAAACAATGTAAGTACCTTAGTTATATAAGGCAACTTGTCTTGTAGCTGGTAGTTAATGCGTGTCATTTGGCAGTGTCGTTGTATAAGGAGTCAGTTGAATCGACTGTTGCGTCACGATCGTCTTAAGATGACGCATGACGCGAATTTGTTTGAACTTTCGTAATATTGAGATGTTTATTTAAATTGTTTATACTTACGACAAACAATTTAAATATAATGAATAAAATCTCACACACACACACACAAATTTTTTTTTGTTTATAGTTTTTCACACAAATAAACACAGTTTAATAAATCCATATTCCTTCATGTACCGTTATGTGCATACCATTTGGTGCAACTGTAGCGATCCTGCCTTTCGCATTGACGGTCCTGGGTTCGAGTCCCGGAAGGAGCGAATGTTTGTGTGATGAATACGAACATTTGTACCTGAGCCATGGGTAGTTATACATATATATATTTCATATCTAAATATCATATATGTATGTCTATCCCTTACCCTAGTATGCATAACACAAGCCTTATAGTGCTTACTTTGGGCTAGGCTAATTGGTGTGAATGTAGGAATTATTATTATTATATTTATGTGTCTTACAGGCGTATTTTATATCTTATAGAAATATGCCATTGTGAATGCAAAACATACAACGGTTTCATCTTCATCGACTACGGGACTACGGGATACTAAGGGATAAATCTACATCTAATAATTTAATTCAGTGTTTCTATTGCTTATTTACAAATTGAGAATAGAATAAGATTTTACGAAAATTTAACTCAGCGGTAGAGATCGGTGTGACGTGGAATAGTGACAAAGGCAAGGTGATGCTTAGATGCTTAGAGGCTGAATTAAAGAAGATTGACAAGACAAGTTAATAAGGCAAATGTGCATCGGCAAGTCGGTCAACCTCTTGAAGCCCAGCTTTGTGTTAAATGCGTTATTTCTCTTTCTGTCGGGCTATAGAGCATTATATAATGCTCGCGGATGTTGAGGGGTTAAGGTAAGGCGAATTATCAGGGACCTAATAGCCTACCTATTAGGTCCCTAGATGTCCTGAAAAAAGGGCAGCTCAAAATACAATAATTTGTAACTGAGTCGTGGATATTTAGTTATGTACATTTCTATAAATATTAATTATATATGTTTAATATATGGCCTAGTATTTATAACATCACAATAAAATACATTAATAAATACAAATTACAATAAATAAAAATAAAAATTGAATACATTAAAATTATGACTGTAATAACCTTCATCAAATAAATATCCAAATTAAATTTAATTCAATAAACAAAATAATTTTAATTCGTAGCCACAATTTATTGAAATTAATGAATAATTATAAAAAGAATGATGTGTTTTTATAATCGATAATCCAAGCATTCTATGTTATTGCAAAGAAAACCAATAAAAATTACAAACTAAATAATGTTGCTTGTCTAATTAGCGAAGCATAGTTTTTCATCGTCTGCAGCAAAGAGTTTGCGCAAAAACTATAGACTCATTACTAAATAACCATAGACTATTTTTATAAACCTCTTTAGAACTTCTATGTAGACAGCTACGATGTATATTCACAGATTAACAATTTTGTTTAGCTTTTGCCGCCATAAATTATTAATTGATATATAATTTATGCTAATTCAATATTATTCAATGGAAATCAAGTCATTAAATCATCTTACGGGTTGACGTTCATCTATATTTATCGTAAAGGTCGAAAGGAGTTGAATATATTAAAATTAATGTTTTTGTCATTGTGTGACAGAAGAGTAGAGCTCTAGTGTTGCCATCGTTTGCCCTTTATTTAAAGAAATAGCCAAAAAGTGATATTACATATATTTAAAAGTAATCAAAATTAACAATTCACAGAAATGAATTTAAAATTTAGTAAAGGCTCGAAAAATTTATTTAAATTAATAGACATAAACAAGACAAGCGATAAATATACCAGTATTTTTTTATTATTATTATTTCGGATGTATATTAGTGGTAACTTCGTAGTGAATTGTTTTGTAATTTTAATAATTCAAAATTATTATCAAGATTAGGTACTTGTGATTGGATTTAAGTTTTAATGAAGAAAGTTATAACTTTTTTACCTCTTAATAAAAGATCTAGACAGTTACTATTTTCTATCGAAAATAACTGTTTCCTACTATTTATCGACCGTTTGGTATAACGATAGAGATTACCTTTCAAGACGACGACGGTCCTGCGTTCAAGTCTCGGAAGGGGCAAATGTTTTTGTGACGAATACTAACAATTGTACCTGAGTGATGGGTATTTATATATATATATATATATATTTCTATAGATATTACATATCTATCTATGTATCATATGTGTATGTCTATCCGTTACCCTAATATCCATAACACAAGCAATACAGTGCTTACTTTGGGATAGGCTAGTTGGTGTGAGTGTTGCTCGCATACTGGTTTTCATGGTGATGCCACTCTGAGGTCCCAGATTCCATCCCAAGCCTGGTCCATGCAGAACAATTTTGTATATTTTCTATATATAATTTCCCCCGTTTGACCGCGATAAACTCCGAAACTACTCAACCGATATTGATGTTTTTTTTTTCATCTTGCTAGAATTGTTCCAACTTAGGACATAAGATAGGTTTCATTTATGTCACAGCAACGAGTGGCCGGGTAAGCTAGTATATTTATGTAATCAATGTTTAAAATATGTATATAATGAAATTCTACATGTTATTCTTAATCGACTATTATAAATCAATAATGCAACATTTTCTTTTTCACATCTCGCCACACCTATTATTGTAGAAATAAGTATAATCATCAACCTTTTTAATCGTTTTCGTAATTGAATTTATGTCTTAATTCACTTAAGTAATTGTTATTTTATGTATGTATGATATTTAGTACTGTTTTATACAATATACCCCTACTTAAAAATATATTTGAATAAAATCAATAATAATAATAATGATATATAATATACCATCGTTCTAATTGATGTCTTGTGTATAATTAATTAAGTCGCCGAGATGAAAAATTTGTTTTATATAAAATATATTACCCCAAAATGTTAATTGAAAATTTTCAAATATATATAAGTATATGTATATAGTATTAATAATTCGAATATTACCAATACATTTATACATATAAAGTGACTTTGGATGGAGGAAAGGGAACTTAATTTACCACATTTAATTTTTTAAGTTATTAATATAAATTTACATTTGACATTATGAAGAAAGTTTGGTGCAACGGTAGCGATCCTGTCTTTAGCACCAAAGGTCCTGGGTTCGAGTATCGGAAGGGGCAGATTTTCTGTGACGAATACGAGCATTTGTACCTGAGTCATGGGTTTTTATATGTATTTCTATAAATATAAAATATCTTTATCTATCCATTACCCTAGTATCCATAACGCAAGCCATAAGGTGCTTACTTTGGGATAGGCTTATTGGTGTGAATGTAACAAATATTATATTATTTATAATTGAAATTTAATTGTTTTTTATTCTGACACAAAAGAATTATTGTTTATAGTAATATAATTTTTAACAACATTTTATATTCGTCTACACCACTTATTCCATACAGGCCGTATAGCTTCGATTTGCGTCCTCTTTGAGTCGACTTTTTTATTCTTTATCTGTGGTCAATTCTTTATATTTTCGGCGCGAAATGAGCTCTTGTATTTTTTTTCATTTTATTTTCATTGAAAATCATATCATTGTTTATTCTGCATAAAAATACGATGTATATCAAATTCCTCATTACTATTTCTAAGAATTCATATGCATATATATTCAATATAATATTTTACATAAACATTGAACTTTAACTTGTTTGAACTGTAACTTTAACCTGTTTGGATAGCTTGATTTTTTGTGGACTCTACCTTCAAAAAAACCTATAAACGTCAGACCCATCTTTTCCACTGGACACTCTGGCAAATGCCCAGGGCCCCGTGATTGATGGGGGCCCCCTACTTCCTGCTAGACCACTAAAGGAATACCGACATTTATTACTGAAAAACTTATTTGATTAGAGTAAATCAAACCTCAATTAGGGACTATACTCGTACAGTCGAGTTGCTCATCAGCTTTTGCATGCGCGAAGCTACTCTACTCTCGCCTAAAAAAAGGTTATCCAATTTTAGCATGCTTAGATAATTTTAAATATATCTGAATCGCCCCATTTAAAGTAAAGATTATCTATTCTGCTATTGACTGTCATTAAAAAAAATCTGAAGCCTTGTTTATCTATTTTCTTTGTCTATTCTAGTTACAAAATAATAATCTGTCCAAGTCATACTCATAATTCTTATATGCTCAGGGCCTCCAATAGGTTAAAGACGGTCCTGATAAACGTAATCCTAAATGCTAAAATAAAAAAACTTAAATATAGTTCAAAAAACATATTATTTTCAACGCCTATGAACAACATCAAAGAGAAAACTCACTGTTCAAATAGGATTTTAATTGAAACCGATTAGATATTCGAGCAGCTTTGTAATCGATAAATATAACATACCAATTAACCATACATGTGTTTGATCAATGTTAAAAGGAGTGAGCTCAACCGTACCCAGCGATAGTAAACACTTTACCGCGCACCTGCCCCGGACCTCACTAGTCGACGGCTTTACATTTTGAAGTCTTTTTAACACGCTTTTATTTTAGCTTCACTTGTAACTATGTAATAAAATCTTGGAATTTTAATTTGACCCACTTTCCGGTCTTTGATTAGGATGAAATTTTGCAGACGCTCTGAGTTCTGATGACAATACATGACTAGCTAAGAAACGTCATTACAAATCAAATATGGCGGCCTCCCCAAGATGGCGAACTGGCTGTTTGAAATGCACTTCCATGATATGGGTATCAAATGAAAGGGTTTGCTGTCAGAAATACGAAAAAAATAGTCACGTGACTTAAATCCAACATGGCGGACGTCTAAAATGGCGGGCAAGCGTGTTTTTTAGTTTTTTAAACTATTTTTTTTAATGTAAATAGGTGAGCGCTTGTCCGCTATCTCGCCTGATGGTAAGCGACGATGCGATCTAGGATGTGACGCGCTTGCCTAGAAGATACCTATTCACTCGTGACTTGAAGACCCCTAAATTGTATTTGTCAGGAAACAAAGACTCAGGCTAGAAAGTCTAGTTCATAATCATATGGATTATCGAAATTAATGCCCACTTTTAATGACTTGAAAAAGCAGGTCATCAATTCGTATGCATGATTTTTATTTTTTATTTTGAATAGGTTCGTTCTTGATCCCAATCAAGCCAGAGAGCCAACGCAGAATCCACGATGGAACGAGCTAACTCAAATGGTGCCTATTCACCGTGGCTTTAAAAACGGACGGGTTATAAGTACTCGGAAAATTTTCAGTTTTGCGTATGTACAGCTTTTAAACATGAGTGCCGAATTTATAAGTGTATGTATGTTTGTTACCGAATATCTCTAAAACTATAAGTTGGATCGCAAATATCTTTTCTTATTGGACGAGGGAATTAATAGGAATAAATAACTAAATAAATTATATTTTTTTGTAAATAAACTTTGTGATTTTGTTTGAGTCATTCTTGTCTGAAATATTTAAATTTTTAAGTCTTTACCTACGAAATTCTTTCTTTCCTTTATAAAGTAGCGAATAACTCTTGTTATCCAATATTAAATTTAATCTCTAAACTAAATTTCATCATAGTTTAATTAAGTTATTTAAATTTCGCATAGTTAACTAAGCAAATTTAACATTAGAAAGTAAGTACGTGTATAGTAGTTTAAGTTGCTTTGGATTTAATTAAATAAATAAGCTGACTCAAACAATATACGTTTAATTGATGATTTTATATGATGAGTTAAAAATATAGTAAACATCGACCCTTCTCACCAGTTGTTTTAAGACGGGACTCGAACCCACAAACTTTGGATATCCCGACCGCTGTTTTCCCATTTAGTGGCCTTGTGAGCACTCGTCAGAATTTTCAAGTACTTTTCACTGTTTTTCATTGTAGGCCAACGTTTTTTTTTTCTCCAAAAAATTAAAACCAAATTTTTTACATTAATATATAATTTGTAACTTTTCAAATACACCTTTTTTATTTTAGTGTAAGTGCCTAAAACACAAATTCAATAACTAAGTATGATTATCGAGAAAATTAACAAAAAAATTTTTTGTTTAAAGTGTATTTATTTAAAGTTTATTTTTCATTTATGCTTGTTTGCTTTAATCAAGAACGTCTAAGATTACAAACGATAAAAACCGTATTAAAACAGAAAAAGTATGACAGTTGATTTTGATTGATAATGCAATGTGCTGTATAATCTCACGCCGTATCCAATGTGAAACAAAGAAAGGCATAGAATATGTATTAAAGATTAAAAAGCTTTTTCCGCCACAATGGGCGCTGTTACTTTATCGGTTTCGTTACGTTTGTAATGTCATGCGCGCGCTGTTGTGTTGACTTAAACGCGATTTTTTTGACGTAAAACTTCTTTTTGCACGTTTGACTTTTTTTTATTATACCGGATTTTGGGATACTAGTGCGTTTGTGGTGAGTAACTGGACTGCGTCCGTTCTGTGTGGGAGGAATTGGAGGCGTTGGCCCGAGTTATCGGGTTATCTGCGGCGTCTAGGACATGCCGCGTCGTCGAAAGCGAAACCGTCGGGCTGTGGAGTTCTGAGATAGGGGTTGATAGTTGCACGCCGTGACAACAAGGTTGTTCGAGTCCCTTGTTAATTAAATCAGGGGGTGGTGATCTAAAAGAAATGACCTCATAAACCATGAGGTCATTTCTTAGGGTATTGTAATAATACAATTGTAGCGCGATTCAGGCGACTACTGGCTCCATCTAATTTTCTACATATGAATCACACCGTCTGACCGTGAGAGTGGTGGCCGGAAGCGTGCGACGTTGACGTACGCCCTCAGTGATGCGGAACTACGCGTCCGCAATCATTTCCCTGTCAATCAGACGTTTCTTGTGCACTCGATAAATTTATTGCCACTGCACGCCCCAGTGAGCTTGCGCATGGGAATGCAGAATGCGATCGCACTAATATTATAAAGCGTATGGTAAAGTATGATTAGGTATTTTATTTTTTGCATTCACGATGCAATATTTCTATATATATACAAATTCCGTGTCACAGTGTTTGACTGCGATGAACTCCGAAACTACTCAACCAAATTTGATGTGTTGTTGCAAGTTAGAACATAGGATAGGTTTCATTTAAATTTATATGAAAATGTGTTTTTTATTGCAAATTATAGTAACTGAGCTAAAGCAACGCGTGGCCCGGTAAACTTGTAAAATATAAAATTCGCCCGTAATAAATAACTACGCCTCCGAGTTACCTGATATAAATTATGACTGCTTCCATCTTAACCGAATGATTAATCCCTACTATATAAAAGAAGGACTTTGTGAGTTTGTTACCACAAGCCTAAGAATAACAGTTTGACCTGTTGTGTTTTTGTATTGTCAGTTTTGTATGTACAATTTATTTCATGTGTTGTGTTGGTCAATAAATATTTCTCTCTCTCTCTTACAATTACACCAATTAGCCTAGCCCAAAGTAAGCATTGCAAGGCTTGGGTTATGGATACTAAGGTAACAGATAGACATGCACAAATCATACATAAATATATACCAATGACTCAGAAATGCCCGTATTCATTACACAAATATTTGCCCTTTCTGAGACTCGAATCCGGAATCCTCGGTGCAAAAGGCAGGATCACTACCGTTGCACCAAACGGTGAATTATATGTATCACTTTTCATTATTGTTTTAAACGATATTTGTGTTTGTATCCTGTGTAATTTTTTATCTCGACATGTAACAAACTAACTCGAAATTAAAAGTTATTTCATACTATACAACAATTTTAATGTTTTTTTTCATTTTGCTAGATTTATTCCAACTTAGGTTAAAGAATAGGCTTCATTTAAATTTATACTGGAGGGAGACTCTGTTCCAGGGTTGTCTGCTTAGGTACCTCCATCTTACCTATTTCTGCCGCAAAGCAGCAGTGCTTGCATTGCTGTGTTCCGGTTTGAAGGGTAAGATATGGCAGTGAAATTACTGGGTACAGTGACTTTACATCTTGTGTCACAAGTTGGCAACGTACACTGTGGTTCTTGTGGGGGTTGCAGTTTTGCTGCGAATCTCACAAGAGCCACATGTATTATAGGTGACTGTTACCACTTACCATCAGGTGGACGGTTTGCTTGTTTGCCAACTTTCTGCAATAAAAAAAAAAATAACACAGCAACGCGTAGGCGGGTCAGCTAGTATATATATAAATATAATAATTCAAGTAAGTGCGATCATCCAAGTCTGCAAGTATCAATTTATACATTTTTCAATCAATCTAGGAAGAAACAAATTTATGAATCAACGAGGCATTCCGAGCAATATCTGAAGATGCCCTTATTGTTTTCCGATACCCGGCGAGAAGTGCTGCGAGCCTTAAGTAGGTTAATCACAAAGACCTGCAGACGATTGTGACCTGGAAAACATCTGGCAAAATGATCATATTTTCATATAAGCATAACTATAAAATGTGATTAAATGAAACCATAAAATCATTTCTTATTGACAAAAGCTATTATTGTATATATGAATTATATTAGTGACACTATTAATGACAAACAAACAAAACAATTATAAGTAATTATTATATAATAATATTCTAAATACAATATTAAAATAATCAACACAAAATTGTATTTTTTTTTATTTACATTGGGTTTGCTTTTGATCCCAATCAAGCCCGAGGGCCTAAACAGAACCCACGATGGAACGAGCTAACCCAGAAGGTGCCTATTCACCCTGACTTTGAAAACGGACGGGTTATACTCGGAAATACAGACGTAGGGAGGGAGTTCCAGTCTCTTGCTGTGCGCATTATAAAACATGTTGAGAAGCGCTTGGTGCGACAGGTAGGGATAGCAACCAAAAAAAGGGTGGTAGCCCGCAGAGCGTCTGGATGTCCGATGGAAAAAGGGAAATGGCGATATGAGCATATGCAGCTCCTGAGTACACTCTCCAAAGTTCATTCTATAGAAGACCGACTGACAGGCAACTATGCGAAGATGAATTTTTTGACAACTCGTTGTATTCGTCGCAATTTTACACCGTTTTATTTTATAAGGTTAGGTTAGAACATAGTTCTAAGGATTTTGAAATAAAAAAAAAACGTAATCATTCGGTGAAACGATTATTCGACGAAAAAAGCTTCGGTAAACAATTTTAAGTTTTATCTACATAGCGATAAGCCAGGCTCCTGTCAGGTCACACCAGTGGGTACCGTAATGACGTACGTTTACACGGAAACGTTTGCGGACAGCCTTGTGTAATGGGGTAACTCATCAATCTGCCGAGTCTTGATACCAACAAGATTTACGAAAGCGAGGATGTGGCAATATCTAAAAAAGCAGAAACAATGAACCACACTTTTAATCTGATATTATATTAACCGACGCGCGGCGACTCGATCCATGCTTAGCGTCAGATTTTACCGTTACACGATATATATAGAAGCCAGCTGCCTCCCCACCTCAGTGTGCGAGGCCTTCTGTCTCGCTTTCACTTATGTAAGTGTGCGTGGCTGGAATGGTTGTGGCGTAACTAGACGGCATTATTATTTTTTTATCCATTGTTTGATACTTGTAAAAGTTACAAAGTTTTTTTAAACATGGCGCCTGCGTCATAAAAATTAAATAGGAAAATTGGACGAGTCTACGAAAGTCGCGGTTACTAAATTTAAAGGCTATTCGCACGGATAGTGAGGGTGTATTGCTACGAGTTCCACGTGACACCTATATAATAATAATATTTCTTACATTCACACCAATTAGCCTAGGCCCTAGACCAAAGTAAGCGTTTATCACGGATATACATACAAATATGATATATAGATATGTTATATTTATAGAAATCTATATAAAATACCAATGACTCGAGCACTTATACTCGTATTCATCACACAAACCTCTGCCCCTTTCAGGATTCGGTGCTAAAGGCAGGATCGCTACCGTTACACCAAACAGTCGTCTTTTGTTTAGATATACCACATCCATTAGCATTGATGCATCCGTGCGAACGCAGCGTCAGGTAATTAATAGCTGCATATGTGCGGATTGATGCACCGCTGATTACCGTGCAACTAGCCGACAATCGCAACCGGTGCAGGCTAATACAGAACACTTTCTAATAAATGCTGTGAACCCGGGCCATGCTAGTGCACGCCCTGCTAGTTTTTTGCTTCTGTTTGCGATATATCTGGGGTTTGTTCCGTATACTTTAGTTCAAACTATTGTATTTACACAAAAAAACTTTCTAATCGTTCATTTCAAATTTGAAGTCCTTCAACTAGGTCCTGAAATACATTTTTTATGATAAATAGGTAGGCGCTTGACCACTATCTCGCCTGATGGTAAGCGATGATGCGATCTAGGATGTGACGCGTTTGCCTAGAAGATACCTATTCACTCGCTACTTGAAGACCCCTAAATTGTATTTATCAGGAAACACAGACTCAGGCAAAGAGTTCCACGCCTTAGCGGTACCTGTCCCCATGTTTTCTCAACAAAAATATTTTTTTATGTATTAACATTATTTTATGTAAGTTTATAAATTATGTAAATAATTAGCTAAAGTTTGATTTTTTTGTAGTATCAGGGTAACCCGTGATCACAGGATGACAAATAAATTTTTATTCGTAATCCAGTAGATTCGTTTATGACAAACATCATCGTAAAAATGTCTTCATCTTACCTAAGACACTCTGGCACCATCACATGTAACCGCTACATCGAAGGAAGTCGAGGCTGCTGCAGCAGGTGCAGAAAGTCGTCAGTGTCATCATTGTTCCCTTCGGTGTGGCGACTATGGGTACATGGGGCCCGAAAGCCGAGCTCTGTTTTAAAGAAATGTCCACCCATTTATTCGAAACGACTGGGGACGAAAGATCTGGCAGCTTCTTCGACCAACGTTTAAGTATAACTCTCCAACGAGGAATCGCTGCCAGCCTTTTGGGCACCTTTTTCAACAGCAGCTGTGAAGTTGGTTTTCACCATTTTAACTAATATTCATATTCTTTATTGCAAGCCACATGTTTTAGTACAGGTATACAGTAAAAGCTCTTTATTCGCGGGATATACGTTCCATAAATATGCCGCGAATAGAGAAACCGTGAATACGGAACGGTAATTTATATGGGATTATAGGGGATACGTTCCTAGGTGACAAAGGAAAAAAACAAATATATAAAAAAACGATTTTAATTGAAGTTTTTGACTATATTGATCTAGTCCTATTCCATTCGCAATTTCGGCTATGTTTGCAGTCAAAGTTTGTATTTGCACAGATTCTTCCTCATTTTCCGCAGTCAGAGCAGGCCACAGTTTTTTCCAGCATGACTTCAATGTGTGTTCTTCCAATGATTCTTTTATGTTTACAATGCATTTTGCTATGTCAAATTTCTTCCAGCATTCGTGTAGAGTTCGTAGAGACGTGTTACTCGATCACATTTTTTGTAACAAATGGAAAGACGAAACAATAAAACACACAAAGCGGCTCTTATCAAAGGTCGGAACGTTTAATATGCGACAGCATTTAAAAATATACTTTATTCATTGAGTAATAAGGTTGCTTTCATTTTGTTTGTTTACATTCTCAAAAACACCGGTCGCCGCGAAGGCTTATGTCAAAGTCCGAACCAATACAGGGACTATCATTTAATAAAAAACAAATTTTAGGTTGTAATAAGGGCTATTTTACTTTTTTATTAGTCCATTTGACGGCGTTTACAAAGGATATTGGGTTGAATACCTATTGGAATCCTTTTTATTATCATGTATGTACTGATCAGATCCGCGAATAAAGAAATCTTTCGCCGCGAATATAGGAATTGGGTCGCATTTTTTTAATCCGCGAATAGTGAAAACGCGAATGAAGGAAGCGCGAATAAGGAGCGTCTACTGTATAAAGGTACTTAGATCTAGAGTTGCATGTGACACCCTGTGAGGGCGTGGCAATATAAACTTAACCTAGAGAACAAATTTTGGGACTAAAATAAATTTAAACAATAATAAATTAAACTTTTCTTTTAAATAATTATAAATCAACGTAAAAATATAGATTAATACCATTCCATTAAATTTTTGTAAAAATTTTCATTCTATCTTAATATATATAAATTACGTGTCACGTTGTTTGTCCGCGATGGACTCCTAAACTACTTAACCGATTTTGATCAAACTTCGTAACTATCAGTTATTTGATCTAACTTAAAAGATAGGATAGGTTTGATTTTAATTTATAACACAGCAACGCGTGGCCGGGTCAGCTAGTTATTCATAAATTAGTACTTATCGTTAAAGAATTCATAGGATATTTTCAGATTAGATTCATAGCTAGCTATATAGTATTATCATAGCTTTTTCAATAAGAAAATGTTTATAATTTCTTAACAAAAGTGGCATATTTTTCAAATTCTTTTGGTTTATTGGGGATGTGACAAAAAACTTTTATTAGCATATATAATATATTATATTTCTTAATTGTTCAAGTATAAACCTAAAATAACACTTATCCAATAATGTACTTATTGTATGAGTTGCCAATATATTTCTTATAGATGTATAGAGCAAAGTACATTCGTATACAGCCGCAAAGTGTATCGAATTCCTCATGACAAAAATATTGTAATGAAATGGCTATCGAAAAACTATGAAGCCTTCTCAGATGTATTGTCGAATACATTCGGAGAAAGAAATAAGGATGAGGTAGAGTATATCGGTAACAGAAAAATAAATTGGTTTAGGTACTGTAGAATGTTGAAAAAACTACCTCACGTTAGAATCGAACTTGTATCTCTCGCTATTAAGTTTAGTGAGTTTTTCAAATGAGAATAGGTAAGTGATTTATATCACTCAAATAATGGTGGCGCCTATTTGTAAGTCTGGTTGCCCGATGAAAAAATGGGCACAGCGGAAGAGGGTTGTGCAATTCTGCTGCACACTCTCTGAAATGTATCCTATAAAACCGGTCAAGTGCTAGTTGGACTCGCGTACGAAGGTTTCCGTAAAAACAAAGTTAAGTAAAAATATCACGTTTGTGGTATGGGAGCCCCCTTAAATATTTATTTTATTTTAATTTTATTATTTCTTATTAAAGTAAAAATACAACTGAGTATTTTTTGAATATTTCAAGTGCCTACCTGTTGCCATTATTGTTATCGAGCAAAAAAGGGCCTATTGTTTTTAGTAATTGTTGTTATAGTGGCAATAGAAATACATAATTTGTGAAAATTTCAACTATCTAGCTATTGCGGTTTTTGAGATACAGTCTGGTGACAGACAGACGGACGGATAGACAGCGAAGTCTTAATAATAGGGTCCAATTTTTACCCTCTTGGTACGGAACCCTAAAAACGGATAGGCTAGCTACCTAATGAGTGTTATAAACGCAACAAATTTTAAAATAGCGCATTATTATTAGTATTCAGTGTGTTAATTTGATAGTAGATCCTATTGTTCGGAAACATAAAATAAGCGAAACAGTACTATTTAGTTTTACTATTTTACCTTTTAAAGACGCGCTTATTCTTAGTTTTAGAGTTCCGTACCTGAAACGGAAAAACGGAACACTTATAGGATCACTTTGTTGCCCGTCCGCCCGTCCATCCATCCTCCCGTTCGTCTGTCTGGCAAGACCTTTATCCCGGGAACGCGTAGAGGTATCCAGTTGAAATTAAAACCATATACTCACGTCTACAGTCCCTTGAAGCTGTGAAAAAATCAAACTTCTAAGTTAACGTTAAAAAAAGATACTGCCGTTTATGCCCCAAGAAAGGTATATTTCGACACTTAGGGAATCAAAATGTTTATCATATTTTCCTTTGACCTAGAATCATGAAGTTTTGCATGAAGCAATGTCCTGTAGCATAAGTAAAGGAAAAATCCAAAAATCCTAAATTTTTAGTAGCCTAACAAAAAAATTTTTTTTGCTATATTATCATATTTTTATATATTAACTTAATCCTGATGTTTCAACTCCTTTACATGTGCCTTGATCACAGGATGACTGAGATTATAGTTGTCATATATGTATACACATATGTGTGTATGTGTGTGTGTATTTACCTTCTTATATTTGAATCAGGCACGCTCTTAACTAATTTTATAAAATTTAATTGTATCAGCAGTGGTTTAATTCAAAAGAACAGTGCTATATCAATATCCAGAAACACTTGGTGAAGTATCGATATCTGAAATATCGAATAGAAGAACTGAGCGGTGGAAGTTTCGTCAATAAAGATGGGCGAAGCGCGGCGTATATTCCGCCGACGATGACATAAATACTCATTTGCAAGAACAATATCCGATATTGAGTGAGCCCTGTCGGTGGTGAACTTGCGGCCGAATAAATTGTGCGCCTCGATTTTTTTATTAATCAGTGGTTTAGGAATAATCAGCAACATTATTAATTTTTTTTATTTAAGTTGAGACTTATAAACAACACATAATAAATACTAGAATTTACGTTAATAAGCGTTACTCCATATATGGATATGGACAGTGATGTATAAGATACCCTTTACAAAGTATCTGAAATACTAGATGCAAGATACTTTAAAAAAAAGTATTTCGGATACCAGATACAAATAATTTTATGAAAAGGTATCTGAAATACTAGATACAAAATACCTATCTTTCAAATACTTTTTAAAGATAAAATACTTTTGTAAGAAAACAACATTTAATTGAATTTAAGTTTATTTGTTCGAGAAAACAATTTTCGAATAGATCGCGTTGATAACAAGGATCAGGCAGATGTGACAAGACAAAATATGAAGATATTAAAATTGAGACTTTTTATGTTTTAGTTGACATTTGAGTAAAACTAATTCCTCATACATATTGTCGCTCATCTTCCTTCGATGAGGCCTCATTATCATGCCCCCAAAGGAGAAGAGTCGCTCCACAGGGGCAGAGCTGGGCAAACAGGTGTTATATTATAGAAATATTTTTTTAATTGTAGGATAAGCATCTTTATTGTTGAGGTACTGGAGTGTCTCAAAATCACTGGTGCTACTTGTGTTTTCGCCACTAGCAATAGAGGAATCGGAGTCCTCTAGAAACATATAATAAGAGTCATCTTTTGTTTTTTTTTTATATCGCCTTCAATGTTGTTTAAAACGTCCGATTTTTGGTTTTCAGAGCGATTAATCTTTCTTGTTTCAAACAGGACAAGTTCTTTTACATATTCCTTTCGCACTTTTGGTACCCATTTCAGTTTAAACATGGGATGGGACACTGAGGCTACAGTCAGGTCACAGGTACAGATGTACCTCGGAAAGTAGGAGTTAGGTGGAAGGAATTCCTTTTTGCCGTGAAAAGACACGCTTGTATTTTAGAGACGTTGAAATTAACGAGGTTACTGTCGCCCCACAGGGAAACGTAGTTTAGCCTCTGGTTTATTCGCTAAACCATGGCCTCTCTCATGAACATAACGTCGTCACCGCTGGCTTTTGCGCAAGACAGGTATCTCTCAACAACAGTACTGTCGTCGGCGTACCCAACAATTCCTGGCATTAACAGGTCATTGATGTGTAGCAGGAAAAGCGTCGCAGAAAGAACAGAGCCCTGAGGAACTCCGGCATCAATAGCCACTGTGTCAGAGGAGCAGCCATCGACAACTACTCTGATCGATAGTTCAGTCATGGAATCGGCTATCCAACTACAAAAGTCAGCGGGGATACCGTACGAAGGAAGCTTGCGCAACAGACTTGCGTGCCAGACCCTGTCAAAAGCCTACATGATGTCAAGTAACACGGCAAGTGCTCCACCGTGCGTCTCGAGGGCCTCGCCCCTGAAATGTGTCACATAAACTAGGAAATCCCCAGTTGAGCGTTCTCGGCGAAAACCATATTGTCGCGGTCACTTAAGAGATCGTTGTCTTCTAGGTATGAGACTTGCTGTTCAGCACTTTTTCCATAACCTTACAGAGTATGGAAGTGATGGTGATCGGTCGGTAATTGCATGGGTTGGCACGATTACCCTTTTTGGGTACTGGTTGCACATTGGCAAGCTTCCAGGATTTTGGGACGTCCGTCAAGAAGAATAGGTGCGGCTTCTCGGTCTACAGATGGTGATGGACCGTATGGAGATTTGAGTGCAGTCCTCTAATGTTCGCAAGGTGAACTTTAAATGAGAGGAAGTGCAGCCGTTGTTTAAAATTCTTCCTATTCCTTCTTTTCATGATGGCCAGTGTCAAGTAAGTATAATCTTTCTTCTATGTTCTTGAGTAATTTCCGAGGTTTCAGTAAAGAAGTGGGGTTTCACTGACACCTCCTAGTGGCCTTTGTTAAGAGAGCGCGAAAAGACACCTTCCACTGTTTTGCTTCCCTTGCCAACACAGCATGCATATTCAGAAACACTTAGTGGTTAATAACCCACCATTATTACACACTAATATCAAAATTTAACAAGAAAACCAAAACCATTAAAGTGACGCTTCGCACTCCCGCCAAAAAGTCCAATGTCGACTAAATAAACGACGCGTTGCGTTCAGTTGCGTTCGGAGAGAAAACCTGCGAAGTTCATTTTAATAAAAGTATCTTAGGGAACAAAGTATCTTCAAAATATAAAGATACCAGGAAAATGTATCTAAATATAAGATACAAAATAAAATATTTAGAAAGTATTTCAAATACAAGATGCAAATACGTATTTTGTATCTTGTATCTGTATTTCAGATACTTTTATCTAAGATAAGTCACATCACTGGATATGGAGTAGTGAAACAAAAATATGTATCTAACTTCCAAAAAATTCAAGCAGCGAACACCGTCCGCTCGCCAGCAAAACAATGCAGAAACTGTACACTCCTTGCACCTTCACCAACTACTCTACACGTGTTTCGCCCCCACACGGAGCATCATCAGGAGTTGTTTAAACAATACTGAGCACTAAGTTCTTAGTGCCCGAGAAATAAGTGCTTTGTTATGTTTTTTAATAATGGCTATTGAATTATTTTAATATAATGTTCTGTGCCTTCAAAAACAAGTTTTTAAGATTTTATTAACCAAGTTTCTTAACTTTTCATTATTTTGGACAAAAATTTGTGAATATAAATGTTGAAAAAAGTCTAGTTCAGGCCTTAGTATTTCTGTTTTGCTTTATAAGCATAATACTTTTCACTTAATACCAATCAGCCTAGTCAAAAGTAAGCACTGTAAGGCTTATGTTATGGAATTATGGATACTAGGGTAACGGATATATATATACATATGTGATGCATAGAGAGAGAGTGAATGAAAAAAAATCATTTGTTGACCAATAACGACAGACAAAATAGTTATAAAACACATTATAAGTAAATTACACCAAAAAATTGCATTTAACATTAACAACCAATGACAAAAGGTCAATCAGGTTCGCGCTTCTACTTGTATGTATTACATACAGATATTTAATATAATTATATATAAATATCACAAACATTTGCCCTTTCCGGAACTCGAATCCACGACCCATCGGTGCGAAAGGCAGGATCGCTACCGTTACACCAAACGGTCGTCGAATTCGTCGTCAATTATATAGTTACTGAAAATCTGTATATACATTCCTCGTTCAAATTCAATTGGGTCGTTAAATACTGTCGAGTAGTAACCTGTTTACTTGGCCAGCAGTGTACTCGATGTATTCGGAGGCCGACAGTGCCGCAATAGCTGTAGTGCCAGTATCTTGTCCAAATTTACTGAGTATTCACATACAAATTTCAAGAGTTTGGAAACAAGTGAAACGGTCCTAACTCCATTCAACCAGCCTTTGCTTAAAGCTCAATTTACTGTGGCTTAATACGGAAATGCTTTTTTAATGGTGAATTAAAAAAAAATGCTTTTTGTTGGTTTTGACGAGCATTTAGTGCAGTGGTCGCGATCCTGCCTTTCGCATCGATTGTCCTGGGTTCGAATACCGGAAAGGGCAGATGTTTCATGGGTTTTTATATATTTCTATAAAAAGTACATATCTATGTTTCACATATGTATGTCTATCTGTTACTCTAGTATCCATAACACAAGTTTTTCAGTGCTTACTTTGAGATAGACTAATTGGTGTGAAAGTAAGAAAATTTGATTTATTTATTTAATAACACGTTTATTGAGATTTTTATATTTTTTAGCATGTTTCAATGCTATGTTATATGATTAATGATTTTAATTCTATTAAATTAAGTTATTATCTCTAACTACTCTCTCTCTCTCTCTCTCTCTCTCGTTATTATCTAGCTCTTAAGTTATTTATCATATAAAAAAAAATCATAAAATAAATGACTGTTTCATCTTAGTCGATGGTCCAAACATTTATAAAAATGTTTCTTTCGAATACGAGAGGATGTTACTCTCATTGATGAGATGATGAGACAATGCTGGCCTACAGCGTAAAAAGTTGAAAGGTACGTTTTTTTGTTTGCCGGATAATTTGACTTCTTATCAGGAGCTGAATTTGTGCCTTGAGAATGTTTTTTCATGAAAAACATTATCAGGCATATTTATTTAAACTAGTGATCGAAAGTGAAAGTTTGCAAGGTCGAAATTGTTAAGCAATTTACCTAAAGGTGAAACATGAGATGGCTGCCAAAATTTAATAATATTTTTTTTGGGTTCTTCAGTGACTGTTTACATTAGAAAATTGAATCAATTACATAACTAAATGTAACTATTATTTAAGGTAAACACTTTATGCATATATGAAAATACTCACTGCTTATAATAATCTATATATATATATATATACATATATATATATATATAGATAATATAAAAATTCCTTGTCACAGTGTGTGACCCCGATAAACTCCGAAACTACTCAACCGATTTTGGTAATTTATTTTTTGTTTTACTGGATTTTTTCCAACTTAGGACATAGGAGAGATTTTATTTTAATTTATAATACACGAACGAGTGGCCAGGTCAGCTAGTAAATCTATAATTCTTTATGTAAAATGTATTTAATTTTTATGACCATACATTTTATCCTACAAAAAAATCTATACAATTTTCTGTTATATACTAAAAAGGAATAGATAAAAATTTTTGAAAGACGTTTGTATTGTCTTTAACAGTCCAAGCATGATTTATCCAAAGCTAACTGCTTAAACCCCATTTTGTGTGCATACCCTGAGCACACCGGGTACATCAGCTAAGGGTTGTAAATACCCTGATATTTACCGACCCCCGGCGCCATATTTAAACGGGTTTGCATTACACTATTCAAAATATGTCTTGAACTTTACAGCTGTATGCAGATCGCATATCGGTACACGAACGTTTGGGTCGGCAGTACGTTCCCGTGAAGCGATGTTACGTGTTCCGATTTGGTTCAAGACTTTATTACTCATTTGAATAAAATATTTTTTTACGGTTTTTTAAGCAAAAATACTTAATCCTGACGTTTCGACCGTTCGAGCCGTGATCACAGGATGACTAAGGCAATGGTCATCGTATATTTTCACAATATTTTAATCGGGCACGTTTCTAACAACTAAAATTTATATAAATTAAAATTGTTTAGTTATTAAATGTTCACTACTGTGAAAGTGTACACTACTGAGTCTACCACCAGTTCGGAAATTGGGAAGCCCTTCCGAGAAGAATTGGCGAAAGAAACTTGGGCAGGGGGAATCGACCTCAATATTATTTTTATAATTTTCAAAAAGAGATAACTACATCACACGATCTTGCAGTGTGTGTCTCTGGAGATATTATTTTTTTGATTATGGGATCCCAAGCAGGTTAAACGCTCCAACCTTCATCTCTATTTTTTATTTATTTATTTATTCTTTTTGCACAAATTGTACAAAGGCGGACTTAATGCCTTAGGCATTTTCTACCAGTCAACCTTAGGGTGATGTGGAGACAAATGAGAGGTAGGGTGCACAACCAGTGTAAAAAATAAAGGAAATAAATTACGAGTATAATAATACATAGACTAAACTAATTTATATATAAATACAACATACATACATATATAAATACATACATATACATATATTCTACTCAAATAAGAACTATTAATAAATACATATCAAGTAAACGACAACTAATATGGACGATTGTTAAAATTTAACATGTAGTTTCTTGCTCTGTTAGAAATTTTCGCAATTTATTTTTAAATGCATACCGACTGGTGGACATTCTGATGTCTAAGGGAAGGGCATTCCACAAAAGAATAGGATAAACGAAGAATGAAGAATGAATAATATCAGAGCGATGAGAAGGACAAACAAGTAAGCGGTTGGAAGAAGTACGGAGATTTTTGTCGTGAGAAGTGCACAAGTACTGGAAACGCGAAGTAAGGTAAGGGGGAGCATTAGGGGAATTTAATAGATTTAATAAGGTGGTCAATGTCCGCATTCTTCTACGCTGCCGAATGGACAACCATTTAAGTAAAGATCGGTGGGTGGACACGTGATCATATTTGCGTAGATTAAAAACGAATCGAATGCAGTTATTTAGAAGACGGTCGAGCTTATTAAGTAGATCTGCATTCAGGTCGAGGTAGCACACATCACCATAGTCGACTATAGGAAAAATTAGAGTCTGCACTAGCAATGCCTTGATATTGGCAGGTAAAAAGTTTTTAAGGCGATAAAGACACCGCAAAACTCCAGTGGCCTTCTGACAAATACTAGTCACTTGTGACTGCCAGCTTAACCTAGAGTCTATATGTAAACCCAGATCCTTGACACTTGAGTTAACTTGAATTGTAGCTCCATCGAAGACGATAGAAGGCAGATTGGTCAAGTCTATTCTGGATATCATGTGGGGACCACCCACCAACAAAGCCTGACATTTACCCGGGTTGACGGCAACACCAAAACAGTCAGACCATGACTTTATGTTATGTAGGTCCCCATTCAACGCATCTATGGCATCATTTATACTGTCAACACTTGCGTGAGCATATATCTGCAAGTCATCAGCATAAAGATGATACGAACACTGAAGTTTATATGTGATAAAGTTTTTCTTTAATAATTTATTCCTTAATAATACTAATTATTTTCATTTACAGTGTAACCTTAATATAACAAGTAGGGTTGCCACATGCCAATGCCTGATTTAAGGATTACCAATTTCAAAAAACGGGGTTCAGTCTTTTTTCACTGGTGTTAATTAAAATAGCATCGTGTAAAAAAGTTATTAATACTTTGTCGAATCTTTTTAAAATAAGTCTTCAAGTTCGCATAGAATACTTGTGTTATCAACATCAGAAACAGTGAAGAAAATGCTCAAACACCCACACATGTAGGATTGGTTGTATTTAAATTTATAGTAAAAAAAACATTGCAAATTATAATAACTGAGCCACAGCAACGCGTGGTCTGGGCAGCTAGTCATATATACGTTGCAATAATGGGAGGGCTAAATTTAAAAAAAGTTACTGTTAAGCTAACATCAGTTTAATCTAAATAATGCTGCTAAATACCCTATTCTTTGCCTTTTAGACCAGACAACCACATACGTGCATTTGACTTTTGACAAACGTAAAATTAGCAATCTCTATGTGCGATGCCGATAAGTATGTGTATGCCTAATTGTTCTGCAGCACTAAAATTTTGGAGAGGATATACTTTTGTATTTATTTGTAAATGTATTTTGTTTAATATAAATTGTTAAACATTATGATTGATAGTTCTAAATTGACTTTGGATAAACTTTTTTCATTTAATTTAATTTTAGCCTAATTTTTTTGTTGAAAAAATACAACGCATTCGACGATCTCGGAAGTCAAGTGACTCTCATTCCCGTTTTCATGTTGACACTACCCCGAGATTACGGGTTCGATTCTCGGCCCGGTCAATTTAGTAAACGAACTTTTCTATGTTAACCAGACCCGAAAGGTCTGGGTGTTGTTTTGAATTCCATTCTCCACCTCATTGTTTCTTAATTCCATAATACATGTTGTCTAACGCCGTTAACTTAACAGTTACTTAACGCCGATGGTAAAACATTTGGAAAAATATTTCTTTCGAATGCAAAAATATTCCTCTTATTGATTAAACTACGCTAGTCTACAGATTAAAAAAAGTTAAAAAGTATAAGACAATTTCAACGAGTGTTCAACGCTCGGTAGCTCAATTGGTAGATCAGTGGACCAGAGAAATAAAGGTTGCGGGTTCAAGTCCCACCCGAGAACAACTTGTGAGCAGAGTCCATTATTTTTGCATTTTTCTACTAAAATTGATTATATACGATAACATTGAAAATACAAAATATCAACATTATAAAATTAAAAGGCTTAGATATAATTTCGTTTTTTAGGCAGCGACTGAACGCTTAAATTTAAATTAAATTAAAAAGTTTTATAACATAGAAAACTTGAAGTGGGGAACTGTTGTATAACATATTAGTCCATATAATACGCACATGATTCATAGGAGCTGTATGCTGTCGATTTTAATTATTTGTCATATAACGCGTGTCGTCCGACATAGGATCACTTTGGGCAATAAACGGGTCTAGAACAAAACACATCGCATTATGCAGGCACGCCGCTCGTCATAAAATCAGAAATGCCATTGCTATATGATTATAACGTATGTTGAGTGGTACAAGTTCATGAGAAGAGCGATTGGTGATCAAGAAAAAATTGATAAGAATTGTACTGATAGCAATTTTTATTACAATTGTAAATAGGTAAACTCTTGACCGATATCTCACCTGATAGTAAGCGATGATCCGATCTGGGATGTGACACGCTTGCTTAGAAGACACTTATTCACTCGTGACTTGAAGACCCCTAAATTGTATGTGTCAGGAAACATAGACTTAGGCAAGGAGCTCCACTCTTTAGCGGTACGGATCACAAAACTGGAATCGAACCGTGCGAGTCTTTGGTATACCAACCATATACTAGTGGTGCCTATTTGTAAGTCTGGTTGTTCGATGAAAAAATGGAGACGACGGAACAAGGCTGTGCAATTCTGTTGCACTCTCTCCGAAAATACCGAAAGTTTTGTAGAAAATAGAAACAAATACAGAGGATCTGCCCTCAGTTTCAGTTAAAGATATGAATGTATCACGCTTTTCAGGAATTGTTTTTAGGGGAAGGATTAAAATACACATTAAAAAAAACTGGCGTATTGAACAATTATGATCGACAAAGACTCCACAGTTTAGCAAACCTCACTTGGATTTTAGAAATGAGCGTTACAAACAAAGAAAGCGAGGTGTGGCTTAATGTGTGGTTTTTATTAAATATTTGAAATCTTTCAATGTGGTTTATCTAACATAACATAATCTAACATTAACTATTACCCGGTCGAAAGATAAAAATGTATTTGAGTTATCATTAATTACAAAAGTACAAGCAAAAACTTGGCACCCATTGGCACAAGTTTTAAAATAGATTCTCGCTACCTCTTATCACTTAATCCGCGCCCCATCAATACCAACTGCTGCGAACAAAGATGGCGGATTTACATAAAAACTGTTTAATCGTAACTCGGGACTGGCTATAGCGATCTGACCATATTACCATAAATTAATCCAGTAAGGGCTTGAGCCAATCAATTCATCTACATTATGCGCGTGCGCATGCCGCCCGAGATATAAAGTCGGTGTTGTTGAGCAAAGTTATGTCCGCCATTAGACGGGTATTTGTCAAGTTTCGGGTTCGTAACCCGAGTAATCGGGTTTTTGAACGGGCTCGTTACGTTAAGAGGTCTGGCGGGTTTTGCCAGTGTCACCAATTTTATAGATATTTTTACTGGATCGATATAGGAAGGATAAACGGGAGATCTTTTCCGGATTTTTTTATATATAATTAGCTGACCCGGCCTCGCGTTGCTGTGTTATAAATTAAAATAAAACCTATTCTATATCCTAAGTTAAACAAATCCAATAAAATGACAAGAAAAATCATCAAAATCGGTTGAGTAGTTTCGGAATTCATCGTGGTCAAACGTTGTTACAGAGAATTTTTACAAGCTTTTGTTTACTTCCATCTGTACCTTAGTCTATAATGAAATCTTGCAAATTAAATTTGACCGACCTCCCGGTTTCCGTTCAAGTTTAAATTTTGCATCGAGCATTGGATAACGAGCGACCATGCAATATTATGATGACATGGGGCTGATCTGAAGCTGGAGTTTGAAGGTGGCCATAGGAACTCCGCAATAAAATGACTCGACCTGTATTGACCCCTTTGTTTCTTTTATTAACAAGTAATAATAGAAGCTTGTTTTTAAAAAAAATCTTTTATTATATATATGGATTTTTAATAAAATTATATCGTCTGGTGAATACAAAGGATTTACAATAACAACCGTCCAAGTAACTCAATAACGCACGGAAGGTTCCGTACAAGCTTTTAGTTAGGTAAAAAAAATACGTTTGTTGTATGTGAGCCCCCCTTAAATAATTTTATTTTGTTTTTAGTATTTGTTGTTATAGCGACAACAGAAAAAAAAATTGTGAGAATTTCAACTGTCTAGCTATCCCGGTTCTTGATATACAGTCTGGTGCCAGACAGACAGACGGACAGACGGACGGACAGACAGCGAAGTCTTAGTAAAAGGAGGTCTTTGGGTACGGAACCCTAAAAAAACGTTTTTGAAATATGTTTTTAAATAGCAAAGCATCTTTCATGAAAAAAAATCCTGGATTGGAGCTTGGGCATTTAGCGCATACGCACTAATGTGCTTGCGCACATGCTCATCGACAGATTTATACACACACGCACATACGCTGATTGATCTATATCTGAATTAAAATTATTGTAGGAAATTATGCAAAAAATTTAATTTAAGCATATTTAGAATTTAACACGTTACGACGCGGTACTCCAGTCCACTATGACACTAACAATCTTCATACAAATGTTTCGTACACCTATACCCGTACTGTTTTTCACAGTATTTTAGTGTACACGTGTTTTTGACACTAGGAACACAAGCCTCCTTTACCGAATGACAGTAAGACTGCTCTCTATGACACTCTAATGTAAAATCGACGGTTGTTGCCGTAGTAATTTTTAGATTAATTTTCGTGAAAACGGCGATATCCGTACTGTCATAATATGAATTCCACCTTTACTTTATATGCCGTTACCGCGGCGTAACGTGTTAATAATAAATGATGAATATAATAATTTCAGAAAATGTATTGTATATTATTTTGAATAAATATTTATTTATTATCAATGAAGTTTCCTTTAGTCGGAAGACGATTTTTCAGGATCTCCAGTGCGTTCAACAAGTGCTATACTGGTATACTGTTCCGGTATTGTGGTCTGGCGATTCATTTTCTTTTCTAAATACACCATTTCATATCGTACACACATGCAAATAGAAATATCTCTGTAATGAATGAACAGTTTACAGAAACAGCTTACAATGATTATCGACCAAGTGATGCCTGATACTGTAAAATGTTAGTTAGTAAATAAAACAACAAAGTAACTTATCCCTGCTTCCATAATGGTAGAGCAATGTGTGAAGAGCCTAATTACCTTTACATTGTTGGTATCCGATCAATTTCCGAACAGATATAAAAGTTAATGTATTACTCATATATTCTTCGAACATAACTATGTTAAGAAAACTATCCTTCATCTCTTTCACTCGCATTGACTATCAGCAATAGGGTCAAATGGGGTAAATATAAGACTTTAAATATTTAAGGTAATAATAAGACACCGTTGGTGACACTCAAAATTTATCTGATAAATTATTCCTATTTCATTTAATAGAATCCTTTTTCACTAATCTCCAATGTTAAAAATGTTTGAAATAATTTGATTAAAAAGTAAACAAAATTATAGTTACAAATGTTTCGTATTATTTTATCCCTACTCTGTATCAAAATTACACAATTGTTTCAAGAACACTTATTGCTTAGAAATTGTGGGCTGTCTTATTTTTAAAAAACACTGTTTTACCCCAAATCGATGGAAAAATGAAAATAAAAATAAAATTAAATACATTATTATAGCTGCTTCCATCCCAATCAAATGATTAAATTAGTAAAAAAAATACTTTCGATGTTGAAGGTAGTTAGCGTTCAATATTGGTGGAACGATACTAGCTTATAGTAAAAGTTGAAATAAGTTAGTAAATTTTGACGCGTCTGCCAGTATCTCTGTAGCTCAGCGGTCAGAGAACTCGCCTGGATAGCGAAAGGGCGCAGGTTCACCTACCCGAAGACTCGGAGGCGTGGTTGCTTTTTTACAGGCATATTCGGAATCCACGATGGAATGAGTTAACCCAGAAGGTACCTATTCGGCCTGGATCTAAAAAGGGACGGGTTATAATTACTCGGAAATACAGACGCAGGGAGGGAGTTCCCTTCCTTTATTGTGCACATTATAAAAGACGTTGAGAAGCGCTTGGTGCGACAGGTAGGAATAGTAACCAAGAAAGAGTGGTAGCCCGAAGTGCGACTGGATGTCCGATAGAAAAAGGGAGATAGCATGCAGGTCCTAAACACACTCTCCAAAATACATTCTGCAGAAGTTTTATTTTACAATCGCTAGAGGTTTTATACATTTGAATAGGGTGACTGTACACAAGCCATTTGTTCTACTTCCAAAGTCGTAACATTCGTTATTTAAACGCCAATCAAACGGCCGAACAGTAAAACTAAAATTGCTGATTAGTAACTGTGTTGTTGCGAAAATGGTTAAGAATGGGTGGATAAGGAAGTTATTAATACTTGTAAACGTTATGAAAGCTACAAAACGTTTTATAGTATTCTGAGAAGGCTTTGAATGGTTGAGGTCAAGAAACGTTAATAAACTAGCTGAGGAAAGCAATATGCTTATAAATTAATACTAGCTGACTCAACCACGCGTTGCTGTGGTTCAGTTATTATAATTTGCATTTTTTTTTATTATAAATTAAAAAGAAACCTATCCTATGTCTTAAGACGAAACAAATCCAGCATGATAAAAAAGACATTAAATCGGTTGAGTAGATACAGATATATATATATGTTATGTACTTATGTAATATTTATAGAAAGCCATGACTCAAGCATAAGTGCTCGTATTCAACACACAAACATCTGCCCCATCCGGGATTAGAATACAGTACCGTCCCGTACCGTAAAACAAGTTGATATTTTATGTAATATGTAATTGTTATAGATATAATAATTATTTTTAATTATTTTCTTTGCCTATAACAAGTTTTTGCAATTTTTTTTATGTTTGAGTTTAAAGTGTCCTGTCCTGAATATGGAGGAAGGGAAAATTATCCCTTTGCAAAGGGAAAATAAAACCACTGATAGTGTTTTTTTGTGGTTTGGTTATATGAATGCTTGTAATTTTTTTTATGGTTTGATATGTTTTTGAAGAGAAAACTTCTTTAGCATCGTTGTGATTTGAAAGTAGATGAAACAAAAAAGCGTCAGTAAAAAGAGACAGACACATTAATTCATAAGATTTAACTTAGGAGAAAATGAGATAGGAAGCATTATGTACGTGTGTTAATACGTGTTTGTGTGCGCATGCGTAGTACAAAGCTTGAGAGAAGGCATCACAACAACCTTGGTATTTTGTACGTATTATTTTTGTAGGTGACTTGCACACGTATGTTTAATAAAATATAATTACTGTAAAAAATATTAAAATCTTGTTAATTTGATTGTAACAATTATAATATTTTTTTCTTAACTGGAAATGTACAATTTATTAAAATGGGATTCTTGTAATTTTGGTTCTGAATAAAGTTAGTTTTAAACTAGTTTTCTCAACTATTTGTTGAATAAAAACAATGCAAGAAATTTCTTGTGTTAATAATTAATAAAATGTTTTAGAAAATATTTTTGCATAACTAATAGTATTTGTATAGTTATTACATTACCATATATATTATCATTAAAAATAATCTATACTATTATTATAAAGCTGAAGAGTTTGTTTGAACGCGCTAATCTCAGGAACTACTGGTCCGATTTGAAAAATTCTTTCAGTATTAGATAGCCCATTTATCAAGAAAGGCTATAGGCTATCATCACGCTGAGACCCATAAGAGCGGTGCACTAATGAAGAATGTTTCAAAATCGGGATTTTTTTCCCTTTGAATGCTTGCGCTGCGTAAACGATTAACGTTTCAAAATCCATGTAGATGTAACAGAATTGTTCCCTTTTAAAAGTTCTTAAAAATGATCCGCGGCAGCTTATGTCTATCTTTTAAGGTTGGCTCACTATAACCTTTTTTATGCTTAACAAATTTACATCATTCTCTGCATCATTCTATTTCAATGAATATCTTAGGAGATATCGCAGTTTTAAAATAATGTTTCACCTTATACGTAAACAAAGTCGCGTGTTAAAGTTAGCTTCCGCCGTAACTATTCCACGCGGACGAAGTCGCAGACAAAAGCTAGTAATAAGATAAAGTTATAATTACGAATTGAGTTGTGGATTTAACTTAAGAATATTACTTAATTATCTTGTTGAATAAATAACAAGAGTATTCTAGTAACATATACTGAATGAAAAGTATGTTTAAATATATGTATTATTTTAACAAACAAAAAAGTTCATTTAAACAATTGTCTAGTTCAGTAGTATATTGACGACTAAATATTCTTATGTAGAAACAATTTAAATAAGTCTGTATTATTTTAAGAATACTATATTTTAACTAAGGTTTAATTGTTTTTTTAAACATATTAGTTTAGTATATACTAGTATATAAACATAAACATAAAGTAAACATTGTTTATTCGATACTTATACATAGGACATCAACAACAATATAAGTAAAAAAAATACATAGATTAAAAAAAATAATGGAATAAACAATACATAATAAAGTTATTTAAAATAACCTAAAAGAACTTATAATTAAATTACAATTAAATAAATAAACTAAATTTACAATGGGTGACCAATTTACTTTATGTCAGCTTGAAGGCTGTAGCTGATTTTAAACAATCTTATTTGTTAAATTATTATAATAGAAAAATACTAGAAAAAATCGACTCAGAGCTACCGAGCCTTGCGAACAATCGTCGAGCTCAATTGGGAGAGCATTGGACCGGATTTCCAAAGTTTGCGGGTTCGATTCCCGCCTGAAATTCACTTGTGACCCGAGTCGATTTTTTCTAGTATTTTTCTATTATAATAATTTATCTTATAAGATCGCATTGAAAATGCATAAAAATATATAAAAATTATAAATCTTATTTGTACATCAATTGTCCCAGACTTTATAAGATATTCACATTTGTAATATAATATTCGGTTAGTAAGACATTTTGTTTCTCCGTGTAGTCTTTGAAAATTTGAGAATAGTGTACGAAGATGCAAGCAAGCCCAACAGCTAATCGCGGCAAACGATTATATAGGGAGCGAATTGTCCGTAATGTGCGGAGCTAAGGACAGCGGCTCTCAAACTTTGCAACTTTTAAAGATTTAAGACGAGAGAATTGGTCGTGAAATGGAAAGTTATGACTATCATCATTTTATGTTACAACAGTACAGACATAAACTACGGGTTGCTTGTAAACTTGTGTTATGGATACATGTATGATATATGCATATGTAATATTAATACGAATATCTGTAAATACCCTTGATTCAGGACGATGAATGATAATGAATGTATTTTTCCAGTGTTTTAGTACATATAAAGTTATTTTAGAGTTTTAAACCAACGAATTCTTTTATTTAATCTCAGAACATATCACGTAATTAAGTAAGTCATTCATTTTCAAAATTTCTCGTTTGAAGCATACTTTCTATGTAGAAAACCTGGAAAGAAGTATTTTTTTAGATTAGCTTATTTATACAACAAAGACGCAAACGAACCTTACGACCTTAAAGTCTTCATAAATGTTTATGATAGAATTTTAAGAACATGAACATGTTCTATAAAATTGTAAATTTTGTTTATTTATTATTATTTGTATTATGAAGTTACGTATAAGATAAATCACACTGAGAAAAATAACCTTTTTTATTTACTTATTACTTATACTTTTAATTGTATGAAATCTTATAAATTGAAGAAGATAATTAATATAGGACATTCTAATGCACATTATATTCTTGGATATATTTTGGATTCATATATAGTTTTTAAATCAATATATGAAAATATTTGATACAGGCTATCAAATCGGTAATTTTTTACCCAAGTCAAGAGAAATACCACTCGTAACACAAAAAACAAGAGTAACTGAAAATATGTTTGAATTAGTCAATATAATACGATTCTGACAAATGTGTTGAATTAACCCCTTAAAAATAGTAAAAATATTTTTTATTGAGACTCATATATACATTACTCATTTATCTATATCCAAGAATTTTTTATTTAATTTTGAATGGGTTCGCTCTTGATACCAATCAAGCCAAAACAGAATCCACGACGGAACGAGCTAACCCAGAAAAAACACCCTGGTTTTGAAAACGGACGGGTTATAAGTACTCAGAAAAAAAGACGCAAGGAGGGAGTTCCACTCCTTTGCTTTGCGCATTTTGAAAGATGTTGAGAAGCGCTTGGTGCGGCAGGTAGGAAAAGCAACCAAGAAAGGGTGCCCGCAGTGCGTCTGGATGGCCAATGGATAAGGGAGATGACGGTATAAGCAAATGCAGCTCCTGAGCACAGTCTCCAAAGTACATTCATAAATAATTTATTGAAGTAGATACACTTTGACAACTACTGCCCCACAACAGTCAATTACAACTGCCCGCTGTATGAGTGCGTGCGAAGACCATATTTATTATCTGTGCATTGTGGAAAGAGGGGGAGTTATAGGGTAAGCAGGGGTAATTAAAGCGGGTCGCGCACGGTCCCTTCCGATGGCGTTTCCTAGCAGTTGGTGTCACCTGTACTTTTGAAATATGCATATTGTTTATTATCATCTGTACTGTCAACGTTGGAAGTTGTTCCATTGAAATATAAAACTATATTAGTGTGAGAATAATGTCGTTTAACTTCCATTAAGTTTTTTTTTTATTAATAAAACGTTTACAATTTAGATAATTAACGTTAATTGGACGTGCTAAATGAACAGACCTTTTTATTAAAAACGGTTTTTGGAAATTTTAAAAGGATATTTCTTTTGTATTATTAAATTGTGTATTTAAATTAAAAAAAATATGCCTTTTTAGTGTTTTCAGTCTGTGATATTAATTTATTTTTAACCGTGAATAGGTAATTCATTGACCGTTATCTCGCCTGATCGTAAGATCTAAGATGTGACGATTCACTCGTGACTTGAAGATCAGACACAGACTTAGGTAAAGAGTTCCACTCTTTTCTATAAAATTGGAACCACAACGCTTAGTGCGACTCTTCAGTATATCTACCATATAATGGTGACGCCTATTTGCAAGTATGGTTGTCCGATGAAAAAATTGCAACGGAACAAGGCTTTGAAATTCTGCTGCACACTCTCCGTAATGTGTTGTAAAAATTAAAGTCACAAATAAAAAAGACTTTTTTTAATACATAATAAAAATAAATTAATTCTTATTTTGTAAAAAATTTAGTTCAATATTATTTAAAGATCACTTTGCCTTTATGTAGCTGTCCAAAGCTCTCTATATCGAGTGAATAGGTATCTTCTAGGTTAGTGCGTCACAATCTAGATTGCTTCAAAAGCAAACCCTTTCAAAATAAATTAAAAAAAATTAGGCGTGATAGCGTCAAACACTTATTCAATTATAACAAAATTTTGCCCTTTGAAGATCGGCGAAAATCGTCCTTATATTTCACAAAACCGTTCACTGTCGGGAATATAAAAAATAAATCATGTTCAATTCTTTAAATATTTTCTTATATCTTAAACGTATGTTTTTTTTAAAGACCTTAATAAAAAGATGAATTATTTTCAAATCGCAAATAATGGGTGGAACGAGACGCTTTCGGTATTGTAAAAACTAAACGTTGCATCTTCAGATTAGATATGATTCAATAAATTATATTATTATAAGGACCGTCATTATCTTATTGGAAGCCCTGGGCATATAAGAATAATGGGGCTTCTACGACTTTGACAGAACACTTTTTTATAACTAGAATAGACAAAGAAAGTAGATAAACAAGGTTTCAGATTTTTTATTGACAGTAAATAGTAGAATAGATAATCTTTAATTTAAATGACGCAATTCTCACATATTTAAAATTATATAAGCGTGCGGAAATTGGATAGCCTTTTTTTGGGCGAGAGTAGAGTAGCTTCGCGCATCCAAATCTAATAAGCAAGTCGATAATATAGTCCCTAATTTACTCTTATCAAATAAGTTTTTCAGTAATAAAGGAATACCTGCTTTAATGATCTGGCAGGAAGTAGGGAGGCCCCTATCGATCACGGGGCCCAAGGCATTTGCCCAGAGTGCCCAGTGGGAAAGAGGGGTCTGATTATTATCACTGACCATAGTCCATATTTCAGATCGAATGAGGTCAAAGTCTCTGTTGGTGTCAGTGTTATAAACATAAAAAATGTCACGAAAATGACGATTTATGGTGACTTTTGTATGATATGAAACTGACAAATGCAATCGAATTCATCATAGAATAGAGTGTTAATACTTCCCGTAACCCTTTGAGGATTATCCGTCTTTCATAATGGGAAGTTTTTTATTGTCCTAACTTTATAT
The DNA here is from genome assembly GCA_927399485.1 of Calamotropha paludella. Lineage (NCBI taxonomy): Eukaryota > Metazoa > Arthropoda > Insecta > Lepidoptera > Crambidae > Calamotropha > Calamotropha paludella. Next base: position 27,165,709 of record OV656811.1, on the reverse strand, counting down.
TAACGTTAATTCTTAATTTGTAGGTACCTATTAACAATTTTTAAATAATAGTTTCTAAAATCTAACCTTAAAAAATTCAGGTTATCACTACATAGTGTAAAACAAAGTCGCTTTCTCTGTCCCTATATCCCTATGTATGCAACTACGCAACGGATTTTGATGCGGTTTTTTTTAAATAGATGTAATAATTCAAGAGGAAGGTTTATATGTAAAATACATGCATAATATAGTAGAGCATTGCATCCGTGCAAGCCGGGGCGTGTCGCTAGTTTATTATATATCTCTGTTACTCCAACTTTAAAAGAGTAAAAACAAATAACTTTTCTGTTAGTCTAACGGAGATCTTCTAGTATCATTTGATTTCTTCCGTGAACGTACTCTTTTATCACAGGTCTAAAAATATATAAAAGTTCGCCTTTCGTCTTTAAAATGGGTAAAGCAAACCACGTCTGCTTATTACTAAAACAAGGACACTGTAATAAGAAATCAATTATTAATTCATCATATCCACATATCCATGCAAACATCTTTTCGTTGTCTTCTCTGACTGACAGACCGACCGACAGCAATCACTCATCTGTCTCGCGAACGTGACTTAAGTGCACACACTTAATTCACTTAAAAAACTATCTTAAACTCTTATTACAACCACTTAAGGTTGATAATAGAGCTGCTAGTATAACTTTACGTTTTGAACATGTGCAATTTTGGCTCGTAAAATTGGTAATTTCGGCGGGAAATCGCGATGGATCTGTCTGTCATCACGCGGCGGCCCTTTATGGCCACAAATTATACAGTATTGTGTGCGCTTGCGCAGCTATTACGCGCACTAAACTTGCTTATGGTGGAATTAATGTTCCTTCCGTCTTATCTACTTCAGTGTTAAAGCGAATATTATTAGTATAATAATAATTTTATTGATTCATTAGGAAATTTGCGACCTAAATACTGCCAGGAGGTAAAACGGTAGCGAACTTCCTTTTACGTCAAATGTCCAAAATTCCATCGTGGTTGATGCATTTGCTTGTGTGATCATACAGATTTTGTATATTTATAATTTTATCCAAGTGCCGATCTTGCTCTTTCGGTCCTGTTTTTATGATGAATACGAGCATTTGTACCTGAGTTATGGGTATTTATATATATTTCTAGGATATTTCGTTTTCTATGTATCAAATACTAGTATGTGTGTTTATCCGTTACCCTAGTATTCATAACACAATCCACACAACGCTTAGGCTAATTGGGGTGAATGTAAGGAATATATATAATAATAATAATAATAATAATAATAATAATCTTTATTTATAGAATAAGTTTTACAATCATAATGAAGTCGCTGACTCCGAACTAGGTTTAAAACCTGTATTTCGGAAATCAGTTCCCTTCTTCCTTAACCTATGTACAAAATAAACATACTTAACAGAAAGAAAACGTATTTTGTTTTTAAAGTTAGAGTAAAATGTGTGCGTGGTGTGTATGTGTGTGTGGTCGTGTCGTGAGTGTATGTGTGTGTGTGTGGTCGTATCGTGAGTGTATGTGTGTGTGTGGTCGTATCGTGAGTGTATGTGTGTGTGTCTTCTGTGTGTGCGTGTATGTGTGTGCACATGCGTGTGTGTCTATTTGAGGGGTTGTAGCAGTTCCTCCGTTTCTTTGTAATCTAAACTAGATAACCAACCAGAAACCATTATTTTGCATTCGCGTGAAGATAGTGGATACAAATTAAGGATTCTATTAGCTTTGTTATAAAGATATTTAGCTTTAAAATCACTATGTCGGCTTGCTAATGTAGTACGACATTTAGGTAAATTTATTACATTTTTGGACCTTCGTTGCGAAGAATAATTGGCTTTATCAAAAGAAGTATGCTGGTGCTGCCAGACAATACTACGCAATATATATAATTGACGCACTGTAAGTACAGAACTCTTTTTGTACAATTCCACAGTCGGACACCTGTAAGGACTAAAGGTCATAGTTTTTAGAAGTGATCGTTGGGCCCTTTCAGTTTGGATCATATGAGTCTTGCAGGCACCTCCCCAGATAACCACACAGTAGCTTAAAATAGATTGCACAAGTGAGATGTACACTTTACGGAGAAGATCCAAATCAGCTACATATCTAAGCTTCTTAAAGATCCAAACTAGTTTTCGCGTTCGTGATGTTAATATATATATATATATATATATATATATATATATATATATATACATACATAGTATGTCAAGTTCTTCATTGACTCTCAGCGCGCTCAGCCTGCAAATTAAATCAAAATAACTTTTTTTAAATGCACTTAAAAATAAGTTATTTTGAATGGTGAAATAATTTTACCCACCACACACTCAGGACGTCCTTTAACTTCACAAAGAATAGGCGCAAGAAAGATATAAACTTTTAATTAATTTCAAATCACGTGGAATAATTTCTTGTTTTTCCTTTTGCCGAAGTATTTAAAAAAAACTATTACTTTTCGGTTGTTCTAACTTCATTACTTAGAGAGAAAATTGCATTTTTATCTAAGAGTCCGACATTTTTGCCACAATTCGCGCAGCATTGGGACTGTTGTGAGGGTTGGGGCGCCTGATAGCAGACTGACAAGTGGTTAAACTTACTTTGGGCTAGACTAATTATTATTATTAGGTATATTATCGCAAAAATCAATTTTTAGCAGCATATATTAAGATGGTTTACTGTGTAATTACGAGTTTAAGTCAAGAAAATTATAGGGTGTGGTGATTTAGTTTTGTTTGATGAGAGGTGTGGGTTTGTAGTGTTTTTATCTTCGTGAACTTTCTTACTATATAATTATAACGTGACATTATGAAAATATCCTAAATATTTTGGTTAAAACATGTGCTTGTGTCAAGATTGTTTGCTTAATGTCACTTGATAGACTGCACCACAAATGAAACACTAAATTCACCGTCACAGTATTTATTTCTTCTCACATTATAGTCCATTTGTTTAATTATAATTTTATCCACTTTAGATCTTTTTGGTTGTGCATTTGACTTTGTCATTTCAGCATCCACAATCCACTGCGTGCCCCGTTTTTTCTCCCTTTTTTTTGATGTGTAATTGATGTTGGTCGCAGATGACCTTAACAACGATACCGGGTTATGGGACGGCGAAATCCTTAAATGAACCTCAAGCCGAGAGTAGCGAGCCACCATAGTGATTTTCTAGTTGGACGGCATCTCCCATGAGGGAGTCTCCGAACCAGTATAGAGTCACTACGGCGCTCAAGCCGGAAAGGGGTTTTTTCTCCATTCCTTTTTATTCGTCACCAACAAGACTGCCTGAAGAATGAGTGAATGAATGACCGAGTAATGGATGGAATTAGTTCGACTAAAGTCAAATGCATAACAGCCAAATCAGAACATTCTTTTAATAACAATTCTTTATAACTATGAATTTGTTTAAGAAAACATGGCGATTTAATAAACTCAAGATTAACTATTATAAATATTCTTTAATTTTATTCGACTAAAGTAGTTACTATAATAAATAAGAAATAATGAATTAATTAATAATTCATTATTTCCCTTAACAAAATTTTATAATTTAAATAGATCATCTCAATTTGTAAATTTACTAAAATTAATATTATTACAATTGTCATTATTTTCATTTATATCTAACGCACCTAAGTAAGGCATCTGCAAAATACCAGTGCCATATTGACTTGCATTGTTACGGCTTACGCTGAGCAGAGGTCTATTTGGTACTATCTCAATGTTTATTCGTATTAATGATTTTTCCTGTCAGTTGTCTTGTAATTATGTTGTTTGTATATTTAATGTGCTAAATAAACTTTTATTCGTTCATAGATATTTAGTCTTCTCGTCTTGGAATCTGGAACTTGTGCATTTATTGTGTGCTGATAGCAGATATAAGCGCATACAAATGGCTTAGATTTTCCGAAGTTCACAGCAGCTTGAGACAATATTTTAGTCACATGCTCGTTGATCCTTTCAATAGTGGCATGACAATCGCATAAACAAAAATATGTAGCTTACTTCCGCAAAATCTAATGAAGGTAGTAGAAAATATATGACGACTATTGCCTTAGCGATCCTGTGATCACGGCTCCTGTAAAGGAGTCGAAACGTCAGGAGTAAATATTGTTTAGGAGTATAGGAGTAAAGCTATTTTATTTAAAAAATATTCAAATCTGAGACAAGTATTTTATTAAACAATTTCTTTACATATAAAAGATCAATTCATTCATCATACGTAGGTATATCATATTATTATATGCACATGCATTTATTGATACATAATTATATAACTGCAACCACTTTAGGGGACGTTACAAAAAACCCGCCATTTTGATTAGTCGTCTGACCCCTTCTATAACCCCATCAAGCGTAGAGTCATCGACCCACGAGTTAACCCTAAAACGCTAGAGGATAACTCGCTATGCGAGTTTAGGCGCGTGTCACAGGATCGCATAAACTTCTTACGTTACGTGGCATAATTTTTGTTTTTTTATTTCGCTTTTAAAAAGGCCGTACGCATATTTATGGCTACGATCAAGGTTTGCCTACGCGGCAGGGGCGCTTATAAACCAACAGTTTTATACTGATCGAGTTTTGAATGATGGCGTATTAGTGATATTGAAGCGAACACGAATTTTAAATTCGGATTTTTATATTAGTATGCAGATTAAATAATATCTTTACTTTAATTATAGTTATTTCGTATATGTCTTTATTTATTTCACGAACATTATAAGAATAAATTATAGACGCGGTTCACAAGTTTTTTCTTGTATTTTTATATTTAAATAATTTATCATATAATAGAGCACTGAATTTTAAATATATATTAAAATTAAAGGAATAGTTCAATAAGAACAATTTAATTCATGGAAATACTTGAATTGCATGTACACAAAAACATGATCGTTGGAATAATTCTTATTTGAATATTTAGTTTTACTTTACTTTTTTCTTTTGAATATTTAATTTATGCGGCATAGAAGGAATCTCATAATTGTTAAAAATATCTCGAATTCGCTAAATATTTAGTAGACATTTCAAAGAGTTTATTATTTTCAATTATGTTTTTTGTGTCCTAAGTGTCATTGAAAGATTTGCTGTTTTGTTTACTTGTAGTTAGTGTAGGTTCGAAAGAAATTATACGCTAATAAGTTTCAGGTATGAATAACGAAACGAAAAAGTATTTTCAACGAGCTCTATATCAAAAATATTTACCTTTAATAATTTTAGATAAGTAAAATAATATAAAAATGGCATATTATGCTTTTTTAGATCTTTTCGGAGTAGGAGATTTTGAGGGTTTTCTTTGTGTCTTTAAATTAATATATATATATGAAATACGGATAAGAAATGTGTTTTATTTAAATAATTGCGCTGTTTAAGGAGTCTTTTTCGTATAAAAACAACAATAACTAATTGATACGGTTGTCTTAGGTCAATTTATCTTTAAAATATATAAATGAGTATTTTTATGAACAGACTTTATTTTTTACTGGGTGAAATTTACGTATAATTATACATTTTTACAAAAAATATTATACAAAATGGTTTAATGTTTAGACTAATCTTAACACCTGATGCGACAAATATTGCATAAAATATTTAAAATTATAATAAAATGCAATATCTAGTAATTGAATTGCTTATGAAAAGTTTGACCTCAGAATAAATAATTATCTTTATATCTTTTCAATGATAACAAAATCAAAGTTTGCAATTCACATCACATTACTTCAGCTCGTAAAAGCAAGTGTGCCCACATTCTTGCTTAACAAGCAAACTTTAAACGGATATAAAAATGATATTGGTAAAAAAATCAACTTTTATGATTCCCGATCGTAAAACATTACTGTCTTATTAATTTCAATACCGCTACTTGCGCAGCATCCGTTACCCGAGAATAATCTTGTTTTAATAAACAGAATATTGTCATGCAAACGTGAATATCATGTAAATTCAACATTTGTACACATATTAACAAAATATAGTATATATATGATGAATTATTTTAATAGAAAAATAATGGAAAAAAAAATTACTCGGTTGGCAAGTAAATTCTTAGGCGGGAATCGAAACTGCAACCATTGGTCGAATCCAATGCTCTCCCAATTGATCTACTGAGCTTGTGAACACCGTCGATATGTTCTATACTTTGTCCAATGTAGGATGATACTTTTGACAGTTGACACTTATATAAAGGGTATAAAGTTGCTATTGCAATGTCAAGCCAAACATAAGGAAACAAACGCAACCTTAGTACGTAGCAATAAGGAAGTGAAACCTGTCAAAAGTATCATCCTACATTGGACAAAGTATAGTACCTTTCTACTTTGATGAGACAACGCTGGCCTATAGCGTAAAAAGTGGAAAGATACATTGAAAAATGCAAAAATATATAATGTAACAGTAGCGATTCTGCGTTTCCTACCGAATGGTCCTGAGTTCGAGTCCCGGAAGATGCAAATGTTAGTGTGATGAATACGACCATTTGTATATATATATACGTATATATATTTCTATTGATATTACTTATTTATTATATATGTATGTATATTCAGCTCTAGTAATCATAACACAAGCTTTACACTGCTCACTTTGGACTAGGTAGGCTAATTGGTGTGAATGTGAGAAATAAATTATTATTATATTTTATTAAAATCATAAACTATACATATATATGCTTACATACACGGATACACACATATATATACTTATTTGGATATATAGAGAGTATAGTAGGGCAAGTCGGTGACGGCAGACCAAGGCGAACTTTCAGGGACCTAATAGAGGATCTCCTGAAAAAAGTCAAAAGTACCCTTAACCGACGAGCTTGTATGAAAGGTCTGGTGAATGTTGAAGAAGCGAGAGATGTATATCAGGAAATCTGTGATCACTGCTTATCCTGTCTAATTTTGTAAAATGTTAATCTTTAGTATAAATCATGAATTATGTTCCTTTTCTTTGGTCAAATATCGGTTATATGAAGAGCAGAGCCTTCTGACACAAGTATTTTGATGCTTAAGAGAAGACTATGACCACTTGTTGTTGTAATAATGATATTTGAACCTAAATTTCATTTTCATTTTCAAAAAGCCGTGAATAAATGTATGTACTTATTTGTTAAAGCTACCCTATGTCCTTCTCTGTACCCTTTCAAATTGTATACAAAAAGAATATGTATGTAAGTATTAACTTGTGAATCTAACAATGAAAATATTAACTACCAGCTGCACCCGGCATGCCTTTCAATGCTTTTTTTACTGACTATACATATAAATCTTTCCTATCATACACTTAATTAAGTTTAATTACATACTAATAAATGATTTCGGAATGCATAGGGAAAAAAATTACAAAAATTTAATTTAATTTATAGAGAAAATTTCACTTAAGAGCATTGTTATTATTATTTTTTTACCCGAATGCGCCAGGAGGGTTATGTTTTTAGAGAGTATGTATGTATAATTGTTTGGCACGTTCTGGAGCTAGAACGGCTCGATGGATTTTAGCTTGAAAGGTGTCGTTAGATTCGTATTTACTGTAAGAGTGACACTGGGTATATCAAAATAAAAAAATACAGTAAATTAAAAAATGAAAACACCAAAAACAAGAAAGTCGTCATACCCGATTGCAGTTAACTTACGAATCGCCAAAGTTGTAACAGCCAGGACCCATTCTAGAAAGTCAGTCATCTAGTAGTAGGACGACCGTTTGGTGCAACGGTAGCGATCCTGCCTTTCGCACCGACGGTCCTGGGTTCAAATCCCGGAAGGCGCAGATGTTTGTATGATGAATACGAGCATTGGTACCTGAGTCATGGGTGTTTAATTATATTTTTCTATGAATATTACATATTTATGTATTATATATGTATGTCTATCCGTTATCCTGGTATCCATAACACAAGCCTCACAGTGCTTACTTTGGGCTAAGTTAATTGGTGTGAATGTAAGAAATATTTATATTTATATTATTTATTTATCTAGTCAGTAGTTTTTAGTAATCTGCAATGTAATATATGTAGATATGTGCTCTCAACTCACTAAGCCTCCATTTCTAGAATAGGTCCCGACAACTTTCTTGTTTTCGGTTTTATCACTTTGTAGTTTAAATTGCCGTTTTTTATTTTATGATTTTTTTTATTACCGTTTTTTATAATCCTAATTATATTATGACCTTACTTTGTGTGTGTGTTTGTTACCATATTGTTAAAACTTAGTATCACGATGTAGACCGCGATGAACTCCGAAACTACTCAACCGATTTCGATGAGCTTTTTTTCATTTTACTAGATTTGCTGCGACTTAGGACATAGGACAGGTTTTATTTTAATTTATAATACAGCAACGCGTGGCCGGGTCAGCTAGTACTATATAATAATGTATTGTTATATGATACCACGATGATTTTTTAAAATCTAATTCGCAGGAATGCGTCGTTAATCCATTAAAAGCTTGACTACCGTACGTTGCAAGGATAGCGATCCTGCCTTTAGTACGTTAGTGTGAATCTTGATTTTGAATCCCGGAAGGGGCAGAAGTTTGTGTTGTGAATACGAGTATTTGTACCTGAGTGCTAAGTATTTATATACATTTCTATGAGTATTTATATCTTTTTATCATATTGTACATATGTACATTGATTATGCTAAGTATGTGCACGATATTTGATCTATCTATCAAGTCAAGACCGTAAATCCACACAGTCAGAGAGTAACTTATAAAGCGCACTGTAATTGTACACGCGTAGTCACTCTTCAGTTGGGTTTTATTTGGACTCTGAAATAATACTAGTTACTCCGTCAAATTGGTGACCCCGACATGATATGAACAAGCAATCTTCTGTATGTCTATCCGTTACCCTGGATTTATAACTTATTACATAGGTTTATTGGTGTGAATTAGATAAATATAAAAATATGGTTTTATTTAAACGTGTAATACCTAGACGTAAAAGAAATTTATTTATTTTATATTTGTTTTATTTGTTTATCAAATATAACTAATAAATCTTTATATATAAAATTCTTCTGTGAGTGTGTATGTCACTGAACTCCTCCTAAACGGCTGGACCGATTTGAATGATTTTTTTTGTGTGTGTTCAAGGGGATCTGAGAATGGTTTAGATTCACAAATCAGCCCGGCAGATGGCGCTGCAGACGGTATCTAGGTTATTTATCTATACTGCAAAAATAACAGGACAACGTCTGTCGGTTCCACTAGTACTAAAAATATTATTATTATTATCAAAAATATTTGCTTAGTGTTAGGTCCTATATTAAGATTTCGACAGATTTGTTCGGTTTGCTTTTGATCTATAACAGAAATCCGATTATTGGCCTTACAATATAATATGTAATTTAATATTTGTGATTCTGTTGGTGTATTTAATAAAAAAAAACATAAGATGTTCATCTCTTAGTAAATTTTAAATTGGTATATCTTCACAAGGTGTCACATACAAATCTGGATCTAAATACCTTTGTATACCTGTACTAAAACATATGACTTGTAATAAAAAAAATATAAATATATATCAAATTAATCTAGTTATGGAATGCAATTAAACCTTAGGTATATCAAACTATTCTTATAATAATTTTTACTAACTAAAATTGTCTTGATTAAAATAATATTTGGTTGTTAAAATACTAATCAACGTTACTAATGAACGGTCGTTAAAAAGTAACTACAGTAAAAGTAAAAACTACTAGTTAAAGTGTTACAAAAACACTTATTTACCTAAATAAAATATTCTTCTAATAAAATAATGCATATCTTTTAGCATACTGTTCGTTCAGTAGGTATATATTACTAGAATAGAAGACTCAATTAAAATTATCAAGTTTTTTAAATAATACCTAGTCTTAAAGTTGAATTCACAACTCAATTCATAATTATAATAAGATTCAAATTCAACTAAATTGTAACAGACAGTGTACAATTTTGTATAAACTTATTTATTACATTATGTGTTGTTGGATTATTTACAAACAGATATTGAGCAGCAGAAAAGTAGCTATAGCCTATCCGTTTTTTATAGGATAAGTACATTTCGGAGAGTGTGCAGCAAAATTGCACAGCCTAGTTCCGAAGTTCCCATTTTTTCATAAGACAATTAGACTTATAGATACGCGTCACTGATGGTTGATATACCAAAGAGTCGCACTAAGCGTTTTGGTTCCAATTTTGTTATCCGTACGGCGAAATAGTGGAACACTTTGCTTGAGTCTGTATTTCCTGATAAATACAATTTAGGTGTGAAGATGTATCTTCTAGGCAAGTGCGTCACATCCTAGATAGCAGTAGCTTACCATTCTTTTTCACGATAAAGAATTATTTTTAACATAACTATGAATTAACTTTATCTTAACAAAATAAAAATGTCCCCCAAATCTCTTATATTCGATCTTATTATTATTTTCTATAAAAATACATATGGTAATGTAAAAAAATATTCAAAACTTATTAATTATGATACAAGTATTACTTATAACAATTTTCTTGGATTTTTTTAACTGAATAAATAGCTGACACTATTACCTTTAAAAATTAAGAGAACCAGCATTTAGTTCTAATAAATAATTTTACAATGACAGTTAAGAAAAAAATATTATGTTAGTTACAATTGAATGATAATATTGTAATATTTATAATAGCAATTATATTTTATTAAACGTTCCACTCTTGTTGGGATTATTTCTATAACTATATGATGCAGGCAATTTATTGTTAATAACGCCTTGAGTTAATATACCTAATTGTTATGCTTCCTATAACTTTGCGTTATCAAGTCTTTTGAATTAAACTTAATCCAAATCAATAATTATATAAGTATATAGGTATTAGGTAAATAATAATACTATTGCCATAAATTAATTTATCATTTAAAAATGTATTGACGGAAAAAAAATATTACTATTCTTAAATTACAATTATTATATTATCAAGATTTTCTTTTAAAAAGATATATAATAATAAACGTATTTGCATTTTTCAAGTCAATATAGTATTTATGATTAATATTGCTATCTTACTCTTCTATTGTAGCAATGCTTAGGTATATATTTTCTAATGCATTTTTATGAATTCACATTTGTGTTAAATATGATAACTTTGATAACTGAACTAATATACCTACCTACATAAAAAAAACTTAAAAACAATTTTGTCTCCCCTCAATATGTAGCTTTTATAATCTCCTCAATAATTATTACACTCAGTATTATGAAAGCACTATTTAAGAGTGCACAGATAAAAAATGCCACAGAACAACAACATTTCGCCATCGCCAGCCAATAAGTGAAAAGGTACGAAGAAAAAAAATGTTCAAAAACAGAACGCACTATTCGTTTCCGTGGAACACGAAACGGAACGTAGGTACATACAATAGTCGAAACGAAAGTGAGTTACGCGGGAAAAAAGGTAAAAAGCGGGAGGTGCGGTAGGCGGGAGGCGGGGCTATTGACGCCGCCCCGCGTGCGAGCGGGACGGAGATAGTGCACGCCGTTGCAAGGTCACGACACTCGCCGGCTGCTACGTCCGATCTGTTTTGACTTTGCACTTTCAGGTTTTTTGCAACACTGCATTTTTTTCGATGGGTATCATTGATTTTTTTTCAAATAAGGGTGAGGTTTTTGTACTTGTCACGTGTTACTGTTGTTGTCTTGTGTTACAATGGCGATTATTGACAAGTATTTGTAGAAATTTGTATTAAAACCATTTGGAAAAAAAGGCACAGAACATACATTTTTTTGCTTTTTCTGCTTTTTCATGGCGTTTGAGTAATAATATTTGTAAGGAATGGTTTAATTAAAAATAACTATATCAAGTTGTTGTTAAAAATTGTACTTTAAACAAAATAAAAGTCAAGGATTCATAACTTGAAGCTCCAAAGATATAAATCTCGTTATAATCGCAAATCGAAACCGCAAAGACAAATGCATCGCATTGCGAATGCGTCTTATCACGGTTGGACGTTTGATTGAGTGCGCTTAGTTCGTGTCGAGGCCGCGTGGCGCTGGCGTCGCGGGGCAGGCCGCTCGGCGCGTCATTCCGGCCGCGGCGCGCGACGACATCGCATCGCGGCTGTTTCCCGCGGCAACTCCGCGACTCGCGTCACAAAAACCCCGTTCACGATCCACGCGCAGTGAAAATAGTGTCCTTTTAAACTTGTGCCAGTTAAGTGTAGTGACAAAGAAACTACTGTTAGTGTAAAATACCACAGTTTTGAACCTCCGTGAACCATCTGTACAAATAAGGTTGATTTGTTTAAGATACCTATTGATGGATTTGTAATAGGTTCAACGACATACCGTGTTTGATGTGTTAAGGAATTCGTCTCACGTATGCAGAAAAACAAATAGAAGTTTTTGAAAACAAAGGATATCCGAGAAGCTTCGGAGTGGCATTGCTTGCTTAGGTGTTCGGTGACAGGTGGAATCGAATTTTCACGGTCTGTCAAGATAGAAAACAGTCGGATAAGGTGAGCACGAGGGTTGGACATGTCAAACAATAAGAACATTGTTTGTTTTGTTTTAAGAGTTTAATACACTTATGGAATTACATTTTTTAAATGGTTCGCATGTCAGTATCTTTGCTTTTTGTGTTAGGTCGATGTAGAGACAGTTTATTTAATGTTTACAACTTTGTGATGGGTGTAGGGGTCGGGAAAACTTTGAAAACGTCTACTGAATTCAGTGAGGATGCGGCGTCGGCGCGCGTCGGTTCTGTTTGCGGCTCTACGCGAAAATTCAACAAAAGTTTCGCGTTGTAACGATATATTAGTGCAGTTTAAAAATAAATAATTACAGTGATATTGTTTTAGTGTATAAAGTTAATCTCAGGAGTGGACCTATCTTAACGTTATTTCAGTAAGAAAAACCTTTATTTCAGTAAAGTTTTCGTGCATTGAAAGTGTTTTCTTACGAGTACTAAAATATATATATGTAATTGAAGACAGAAAATAAAATATTAAGATATCTTTTACAATTTTCGCAAGAATTTCCTTACACTGACGTTTTACTAATTAACTAAAAAACGGTAAGTACCTTATTGAAATTTATATATTAAATAAAATAGTTACAAGGCAAATGATACATGAAGTAACTTGCATAGTATATCTCTACATTCTTACCTCATTAAAATTAACTAATTAATAGCTAATTGTTACTCTATTCTCTATAATTTACAAATCTATAGTAATATTTTAGTTAGGTTAAAACAATAATGAGATTTACAATCACAAGAAACAAAACCTTTTTATTTAATTTTGCAATCAAAACTTTTTCGATGGAGGCGCCGCCATCTTTAGTTTTGTAAAGCATTGCATACACGTTGCAAAGAGTCGCGGGACGTCTATCGGGACGGCCAGGGGCGGGGCGAGCGCTAGACAAGGACGGCGCACAAACAACCGCGTAGACATTTTGAAAATCGAATACTTTCACGATTCTATTACTATTCCACTCTACGATTGATTGGGTCAGTGAACTGAGTTGATTACATTATTATCTTTGTCATCATTAAATAATGTATTCTATTTTTGAAATTTTTGTATTCGGAACTCTTATGTTACCATAGACAAAAATGTCATTAAAAATGCAGATTTATGTGATATTGCTGTTACAGAAATATTTGAATTAATCAACAATATTATCATAATACATGAATATTATTTGCATACAATATACATGTAGAAACATTCTTCAAACATATAAATGACTAACTAATATTAAAATAGTTTATGTCGCTAATATATAATGTAGGAATGTTTTTTATTGTATTCGATACAATTGTCTATCTATTATTATTAAAAGTATATTCATACAAATTTTAGGTAGGTAGTCATTTGAAGTTTTTTATAGGTATACTGCCACGGTTAGTTAAATCAGTACCACTTATATATTTTACACTGTCATAATATCTTATTAAAAAAAGTTCCAGTAACTTTTTACGTTTTTTATTTTTCATAAAAAAATATTATATATGCACTTCTTTCTATAGGTATCTATTCCTTAGCGCTTATTACCGTTGCAAATAATATAATTTCAATTTTGTAGTCATATAAAATAGTTTGATAATTTTTATCATTTTTATCACATTGTTTGTTGTACAACAAAGAAATAATTTTTTTATTCACAAATAATTTTAGTAAGAGGGATATTTATTTGGGAAAAAGATCAAATGTATCTTATTAATAACAAAATAATTAAATAGACAACCACTAACAAATAAGTAATAATAAAATTATACCTACTCTTAAAAAACATGCGTAAAATAAAATTTGAGAAATATATTGATAATAATAACTTTATTTCTGACGTAAAATAAAAAGGTACTATTACATAATTAAAAACATTTTTTTTTATCAAAATTTTAAGTGGTTAGTGGTGGTATGTAACAGGTGTACTGTGACAACTACCCTCCGCACTAGTAATAACAACTGTATTCCGGCAGCGCAGTATCTATTTATTTGTGTTTTTATTAATTAAGCAAAATGTTTATTTTGTTTATGCCTAGCTAATATCAAAATATATATATATATATGATGTAAAAAAAATTAAAGCAGCAAAGAAACCCGAAAGTAAGTAAAATTGTTGCTCTATTGATTTTTAACGTCACGAAAAATACAATATTTCAATTTTGATCCAATATTTATATTGTTGACTGTACAAATATATTATATATAATTTTATTGCGTCCCTTTATTTTAAAAATTAAGCCCATTATTATGGTGAGAAACTATTTAATTGTAGAACTATTGTAAAACTAGTAAACTAATTATTTTATCTGTGATCTTATCGTTGTCTAAGACATATATATTTTTCTGACACTAATAACGTAGAAGTTACATTATTTTTGGAAAATTATGGACAAACTAAGTCTTAAATATTTTTGTGATAATTAAACAAATCTACACTAATATGAAAAAAAGATAGAGCTTATTCTGTAAGTTCTTTGTACGTAGAGGTTAATCTTTGGAACCAATTAATATATTCAAAAATATCTACAACTATTTGAAAGTTACATTATTTGAGATTAATATAAGCTTTATGTATTCGAAATCCATGCGAAGTCGGAGCGAGTCGTGAGTTGACAATATTTACCAACTTCAAACTCTACATTGAAATACTTTTAAATAATGTTGATAACAATTCATTACTTACTTATAATCGTTAAGTGATAATTTTTATTATAAAATATTGTTATTATATTCCCTAAATTATGCCCTTATTAAAAAACACCCCAATTATATATATTAGGGATATAATATCAATTTTAAACATGTTTTTGTTTTAACTCGTTATAAACTCAAATATAAAATATTAGCAGTAGAAAAGCTGATTCTCTTGTTATCATTTATAAAAAAAAATGTGGGTGCATGTATCATTAAATAAATAATTTTTATTATTAACAAATTTAAAGAATACCTACCGATAGCTAACCTCAAATTAATAAACGCACTTAAAAAAGTTTATTATATAAAAACCACTTTTAAATAAATTTGTTATAATGTTATTATATAATATAAAATTGTTATTATAATTTATATAAATTATTGTTAACCACCATATATAATTTACAACCATACACACACAGCCATATTCATAAATATTCGGCCAACTTCATCCTGCTGGTTTATTCCATGTCGCATTTGCGGGCAACTTCAACCTGTTACTTTTGTGTTACAGTGATGCGCGCGCATCTTAAAATTTCACTCTCATCATTTCTTCATAACGCGTCTAAAAAGTATAACTTCAATATGTACCAAAAAAGATAAATTACAATATAAATAATTAAAAAGAAAACTCTGTCACACACAAATAAAAGAACAAAATAGCCCTTGCTAAGTCTTTTAAAAGGTTGTTCCAAAAGTCTTTAAAATACTTTCGACGCTAAGGCTGTAAGGCACACAGCTGTTGACATTTAATACGCGAATTGTAAGTGCTAAAATTGAATAAAAAGTATTATTTTCTTATCTTAATGTTTAGTTGTTAAAAGCAGATGGAATAACGTCGCTCTACCCTAAGGAATTTATAATTAGATCTAGCAACACTGTTCGTTAGATACTTTTATACTTAATGAAGCCACTTACCATCTGTTTTTAAACGAAATATTTTTGACATTTGATAAAATGACATCGGTGACGATATGATGAAAAAATAATAAATGAATTAATGATTATTGCTTGCTCTATCGCTCTATTTGCACCTTTGATATAAATTGGAATTTAATTATAGAGTATTCAACTAAGAGCGGTAAAGTGTACGTTTTTTATTGAATTTCTTGGGTTGTATTCAGTTCTTACACTTACGTATACACTTTTAACTCTACAGAATCTAAAAACATGTTGATTTTTTATTTGATATTTATGTTTCGACTCTTTGCGACTAGCTGCGAGCAGAGGATAGCTAAATAAATAATAATATTTCTTACACTCACACCAATTAGCCTAGCTCAAAGTAAGCACTGTAAGGCCTGTGTTATGGATACTAGGGTAACGGATATATGAAATTATTAAACATCTATGTATCATACATATATGATACATAGATGTTTAATATTTATAGAAATACTTGCTGACCCAGCCACGCGTTATTGTGGCTGAGATATTATAATTCGCAAATTTCATAATAAATGAAACTGAAACCTATACTAGGTTCAAAGTCAGAACAAATCCAGCAAGGTTGAGTAGTTTCGGAGTTCATCGCGGTCAAACACAGTGACGGGGAATTAATAATTTATATATATAAATACTAGCTTTTACCTTTTACCTATTTATTCAAAATATCAAATCACTTCTCATTTAATTTAAAATGCGTTTTTTTTTTATTGGAGTGGAGCGAGCGATGCTCCCATGGATTAGTTTCAATGGCGCAATGTCTGTTACGCCGTAACTTCCCGAGTTCTTAACCGATTTTATAATTTTTGTGTGGAATCGAATCAACAGGTTTAGGACCAGATTGTGAAGGAGCCGGAATTTTGAAATTCGCAAAAATTCCCATCGAAACAAATAAAAAATAGCTAGCGTAGCTTTATGCTTAGCGATTGCATCGCCTAGTTTATTATTACTGAGATATCTATACCTATATAAAAATTCCCTGTCACAGTGTTTGACCGCGTTGAACTCCGAAACTACTCAACTGATGTTGATGTTTTTTTTTTAATTTGTTGAATTTGTTCCGACTTAGGAAAAAGAATAGGTTTCATTTATATATACGCAACACTGTCCTGCAAAGTTAAAGAATTGAGTGAGAGAATTAATAAAAAAAGTGATTTTTAAAAGCATCTTTGTAAAGTTTTTCTTTGAAAAGTATTTAGAAGGTGAGACGATTGCTTTTTTAATATTTTTTCTACAATTTTATTTGAGTTTTCTATTTTACGGATACTGAGAATGCGTTCAATTTCATTTTATTTTTATTTTGACATTACGACTTTGCAAGATGACTTAGGTAATTGTACAAAATAAATTAATAATACACCTTTTTAATACGGAATACTTAAACTAAGAAATGATTTTAGAAAATTAAAAAAAAGGGGTGATTTAGGTGAGAGTGAACTGTTATATGATAATCTGTTATAAGCAAAGTAAGATGCGTGAAATTCAATACATTTGCTCCTGGTATAAATAAAAATGATCACATAACTGTGTACAATCCATTTAGGTATTACAGACATTTATAATAACTAATAAAAACTAATTTACTAGAAGTTAGACTACTCGTTGTGAGCATGACATGCTTTGTTACAATTCGAAAATCACGACTACCTAATGAAAGTAACAAAAACACTATATAAAAATAGATAAGTGCGTGTAAAGTGCAGTGCTTCTTTAGCATCGTTGTGATTTGAAAGTGATAGTAAAAAGAGATAGACACATAAATTAATAAGATTTAACGCAGGAGAATATGAGATAGGAAGCATTATACAGCGTCTCTTATGTTCGTGGCATGTACATTTTAGTTACCATAAGTCTCTTGTATAATTTATCAAAAATATAAATAATACATATGAATAAAATGTTAAATAATATCTAACTTTGTATCACTATGATCATTACTAAAACCTACAATTATCCTCTTCCCGAAATTTTACATTCATGTCATTATCTTGAAACCAAAATTTATGAAGGTTTCACTGCTACCATACGTGTAAATTGCACACTTGCTTTTTTTTTAATTTTCACTTAAATATAACCCCTAAAATGGCAAATATAATGTACCTACATAGGTATCAGCATTTTCTTAAAATTCTACCTTTCAAATTATATATGAATTTGTTGAAACTTTGTTAATTTAAACACATAAGATTAGGACTAGTCTTCTTTTACTTATAATCTATGACAGTTAAAAATTAAGAAAATACATGAATATCAATTTATAATTAATTGAGCGAAGCTCTCTTTCAGGCAACTCACAAATTTCGCTTGTCTCCCTCCTGCTACTTAACGATTCAACCGATTCGAACGAATTTTGGCATGAACATAGGCTATGTAAAAAAAATATAGACTTTACCATGGAGGAATAATCACCGAAAGAAAAATTCAAAAGCTGATCACAGTCAAACCGCTGATACTACATTGATGAAATTTGGCACCATAACTCACATCGTGGTCGTGACTAATGTGCAAAAAAAGTTTTGAAATCGGACATACCATCGAGGAATAATCACCCTTCAAAAATCTAATTGCTTCGTTCAATATTTGCAAACAGCAGAATGTATTGCAAACCTAGTTAATTAATAGATATAGATATTTTAATACACACTCAAAATTAAAGAAGATTAACGTTAAAATGTCTTTGATTAAAAAATTAGTAATTAAAAGGAAAAAAAATCATCAGATGACTTTCTATGACTGTCAATGATTCATCTACACGTTAACAGGAAGCTATGTTCTATGCAAATATAAAAAACAAATAATTATTTAAACATCTAAACGCAAAATCCAATATTAAGACTATTATAAAAATCAAATATGTTCGACAAACATATTCCACAATCGACGCGTGACTGATTAAATGACAGAAACTGGCAATTAACACACAAAATGGCCGCCTTCGCAGCCAATGTCAATACCGCCACAAATCATCCGCCATATTTATATTGACTACACTAATATATTAGCGAACCATAGACTATAACTGGTTTGTTATCTTCACGTTAAATTGCCGCTTTTTTAAACTTCAGTCGACGAGTCATAGAGATTTCCATAGAGTTGTATTAAACAGTAATTAAGTCAAAAAGTTTTTATACACACTTGTCGACTATTAAAAGATAGATGCGGCGAAATGATTTATTTAAACTAAAATATTTAATGTCAATGTTGATCAAAAGTAAAATCGATTTTTTTATTTATCGGGTAGTTAATTACTGGTAATTATTGAAGGTCAAAAGGTTCGGTGGAATGAAATAATTTGTTAAGAATTTTTTATTGAATATTTAAATATGGTCTGCGCGGGACTCAAAGATAGGGAAACTTAAATATTCGATCTGCTTTTTTTGTTACCTTTTTACTAAACAGATGGCTTTTGTTTTGGTTTAGAGTTTGTTGTTTCATAAACAAATAGTCTAATCAGCGGTTGGTTTGGTATTTATATTAAATACTAAAACCATATTCTTATTTTTTTAATTATCTAAAACTCTATAAAAAAAAAAATATTATTACGTTCTTACCTCCATATAAGTAAAGTTACATTTTGTGTGTATAATTCATGTTTAACAATTTAAGTCAGAAGAATGCGAAACAATTTAATTTCTAAGTGGAAATATGGTTTTGCGTTTTATTTTTCCATAATTAGAAAAAGCGCGTTTTATTGCATTGCGTTTTGATCAATTATAATAAACTTAAAGATGTGTACGGTATAAATTGCCTCTAAAGATAGTGCATTAAATTGGTACACGCCTTGTCAATTAAAAACATATTTAGTTTAAAAGGAAATAAATTTCAGTTATTTAATCTCATTTTGAAATATGTCTTTATAACCATTTTTCTTATAGTATTTTTAATACGTTTTAGTTAAGCATTATTTTTATTTTAGCTGACCTTTATTTTAGACTCGATAAGCACTAATATACAACAAAAGTTTTTGATTATTTTTATACACATGTTTTCACAAGAAATAAACATTTCAATAAAACACTTTTTACGGATTTTGTGCATATTTTATTTTATATTTAATCCTGACTTTTCGACTTCTTTACATGAGTCGTGATCAATGCAATGTGTGTTTTTGCAAGACCTGATGATGTAGTTAGCTCTTTTTGCAAATAATAACAGTAAGATGGAGGTTAGTCCCCTTGCCCGATTTTCTTTCGCCTGTTCTTCTCGGAAGGACCTCCCGATTTCCGAACTGTTAGTAGACTCAGTAGTATACAATGTAATCGTAGTGAGAATTTAGTAACTAAATAAAATGTAAAATAAAAAAAATTTACTTATATAAAAATTTTAATAATTAGGAACTTGCTCGATTAGAATATTGTGAAGGTAGTAGAAAATATATGACAACCATTATCTTAGTCATCCTGTGATCACGGCTTCTGTAAAGGAGTCGAAACGTCAGGATTAAATATAAAATAAATTTTGCGCAAAATCCGTAAAAAAGTTTTTAATTCAAGTGTGTAATGTTCGCGGAAGTGTAAGAACTATATAAGAAATAAACACTTTGTATTGACTCTTTTTCACTCCACAGAAGCATAGGTAGGTAATTAAAGGCAATGGCGCAAAAAACTGGGACTCTTACTATCCTGTTTAGGTTTTATCGAGTCAAAATAAAAATATATAAAAATACTTTAAAGGTACAAAACTACTAGCTTATCAGCTCTATCGTGCACTGCATAGTACAGCAGAACTATTTATGTGCATAAGTGTCTTGTGTGAACTTGTGAGATCATCCAGGTTCTAAAGGTGAAACCAGTTTTAGCATAGTGGCTACCAGTATAGACTTTAATATGTCACGTGCCGTACCGACTTCGAATCCAAACAAAAATTTTTAATGGTGACTCTCAAAAGAGTATGGGGCTGTTAGCCTTACTGACAGGCGAGTCCCACATAACCCCACTGTCCACCCAACGGTGGGATATGCGTGAGACATTTTCCTATTATTTATTAATATGCCAAATTTTAGAAAAATTTAATCTGTTGCAACCTATTTTACTTATTTAAATACGAGGTTTGCTGGTCAGGGTCTGAGCTTGGAGGCTCTGGTGCACTAGCTACGCCTTCGGTAGCCTGTCTGACTCTAAGATAAAACTTTATCAATTATTTTTCAGGATTTTAAAGCGTACCAGTGATTCTTTCAGGTTTATATCGACAAAATTTAATTAAAACTTAAATATCGGAGAGTCTGCAGAAGAATTGTACAGCCTTATTCCATCATCACCATTTTTGCATCTGACAACCAGACTTATAAATAGGCGCCACCATTATATGGTTGATATAGGTACCAAAGACTCGCACTAAGGGTTTTGATTCCAATTTTAATATCCGTACCGTTAAATAGTGGAACTCTTTGCCTGAGTCTGTGTTTCCTGACAAATACAATTTAGGGATTTTTCAAGTCAGTGAATCAGGTATCTTCTAGGCAGGCGCGTCACATCCTAGATCGCATTGTCGCTTACCATCAGGCGGGATAGCGGTCAAGCACTTATCTATTTACTATATTATATTATTATAAAAAAGCATTTTCGGTTTCCATTTTCATTGACAAGATGCAAAAGTGTATAAACTAAATATGTATAATAATCTTTCGAGTTTCAAGTCATTCTATGAAAATGAATGAGATTTTGAAAATGTGTGTTTCGTGACCCGGTTTCTCATGTCTACGGAGAGATTGACGAAAATTTGAGTGACCGGTTATACTCGTAAAAAGGGGTTAAGTTATATATAAACAAAGTTTTATAATTAAAATTGGCAAAATAATAAAGGTTGCAGATAAATTAAAAGTTATTTTTAAATGACAAAACTGCTCGCTTGTTTAAGGCGACGGGTGACCGAAGAAGTGGCAATTTCTTCGCTCAGCTCATAAGCCTGGTTATTCAAAGGGGCAATGCTGCCTTTTGGGTACCTTGCTTTGAACGGGCGATTACAATTTTTTATTTGTGAAATGTAATAAATATAATGTATTTATTTTAATAACATTAAAAAGATTAATTTAAATAATAGACCAATTGATTTGGTCCCTGAAAGTTCGCCTTGGTCTGCCGTTACCGACTTAGTAATGTATTTATTATAAACTTTATTTTTTTCTTAAATTATCTAATTGTATCTTTCACGTTACGTGGTTGCAGTAAAATCAGATTCCAAAAAAATGACGTCAAACATACCAAGTTCTGTAGAAAAGGCTTTCGGGGAAATGAAATAAAAATGACTTTATTCAAATGCACTTAAAAATAAGTTGTTTTGAATCGTCCAACATTTTTACCTACCACCCATTCAGGACGTCTTTTAACTGCGACAAGAAGAATGGGTGTAAGAAACTCGTCAGACAGAACCAACGACATTTACAATATAATACGTCGTCACCATACATCCACAAAAAAATAAAATCTATTATCACAATAATAGTAGTGTTATGGTTTCATTACATCGTTGATTACAACAAAGTCAACAAGTATCTGTTTTAAGTGTCCCTAATAATTGTGACTTAGAAGGTGTTAAGTTTCATAGCTGTTTCTTTTTTTTTATATAAGTATTTAACATGCATTTTTTGAAAGTCAACTTTGCTATGGCTTCGTAAGTCCTACGACGGGAGATTTTATACCGAGAAGAAGCCGCAAGAAACTCGGCAAGGGCTGATTTTTTCTCCCTTTAATGTGTTACAGATATTTTAATTAAGATAACTTTTCTAGCACTTGTTAAAATGCATTACTATCAATATTAATTTTACTTCACAAATAATTCTGACGACCGTTTGGTGCAACGGTAGCGATTCTGCCTTTCACACCGATGGTCCTGGGTTCGAATCCCGGTAGGAGCAGATGTTTGTATGATGAATGCGAGCATTTGTGCCTGAGTCATGGGTATGTATATAAATATTGCTCGTTTATGTATGATATATGTATGTATATCCGTTACCATAGTATCCATAATACAACCCTTATAGTGCTTTCTTTGGGCTAGGATAATTGGTGTAAATGTAAGAAATATTATTATTTTATTATTATAATTAATTAATAGTGTAGTTATTTAAGTAAAGGCCATTAACTCCACGCCTTTGCGTCCTTTAAATAATCCTCAATTCTGTAATAGCCTTTCTCAATATTTATAACAATTTTTAAATTTCTCTAAAGGCATTGGGGAGGATGGATCATAATAGATGTAAATGCTGGTTCTAAATAACAAGTTGTTTTTGATTACCAATCTTTTTACTGGCCCTTCTGAACGTGGCTTAATATCCTCAATCATAAAATGAACACGCTGACTACTGCACCAGCGAGCTTCTTATTTGTCAACATATTAAATAATACAATAATAAAACTTTTTTTGAGGGGAACGGGAAGCGTCACTTTAGTGGTTTTCATTTTCTTGTTAAAACTTATTTGTAGGGGATATAAGTGTGTAATAATGGTGTATTATTAACCACTAAGTGTGCATGCATGAACATGCATGAGTGTTGGCAACTATAACAAAACAGTGGGAGTTGTTTTTCACGCTATCTCAAGAAGTTCACGGTAAGATTTCATTAGAACCTTACCATTTTACACAAAACTAGGGAATTTCATTTATTCATTTATCATTTACTGATCATCATTCATTCATAAATCATCTCTCATCATCTTCTCATGAAGAAAAGAAATCACTGAATATGAAGACATGGCTTAAAGAATAAACATCCAGGCCATAAAATCATGTTTTAAAAAATAATAAAAAATAAACCGTCTAAATATATCGATTCGGAACGTGGTATATGTTGCACCATACCTTCGCAAACAAATGAGTCAAAATGTGACACTTTGGTTAAAATACTAAACCGTATCCCATTGTTTTACTTCCAAATTTAAATCCGGACACCGAAAATCTTTTGTTTCTATTCAAAGTGGCGACGGCAAAAAAAATAAAGACAAACCAAAAAGTCTGACTAAAAACTCCTCTTGTTTATGGTAATAACGTCGAGCGTCACGTATCTATCAAGTCATCTGATTATACTTTTTGTGATCCGCTGTGACATTTAGAGGAATACCAAATTTATATAAATGCCCTGGGTCATGTCCGGGCGTCTGAGGCAGTGTCCGTCACAGGTCATTTACATAAATACAACATTTAACTTGAGTTAATTGACACATTTCACGATTTATATTCTAACTTAAGGAGAAATCATTCGGAATTCAAGTAGATTCTTATTTAGTTGTCTCGTTTTTTTTCTGATGACAAAATTTGTGGCCTGTCAAAATGTAAAAGGTTTAAGATAACACGGCGATTAGAATTATTCCGATGACCAAATTTAAGTGATGACACATATAAGATGATTTTTCCTTATAATCTAATAAGTTAATAATAATGGCAACATTAAAAAAGGCTTGTTTACAAAAAACAGTTCTGCAGCTGCTCGTCTTCTTTGTGCATGTAACATACCATAATGTCTGTCTTCCTTCATGCAAATAAAAATAAATGCAACAAGATCAGAGCTTTCGTAAAAATAAATTCATCTCTTCATATCAAGGTTGAACACATTCGACGATTCTTCGCCCCACCAATAACCACTTTGATCATTCAACAGTATATCATATCATTTAGCAAAATTAGATCAATGCTTGCTCGCCTTAAATATGATCACAAACGGTAACCAAGAATTAGTTGAAAAAATTACGGAAAATAAAAATGAACGTCGTCAGTATGGCAACATCGGCCGCGCCAATGGTGGCGGGAAAAGAAAAATATGGCGCCCAATTTAAATCTGCACTCATCCGAGCGATCTCCATTCAAAATAACGCCTTAGTGGTTGATGTTAAGGTGCCAAGTTATCGCTTATGATCCGCACAAACATTTTTGTGATAAGACTTTGATCTCGATGAATCGTAAATCCGTTAAATAATGTTTATCTGATCGCATCATCTGTTTAAGAATGGCAAGTATATGTTTGTTTTCTATCATTCGTTGGCCAAATGTTGTTCGATTCGGATAGTTAGTGTTGTTTTGACAATCTCAATCGCGCATGCGCGGCAATAATGCTGTCTTCACTTCATAATCGCGCGGTTAGGCTAAATTGGATCATTTCAAGTGGTACAGTAGACACATCAACAAATACAACACTACTCTGATACTCTACATACATTGGAATTATTGTTTTGTGGTTATAAAAGATACTTAACTATTACAATTGAAAGACTTCTCAGTCCATCATTAATGATCCCCCTCCCTTTAATTACTGTTTTTTTTAAAATACAATGGCCGATATCATCAATTCGAACAATTTTAATTTTTTTTCCCCTCCCGCCATCGCAAAACTCCGACAAGGCGGTACATCGTGCCGGGGCTAAATCAATATGATATGACAGTTACGGTCAATTTATGGCCCTCGGTTAATTACAAACGGGTGCGGCGGGGGAAGGGTGAGGGGGGCAAGTCTAATGACTTGTAAAGATGCTAGCGTTACGTGTTTCGTACTCGCGTAGATCTGATATTAACTTATCAGGTGACGAATATTTTTTGTGCTTTAATACTGCTTTATGGTAATTCAATTACATAGAGCGTACGTCATCGAGACTGCAATAGTGTTGTAAGTTTTATTTTTAAAGTGTATCGATGGCAAAGGGTATAATGCGTTCTGCCTGTTATGTAAGTGTATTCGTTGCTCCAGTATCCATAACGCAAGCTTTAAAGTGCTGACTTTGGGCTAGGCGTGAATATATGAAAAAATATTATCATATAAGTTATTTTTATAGTATAACACTAGAAAAAAAAGACTCGGCTCCCATGTGAATTCTTAGGCGGGAATTGAACCCGCAACCTTTGGAAGTCCGGTCCAATGCTTTTCCAATTTGTAAAAATTTTCTTTCGAATACGAGAGGATGTTCTTCTCATTGATGAGATAAAGCTGGCTTAGAAAGTACAAGAAAATTACGACGGTTGTTCACAAAGCTCGGTAGCTCAATTTCCCAATTGCATTCAAAAAGCATTCAAAAATCTGAATTCACTTGTGAGCCGAGTTGATTTTTTCTAGTATTTTTCTATTAAAATAATTTATATTGGAAGATAGCATAGAAAAATGCAAAAATATAATATTATTATGATACTATTATTAAAGCACTATGATAAAGGAAATTGAACCTTATTTTCAACGTGAAGTTGCGGCTTTTGCCCACGTCACCTGTCAATCAATCATGGTATGTGCAAATCAAGCGTACGTACTCGATATCGACAGCAAATATGTGTGCGTGCTCTAAATTAATTTGTTCTTGAATGTTATTATTTGATATTGGCAAATACTTACCTATATCCATAAAGACCTTTGATAATATCTTATTTTAATTCCATTAATAAAGAAACACTGTTGGTATTACGAAAAAAAAACATATTTTAAAATGTTTGTGCAAAAATAATTTTAAAACAGCTGACTCTACTACAAAACTTTCTCAATTGATAATAGACTTTATTTGCTGGATTTAAAGTTGTGAGGTTAACATGCTGAAAAGTGTAGTTAGGTACATTATGCTATTACGAAAAGATATCTTAAAATATAGTATATTATTAGATTCTATTTTAATTACGTACATAAATGAAAGCCTGAATACATTATATTTACAATAAATAAATAATAAAAATAAAAATTAGACAATATCTCATACATTGTTCGGAATTCTGATACAACGACGGTACCATAACACCCAGACGCGAGCAATTATAGAAAAAAATGTTTTCTACATAGACCCGGCGGATCGAAGCCGGGACTTCGAAGAGGCGTTACCATAAAAACCAGCGAGCCACTCGACCATGGAGGCTGTCAAACAATAAAAATGTAGATATTGCTTCATAATCAACTTTTAAATTAGCATTTGTGTAAAATCTTGTGGTTAGATTTATATGTTGAGTTCGATGAAACTTCATATCTTACATAAGGTTAAACTATTCAAAATATAAGTATCTTAGTCATTTTATTATTTTAACAGCCACTTTTGAAATTAGGAAGTTGTAATTAATAATAATATTTTTTACATTCACACCAATTAGCCGTCCAAAGTAAGCACTGTGAGGCTTGTTTTATGGATACTAGGATAACAGATAAACATACATATATGATACATAGATATGTAATATTTATAAAATTATATATGACAAATACACATGAAACAGGTACAAATGCTCGTATTCATTACAAAAACACCTGATCTTTCCGGGATTTGAACCAGGGACCGTCGCGTCGGTGCAAAAGGCAGGATCGCTGCCGTTGTACCAAACGGTCGTCGCGTAATTGCAAAGACGTGTTTAATAAAATTCCTAAAAACTTGATATATATTTTATAACTTTGAACTAAGTATATTGTTATCATCGAATGTAAATTATTATAGATAGAATGATTGAATATCGATCGATTTTAACTCCTAATATATTGCGATAAGGATCACGGCAGCAGCTCGTGGGAGACAATCGTATGTTTTTTTAAATATGCACCGTAATTTTATCCAATCAGTCGGCTGTCCGTCCATCAATCTGTCAATTTGATTGACGTTTGGCATTGACGTGATCTAGATCATTAATCGACGACTGGACTCGCAAAAAACAGGTCAAATGTTTGTTTGGTTGTATTATTCAATTACTTAATGGTAATTAGAAAAATCTTTAAAGTGTCACAAGTTATTTACTTAAGGTTTGATCAAGATTTAACATTAATAAACTACACATGTTCGCTAATCTTTGGTTTGAAACATTTCATTAAAGAGTTGCCATATTTAAATAAATAATTAGCAGTAGTAGAATTACCAGCATTTATGGGTACCTTAAAATATTTTTAAAAGTAATAAAATAGTTTTTTTACAAAACATTGATGTGTGTCAGATGTCACACAGAAACTTAGTGAATTTGTTTAAGATATAAAAATCAAACAGTTTGATAATAATTGAAAAGTTTTATGTTCAACTCAATTTAGCTCAATAGTACTAAAAATATCGACAGGTGTTATAATTTGAAGCAGTCAGATTATCTTTTTGTAAAGTTATTTTTGGCAAATATTTTTACAAAAAAGTTATTAGTTAAAAATACATCTATAAAAGGAAATATAAAAGCTTCTTATTTCTCTCAAGATTCTGTCCATGCAATAAAACCTCTATTTTATTCTGTATTAAGAAAACTACCAGCTTTTATTTTAATACATTTCCAACAGAAAACGCTTTCTAGAATGTCATACCATTTAAAAAAAAGAATGTCGTCACTATTTCAAAATGAGTTTTGGACATTGAATCCGCGGGAGTTTTCCCGCGTCAGCCACAACAATGGCGGACACTGCGCGTCAAACGCAACATCGCGGCTAATAAAGTGGCGCGGTTTTGACGCGCGACGCGTGGCGACGTGCAAATTAACTATTTTCCATGTACACTGTTCCAACAAGCATTACCACTGGTTTGGAATAGGTTCAATTAGAGTTTAAAATGACGAGAAAAAAGAGAAAGTGTTTATATTTCTTATTGTATTGAATTGCGTTGATAAACTTAATTATTGCATGCATTATTGCAACCTGCATCTCAACCAGATAATTATACCATCATTTAAATTTTAATAATCAAATGACAGAAGATTTGTTTGAGGTAAGTCCATAGACGGACATATGAAATAAATATCTTTTTTTGGAGTTATTGGAATTAAACTCCTTAAGATTCGTTTCATAGCGCACGGTATTAAAAATAGATGGGTAGTAAAATCAAACGTTAACAAAAAGTGAAGGCTCACATTTCTTTTGCGTATTATACTGGCACATCTTATAGGGCTCCCCGCTCCTCAGTGCCAAGTGCACATTTACTTTCTTTCTTTTTTTCTCACTATAGCATTCTGTATACATGTAAAATATCATAGATAATAAAAATTCAAAGAAATATATATAATATAAATAATATTACCAAAATTCAAGTAATATATTTTATCAAATTAATATGAATAAATACATGAATAAATGAATTCATTTACTTTCTTTGCCTATTATATATATTTTAAGATAAGCGTTTTTAAGAGTAAACTCCAGTCACGCGTCGCAGCTGATACACACAATTTTTTTAAACAAAAATAGGGATTCATTGGCTCATTTTCGCGTACTTTTTTATTGAAAAATAAACACCAAGAAAAATATTTGGTTTTATTTTTCAAACGAAGACTTTCAAACAAAATCTCTATGATAATATATTTTTCTGCTTTAATGTCTCTAAAACCGCTACTCAAAGCGAAAAATGAAGCACAAATCTTTCGCTATCCTGGGCTATCAATTTATTGATATCTATCAAAACCTGTTGATTAAACAAACTTTATTCGATTACGATAGCAAAAAAAGAAATATAACTAGGCGATGCAGTCGCTATGCATAAAGCTACGCTAGCATCATATATTGGAGCGGAGCGTAATACCTAAAAAAGGAAAAAAAAAATTTTTTCGATGACAATTTTTGCAAATTTCAAAATTCGGGCTCCGTCACACTCTGGTCCTAAACCTGTTGATTCGATTCCACACAAAAAATATTAAAATTGGTTAAGAACTCGGGAAGTTATGGCGTAACAGACATTGCGCCATTGAAGCTGATCCATGGGAGCTTCGCTCACTTCGTTCACTCCGCTCCAATAATGTCCACTAACAACAATCGCATGTCCTATGCTGGCATCACAGACGGATTACTTTATAAATCATTAATTAATTTATTTATTGAAACAGATTCGCTAGCGACATACAATTATACATTACAATGAAAAGCTTATTTTGAGTGATATATGTAAAAAGCATGTCTTCACAGGCAAATACAACAATTCTAATTATTTGTCGATTACAAAAAGGAGGTACCTACATACATTAAAAAAAGGTTTAATATTTTAAGGTTAACAAATTTTAAATTTTAATTAATTTAAATTTGAACTATATACTCTGTTTGTGTACAAATAATTTAATTTAAACGAAAACCTTTGGTAAAAGCCTTAGTTCTGCGTAGTTGGTATTCGAATAATATCAACTGTCAATCACAACGTACGGTGCGGTAAATAAAGGGCTACTTTCCTATTTTCCTACCTCAAACTGTGGTTGGGAAAAGTATAACGCCATGTTCGCTTTATAATACATAAAAGTATTTCGTTTCAAAACAGTTGGTAAGTGGCTACATTAAGTATAAAAGTATCTAACGAACAGTGTTGCTAGATCTAATTATAAATTCCTTAGGGTAGAGCGACGTTTTTCCATTTGCTTCAACAATGAAATATTAAGATAAGATAAAATGTTTATTATTCAATATGAGCAAGAGATATTGAGTCAGTTTTGTAGATACAATAAATTAACTAAATAAAACAAATTCGATTCGTATATAAAAAACTTCAGAATGTGCTCGATTAAAATAATAAAAAAAAAGGTTCAAGGTAGGCATATGTATGACGACCATTACCTTAGTAATATTCTGATCACGGCCCCTGTAAAGGAGTCGAAACATCAGGATTAAATATAAATAAGGCAAAATTTATCCCATTGAAGTAGTTTTATTTGAAATATAATATAAAAGCTAATATTGTTCTTAACCTAAATTAAGTGCAGCACTTGTGTAATGGATATCAGAGACAACGATAATATCACAACACTTAAACACGTGTGTCACGTCATATGTATCTTTATAACGACCGTTGGTGCAACGGTAGCGATCCTGCCTTTCGCACCGACAGTCCTGAGATCGAATCCCGGAAAGGGCAGATGTTTGAGTGATGAAAATGAGCATTTGTACTTGAGACATCGGTATTTATATATGTTCCTATAAATATTACATATATGTGTATCATATAGGTATGTCTACCAGTTACCCTAGTATCCATAACACAAGCCTTACAGTGCTAATTAATTGGTGATAAAAGTAAAAAATATTTTCTTTTTATAATTCTCTTTGTAAAAAAGGCCGCAGTCGGTTCGTAGGTTTTTTACTTTCCGATTTTACTATACGATAAATCGTAAAGGGCTCATTATAACCCGCTAAGGAAACACTATTATTAGTTAATAATGTTAAGCTAGTTAACATTATTACAATCCACGGTCTGTGTTTGTTAAGTAAACGTCGGGTTGATTGCCATTTTGACAAGTCGGCCGGCTGGAGCCTAAGAATGTCAGTCAAACGCCTACGATATTGGGCTTTGCGTTTACACTTAACGACTTCTTACACCAATGTATGAGAATTTGATCTAGATAACAAATATCGTTAAATAATGTTATGAAATGAAGTCACCATGTAAAGATTTATGTTATTTAAGAATAAAAACGATATGATTATTAATTGGTTAAATATAGTCACAAGATAACAATTAACAAGCAATTAAATCGATACAATAACGATGCCAAAAGTTTTCTTTCAAATAGTCATTTAATTGGTCATACATTTTATCTTGTAAAAATACAAACGATCTCATAAAAAGTAAAATAATACTACATATTTTAATTTAAAAAAAATTGTCAGTTTCATAACATCACGAGGCAATTTATTGAAAATTTTCATTGCTATACAATAACAGTTATTAGCTTTGTCATATTTTTACCTGTATTTTGTATATATTTTTTCTGAGTAATATTGTTTTGCGTTACTTGGATCAGTATTGAATAGTATTTGGGTCTGTAATTATAATATGTGATTTCCGCAACTTCATACACGGTTATTCTTAAACTATATTCATGATGTTTTATTACATTAAATTGATAAAAATTTAAGACATTTTCAAATTTTCGATTGGTGAAGAAACTATACTTGTGGCAAAGAAACCTGTTTTAAGCGTACCTCTATTTTTGACGACCGTTTGGTGCAATGGTAGCGATCCTGCCTTTCGCACCGACAGTCCTGGGTTCAAATCCCGGAAGGGGCAGATGTTTGTATGATGAATACGAGCATTTGTACCTAAGTCATGGGTGTTTATATATATTTCTATGAATATTACATATTTATGTATCATATATGTATGTATATCCGTTACCCTAGTATCCATAACACAAGCCTTACAGTGCTTACTTTGGGCTAGGCTAATTGGTGTGAATGTAAAAAATATTTATTTATTATTTATATGACGTAGATTTATATTTGAGCTGTAAACTACCAAACTATTGTAACTCTTTATTATATCTAGTATAGTGTATAAACCACTTAATGTAAGCTATGTTTTTTGAAATTAAATGAAACTAACTTTATTCAAATGCACTTAAAATAAGTTGTTTTGAATCGTGTAACATTTTTACTTACTACCCATTCAGGACGTCTTTTAACTGACAAAAAGAATGGGCGCAAGAAACTCGTCAGCTTTAACATAAGTAACGACATTTATAATATTATACGTCGTCACCATATATAACCCCAAAAAAATCTGTTATCACTATAATAGTAGTGTTATGGTTTCATGGCATCGTTGATTACAACAAAATCGACAGTATCTTATTGTTTTAAGTGATCTTAAACATTGCAATGACCAGAGAATAAACGACAAATTTAAGAACGCAACAAAGATGTAGGTATGTTAAGTATATGTCCCTAATACTGAAGGTTAAAACAGACTTATTTCCCAGGCAACGCCAGTTCACGAGCATGACGCATGACGCAACATATTTTAGGAAAAGTTAATTAGTAAATGTGAATTTGAATATCTATTATATAACACTTGTAGTATACAACCTCAAATATCATCCGCGATTTTCAGGTTTAAATCGGAGAGTCGAATCGCAGTCGAATCGTATGGTCTAAAAGCACAAAAAATAGAACTATCGATGCTATTTAATTTACTGCTTGTTCTAACCAAACTACTTACCAGTTCGTTTTATTTATATTTTAATATTTCGTTAATGGTATTTATCGTTTGCTTATGTTAATTAATTGATTTGAATATTGAAGCGATTGCCTACCGATCACTTATACCTTCAGATATTTTTTTGTTGAAATACGATATTTTTTCTAATGGTTTATTGATAGATCGCGTATCGTCTTGACTTTTGATTTATTATGTTTTTTTAACGAATCTTGATTAATAAGAAGTACAATTAAGTGCAATAAATATAAAAAACACCTAATTTATTACATACTTAAAATAAAGTAATTAAAGAATAGTTAATAATTGACGGAGTAAACAACTTAAATAAAACTTATACGGATAATTGTGCATACTATATACCTACCTTTGCTTAATAATCCGCGAAATAGTTGTTTTTTTTTAAATAAGTAATGTAATCAGAAGTGTACGAACTAAATATAAATACAAAATATGGAACAACAAGATATTTAACAATATAAAATTATTCGCATATTTAAACCATTGGAGGCATGTAATTTTTAATCAATAATGAAGTCATTAAAAATAAAAAATAAAATTAAAATCATTAAATTAAATAATACCATAATAGTCAAACTTAAAAGAAGATCATTACAATAAAATTAACTATATTACTTAAATCATTTTATAAATATGTAACGAACTTTATATAAAATTTTGTCCTTGAGCCATATCCATAACTTTGATTTAAATAATTTACTGGGTTACAATTATAGCATCAGGTAATGTATTACAATTTTTCACATACATACAATTTGCATTGCATTTCTGCATACTATTAGAAATTAACTTATGACGATTACGAACACTTCTAACATTAAAATTATATTGGGTTTTAAAAAGTTCTTAATTATTTTTAACAAAACTAGCCACTTTATATATATACTAGCTGACCTGGTCACGCGTTGCTGTGTTATAAATTAAAATGAAACCTCTTCTATGTCCTAAGTGGGAACAGATCCAGCAAAATGATCAAAATCATCAAAATCGGTTGACTAGTTTCGGAGTTCATGGCGGTCAAACACTGTGACATGGATTTTTGTATAGATGCGTATTAAAGGGGCAATATGCACAGGGATTCAAATAGAGGCTTGCAAGACTCACGGGATGATAAGCCATCTTTTGAGTTCTAAACAGCTTATCAATATCTGTTGAGTTTCCCCAAAGTTGTTGAAATTGCACAAGTCTCTCTTAGCGTATTTAATACGAACACATAGCGGTTTAATTTATTTAAGATATGATTTATATACTGTTTCCAGTCGCAAATATCATCTAGTAATACAGCCAAAAATTTAGTCTCACTAACTTCACTAATTGCCTCATCTCCATGTGTAACATTAAGTTATTTTTCCAAATTGTACATAGGTAATTATTTTTCTGAAGATTTACTGTCAAGTTATTAAGGTTAAACCATATTATTATGGTGTCAATAGTATTATTTAGGTTATTTTCATATTATTCCCGATATGGACGATTTTAACATTGTCAAACGAAAAAGAATATGATGCAGTCAGTGGTCAACGGACGAGTTCATTTTTCCAGAATTGGCATAAAACAATCAATATGCTTGCGTGTGCCCAATTAGTTATTCAAATCGTGTTAAACCTGTTAGGGTTGTCGACCGAAGGAAAAATGCTCCTTTCCAATAATCCAAGTGAAGTCTGAATCATCATTTCTGTTTTTAGTTCTTACACTTTCGGGTTAAAAAAACTACTTTTCAACGGATACCAACTGCTACTTACATTCTATCGGATTGCCCGATTACAATATTGTGAAGTTTTGCCTTGCCATTGCCTTAGTCATCTAGTCATGGATCCTGTAAAAGATTTGAATTGTCTGCCGTTTGTCTTCAAAGGTAGATCCTTTCCGCATGACCCAACCGCTCAATAAATACCATCATTTGGAAAATGTTGCTGTTTAGTTTGGTGATGTTCGGGTGGTGTATTGTGAATACCTCCAGTAGCATAATACGTCTTTAACGAGACTTTAAATATTAATGGCTAGTGTTATTATACTTTGCCGGATACCATATCAAATCATCATGCCTGAATCTGATATCTGTTTGTTGATACATAAAATTTTCATATATCTTCAAGTCGTGAGGCAATCTTTTAGACAAACGCGTCACATCCTAGATCACATCATCGCTATCTGATGAGATACCGGTCAATTTAGTATAAAAAAAATTGTTAAATTGTGAATAACCATCAACTAAATTTGTTTGGACTTTATATTGCTATGAGTGGTCCTTGAAGTGGTCTTAACTTTAGAATATATGTTCATCGTTCAGAAGAATGCAGTTAAATAGTACTTTTGAGCTGTGTTGTGTTTCGTAATAAAAGCTCCAAATTGGAGGAACACGAAGACAGTACATAAGCGATAACCCTAGTGTTTCAAATGTGTCTAGATTGAGGTGATTGTTAGTCATCATGCGGGTTAACTGCTTGTTTGCAACGTCGTAAGTATGAAAATACATGATACCTAATAATATCATTGGACATATTTTTATAGAAATTCAAGAAAAACATGAGATGAAAATGCATAGTAGCATAAATAATAGGGGTTAAAGTATGAAATTGCCGTTTTATTGCAATAGGTTCTTTGAATTGACATAGAATCTTCATGGTTTGAGGTTTTCGAATGAAACTTTTTTTAAATGGTTTCTATGATGTTCTTTTTTTAAAAAATGTAAAACATTTGAATATCGACTTTCAATTGTTTTTGTTATTCAATTTAGACAAGAAAGATGGATACTGCGAAAATTCGAGTTATTTTTGAATACGAGTTCCGACGCGGAACTAACGCGGCAGAAACAGCCCGCAATATCAATGCTGCGTTTGGAGAGGGGTCTACTAATGAACGCACCGTGCGATTTTGGTTTAAACGCTTTCGTGATGGAAATTTCGACTTAAAGAACGAGCCACGAGGAAGACCGCCCACACAGGTAAATAACGATGAATTAAGAGAGATAGTGGAAGCCGATCCTAGTCAAAGTACCCAGGAATTAGCGGCATGGTTTAACGTTACCTTACCCACAATATTGACTCACTTGCGTCAAATCAATAAAATAAAAAAATACGAAAAATGGGTGCCTCATGATTTGACTGATCTGCAGAAAGAAACGCGTGTTGAAACTTGTGTTGCCTTGTTGAACCGGTACAGAAATGAAGGAATATTGGATCGAATTGTAACATGTGATGAAAAGTGGATTCTTTATGATAACCGGAAAAGAAAAATGCAATGGCTGACCCCAGGTCAAATGCCACAACAGTGTCCTAAAGCAAAACTTACCAATAAAAAGGTAATGGTAACTGTTTGGTGGTCTCAGCATGGTGTTATTCACTATAGTTTTCTCCGATCTGGTCAAGCAATAACGGCAGATGTCTATTGTGCCGAACTCCGAACCATGTTGACAAAACTAGCAGTAAAACAGCCCCGACTCATGAATCGATCTTCACCATTATTGCTCCACGACAACGCGAGACCTCACACAGCACGAGAAACCATTTTGACCCTTCAGGAACTGCAGTTAGAAACCATTCGTCATCCTCCGTATTCACCAGACCTTGCTCCAACGGACTACCATTTTTTTCGTGATTTGGACAATTATCTACGTGACAAGAAGTTTTCTTCCCAGGAGGCAGTACAAAATGCTTTCACACAGTTTGTGCAGTCTAGATCGTCGGAATTCTATCGCAAAGGCATTAATGACCTTCCCATTAGATGGCAGCAATGTATAGATAATAATGGCAACTATTTTGATTAAATAAATTTGTTAAAAATTTAAAAAATAAACAATATAGATTTTCAGTACAAATCGGCAATTTCATACTTTAACCCCTAATATTATGCTATTGTTATGTTATGTGTAGGTATATACCTACACATAAAAACTAATTATTTATGTAAAACATACAATACGGGAAACAACGTCGAATCGACGTTTAATTTTCGGTAAAAACTATGATAATTTTTACTTGTTTATTATAAAAAAAAAATAGATTATATAAAAAATCTTTATTAAACTTAAACTAAAGAAATCAATTGGTCATCGGACTTATTTACTTTTTCATGAAAAATAATGGCGTTCGTCCAAAATTTTATATTTTTTTACAATTAATTATTATAACCCAATCTCATCAATAAAGTTTATTTCTATAGCATTTTATTACTAAAACGAACAATTTTTAGTTATGGACCATTTGGGCCATATTTGCCCTCTAAAGTTTAGTGCTAACCCTAGCGGTATTGCGTGGCTATTGTCGGCTGACAGTCGTAAAATAGAACGTCTTCAATGATTAGTTTAGTGGCCAAGTGAAGTATGGTACATCATCACGACATCGGTGATGTGTACATAGTGATAATATGTGGGGATTATTGTATGAAAGTATCACATGGAAGTAGGAGTAGGTAGGTAGAGGAAGGTGTTGGGGATATTAGGAATAGCAGTCATATTATTTTAAAAATTTTAACTGATACACAATATCGAAGATGCGTAACTCATTGACGTGAAACGACAGCCATACTTAACCTATAAATAACCAATCTGAGGTTGATAATGATATTTTCGGCCAAAAAGTTGCCAACAATGAAAAATTAATGATACGCCTAAGGCTTATTGCCCAAGTCATATAATGAGGCATGAAGTTTATTTATGTATATAATAGTAAATTATTAATAATATAATATCGTATATCTTTTTTTTACTTGTAAATCTGTTATGTGATTAATCGTTCAAAACAATAAGCTGATTAAGCGTAGGCTGTTCATAACCTCACTTTTATATAATAATTTATATCTCAGTTCTCGGATTGCCAAAATCAGTTTAAGAAATAATTTATTATTGCATTACCTTTTCGACCGTTTGGTGTAGCGGTAGCGATCCTGTCTTTCGCACCGACAGTCCTGGGTTCTAATCCCGGAAGGGGCAGATGTTTGTATGATGAATGCGAAAATTTTATATATATTTCTATAAATAATTAATATTTATATATGATAGTATGTCTATCCGTTACCCTAGCTTTAGAGTGCTTACTTTGGGCTAAAGTTATTGGTGTTAATGTAATAAATATTTATTTATTTATTATTTTCAATAATAGTACTTCTATTTTGTTACAACCTAGTCCCAACTTTGTATGAAAATTGCTGTCTCCTTTCCAAGTGACACTTTCGCGATTGTCAAAGTGTATTTGACACTGAAGCGACGAAGTCTTGGCCAGGTGCGCCCTAGAATCGTCTGGCGGCCTGGACGGGCCAGTGACTGGCAGATTTAGCCCGCCCTGTTGAACGCGGCGGTGACCATTCGAACGAATTAAAACAGGACATTTTGGCGGGAAAAATATATTGTATAGAAATGTATTAGTAAAACAAAAATATATAGTTTGCTATGTACAATTTTGCGGAAGTAAGCCACATATTTTTATTTAAATAATGGATATAGACTTCCGCCAAGTAACGCTTGATTATATTAAATATATAGAAATATTTAACGGGCACCAATACAGGTTTTTTATTAACGGTGTTTTGATTCCTTTGTAAATTAAAACATGAATTCAGTATTCGTAAAAAAAGATATACCTATATAAATGATAGTTTCCCAAAGTGTAGACACTTAAGCGTAGAACAGGAATAAGCCATTAAGTAAAACAAATTAGGAATTATTTGATTTATTTATTTGTTGTATAAATATTAAGCCAACAGAATTTACTTAAAACAAACTTAAAGCCTATAAATGCACCCGGTAAGAGTATGATAAAAAAAATGTATCTAACATTTTTAAATTAGGATACCTAATTTTTTCATACCTTAACTAATTCAAATTTCAATACACACACTGCTAAAAATCTAAGAAATACTGTAGAAGTTATGTTCTAAATTAAATTCATTGAGATTGTATTATCATCCACCTTTTAAAGTCCCCACTGGTAAGGTCCTGTACCTTTTCTATATTTTTCAAATATAGAAACGGCCTGCCTATTCTGTATTTGAAATCACCTCTGGCACCATAACTTAAAACACGGTCCGAAGCTTCGCCGTTTCCATTCAAAAACATAGTAGATTAGGTATCAAGAAATAGTTTCACTATAAAATCGGCATTATTGTTTCTAAGATCATTTATCATTTTAAATTGTCATTGTTACCTCTTACTGGTGGATTTAGCGATAAGATCGATATTGTTGTAACGGTTATAATGTTGATTTATTTCAACGAGTTCACAATCAATATATACATTATATTTAGTAAAGGTCATTTAACTTGTCAACAGTTATATTTTCAAGTTCACACTGCCATGAATAATTGCTATTTTTGAGCCGTTCAGACTCAGAAACGATGTGGTTATTAATAAATAGATTTACCTTCATTTTACCAGTTATTTAAGGTTGTATGATATTGAAATATTTTCGATTGAGATCATATACAATGCCCCTTTACTTATCGATAAAATGTCATGTTTACTTTGTTTTAAATAGACACTGATACCGTTCTTTATTTCAGTGTTTGTCCGTAGAGGACAAAGGGATTCATCATATTGAACTTTATTTCTTTACAAAACAATAATATATAATATAATAGTAGTTTATGATACTGTTGCATAATAAGGATTCTTATAACATGAGTGTGTTTTAAAAAAACGAGCCGTAGGCGAGTTTTTTTATAGTATCACACGAGTGTTATAAGACCAAGTTATGTACAGTGTCATACACTACTTTATCTACTCTCATACTATAATACGTAAAACAATATTGCAAGTAAAACGCCGAATATAACAACAAATTTATTTTTACTTGTAATAATTATTGATGTTCTGAATATTACAATTAAATGTCAAATGTTGGCGCCAAGGTGCAAACATCGATTGCGCATGCGTGTTCATTGAAACCTCTTTAAAGTAGAGGTTCAAACTCCTTGGTCCAGCTGGAGGTTGTATAGGTGTATCGTTAGGATTAAAAAGTTATATTATGTTACAGGTGTCCATACAAGACCTGTATCGTAATTAAACTTTTTTTTTAATTTTTTTGGCCTGTACGTAATGTTTGTCATAAGCATTTTGTTTTCAGTTTTAGAATCTTTGTATTATAGTATCGGAGTGGATAATTTTATGTGTCAGCTCCGATTCACGACTGGAATTCACTCCTTAAGAATCATTATCTTTGAACTGGCACAGAAAATAATAAAACAAAACTTTAAAATATAAGAGAAAGTTGCGTACAAAAAACGTAATGTTGTAATTCAATTACTAAATATTACTCTTCATATTTTTTTAAATACCGGGCGCCTTATATGAAATCACCAATTAGTCTAGCTCAATGAATGCACTGTTCGGCTTCTGTAATGGATACTAGGGTATATAGAATAGACATACATTATATGATATATACATATTTACTATTTATAGAAATACTAGCTGACCCAGCCACGCGTTGCTGTGTTATAAATTAAAATAAAACCTATCCTATCTTTTAAGTTAGATCAAATAACAGATAGTTACGATGTTTGATCAAAATCGGTTAAGTAGTTTAAGAGTCCATCGCGGACAAACAACGTGACACGTAATTTATATATATTAAGATTAGAATAAATTAATAACTCGTATTAAATACACAAACATCTTTCCGGGACTCGAACACAGGATCATTAATGCAAAGGGTAGGATAGCTATCGTTACACCAAACCATCGTATTTTTTTACTGAATAGGCAGGCGCTTGACCACTATCTCGCCTGATGGTTAGTGACAATGCATTCTAGGATGTGACGCGCTTGCCTTTAAAATACCTATTCACTATATTTAATCGTAAGATTTTTTATTGTTTTTAAAAAAGGTTATAAAAATAATACGTGTCCCGGATATCTATGAAAACATATGCACCCACCCTCCCCGTTCGGCTAAGTGACGATGATCGACAAAAAGGGATGAAGTGCGATTTTGTTAACAGGAGCTTTCATCAATTTGGGAAAAAATAACGTTGAATACGTATAACAAATGATGTTGTTTGCAGCAGAATAAGGAGAATGGAGTGATGTATATCCTTTGATCGGATCTGGTACTCAGACACCTTTTGGGTTCAGTGACGATGCTGTTTGTGTTCGATCTGTTGACTTGCCAAATGGAAGGTATTGTGAGATGCGAGATTGAGGGTTAATAGTGTAAGTGCTTGAAACTCTCTCGAGATTGAAGTGCGTTTAATGGTATACCTATTGAGAGGACAGTGGGTTTAAACGGCTAGTAAATATTTGTAAAAAAATACATATTTTATTAGGTGGTGATAATCGATTTTATTCAAGGTTTAAGTTTCACTTATTTGAGTTTTATATTTTAAGGTATTGAATCTGTGCGAAGTGGGTGGAAGGGGTAAAGAAAATGATCGCTGCGCTTGTCGCGGCACAAATGTGCAACAAATTGGGCAAGGGAAACAAACAAACTTGTCAATGTTGTTTTGAAATTTTCGAAAATGGGTCATTATCGTTGTTGCATCGTAGACTGCAAAAATAACAGCAGAAATAGTCAGTGCAAATTTTATGTTTTATATAACTGTTTAGTCATGTTTTTAGGTTAGGAGAGTACTTACGTTTAAACTTGTTTTATAGGGTGTTGAGGTCACCGATGTTTGACGAATGATAGTGGCTCGTATTAAATAACTATTGCCATTAGTTCTCAGTTCTTCTACATTCCTCACATGTTCTGCTAACAACACTTTATTTCCTTTTAGCATAGTTTGGGGCTGGAAACTTATTGTGTGTTTTACACTCTCAAAACCAGTTTTTAAAATAACGTCCATTTCTCTATAAACAGTTTTTATCAAATAACTTTTAACATACCATTTATTGTCTTTTAAAGTATATTTTATTCACTCTAATCTATAAAAATAAACATGCTGTTGTTATTTATTTTTTGACATATGCCCCTTAAAGTTGCGTATGCAGATGGCGCTACTGTCGTGCACGTTCCGAATACCTTATGTTTATGTTTTGTTAAGGTTGAAGAATGTGCTGCAAATATAAATCTACCAAATTTCTGTGTGCAGTGTTTAATTCAAGTTTTATTCTAATAATAATAAAAATTAATATATTTACACCAATTAGCCTAGACCAAAGTAAGCTGCAAGGTTATCGTATATATGACTTTAAATAAACAATATTTATGTAATTTTATATATGAATACCGATGACTGAAGTACAAATGCTCAAAGATATTACACAAACAATAGCCCGTACCGAAACTCGAATGAAGGACCGTGCGAATAGCTGTAAATTCAATATATACCTATAACACCATTTCAGTTTTCATTGTTATTTCATTCACTAAAATCTAACTCGCTTATTAAACTTTATAAACTTGTAATGAGCTAATGTTAACCTCAATAAATAAATAATAATAAAAATATTGCTAACATTCACATTGATTAGCCTAGCTCAAAGAAAGCACTATAAGGCTTGTGTTATGGCTTATTATTAATACAAACATTAGTCTGGTGGTTATATCCGGTAACGGGTGACATTCACGTCTGATGTAAAATTTATCAACGCTTTAGATTAATCACTTTTAATCAGTGTTTTAATCATTTTATATACTAAAGTTTTGCTAACGTTTCAGGTCCCTTGTTCACAGGACACACAGGATTTTAAATAAATAAATATTAAGTATAAACATGATTCTGAACCGAAGTTTATGAAGGTTATTTCATTATGTCAAAAAGTATATTTAATATTAAGATGTTTTTTTTTTTATAAAAAAAACAAGTAACAAAAATGCTATGAATTGGAATCCCCTTTTAAGCTCATAGGTTGTTACCGTAAGATGTTACCATTTTACAATATAATCTCCTGTTTTTTTTGAGTGGCAACACTGGTTCTTTGCTTAAATACAAATTATAAGTAAATACATTAATATTAGGCAACATCGCATTAATTGTTCTGAACTCAAGCTAAGCAGCTAAAGCACTTGTGTTATGGAATTCAGAAACAGCGACGGTACCACAACTCCCAGATTCGATACAATATAGAATTAGGTACTATTATTAACTAAGAAAAGGAAAATATCATTGCAAATTCTACCTTATTGCCATTGTTTTAAAGTGTTTTTTACAAATAACAAGTTCTATGATACCACTTCTTTATCTATTGAATGTAATTAAAACAACCATGATAATACGAAACTAGTAGTAGAAAACAAAAATTCACCCTAAGGTCACACGGTGAAAAATAGCAAACACTTGTCTTCTTCTATTTTCCACCTTAGTGTATTGGAATAAGGTTCAACTTAGGCTGTGAATCGAGGTGCGGATTCAAAATTAATGATTGTGTAGGAAACGACAAAGCGATGGAGTGGTTGTCAGACAATTGCTTCGACATCTGCTCGCCGCGCGGCGTCACTCGCTTTACGATGGACAAGTGATGGATGGAGAAATGATGACTGCACACTTCACAACGGTTGTATATCAACTAAGGAATATTGATTAACTGCTTTTGCATTTTATTAATAGTTTTCAAGAATTGTTTTTCGGTCTCAGATTATAAAACAAAAGGCAGATAGACCGCACGGAACAATAATGTGAAGCCACGCTTGTAGACATGTGTGCGTGACAGCACTATAAAAACACGTAGCCTCGTGTGTGCGTTACGGTTGCCAAGATAATAACATTTTACCCATAATATTTGCACCTACTTAGGTAAAACTTTTTTCTTGTGTTTGTAATTGTCAGGACAAGGTTTGTATGAAAAAATTGTTTGCAAATAAAATGGAAATGGTTTTATTTTTGTAAACAATGTTTATTAGTAATAGTTATTTGGTTTACAGTAATGAAATCTAAACATAGGTAATTAACAGCCTTTATTTTGCACTAATTTCTTGTAATATTGTCTTTTACCCTCGATACATCTGGCATTTATTTCTATTTTTGCTATATAGTGGAGGCGTATACTTAAATATTTTTCCAGAACAATTTTTATTAGGCTTAATTTGTGGTCGACTCCAAAGCTTAAATGTTTATCTTCCAAGTTTGTAAATATAGTTTCATTGCCAATAAAACCTTTTAAAATTTTTGAAATGATGTAGTTGTAATCATTTTTTGTTTTTATTACAAAGTTTTCTTTTAATATTTTTCTTATAACAGTTTCTGCCGCAAGACAAACTTGATAAGTGTCAGTGGAAGGAAAAATTAATCCACCTTTGTCTCTTAAGCCAATTAATTTATGAAAATCTTGTTTTTCTGTTGCGACCAAACGTGTCAAACAATATTCACACTTGACTACTTTTCTAACGAATCGTATGACGCAACCAGCTATGTAACCTACAATTACTTTTCGCATTTCGTCGAAAAGTGGTATATCTAAATATTCTGCCAAATTATTAATATCGTCAGGCACATTCTGTAGAAAATCTAATGAACTAGAAATAGTTTCATCGTCTTCGGTCTCATCGTGTCTGTTAGAAGAACTTGTTGAATTAATAATATCGGTAGCAGAGGAACACGTCAATATTGCTATACTTTCTAGCGGAATGCAATTGCCAGTCTCTAGACTTCGTATTTCCAAATGCGTTAATAATTTTCGATATATAGCCTTAAATTGTTTTACATTGGGGTTATCATTATGACCCCCATGCATTCTGATGCAACCAAAAAAGATTTCGAGATGGTCC
Organism: Calamotropha paludella; assembly: GCA_927399485.1. Taxonomy (NCBI): domain Eukaryota; kingdom Metazoa; phylum Arthropoda; class Insecta; order Lepidoptera; family Crambidae; genus Calamotropha; species Calamotropha paludella. The sequence goes on along the minus strand of OV656811.1, from coordinate 27,121,111 downwards.
TGGCTCAATTTGTACGTTGGAATAAACAATAGACATTTCTCATTCTCTATTAGACCCTCAAAAATATATTTTAAACTTGATATATTTATTAAAGTTCCTAAAAAACCTGGTCGGCATCTTGTTTCCAGAACTTTTTTATAAAATCGCATGATAACGTATGTTGATCGGCCTTCTTTTATGACTTTTCGTTTTGTAACACTCTTTATTTGCAAGTTCAATACATAATTTTGAAGGCGGTCAAGCAACGCATATATTTCGGGTTTGTTACCCCGATAAATAGGTTTTCGGTAATCAAAATGGGCCATAGTTCGTGAGTTGAAAACATCAAACATGTCATTCATCAGTTGGATAAACTCTTCCGTGGGCTGAGATTGTTCAAAATCTGGAAGGTTTAAATCATTTCTACAAAAAAACATAGCGTTTGCCACACTCCTGCTTAATGTCTGCGTGGCCAACTTAACTTTCATAATTTGATTTCTAAATGAAATATGCCTCTTCGAAAGTTTATTTGCTAAGTGCAGTCCCTCCTCTTCCTGTAATTTGTTTAATTTAACTAAATAGTTCCAGTCGACAACTTCACCATCTTTATTTAAAAAATGTTTTTTTGCTTCCAGTTGATTTCTTAAAAGTTTTATTACGTGACTTGGGTCTAGAAAACAAGCAACTTCGCTTCCATCTGATGGATGTGGAAATGTCGTTTTTATATCAGTGAAATCCGTTATATTACAACCAAGCAACCCCATAGTGGTAAAATTTGTAGCATGTCCATCAAATGTCAAGGACACCACTCTTACACCAGCTTCGTGACATTTTGTTAGACAAAGTTTTACTAAGTTTGACTTCTGTTCTCCGGTCAAATTATTTGTCAAAAAGTAACCTAAAGGCATTTTAAAATGTTTGTTGACTCCTACTAACATAAATACAAACGCTTGAGAAGCCAAAGCAGTAGATTCTGTAATCTCATCGCCCATGTCAACAACGCCTATGTACCGTTTGCCATCCCACAGCTTTTGCTGGCGCAAAGCCATTTCGTCGAACATAAGCGAACAAAGAAGTTTGTATGAGGAACCTTCTGCTATTTTCTGTAACGCTGAGAAAGCCTCTTGAGTAAATCCAGGTTCACTTTTAACATGAGTGTACCATTTTGCCAAAGTTTTGGAATGAGGCAGGCAACTATTGAATGTTTTCCTAACGTACTCGTATCCCTTAGGAGAATAAAAATTTAACGTCAAGCAAAATTTTCGCATAGCAGGTGTATATTTTAGTTTTTTTTTGCCGGAATTCCGCATGTTTAAATTAACGAACAGTTCTGTTGCTACAATATTCTCACGTAATAGATTATCTGTATCACAATTAATAAAATTTTTGTCTTTTAAGTCCTTTAAAATATTACTTATTGAATCATTTCTTTTTTTAAGCGTCGAACTTTTTGTTGTAATCTTTTAAGATTTCGCTTGGTTTTTAATCCTAATGACTGGTGTTTCCGTAATTGCTTTCTCAACAGACTTTTCCTAGGAGTATCGAATATAGAATCCAAATCCGAATCTTTAATTTGAGCGCCTACAGCGTTTATTTCTGTGGATTGTTCTAGTAGTTGTCTAAATGCTGATAAATTTGAGGCTGCCGTTTCACAATCTTTACATTCATTGGATGGCCCCGGTAGTTCAGTAGCCTGAGACAAATTGGCAGCAACAGCTGCAATTTCTGAAGTTCCCGTATCACGTGGTGACGCGCACAAATTTTGTGTTGGTTTTGATTTTTTTTTTACTAACCGACGACCTTTTTCGGTGAAGTAAACGTCTTCTTCTTTGAAATGCGTTGAACAGATAACACAAAATTTTGATGGTAGCCAACCGTTATCTTGTCTGCTATCACGTACGATAGAAATCCAATCGTTACGTAGAACAGGATCAGTTGGGAATCTGTTTGAATAGAAATTTTTTGTGGATTTATAGCAGCCGTTAGTAAAGTCGTGATAAGTCTTTATTGTTTTTGGCTATATATATATATATATATATATTTACTTTATGTTGGCGAATCGACGGATGTACATAATTATTATTAGAGACAAAACATTCAGTAGTTTAAGTAACGAAGTCACATACAAACGGAAACACATACATACAAACAGACTAACCATCAAGCGAGACAAACAAAAAACTATTATCGAAATAAATATTTGTATAAATCGATAATCCTGTTTCCAATACATATTTCCCAACTTAAGGGCAAATGTTTCAAAATAAACTAGCAACACTGGCAGATTTTTGTTAAGGTTTTGTGTTCCAAGATTTCACTTAAAATAATCACGTAAAATAATATCCAAATAGACAAATAATAAATATTTACCTATGAAAAGATACTCCATCTTCTTTCTTTTGTTTTTGGGAACAATTTTTGCAATGTTTGAAAACACAAGACGGCATTATTTTCAAAAATATGAATATTATCTGTAACGTACTAACGATGCGACGCTTCGTGACGTACTGACTCGAGATTGTATTCGCTTTTGAATTTGTATTTGCTTTGTTGGCTTCACTTTCGGTGTTCCGCACGGTCTATCTGCCTTTTGTTTTATAATCTGAGTTTTCGGTATAGAAAGTTCATTTCCGCAAACATCTATATGAGTGTTCAAAGTGAACAATGTTAAGTATTAAAAATAGTAATGTATTTTATTTAATTTTTTGCATTGTACCTATAAGATATGCAAAAATGCAAAAAAATAAAATACTGCTAAAATGCTGCTCCATCTTAATCGAATGTTTAATATTTGTAAAAAAAATATTTTCAATGTTGAAGGTAGTTAGCGTTCAACATTGGTGGAACGATACTAGTTTAATAAAAATAATATTACTTATTTTTACACCAATTAATCTAGCTAAATAGCACTATAAGGCTTGTGTTATCACATACACAAGTTCGCATATTATTTCTTTATATTAAGTGTAAATAACAATTAATTAAAGGACCGTTTGGTGCCACGTTAGTGATCCTACCTTTTGCACTGACGGTCCTGGGTTATAGTCCCAAAATGTGGATGTTTGTGTCATAAAGACGAGTATTTGTACTTGATTTATTGGTACCTATTTATATATATATCTATAAATATTACGTACCTATGTATCGTATTTGTATGTCTATCCGTTACTCAACTATCCATAACAAAAGCCTTACAGTGCTTACTTTAAGCCAGGCTCAAAGATAAGTAAGAAATATTATAATTGTAATCAAAGTTGATTTATTGGTTCAGTGGATACAAATTTATAAAAAAACCATTATAAGCTGTCTGAACAATTTTCAGTTTTCAGTTACCTATATGATAAAAATAAACAACTGTATCTGAAGCGAATTAAAAATTTATAAGTTCCGTTAGGCTTTATACATAGAAAATCATAAACAAGTAAGCGCGATGTAAAATAGTATAGTGTCATCTGTTGACGATTTTAAGAACTATAAAACTAAAAACAGTTTAAACGCTGTCAATCAAACACAAAATTTGATCGTATGATGACCCAACAATTAAATATTGATTTCTAATCATCTCCACTTTTTTTTCAATTATTAACGTCGAAAGGTTACGAACCCATGTCCCCTCAGGTATCGCAACTCATCGCGTCAACAATGCGATTAATTGTCGAACAAAAACATATGAATAACAACAATTAAAAGGAAACTGGGATCGCTCAATCTGCCGACGCTACATTGTGGTTAAATAATCATTTACTTTGTACAATGACGGGTTTGACTAAATGACGCCTTTTTTGCGGACTGTACATATATTACTCTTAACTACAAAATAAATCTGTAGGTTCTACCTGTAATTTTTTTTACGGACAAATTTTATGTTATAATTCGTTTTATGATTCACTGATACCATTTATATATATTTTTTAAAAATTTGTCTGTCTGTATATCTTTAAGTCAGGAACGGGTTGACAGATTGCGATGAAATTTGGTATGTGGTAGGAACATATAATTGCGCAAATGATAAGCTATATGTTATATCGATAAAAAGTGTTATAATCTTAACTAGTATTGAGTTTAAATGTTACACTTTCACGTTCTAACTACTCAATCGATTATCATGAAATTATATATAAATTTTGACAGGGTTACAGAAAAGTACATATAGTACATTGCATCCAGAAAAAGTGCTGTTTGCGAATCCGATCGTCTATGTTAACGCGAACGACACCGCGGGTAAAATTTTGATTAATATAAGTCCTTAGAAAAAGCTTTTTGGTCAATAAAAACACTAGCTGTTTTTGCATTACTTATATTTATATATACTTGCACATTAAACTGTACAATTGGCTGACTTAATACCATCAGGCATTCTCTATCAGTTAAATGTAAAATTGAATACAGTAAAACACGTACTTCTTTTAGTTAAATCATTTCGAGCAACAGAATGCAACTCAATACAAAGATACAGATAAATAATTAAAAAAGAGTCTAAATAACCATTGTCTTAAACAGGTTATAGTCGTCAAAATAAAAAAAAACAAAAATAAACGCGACGCAAGTACAAAGTACATTATACAGAATGTACTTTGGAGAGTGTGCTCAGGAGCTGCATGTGCTCACACCGCCATCTGCCTTCTTCCATCGGACATCCAGACGTTCTGGGAGCTACCACCCTTTCTTGGTTACTATTCCTACCTGTCGCTCCAAGTATCTCCATAATACTCCATAATGCGCACAGCAAAGGAGTGGAACTCCCTCCCTGCGTCTGTATTTCCGAGTACCTACTTATAACCCGTTCGTTTTTAAAGGTGAATAGGCACCTTCTGGGTTACCTCGTTCCTGTCTTGGTCCCCGGGCTTGATTGGGATAAAGAGCAAATCCATTCAAAATAAATAAAAGGAAAACCGTTTAAATGATTAAGGCCTTTGGCCAGAAGTGGACATCATTTGGCAGAGACGAGACGATGGGCTTTTTGACAACTTGACGTTGACTTGGCTGGGAATCGCACCCTTGGACCTCGGAGTGGCGTTACCATGTAAAGGTATGTACCACTCGATCATTGAGACCATAAGGCTTGAAAGAAAGAAAGATTTTTGGCAAACGATACTATTTTAGACGGCCGCTTGGTGCAACGGTAGCAATCTGCGCTAAAGGTCTTTGGTTCGAAGTAGGGGCATATGTTTGCGGGATGAACATAATCACTTGAAATAGGAATTGTCGTTTATATACTTATTTATGTATTCTATACATTATTTACCATATAAAGCTTAATTAGGGACTAAATAATTTCTTTTTATAGTGAATAGATAAGCCCTTGACCGCTATCTCGCCTGACGGTAAGCGATGATGCGATTTAGGATGTGACGTTCCTGCCTATACCATACCTATTCACTATACAGAAGACGCCTGAATTGTATTTATCAGGAAACACAGACTCAGGCAAAGAAATCCACTCTTTAGCGGTATGGATCACAAAATTGGAACCAAAACTCTTAGTGTGACTGCGGAATATCAACCATGTAACGGTGGCGCCTATTTGTAAGTATTTATAAACGAATTTAGTTATAATATTTTTAAGAGCCACTCTATCCGTACTAAACGTCAGATTTATACCGTTACAAGAGGGCGTCAGATTAAGTACCGTTACACGATATATATTTTCCCCTCACGTCTTTTTTTATGATTTTTTTTACACTTAGTCCCTACTTTTTATATTATAATGCTTCGCTTCTTTCGGGCGTCCCTAGACAGCACTATTATTGTCTTTCTTGTCTCAAATGGCTCGCTTTAGGTTGATGAAGTACCACCAACAGTTATAAGTAATTATCGTACCCTCGACGGTCTGCGCGGGCGCAGGCAGATATGTAAAACCGCGCAGTCACGACGCGTCGATCATTCTAATTCCTTTGAGTCGACAGCGCTTGTCGATGGCTTGTGATGGCAAACAGCACCATAGAGTTCCGCTATGGTCCTTTGATTCTATACTTTATTTATTGAAAAGAAACTATAATTTGGAATTTAATGTGGAAAGTGGAAATCTGTGATCTCTGCTTATCCGGGAAAAAGCCGTGAATAAATGTATGTATTTGTAAAAGCTACCCTATGTCCTTTTCTGTACCCCTGGCAAATTGTATGCAAAATCATGATGTTTTTACCGATATCATGTATATCCTATTATTTGCGCAATCACATATTCTTACCATATAAAAAATTTCAATGGGATCGGTCACCTCGTTCTTGACTTATAGAAGGACAGACAGACGGACAAAAATCCTTACTAATACTATAAATCGGAAAGTGAGTTTGTTTGTTTGTTTGTTTGTTTGTTCCGCTTTCACGCTGTAACTACTGAACCGATTGCTTTGAAATTTTGCAGACGTAAAGATAAAAGTCCGGATTAAATAATAGGGTACTTTTTATCCTGGAAAAAATTGATATTCCCGAGGAAAAACAAAAATATTGTTTGCTTGATGGAAGGATTGTAGATGGCGCTGTGTGTCGTTTAAAACAAGGTAAAATATTGCAAACGAATATAAAAATGTAAATTTAGAAGTTTAAATGATACGAAAATGAATCCTCGAAAATGAGGAATTCTCGAGAGATGACGTACAATTTGTTTTATCGTCAAAATTGTTTTTTTTTACATGTACTTATCCTGAAATCACTAAAGTCAACGAATTACTAATTGGTATAAGTATTAGTTACATTATTTAGTTCTTGAGGTATGCGATAGATGGCATTGGGTGTTTTTTAAAACATGGTAACGATGTGTTTTTTAAAATACATAAGAAGTGGAATGATAGCTTGGAAAATCATTGTTTTTCGCATGGTCAGCTCTATGTAGCGTGTTCCCGGGTTTCCAGTGCCCAAAATCTGCATGTTTTTGCTCCACAAGGGAAAACATATAATATAGTGTACCATTCAGTTTTGGTTTAACAACTAATTGTATCCAGCGTTACATCGCGCTTCTTAGATTTTTCCGTGGGAATGAGAAGTTTTCTTATAGTTGTGCTTTTTACCGCAATATAACCGAATTCCACGCGGGCGAAGCCGCGGGCGGAAAGCTAGTTATAAAAATAAAACGAATAATTATCATGAAATTATAAAAAAATAAATGTACTGACAGAACCTATGGATTTATGTAGTATTTTAGATATAGATTATGTTAAACATTTCAGAGTTAATAATTGCATGCTGGTTGCAAGTTTTATGACTAGTTAATTTACCTCATTTTGTGTCGCTTATTACTTTAAAGTTTTACTACCAGATAAATCATGCACAAGGATAACAGCACTTAAAGTAAATTAATAAATATTAAAACTTAAATAATGTTACCGTAGGAAATTTCAGAAAATAGGTGACTTTTTCATAAATATGGGATTCAATACACGTTTTTCTAGTGAACAAACTGTCGCTTGGAAAGAAATTTTTCAATGCAATTTTTGTATGAAAAAATATTAATAGAAAAAAAATCTTATAAAAATGTTTAAATAACGAAAAAAAATGTGATTATTATATTTCTACATTTTCAATAATATCTTATAAGATCAATTTTAATAGAAAAATAGTAGACAGAAATCGATTCGGCTCACAAAAATATCCCTTCCCGCCTGAGAATATCATGTGAGCCGACTCGATTTCTTTATTTTTCTATTGCAATTTATCATAAAATACATCTGTTTTTAATTACTCTTAACAAAACGTTTTCCAAATTTTAATGCTGATAACCAATACATCAAAACAATTTTTACTATCATTAATGTTATAATTAGACACAATGTTTGCACTTTACAATAAAAAAACGGGGTTTTCCTGTCGATTTTATAATATTTTGATATTTTTGCAACATACGAAATCATACAGATTTTAATATTAAATTCTTTATAGTTTTTAATTATACCAATTGAAAATTAGCGTCAGCCCTCAAGCTGACAAGCTGAATTGGTCACCCATTTGGTACAGACGTGGGAAATATTAAGTTTTTAGTTAAAAATATATATGTAAAATCAACCACGCTTCCGAGTATTTTGTATTATGGCATTGTTGTTTTAAATGTTTAAGCTAACGATAATTATTTGTTTAGTTTTTATTGTTTTTTTTTTATTTTATGTCTAAGTCCTATGTTAGTACCAAATAAAATAGTGATTACGTTTACATTGTATATAGTCGGTTTTGTTTTAAGATGTGACTTTTTCAGCGTGTATCACCTCCTTGTATGCTTGAAATGAAGGCGTCAACAGTCAGACCACAAGCGGAACGAACCACTCGCAATGACAAGATTGCCGACAAAGCGCCCGACCGACCATACAACCGATCAGTTCTAATTGTGTGATTTGATACGAAAACTCTTTGTTAACCGGAGAAATCTCTATCGTAATCGATAGATACAACAAATTCATCTTTTGTCGGTCGTTTCACGATTTTTTGAGGGACTAATTAAATAGAACGGCGTGCTACGGTACTTTTACGATAAAAATGCGTTTGGTCCATTCGCTCGTTTGTTGTTTTGGTATTCGATTGTTTTTGGTGATAAAGATTAAATTGTATTTTGGATTCTTTGAGGTTTTTTGGTGGATTTTGTTGTGGGACAACAGAGTCGACAACTGAGGATGCTTACAGGTAAACATTGCAAACAAAATAAAATTATAAAGGTTTTTTTTACATTGTTTTTGCATTGGCACTTTTTCAATATTAACTTTCGAATATACTTCATTGTTCAATTTACTTCTGTTTATTATTTATATAAGTGCCCACATGGCACATATTAAAATAGAAATAGTAATATTTAATCTCTCAAAATTAACAGCTTAAACACTTGTAGAAAAATTGCATGTAAAATAATAAAATGAAATAAGAATAAATCTGTTCAAATCCACTTAAAAAACGGTTTGAATCGTCCAACATTTTTACCTACCACCCATTTAGGACGTCTTTTAACTGACAAGACGAATGGACGCAAGAAACTCGTCAGCTTTGACAGAAATTTACAATATTATATTGTCGTTACTATACATAAGCCACATTTTTTTATTCAGTTATCACAATAATAGTAGTGTTATGGTTTCATTACATCGTTGATTATAACAAAGTCACAGAAAAATAAGTAACTAATCTCATAGTTATCCCAAAGTTTAGCCTAATAAATAATAATTTGTCCAAAAATAGCACAAAAACAATAATCTTACAAATATAATTCAAAGTACATTGCTAAACATAAACAATATTACTCTGCCCCCTAGGTTAGGTCAACCTGTATTCTAGGAAATACTCCAGACTTAAAATAAAACAAAAATGGAGTGGCATTATTCATGTCACATAATTCACATATTGTCACTGGGTAGAATTTACACTGAAATTATCTGTAGCTAATATTTTAGACGGGTAACAATAATTCTAAATTAGGTAGCTAGGAAATGTATTATTTTGGAGTACTTTTTTATTATTTTTTTAATTGGTTCGCTCTTGATCCTAATCAAGCCCGGGTGCCAAGACAGGAACCACGATGGAACGAGCTAAACTAGAAAGTGCCTATTTACCCTGTCTTTAAAAACGGACGGGTTATAAGTACTCAGAAATACAGACACCGGAAAGGCAAAAACTTTATTCAAATGCACTTAAAATAAGTTGTTTTGAACGTTCAATATTTTTACTTACCACCCGTTCAGGACGTCTTTTAATTGCCAAGAAATTAGTCAGCTTTAACAGAAGTAACGACAATAAAATATTATATGTACATCGTCACTTAACATAATCCGTAAAAAACAATATTCTCTTATCACAGTAATAGTAGTGTTATGGTTTTATTATTTATTTATTACATCGTTGACACGCACAATTTAGGGCTCTTCGTGCCCGTTTGAACTAAATTTGAATACAGTCTTTTTGAAAGTGACTAAAGCTTATGTCAAATCTCACCTCAAAATTATTTGGCAAGTTTTAACTATAGCTGGGCTGACATATCCCGACGGGTGGTACCGTCTCAATGCGTGTGCGCAGGCCAAATAACCGATATCTCGCTTTTCAACTAATTTAACAGTTTTCAAGTTTGTTTGTTTATATTCACGTGATATGTTACATTAGTTAGCAACGGTAGCGATCCTGCTTTTGCACCGAAAGTCCTGGGTTCGAATCCCGGAAGGGGCAGATGCTTGTGTGATTGATACGTACCTGAGTCATGGATATTTATATATGTATCTATATATATAAAAAATCCCTGTCACAGTGTTTTACCGTGATGAATTCTGAAACTACTCAACCGATTTTTGCTGGATTTATTAAAACTGAGGACATATGATATGCTTCATCTTAAATTATAATACAGCAACGCGTGGCCGGGTCAGCTATTGTTTCTATAAATATTACATACTATGTATTATGTATGTATATCTATCCATTACCCGAGTATCCATAACAAAAGTCTTACAGTGCTAAATTTGGGCTAGGCTAATTGGTGTGATTGTAAATAATATTATTACCAGTTTTTGACCCATTATTTTATTCTTGTTTGTTATTCTCGGGGTGTTTTCAAAGGTCTGTCCTAACGTCAAGAAAGTTTGTAAGTAGATATCAATAATTTGGTTTTTAAAGAGTCTCCACCTTAAAATGTCTATCGACTTGTTAACCGATTCCTTGCGACAAACAATTACCAGAATCGAAGGCTACGAGCTTGGTTTATGTGAAAAATGAAGATAGTTTTATTCTGGGTAGATTTCCCTAAAACTTATTTTAAAGAGTTATCATCGATTTGATAATGTCCCGTGCCTAACTACACACGCTAAAAAGTGATCCGCAACGAATCGGTTAAGAAACGTAGATAAGTTAATACTTGTTTACGTTTTAAACCTAATTTAGTTAACAAAATTACATGTGTTATGGAAACTTGAGACAACGACGGTATTACAATACCCAGATCCGAGCCAATAAAGTTCATTTTCTACATTGACCCGGCGGGAATCGAACCCGGGACTTCGAAACGGCGTCTCTTTGACCAAGGAGGTCGTCGAGCTTCGTGAAGCTTTTTCAATCAATTTTCAGCTGCAATAATTATAACCATCTTTTTTTTTGGGTCATAGATGTACATCACACAAACTTCTGCGCTTTCCGGGATGTGTGAACCCAGGGCAGTGTGAAAGGCAACATCGCTACTGTTGCACTAAACGGTCTTTCTTTCTTTCTTTCGTTACACTATAGAACTCTTATTTCATCGTGATAGAATATAATTTCGTTAAATTCACCAGACGTTTACAGCCTCAAATTATACGTATGTTATCTAGTGTTGCCCAAATTCAGTCTTGGTCTTGCAGTCTTGGTCTTGTTCTTGCGTTTTTGCAAGACCAAGACCAAGAACAAGACCGCGTATTTTTAGCAAGACCAAGACCAAGACTGACCGTGCAAGACTTGAGCAAGAACAAGACTAAGCCTGCAAGACTCTTGCGTCTTGCAGCTAGGACTTAGCGCTATTTCACGGAGTAGTTAGGTGTAACAGTTCGGTGTATAGGTACGCTTAGGAATTCTATGAGACGCAAAAAACTGTATCAAAGAATATGAAAAACTGGATCTATGCGCATTACGACTAATACCATAAACATACCTACATAGCGAATAAAAAAATATCCATTAAAATCAAACTGAGTGCATGCATAGTTATGTTTTAACCATCGGCACTTTGATAATGCGGCATCAAAGGTTTTGTACTTACTTCTCAAAGAAATTTGCTGCTTTTCGGAAGCACATGGTTATAATACACGCGCCGGCGGCTTCTTTTGAAATCATATACAACAATCGTTGCCGCCGCGCCGAAATCACAACATTTGACACTATTTGATTGCCGCCACAGGGCGTAGGCGTAGGTATACTCATGCAAAATAATTTCGAATTTTAAGAGTACCTACAGGTGTTCCAAAGAATAAATAAGTTTCAGAGTGCTTATAATGAAAATGAATACATTATACTGATCACGCAAGTAGTATTATGATTAGAATAAAATGGTAAGGATAGGTAGTAGATGTCATAATAATTTATTCTAGTAAGTATATATTATAATATTGATTATATGGTTTTAAACTAATTACTTAGGTACTATTATTGTACATTTAGTCATTATATTTCTTAAGTTTTTACAAGAAAAAATAGCAAAAAAGTGTTCAAATATCACCCGTTTGATAAATATTGTAGCCACTTTTAAATATACTTGAAACGTGTAAAAAAATTCTACATAATTAATAAAATAATATAAAAAGCGTAGGTACTTACCTACTAATAAAATAAAAAGCCTGCGATTTATTATTAGTAAATAATCACGGCAGCCGAGAGTGTGTCTCCACTTTTGAATACATAAATCATAACCAGATCACTAGAGCCACTTCAAAAAAGAAATTTGTAATTCCTAGGGTTCAAAATTATTTTGGTGACAGAACTTTACAGAAGCGTATACCATATCTTCTTAATTCGTTGCCCGAAACTATTAGATGTGAAACGGATAAAAATAAATTTAAAAAAATATTAAAAGATTATCTGATGACTACTATTTAACACAACAATTGTATGTTTTTATTTATTTTTTTGCATTCACAATGCAATATTTCTATAAGATATAAAATACGTGTGTAAAAAACAACCACGCCTCCGAGCCCATCTGAGGGCTCGGAGGCGTGGTTGTTTTTTACACACGTATTTTATATCTTACAACAATTGTATCTTATTATTATCACCGCTAAATTTTCCTTCAGTTTGTTGTAATTCAGTCTAAATCCAATTATTGTGCACTTAACTTTACCTGATACAGTTATAGTTGTATTATATACCTACATAATTATAATTATAAGCTAAGAGACTAAAGATCCCTCAGTCAAACCGACAAGTCGGTTTTGTGGGACTAAATTGTATCTTTGTATTTTTTTTTCTTGTATATGAAATAAATAAATAAAAAAAAATAAATAAAAAAAAAAAAAAAGTATTTACAAGCAGTGCCCGCGACTTCGCCCACGAAGAATAGTAACTTTGGAGGTATAGTGACGTTCAGGATTTATTTATTTATTTTAAAACTTCTGTCATCAAACATACAAACAAACTCTTCAGCTTTATAATATTAGTATAGATTAGTATAGATGTACGCCAAAACATTCACTTATATGTAAAGAATAGTGATTGGCACTAATTCTTTACATATATTTTATTCACGCGTCGCGTCTGTACAAGTAGGTAATAATCTGTGTTTGTACGCCGCACGCGGCATCGTTTGATTTGCGGCGGCATCCTTTTAATAGAGCCGGCACGTGGCGAGGCGGCGCGGTAGAAAGCAAGGAAACGTACTATAAACAAAGGAATTATTTTAATTCCAGTCATTTCCAATTGAGCTGTGCTTCGAGTCTAACTTAATAATTGTTTTTACTAATTCTTGTTGTTTTCTAAAAACGTATCACGTGTACAATTTAATATGAGTGACGAAGATTCAAATTATTCTAGTCCGAGTAACGAGAGTTTGAGTCACAGATCTAAAAGACCCAAAAGCAAATTTGAGGAGTTTTTCGAAATAATTCATGCATCCCAAACTGCCTTGTGTAAATTGTGCCAACATAAAAAGACTGAAATAAAAATGAAAAACAGAAACACTTCAGGCTTAAGGAAACATCTAATATCTTTCCACAAAAAGGAATCACAAATATTTCTTCCTGTTAAACCAAAATTAAGTGGAGATATCACAAGCTTTTTAGTAACCGCTGGAAGAAGTGGACAGGTAAGAATATATTTTTTTTATATGAAAACTCCAGGAACTCAAAAAAGTCTTTTTTGAACAAATGACTTTAAACTGACTTCGGAATATTTTATAGATATTGATAAAATAGTAATACATAGGTACATATTTCGCGTCATTTTTAACAATGGTCGAAATTGTCGCTACGGGAATTTTAACTCCGCGTAGCTGTTCATGCGATACTTTCAAAAACGCCATTAACTTACGTAAGTATTTTTGAGTTAGTGGTGTTTTCATCTAGGGGTGCGACATATTAAGTATGTAATTATCGTCTTAAATATTTTTATAAACACCTATATTTTCATTTGTTTTCATAATCGGCCAGTAACAACTAAGTACTTTATTTTGGTAAATTACAGTACAGTGCAACCTTAATATAACAAATGTCAATTTAACGATTTTCTCGATTTAACAACAACAAACCTCCTCCTCCTAAACGCTCAAACCTAGTATGTTTTAAATAATAACACAAGATTTATTGTTTTATTTCAGTCGGAAAACAGCAGTGACAACATCACGACAGCTACAGTTGATTGGGTAGTGAAAAAATATCTTCCCTTCTCATTTTTCGATGACGAAGCTACACAAGTATATTTTCGACGTATTTGCCCTAATATGGAGTTTCCTAAAAGGTCTACACTTAGAAGGAAAGTCAAAGAGCGATTTGAAGAGCTCCAATTTAATCTCAAGGAACGACTTCAACAATTATCATCTAAAATGTCATTTACCATTGATGGGTGGACGTCAATTGCTGGTAGGAGTTACTACGGGGTTACTATGCATTATATAGACAACGAATGGAAGTATCGATCTGTAGTTCTTGATTTTATACCATCACGCGGTCGACATACTGGGGAAGATATTGCAACGATTTTCCATGAATGTTTATTGGAATATGGCATAATTGATAAAATACAAGGTATCACGGTCGACAACGCAACTGCAAATACCAAATTTATGTATGAACTGGGCAAACAGTTGCCACACTTTGATTCAGACAATCAACATTTCCGGTGCTTTGCTCACATTTTAAACCTTGGTGTACAAGATTTATTAGAGACCTTAGCATTACACTGTGAGTCTGACACTAACGCGCAAGATCAGCAGTATGAAGACTATGCAGACGAAACTGAGGAAGATGAAGAATATGCACCAAATATTGCTGACTCGCGTACATCTGTAACAAAGTTACGCAGTATTTCCAGTAAAATAAAAAGAAGTGAGATAGTGAAGAAGAAGTTTCAGTCTGCTTGTGAAGCAGCTGGCGTGCCATCAAATCTAAATGCCATTCTTGACTGTCCAACAAGATGGAATTCCACACATGATATGATTGGATTTGGTTTAAAAGTGAGAGCGGGCATTAACATATTGTGCAGTTCTGTCACCGAATTGAATGATTTTCAAATCACAGCTAGTGAATGGCAGGTACTCGAAAAATTACATAAATTTCTAATAAACTTTAAACTTTTAAGTACAAAACTTGGTGGAGACAAATATGTTACATTACCGCTAGTCATTGTATCATTCAATCTCTTGCTAGATAAAATTGAATCCATGGTAAAACAGTTAGATGAGAAACCTAATCGATCTGAAGTGGATGAAAGGCTCATTCTAGCTTTCCAAGCAGCTCGAGACAAAATGCTTAAACATTATAAGAAGAGCAACTGGATTTATTGTACTTCTTTAATTTTAGACCCAAGGCATAAGGCTCAGACTTTTGACCTGACAATGTGGGGGAAGCAACTTAAAACAGAAAGTCTGCGCAAGTTCAATGAACTTTATGAAGAATATAAAAGTCTACACTCACTGAACAAATCTCTGGAATTGCCAAGAAAAGAAAATAAAGTATGTGATGAAGATGAAGACATTATAGACTTTGATAAACTCTATGAATGTCCCTCGACGTCATCTGGATCTTGTCTTCAAGGCTTAGTGATAGACGAGTTGGAGGAGTACCTGAGAAAACCAAGAACTGCCAGCTCGGAAGACATTTTAGATTGGTGGAGGACGCATGAGACAGAGTATCCGACTTTATCGAAGATGGCCCGTGATTTTCTCTCAATACCTGCAACTTCAGTACCTGCTGAGAGATTATTTTCTAAAGCATCATTAGTAATTAGAAAACATAGAAATAGGTTAAGTGATGAGTCAGCCAGATGGTTACTTTGTATTAATTCTTGGTCAAAAGAATTGATATAAAGTAACATAACCTAATGATAAAGCTGTTGTGTACTGTTATGTTTGATTTGTGTTGTATTTTATTTTTGATTGAAATAAATGATAAATCATAAAACTCTTTTATTAAATTTCATGCAAGTTGAGGGTTCAATCTCTTTCTAGACAGACATTGTTATTTAAAATACAGTCAAGTTATTGTAATTAATTTGTTTTTTTACATGTTTTAGCAAATGTAAGCTTATAAATCATAAATGTTTATTAAGAAACAGTTACTTCCATGGAAAACGACATATAGGTCAGTTGATTTTTCGACTTTCTTATCAAATCTTCAGTTATTTATTAATCTGATTGATCTTTACTATGGCTATGTTAATTCAAGCTCACAATGTTCCAATTCTAATACGTTTTTCTAAGATTTAAAGTAAACTTTAATAAATAGCAATAGACTAATAGGTAATTGCAAGACTTGCAAGACTCTTGCTGCAAGACCAAGACCAAGACCAAGACTGCAAGCGCAAGACCAAGACCAAGACCAAGACCAGGTGTATTGGCGCAAGACCAAGACCAAGACTGGCTAAGTCTCGTCTTGTTCTTGCATTTGGGCAACACTAATGTTATCTACTGTTGGCCACCCACACTGGCGTTCGCTAACTAATTACGTGTTACGGAGCCATCGAAAATAATCTATTGCTAAAAGTAACTTTCTTGAAATCTTGACAGTTTGAGTCAAAGTAAATTTATGAAGAAAATATGGAGCGCTTAATATTATTCGCTTCTCGTACTAAATTAGTCGAGAATGACATTATAGTATTTAACGGATCAAGAAAATGTCAAAATAATTTGACACAAATAAAGTGTGTGTTTCAGCTCTGACACACGACTGGAGTTTACCCCTTAAGAAAGATTGTACGACAGGCACAGAAAATAATGAAACAAAACATCAAAATAAAAGTGAAAATAACGATAGGTTGCGCATAAAAAACGTAACGCTGTCATTCGATCACTAAATTTTACTCTTCATATTTTTTTCATACCGGGCGCCTTATATGATAATCAATTATTAAACACCAAAAAATTAAGTGAACATTTTTGATGCTAACCTTACTGGATTCTTATTAGCTTAGTGATTATTGCTGTCAATCCTACTCATATTATAAATGAGAATGTAAGTTTGTTTGTTATGCTTTCAAGCAAAAACTACTAAACCAATCATCATGAAACTTCGTACATATATTCTTAGAGGTATTACAAGTAACATAGAATACTTTTTATAAAAAAAAATGCGGGTGAAGCCGCGGGTTAAAGCTAGTATAATAAAAACTTACTCTGCTATACCTAAAACAACTTACTAATAACATAATGTATTGTCTACTTTTTGAGTTGTTCAGAGACTAGTGACCGTGACTCGTTCCCATGTAAAGCTTATTTAGCAGTTTCAGTTTTTATTTTAATTTAATTATAAAAAATACTTTTTTTGATTATTTTACACATCCAAACAACAACCGTATGTCATACACAATAAAATTTCCACATTATAAGTTTAGCCCACTTTACGTACAACAAGTAAAGTTGTAGGACGCGCATTCGACGACTGCCTTTCGCAACAAAGGTCCTGAGTCGACTCTCGGATGGGGCAGATGTTTGTGTTATAATACGAGAATTTGCACGTGAGTTTATATATATTTATATTTATTAGTAAATGTCTAAGTATAGTATAGGTATATCTTTCCATTACCTAAGTAACCATAACAAAAGCCTTACAGTGCTTACTTTGGGCTAGGCTAAGCTAATTGATGTGAACGTAAGAAATTTTTTTACCTTAATCTCAGCTTTAAACTTGTATTATTGTTGATAATATGCTGTATTTTCTTCTGTTATGTCGATCATATGGTATTGTTGGCTATTATTTTATTTTTTATAGAATCAGGCGTCACTTGTCAATATCCATTAATAATACAAAAATATGTAGGTTACTTCCGTAAAAATATGTAGCTTACTTCCGCAAAAATATGCAGTTTTTTTCCGCAAAAATATGTAGCTTACTTCTGCAAAAATATGTAGCTTACTTCCGTAAAAATATGTAGCTTACTTCTGCAAAAATATGCGAAATGCAGCGCCCGCCAGCCCGCCCGCAAATAAATGCAGAAACCTCAGACACCGACACACCTCGCACCTTCACCAACTACTCTACACGTGTTTCAACTCCATAAGAAGCATCATCAGCTGTAAGATCTTGCAATATAGAGCACTAAGGTGCAAGATGTGTCGGTATCTGCGGTGTGTGCTTTTATTGGCGGGCGGTGCAATTTGCTTATTTTTTGGGAAAGTAAGCAAAAAGTTTTTTGTTATTGCCTGATTCTATCAAATAATATAAATATTAATAGTCAACCAACAGTACCTACATGGTACCTTCCATTGACATAACAGAAGAAGGGCGGTGAATTTTGCATGTTTTTTGCTGAAGTAAGCTACATATTGAAATTATACTTCTTTTGGCGCGCAAATCCGACACCTAAAAGCGATATGGAATAAAGCAACAGGATGAAGTTGGCCGCTAATTGTCTCAAGTTTTCGTATGAACTCATAACTATATTCAAGGTAGTTACTCAATATTTATGAATGTGCGTGTGTGATTTTAAATAATCGTGATAAAAGTGGATCTAATTTTATAAACTTTTTTAAGTGCGTTCATTTATTTGAGGTTAACTGTCGGTTTGTATTATTTTTATTTCTTTAAAATATATTTTTACATTATTTTTGCATAAATAGTTTATTTTAATGGGTTTTTGATATATTACTTGATTCTGTGTACAGATATATTGAAAATCAATTATTTTTTATACTTACTGATCACTATGTGTATAATTTATAAATTTATCGTTCTTTTCACAAACAAAGAGTACCTACTGGCACACGGAAGGAAATTTGTAGTTATTTTTGTTTAGTTACGCTAAAGAAGTATATCTTCTAGCGCACTTTTTTTTATTTTTAGCTCAAGACTATTTTTTTTGCCGTCACCCATCAGATCAAATTCAGTTGGCACTACCGATAGTTGTAATTTTAATTAGTCACGTGGAAATCGCCAGATCCCTTGAGTTATTCGATGTGGATCACAGTTGTAAATATCTAGGATCGGCGCTTTGCACATAGACAATTAACGTCCGTTCTGGCATTATTTATGGTGCGTTTCGCGTCGCCTCTTTATAGAAAACATATATAACTTTGATGGGTCATTATTCCGGATAAACTCACTCGTGAGTACTCGCCGATAGACTGGACGAGTAATTTAAAAGGTTTCCTCGTAATCGTGACTAGAAACGATTATAAATTATATAGTTCGGATAATGATATTAGTGTTATTAATGAGTAATAAATTTAATAGAAGCTGTTAAGAAACTTTCGAAAGGGCCAATAGTGGGTTGGGTGACCGAAAATTTATTATAAAGATCCCTGCTGGATAGACGCGTCCTTATGTAGTTAATAAGAATAAAATTAAGGGCATACAGTGATGAATCGATAGCACACAAATAAAAAATATTTCTTACATTCACTTTGTATTAGCCTAGCCCAAAGTAAGCACTGTAAGGCTTATGGATACTAGAGTAACGGATAGACATACATAAATAAGTAATATTAATAGAAATATATATAAATACCCATGAGTCAGGTACAAATGCTTATATTCATAACACAAACACGACTCGAACCCAGGACCGTCTGTACGAAAGGCAGGATCGCTACCGTTGCACCAAAAGGCTAATATTGTTGCTACTTATTGAAAATCAAATATTCCATGCGAGCAAAAGAGGTAATTAGAGAATGGAAGGTATAGGAATAATAATACCTGGCACAAGCCAAGGCTACACCTATCCCTTCACGATTAAAAATCCTAAATTTCTGGCCATATTATAATGTGGTATTTTGGAAATAAAATATTACAAGTTCCCAGAAACTATTCATAATGACAAAAATCTATAATTTTTAAAGAATCAATAAATAAAAAAAAAGCATGTGTGCAGTTCACACATTGTACTCGTAGACCTACCTAGCATCGTTGTGATTTGAAAGTCGATGAAACGAAAAAGCAACAGCAAAAAGAGACAGACACAAAATTTCGTAGATTTTAACGTAGGAGAAAATGAGATAGGAGGCATTATGTACGTGTGTTAATACGTGTTTGCGTGCGTACTGCGTATGCGTAGTAGTACAAAGCTTGAGAGAAGGCATCACAGCAACAGTAGTATTTTGTATACGTGTACGTATTATTTTTGAATGTTTCACTTCTACCACGTGTGAATTGCATACATGCATTTTTTTGATTTCCTGGGTTTGTTCAAATTTAGGACATAGGATAGGTTTCATTTTTATTTATAACACAGCAATGCGTGGCCGGGACAGCTAGTTGTATTATAAATTTGCTTCAACCTTTTCGAGATAACTAAGTTATTACAATGAAACTATTCGCAAATAAATATTTGATGTTTTAACTGATTATAACATAAATTATTATCATAGAAAAATACGGGAAAAAGATCTACTCGGCTCACTAGTTAATTCTCAGCAGGAAATCGAACCCGCATTAAGATATAACAGCCATTAGGTTTTATATTTTTTATATTTTATGCACTTTTTCAATGCTGTTTTATAAGATTAATTATTATAATAGATGAAAACATACTCAAGTAAGAATTCTTAAGTGATTCATTCGTCGGTTGTAGATTCAGTGATGTGCGTCGCCTGTTCGGGCATGTCCCTTGACGTCGGCTGACGATGGACTACCAATTGTAGTAGACACGGTCGTTGAGTTTGATTTAATGGCTCAATTTCCATTTTTGTGTTGCATGCGTTGCACACAATAAGATTTCAATGCACTTGCAAGGCCCGTGGAAGCGTAATTTTGTATACGAGTTACTGTGTTGAACAGCTAGTTCAAACTTTGTGATCTCAAATTATTAACACATATTTTTTTATACATTTTAATGCTATCTTATATGATTTTAATAGAAAAATACTAAAAAAATTAAATTCCCGGCTGAAAATTTACTTGTAAGCGGAATCTATATTTTTTTGTATTTTCCTATTAAAAGAAAAATAATAAAATATATAAAAATCATAAAGACAAGAATAAAAGCTTATAAAAAGGTCGAATCACATCACATATTACTGTAAATCACTATGCCACAAACGTAGTGTCCATCTGGGACGATAATTAGCTCGGTGGAACTAAAATCTTTTCCAGAAGTTCCAGGAGATTCTAAATTTCTTGGAAACTTCCAGGCTATGAGCGTTACTCTAACTTGGAGGCGAGTCACAAGAGATCTCTCAAATCTTGTTCTTACTCTCACATTGTTGCTATCTTTATTGTTTTATTCACCTTTAAGATTCTAAGTCTTAGTAAACAGTAACATAATAGATAAAGATATAAAGTTAAGTATTTTTTGTCTTAAGCCGGAATGCCGATCAGCCTTCGTTACAAGTTTCGTACATAGAAAATTACTTAGCCGCGTAGTATTAAGGAAATGGGTTGGACTTAACATAGCTTTCGGTATCTTATGCGTTGAACGCGGTACAAGGAGTAGTTTGCGCTATACTGATGTGTTTTTTTTTTAAATATTATTTATTAAACAAAAGTGACATTTTAAATTATTATACATTTATTAAGTTTTTCGCAAACTGTTTGTTGTTGTGAAGTAATTGCACCGAGGGTCGAGGCTAGGGATACCTCTCGCCAAGGTACAAGTACAGGAAAAAGAGAGTTTGTAGGCAGAGAGAGCCTACAAACTGAAAAGAAAGAAAAAGGAAAGAAATAGAAATAAAATTTAGCTTCTGTTGAAGCTTAATTTTATTTATATCTTATTAAACTTGTGGGTGATGATTTGTAGTTAATTATTTAATATAAGTTGTTTGTAAGTAATTTAGGTGTTATTTGTTTTGCTGTTGCTATGGTGTTAAATTAGTGTTTGAGAGTGCAAATTGGTTGGTTAGTGGAACGGTAGCGATACTTCTCTTTTTTTATATTTAATTCTTATACTTCCGCACATTTGAATAAAACAACTTTTTTGAACAAACTCCAGCAGGGGGATCGAACTCCATCTTACTGTTATTATTTGCAAAAAGAGCTAACTACATCACCAGGTCTTGCAATTGCAGAAAAATACATCGCCGGAGTGTCTTTCGCCAGTTTTTTCGGAAGGGCATCCCAATTTCCGAGTAGTATAGAATGTAATCGTTGTGAGAATTTTATTAACTAAATAAAATGTAAAATAAAACAATTTGATTTATATAAAAAATTAACAATTAGGTACCTACCCGATTAAAATATGTGAAGGTAGTAGAAAATATATGACGACCATTACCTTAGTCGTCCTGTGAAACTTCAGGATTAAATATAAAATAAATTATGCGCTAAATCCGTAAAAATACTGTTTTATTTTCCTTTTTTTTTCTCGAGTGGAAAATCATTTATGGATTCCACCTGCCACGGGTTGAATGATATGTGAGAGATATGTGGGACGGATTCCGCCACATCTTAGCGCACGGAACGTAGACGGGGCATACCCGAACTAAAAACCACTAGGTCACCTGACTGCCTAGGCTCTGTGGGGTTATTTGTGGCAAATGGTAGAGATCCTACCTTCTTCTCCAAAGATACTGGGTTCGAATCCAGGTAGCATATGTTTTTGTGATAAAGATTTGTTTCCGTGTCATGGTTGTTTATATACTTATTTATATATTATATACAGTATTCAGTACCCATAGTACAAGCTCAGCTTAGTTAAGGACTAAATAATGGTTGTGACTTGCCTGGAATTTATTTATTTATTGGTAAACAGTACGTAAAAATTCTGCACTGGATTCTAAGGAGCTTGATGGTGGAAGGATTACAGTGGTTATGTTTCATCTAATGTTAACATTAAGTCACTAATATAATTATTTCTCTTTTACAGATTTGGATGCTGTGATAAATATGGAATAGCAGTTATAGCAATGTGAGTGGCAAATTGGTTACCTATTATTATTTAAATTATAATCTTAATTTTTTTAACGTTGAACATACTAAATATTTCTTTATAACATACATTGTTAGTTCCTACACTTGTTACTAGATGGCACTCCGCGCATCTGAATCGCATATTACTTTTTCTTTTACAATTTCTCATGGTTAACCATCACCAGTCTTTAGAAAGGTGGGCGCAACCGATGAAGGTTTCTGATTCTTCCCGGGTACAAGCAATCCACAGACGATATTTATTTAGTAAGAGTCGGACATATCCGCAAATGTGTCCTTGAGGATTAACCACCTCTCTGTTCGTGTCCCGAGGGCAGCCCCATCATTGCTTCAGGCGCATAAGAAAAACATCACCACTCTTCTACCGGGTTTGTACCACTATCAATGTTGGCTTTAAATCAGTAAGAGTTTGACTTAACTGCACAGCCGGCTGTGAGGTATTCGTGAGGAATTGAGGAAAAATTATTAATTAATTTGCTTCCCTCCGGTAGGAGACCAAGTTCTCCAGGGGCGCAAAGAAAACATCATCGTTAATCAGCAAGCTCAGTTGTCACAATAATCTTTTGCTTACAAAATCTAAACTAACTTTACACAGCTTAGGTCCTCACCCGATGTCAATTAAAATTTATAATAAACTACTAGAATACGTAAAAGCAGAAACAAATACTAATAAATTTGAAAAAGTTTTTAATTCTATAAATGAATTTTTTAAGGAAAAAATTCGGAATGTTTGAATCTCTACCCTACATTACTACGTCTTCCGAGGTGTATGTGATAATTAATGCTTGCATATTCTGTTTAGTTTACTGGGTCGCATGTAACGTAATTTGTGAATAAATAAATGAAGTTAGTACTCTACCATTCGGTGGTGGTAGCCCTGGAGGAGTGTTCCCGTTCAGAAGCTGTCGGAAGATTCTCTTCTTTAATCCTACCTTAATTGATCATATTCAGTCATCCTTTACGTAGCTACAAACTTGTATTGTGCATGTCATCAATATGAGTCGACTACATCGTGTTTGCCACACGACTCTATCACAATAGCAGGAAAGTGAGACAGATATTTATACAAAAGTAAAATATTTGCCTTTGAATATCTCACCGTAGGGAACGGCCTGTAGCTATCACGTTGGTCCAATGTTATAACCGATTCGTTGCGGATCACTTTTTTTTGAGTGTGGCGCTAGCCATTGGAGCCGTGTCATTTTTAAATCGATGATAACTCCTTTAGATTAAGTTTTAGGGAAATCTACCCAGAATGAATTTACTCTAGGAATCTACCAACAATCTGTAGGCAGAGAGTCCTCAAGTTCTTCGGACACACGGTCAGGCGAGACCCAGACAGTCTGGAAAGGCTGATTATTACTGGTTGTGTGGAAGGAAAGAGAGCGAGAGGGCGGTCTCCTATAAGATGGACACACACAACATAGGACGCTACGGGAGCTACCCTACAATCATCCATCCAAATGGCGCAAGACAGAAATGTCTGGAAAGAAATGGTGGCCAGGGCAACACACCATAGTCACGTCCCTCAGTCATGAGGTTACGACAAAGAAGAAGACCCAGAATGAAACTTTCGTCATTTTTCACGTTAATCAAGCTCGTAGCCTTTTTTTCTGGTAATAGTATGTAGCAACGAATCGGTTAAGGACTGTGGATACAGCCGGGCCTTCTGAAAAAGAGCACAAGTTAGTGAATTTTGGTCACTCCTTGATCAAGTGGCTTTACTTCCTGAGTCATATGCTGAATTCGCTTTACTGTTGAACCATGGATCTCCTCAAAGGTGCATGATCAAAAGTGTAATTTAACTATCATTAACAAAACAAAATACCTAATTACTTATTTCAATTACCTATTGGAGTAATTACACATAACATTAATATCAGCTAACAAATTACACGATTTTTTTACACCCACATCTAGCCCTTGGCTTGTGTTATGGATACTAGGGTAACGAAGAGACCTGCATATAAGAAACATAAATATGTAATATTAATATAAATATATAAAAAATCATGACTCCGGTACAAATGCTCGTATTTATCACACAAATCTATCTATCTACCAAAGGACCCAGAATCTAGAATACCGAATCAGAATCCAGAAAGCCAGAATTATCTGTGTGAAAGCCATGATCGCCGCCGTTGTACCGAACGGTCATCAAAATTCTATATTTCCTTTTATTGTTATTCGAAAGAAATAATAAACGCAAACAAAATATTTCAATATAAAGAAATATAATGACCCCACAAATTGGGATACAGAAATATGTTTTTTTACACAATCGCATATTCAGAAAGCGTACTAACTGAACTTTAGTGTGAATGCAAATTTAGTTAGAATATATTAGTTGTACTATTTGCGTCGTTTCCAAGAAGAGTTATAATAATAGTGGTCCGTCCGCTTGTCACGATGTGACGACTGATGCAACGACGCAGCGCACCTTACGATGTCATTTCGCGACGACACGTTGACATTTCACGCTTTGCTAGGTGATATTTTTAGAGAAATTACGACTCGAAACAATGGTTTATTCAAATATAATGCAAAATTAAATAAAATAGCAGGTGATGTAGCAAACCAAAAAGAGAGCTAAGGTGCGCAATCGCGATCGTAAACTCAATTGGAACTAAGAGTTTTAGTTCCAATTTTGTGATATGTACCGTTAAGGAGTGGAACTCTGACTGAATCTTGCACAACGTGCTTGCAGAATAAAAAAGGCTAGAAAGCTAAATCTATAATATGTACCAATAAATTAAAAAGTTAGAAATATGCGTCACCATTATATGGTTGATATACCAAAGAGTCGCACTAAGCGTTTTGGTTCCAATTTTGTGATACGTACCGCTAACGAGTGGAACTCTTTGCTTGAACCTGTCTTTTCTGACAAATACAATTAAGGGATCTTCAAGTCACGAGTGAACAGGTATCTTATAGCAAATGCGTCACATCCTAGATCGCATCATCGCTTACCATCAGGCGAGATAGTGGTCAAGCTCCTACTTATTAACTATAAAAAAACCTGTTTGCTAACCTATTCTCGGAGTGAATTCACAAGGGTTTTTCTGTTTATTTGTAGTTACAAAGGTACTTTAATCTTATTGTATTTTGTAACTTGTTGCTTAATCCTCATTATCACAAATATAATTTTCTTTATTATATTCATACATACATCGCATTGGTGAATAATTATAATGGTAGTTGTAAGTTTGGTTGTAATAATAAATGAAATAATTCTAATATCCAGCTTTATCTAGGAAACCACCCGATTTGTACAGTTAATTCTGTTGTAGGATAATGGAATAATTGTTAAAATCCTGGGACCATTAGAGCACCCAAATAATTTTAATCAAATGTAATTTTTTGCAATCATCCTTTTTGTAAATATCTCAGTCAGTTTTTTGGAAAGTTGAACGTTGATTGGCTAATCTAAGATTTGATTTAAAATAACTTTATTCTGACTGGTCTTGTAATGGATCACCGTAAAGGAATACAGACATTTAATAGCAACTTCACTTCATTATAGCAACTTGTAAAATAAATAGATATAAATTAGACACCACATATATTGTTTCGAACACAAGCAACTAAAGCTATGTGTTATTGAATTCAGAAAGGAGAAAGATTACATAACAATCAAAGCAATAAGAGCACCCGAGACCTCAGAGTGGCCTTACCATGAAAACCATGAAAATTTTATTTAAATTGTTGTTACATAATATTTACTAAAATAATGCATAAAACTTACTAAATAAGCAACATTACCAGAAAACCACAAAATATAGAAGAGACGTAGTCATTAGACATTCATTCATCCGCCAAATCATAAGGTTATTTAGATAATTGGCTGATGCATTCAGCGTAGGTACGTGAAATAGTGGTCATATGCAAATTATCCAAGTTAGAACGAATCTTTGAAATGATTCTAAAATTAGGATGACTGCTGACAAACTAAAAATGAACTTAGCACAAATAAAAGGCATTGCTGTCAACAAAGATGTACTTAAGTAAAAACTTTGGGTAGAATAAATTTATTTAGCAAGCATGTGGTATATTAAAGGACAGTGCAAGTTTGAATAGAAGCTTTAAAAAGAAAATATAAAAACGTAGAGATAATCAGCCAATAGCCGCCACCTTGCAATCGTCCCATAATTTTATTCCTGTAATCGTCTTATATTAATGACAGTATGTAATGCTATAATTAATTATGGTTGATTTACCAAAGAGTCGCACTAAGCGTTTTAGTTAAAAAAAATTGATA
Organism: Calamotropha paludella; assembly: GCA_927399485.1. Taxonomy (NCBI): domain Eukaryota; kingdom Metazoa; phylum Arthropoda; class Insecta; order Lepidoptera; family Crambidae; genus Calamotropha; species Calamotropha paludella. The sequence continues at coordinate 27,093,946 of OV656811.1, read as the reverse complement.
CGCACCGCTAAGGAGTGGAACTCTTTGCCTGAGTCTATGTTATCTGACAAGTACAATTTAGAGGTCTTCAAGTCGCAAGCATCCTAAATCACATCGTAGCTTACTATCAGAAGCGATAGTTGTCAAGGGCCTACCTACTTACTATAAAAAAGAAATAATTTTTCTAATCCGATGACCGGCACTCGCAAAAATTGCTCTCAATATAATACTTCTCAATATGCCGAAGCTTTTAAACATTGCGCCATCGAGTTGTCCAAACAATATTTCAGACAACGCATACATGTCCAACTGTCATGCTTAACGCAATCAGCGTTGCTACTGAATTGTCTCTAACACGGCAAACTCTAAACACGGAGCCAGCCTAAAATAATACAGGCTGTACAGAAAGGACAAGACGTGTCCGTTGAATAATTGAGATCACCCTGTCTATGTTGAGGCGTCCTGCTGATACGCTAATTGTCTGGGCGTGTACCGTCCTATAACAGTCCGTTAAATGCTTTAAGTGACAACTAGTAAGGCAGACGTCTATGTTTGGAACACAACGAAACCAGTATTATATATTAGAGGGTTCGCTCTGTCATGGCAAAGCAGAGGTATTTTTATATGTATTTTTTAGCCGATCAGTTTTGTCTGCAGATATTTTTCATTTAGGTTAAGCAGTTATAGAAAGAAAGAATGAAGAAATATTTCTAGGGAGTACAACTCAAGTATATTTTTGTAGGTAGAAATTATTAATATGTTACTGAAATCGCGTCCACTCAGCATAATGCCACAGCATGTTACTGTCATGGCGCTGGTTATGTGGAACCAGTTGAAGAGAGGCGTATGAGTTATGTGCCGTGATGTGATGTGGCCGTGTATTTTCAGAGTAGAATAGCGACAACCCTTCAAACTCCAAGGTTTAGTAAAAGGCAAATGATTATACAGGAGGTGATGACTTTCTTGGAATCCATTTTGACGGCGATCCACAATCTGCTTGCAAATTGTGTAGACTGGCAGGACCTTCCTATTTCTGAAGAATATTTTCGTCCAGTATTGGCTGGTCTTTAGGCTGTGATAGTGAATAATGTGCCATGTAGGCTATGCTTACCTGTCCACAGTCGTATTCACATGACATATAAAGGTTTTTAAAGTTGCAAAAAATAGATACAAGACTTTGGGACACTAACAATTGAGTAGAATGCTGCAGTTTATCATTAAATAGGTCTTTTAGTTTCTTTATTATGTCAATATGAACTATTTTTCATTGATAAAATGCATGAACAATTATGTGATTAGTGGTATTATTTTAAGCGTCATTTTGGAAATTTTGTAGTACTTTTTACTTCTTTACGTTGTAGGCTATCGTTGCTTAATCGATGAGAGGAATGTCCTCGCATTCGAAATTTTTTTTTACAACTTGGCAAGTATTCAGTAAGATTTTAATATCTTTTGCTTTTTTATGAATGAATTTTGATAGAAAAATAGTAGGAAATAGTATTTTTCTAATATATAAATAAAATAACTTGATACAATGTAAATCTTTTTGTTTTTCATCACACAATTTGGCTAAGATTGTTTCCATAAAACTATTGGAACAACATTCCCCATTACGCGCGATGTGTTGACCGAGTCCGGGAATAATTGATGACGTCACCGTCCAGTCCGTGACGTCATCGAACCGTTCTTGTCCAACCTTGATTGGCCAATCTGGTCGTACCGATCTTGATTCCCAGCAGGCTGACTTAATGCTGTAAGTGAGATTATTTGACGTTTACATTTGCGATTGCTGATGTGTTGTGTTCAATTGCGTTTTCTAAGTTTACGTCATAAAAGTATACAATGAAATCGTAGTGAGAATTTAAAACTTAAAAAAATGCAAAAAAAAAACAATTTGATTTACTTATACAAAAAATAACAGTTTGGAACGTGCAGAAAATATGTTATGACCATTGCCTTAGTCCTCCTGTAATGGAGTCGAAACGTCAGGATTAAATATAATATAAATTATGCGCAAATCTATAAAAAAGTTTTTGTTGATTTTTAGTTAAATTTTTATTGATTATTGTCATGCCCAATCCGAGTCCAGTATGCTCTATATGTTAATTTTATTTTATTTAGAATTTCAATTTTTTGGATGGTTTCTTGCTTGACACTTTTTTACCCAATAATATCAACAAACGTAATCAAAGTCCCTTCTTTTACTAAATGGTTATGTCCCGCAGGGCCCATTAAGGTCATTATTTTTGTAACATCTTATTGTACTTATGGAATGCAATAATTTTATTTTGAATAAATTAATAAATATATACAATATCGCATACATTGTTCTGAACGAATATAAGTTGTCAAAGCACTTGTTATGCCTTTTTAGTTATTCAACTTCCGGGCACATTATACGTTTAAATTTAAATTTTAAATTTAAACAACTTATTAACACTTTTTTGCGCAGAATATACATTTTATCGTGACGTTTCGACTCCTTTACAGGAGCCCTGATCGCAGTATGACTGTGCAATAAACGTCATATATTTTCTACTGCCTTCACAATATTTTTATCCGGCACGTCTGTGCTTTTGTATGCTGTGATCACGGCTCATGTAAAAGAGTCGAAACGTCAGGATTAAATGTTAATTATACGCAAAAAGCCGTTAATAAGTTGTTTTATTTAAATGTGTTATGCAATTCAGAAATAACGACGGTACCAAGACGTCAAGACTTCTTTCACCTTCAGCAAAATCATGAGGAGTACGATTAGTTTGAGCTAATCTTTAAGAAAATCAACATAAAGATAAAGGTATTATAAAAATAATAAATCAAATATAAATTTGATAAAATATTAATTTTATTTCATTAAAATCAATAATCATAATAATCCTAGATATCAAAATCAAAGCCAAACCAACTTCAGAAGCAATAGTTTGAGCTACTGCTCGTAAACCCCCTAATAAAGCATAATTAGAAAATATAAGATCAACCTCTAACTATAACTGTGTAAACTATTATTCTAGTACAACATAAAAAATAATATTCCTAAATTAAAACTAATTAAATTAAAATAATAAGGAATTATAAACGGTACCAAAACATTAAGAATCTCGGGCGAAACCATGAAATCATTTGACATGAAAAATGCATTTGCAGACAATTGCGAAAATGTGTACATAAATATACCTTTATAGCTTCGAATCGAAATCTATATATATATCAAAAAAATCTAGTCAGTGTTTGATCGCGATGAACTCAGTTTGCTAGATTTATTCCAATTTAGGACGTAGGATAGGTTATATTTTAATATATACATATAAATAAAATTGGATTGTCTGTTTGTAATATTGAAATAACCGTTTTTTACTACATGCATATGAATATATATACGGTACATACACCAAAATAACATGTTTTACAATTTTTGTCTGTCTGTCTGTCTGTTTGTTCCGGCTAATCTCTGAAATGGCTGGACCGATTTTGACGGGACTTTTATTGGCAGGTAACTGATGTAATAAGGAGTTACTTAGGCTACTTTTATTTTAGAAAAAATCTTTTATTTTAGAAAAATAATATCACTGCCACAGCAACGCGTGGCTGGGACAGCTAGTGTAAATATAAATTTCAAACCACTGCCAGTTGAAACATATTGTTGAATGCATTTTATCTTAAATCTACCTTAGTAGCATGGCACTGTTGTTAAAAAAATGACTTCATTGTTACTGTTATCAAGATTCTTGTAAATAAATGGTTTTATGTTATGGAATCAAATTACTAGGTTCAATAGTGCTACTAATAGGATACAATACTTGTGTTTACATGTCTTTATTTTTCGAGGAGGTCCATTGCGCAATGGTTAGCTTTTTCGGTCAGCGATAACGGATGTTATGCAACTGTGGCAATGTCTAATTCTCCGAAGGTGACCGAAAATTTATAGGAGTTTCTTCATAAGATTTTTTTTGTTGTTGGTCTCGGTAATGAGTCCCGCTGCTTAGCCAATCGATTTGTCGATCACCGGTTTGAAGCCAAACGGTCCCGGGTTCCTATCCCGGTAGGGGAAGATGTTTGTGTGCTAAATACGAGCATTTGTACCTGAATCATAGGTATGATATATATTTGTATGAATATTTCTTATTTATGTATCATATATGTACGTTTATCCATTACCCTAATATCCATAACACAAGCCTCACAGCAGTGTTTACCTTAGGTTAGGCTAATTGGTGTGAATCTAAGAAATATTATTATTAAAATTAATAAGTCGTTGTCAAAATTCGCATGTGTTTTTATTTTAAATTATCCAAAATTAAATATTTTCACTCATTTTATTTTTATGTGAAAGTATAAAGTAAATAATAAACCAAAAAAAAGTGTCGTTGTGAACCCTAATTGAACTAAACCGTCAATAATATCAGCGAGGGCTATTTTTTGTTTCAAATAGAGTCGGCAATGAATGGCTGACCATAGTGTAAATTCTTTGTAAAGCCAGTCTCCATCACTCACAACTGTTAATAAATCAAGAAATTAAATGAATTGAAAATAACTTTATTTAAATGCATTTAAAATAAGTTGTTTTCAATCGTCCAACAAATCACCTACCACGTCAGAACGTCTTTTAAGAATGAGCGCAAGAAACTCGTCAGTTTTAACAGTAGTAACGACATTTACAATATTATACGTCGTCACCATACATTATCCACAATAAAACAAAATTAGTGTTACAAGCGACAATTATATGTATAAATATTTTCATAGCTTAACATGATGCTTATGGACTCTGCTATCATTTCATTATTTAAATGGTCCCTTTCTTGAACTGACACGATTCAAACAAACAAGGAAGTGGATGGTTAGCCAATAAATCAGCATTGATTTATAATCACATCAAAAGCTTCGTAAAATTCGCGAAAGCGGTCGCGATCGAAGCGAACTTTACGATTCGTTACTCGGAACCTATTGACGGACGGAACGCTGTCTTATAAATCAATTTAATCTCTACGCCAAAGACAATTGGGGCCGCATTTGTTTGTTTCAAACGATGATATTAACTGCCGTTCGAATAAAATCGCTAATTGTCATATTTTAAGTACGATTTTCGATTGCACCACGATCGGCGGTTATGTTGTATACCAAAAATTCTAGTGCACGCATGAATCAAATCGGACAAGCTATAGCGATTTCTAAGTTGAATTACATACTAATTCTGTAGTCGGGCGTGTAATTGTTCGGTGACTTTTATCGTGAGCTGGTATTGTGTCGGTAAATCAAAGGGGTAGGACGCGCTGGTACAAATAGTTTGGAACGCGTACGCGCAATGCATCTCTGTGAGTGCAGTTTGCTTGCACAAATTTGTCATCGTTGTATTACCGTTAAGTAATGACATATTATGAGATTTATTAAATTATGATAGGTAGTGACATTTTGTGTAGTTTTGAAATTGCTTTAGTATTTTGATAAAGAAATTAAATGTGTTGATTTCATCATTGAGTTTTATCAAAATAAAAATAATTAAATTCTAACTTTATTTGCATGATAACATCATTTTATTGTCTACATTGCTTATTATTCATTAATTAAAATTTATCATATATTTTTGTATGCCCCACAACGCCAACATGTAAGGAAAATGAAAACCAATGATACCTGCGATTAATATATTCTCATGTTTGACAAAAAAATGCTTATGATTTCAAACAAAATTGTATATATGTTTAAACCTGATAAATATTTTAAATAAAATTATTTCAAGGGGATTAGACTACGGCTCCTGAAAAGAAGTTGAAACAGAATGTAATATGCGCGGATGTGTAAGAACTAAATAAAGGAAATGTAATAATAATACAGTTATAAATGATAAAATTGTTCTTTCATATGTGGATAATAATTAATTAAATTTAATGTAATTGCTTGACATTCACATGCCCACTGATGGCTAGACAGAGGAACCAACAATTAGTAAAATAAAAATATGTAGCTTACTTCCGCAAAACTCAAGCAGTGTGCACCGCCCGCCCGCCCGCAAATAAATGCAGAAACCGCAGACACCGGCACCAACTGCTCTACACGTGTTTCGCCCCCACATGGAGCATCATCGAAGCTGTTAGACCGTGCAATAACGAGCACTAAGTAATAACTAGAGTAGTTGGTGAAGGTGCCGGTGTCTGCGGTTTCTGCATTTATTTGCGGGCGGGCGGGCGGTGCACACTGCTTGAGTTTTGCGGAAGTAAGCTACATATTTTTGTTTTACTAATGGATATGGACTTCCGCCAAGTAACGCCTGATTATATCAATGAGGAACCAACAATGTTTATTTAAATATCAGATTGTACTCTGTTTAATGTGAATAAAGGAGCTGCATGAGCTCATACCGCCATCCCTTCTTCCATCAGACATCCAGACGCACTGCAGGCTACCACCCTTTCTTAGTTGATAATGTTGCTATTCCTACCTATCGCACCAAGCGCTTTTATAATGCGCACAGCAAAGGAGTGAAGTTCCCTCCCTACGTCTGTATTTTCAAGTGTTTATAACCCGTCCGTTTTCAAAGTCAGGATAAATAGGCACCTTCTGGGACCTCGTTATTTCATAGATTCTGTCTTGGCTCCAGGGCTTGATTGGGATTTAAAAAAGATCATGTTATTTCAAATTATTAATAAAACATAATATATTACATAAATTATTAATGTAATCGTAACATGGAGCTAAAGAAGTTATAAATATATAACAAACTCCCAATATAAAGTTCACATAAATTAATATGTCTCGCTAAAGTCTAAAAAGCTAGACGTAAATCAATACCGCTACGGTATCTGGACTAGCCCAGACTTCTGAATCTAAATATGGTGTTTGGTCAGCATAAAAATAAACTGTCACTCTGGCCCAATTAACCCACAAACATATATTTCAGTCAATCTCTAAATATACTGAACAACACTGTCTGGGCATCTTATTTTGGTTTTTATAGTCCGCTTTCAACGAATACGGCAATGATGCTACTATTATTTTTAAAATAATAGTAGCATCCCAAATCCGACTTAGGATTTGGGATGCTTCGTTGAAAGCGGACTATAAAAACCAAAATAAGATGCCCAGACAGTGTTGTTCAGTATATTTAGAGATTGAGATAGGATGGAACAAATCCAGCAAAATAAATAAAATACGTCTCCGAGCCCTTAGGTAGGATTTGAATCTACAAACTTTCGCTATCCGAGCGAGTGCTCTGACCGCTGAGCTACCGAGCCGCTGGCTGGTAGTCAACATTGATAGTAATATTTTTATAAGTATCTAACATTCGATTAAGTATGAACCAGCTATAATAATGTTATTAATTTTATTATTTTTGCTTTGAAAATGTCCCATTTCTCTTAGAATTAAGTTACGCCTTATAACAACAAGACTGTAAAGGTAAATACATACAGCCTACCCTAAAGTGTTATATACACCAGGATAACAGATAAATATTATACTTAGATGTGTAATATAATATATATTTTTACATTATAATTTATTATATATATTTGTACATTATGTAAAAAATCCCTATCACAGTGTTTGACTGCGATGAACCCCAAAACTACCTCACCGATGTCGATGAGTTTTTCATTGCTGGTTTTGTCCCAACTTAGGACATAGGATAGGTTTCATTTTAATAAAAAAAAAATACAATACCTGTGCTACAGCAGCGCGTGGCTGGGTCAGCTAGTTTATTATAAAATTAAGGAGGCATTCTTTTTACCAAGCTCAAAGACAACTAATATTAAGTAGATTAAGAATACATAGGCTGAATGTGGGGATTGTTCGGAGGATTCTGGGCAACTCCGAGTCTGAGGCAGCTTTGTGCTTGTATAAATTATTGTTTTTTTTATTAATTGTAAATAGCCTGATGGTAAGCGATGATGCGATCTAGGATGTGACGCGCTTGCCTAGAAGATACTTATTCACTCGTGACTTGAAGACCCCTAAATTGTATTTATCAGGAAACACAGACTCAGGCAAAGAGTTTTCTTTAGCGGTTCGGATCACAAAATTCGAACCAAAACGCTTAATACAACTTTTTGGTATATCAATCATAATAAATGGGGACGGTTATATGTATTATACCTATAGATTAACAACATAAGTGATTAAATAATGTAACTTTATTTCGATGGTGCTGGAATGTTAGGAGACAGAAGCTGCTAAAAAATAAGAACGGCGAATTTCAGGCGGAATCTTTTTTTATCTATCTTTTTTTAATCTTTGTCTTTGCCAGAAGAGTAAAAAACGGTCGGCGTGAAATTGACGTTTTCATCTCAAAGTGACATTTCCCTGATATAAATAAGTTATACTACCAAAAGATATTTATTTTATTAAAAATATTAATAAACTAGTTAGTGTAAATGATTGCAAACGAGTTGTAGCACGCAGCTCGAGTAATTTTCTTACACCCAGGCATTTCGGAAAGTAGATGAAAATTGCAATTGAGAGTCAACGCGATAACCATTGCAGAAACTTCAGGTATTTTAATTAAGTTATATTATAGAACACATAAACTATGAATCGAATGCTAAAGAAAGCTACTAGCGTTAAGTCCGCCTGTTGTAATTTTTTTTATTTTAATAAAATTAAAAAATTGTAGTCTCGCGTCAAATGGAAATACAAAATACATTTTTGTATTTTCTCTTCTATTTATGACCATTTACTCGATTAAACCTTTTTCTTGTAATACTCACATTGCATCTTTTTAGATTTGCATTAACACAGCTCCACACATTAACTTTACAAAAATATAAATATAGATATGACTATCGAAAAATGCGATTTTCTCAAACAGGAACGTGGTAATTAACCAATGATTCGGATCAAACATTATTATTTCCACATTTCATTTTAAATACAAATAATTCAAGGAATTAATTGATTATAAGTAGAGCCACAGGGTAATAGAGTAATATTCTCATAAGTAAATAAGAAATGGAAAATAATATTGATAACAAAGACGAACCTCGTCAGTTTTAACAGAAAGCAGGAGGCAATCGTTTTTCAATAGCCCACTTCCAGTTTTCCGTGATTGCAGCCGGTCAGCTTTCGTCAATTTTAATCTTGAGTCGTTTCGATTCCCTTTTGTTGTGGAAGGACAAAGAAACGTTAATCGGGATATGTAGGTATAGGATTGGGCCATTGTGCCGATTGTCCAGGCGACGCGAACGCACAGGGAAACTCATTACGGTTGAGCGTCTAGCTGTCACACTGGGGTTGAAAAACGCCGCGGTTTTTACGTGACTACTCAACAGGTTGTTGGTGAAAACTGAATATGATGACATGAAATTAAAATAACTTGATTCAAATGCATTTAAAATAAGTTACAAATAGGTGCCACCGTTATATGGTTGACATACCAAAGAGTCGCACTAAGCGTTTTGGTTCCAATTTTGTGATCTTTACCTCTAAAGAGTGGAACTCTTTGCCTGAGTGTCTTTTCGATATACGTCACGATAAATTCTCTAACAGTAAATGTTTTCGCGTTTTATATAACTTTACTTTTTCATTGCTTTGCAATTGATTGAATAAAAGAATTCCTGGAATTTTAAACGAGCACACACATCTTTATACAATTCTATAAAATAAAAATTATTTATCTGAAACGCACATGCTTTTACATTTTGGTAAATTATAATTGAGTAAATTAGCGGTTGTTTAGTATGCAAAATATCACAAATTTAAATAATTAAGACGATTAGATCGTTCTTTACATGAGTTTTAATAGGATAATATATCACGATTATCTCGTCCACCAGAAGTGTTATATCGCTATTAAAATAACTAATGACACAGTCATTATTAATAGAATAAAACGCAGCGTTTTTGGTACCAGTGTGTTTGTTAAAAGCGATATCTTGTCGGCGTCTCCAATCTGGTGGAGTACCGAAGATGAACAGATAACGATCCTGGGATCCGCTTTGTCGCCATTGTCTGTTTGCTTGACGGAACCATTGAAATTTCACTGATCCGATGATTTAAAAACGATCGAGTATGATTCAGCCGGGCTTGATTGGGTTCCTCGTTTATAACGCCGATTTGTTTATCTATATCATAACTTTGTTCTTTCCTCTCTTGTATTTTTATCATTTCTCAATTGATTTCGGTTTTTATATATATGTTTTTGACCACTTACTTGGTATCTGGTTTTGGTTCCAATTTTGTGATCCGCACCTCCAAAGAGCAAATGCACTTAAAATAATTTAAAAATAGGCACCACCATTTTATGGTTGATATACCAAAGAGTCGCACTAAGCGTTTTGGTTCCAATTTTGTAATCCGTACCGCTAAAAAGTGGAACACCTTGTGTCTGTGTTTCCTGACATACAATTTAGGAGTCTTCAAGTAACGAGTGTAGCGTCGTCACTTACCATCAGGCGAGATACCGGTCAAGCGCTTATCTATTTACAATAAAAAAAAAAGTTTTAGTACTTAACGAGATGCACTAGACTTACATGGTGACTCATATTGAAGGTCTGTGATGCGAAGCTGGCGATAGTAAAAGCTCGTGACGATTTCTATTATCTTTATAATTCTAGTGATTCCTTAACAAATTGAGCTAAAGAAATTACTACTGGAAGAAAATTTACTTGTGTCAGGTGTCAAGCGGGATTAGAACCAACATCCCCTCGCTATACGGGCGAGCACTCTTTCTATTAAGCTTCGGCGACCTTGACAGACTCGTCGAGTTTTTTCAAGTATTTTTTTAAGCTGACGCCAGGGCCAGTCAAATGCAAAAAAAAACAAAAAATATAGCACATATTTACATAATGTATCTCTTTTATCGATTTTATAGGTAGTAGTAACTAGATCATGAAAAGACTGCGTCAGCATCAGCTTAAGAAATATATGAAAAAAAATACGACGAGTCTTACAAGGTACTTGCCCGGACAGCAAAGGGATGTGAGCTTCAGCCCCCACACCTGATAAAAGTAGATTTTTTTTCTTGTAATAATTTATTTATATATATAACATTCTAGCAGTTTATGCTTAAATAAAAAAAAGCGCTTGACCGCTATAACGCCTGGTGGTAAGCGACGATGCGATCTAGGATGTGACGCGCTTGCCTAGAAGATACCTATTCATTAGTGACTTGAAGACCCCTAAATTGTATTTGTCAGGAAACACAGAACTTAATTCTAATTTTTGACTACTCTAGAAAATTTTTGTAATATGACTATAGTATAACTCATGTAATTATGTTTGAAAAATTCAGCCAATATTTTAAATTTAAATTGCTATAATGAATTTACCATATTAGCTGGTTTATCAGTGTATTTAATGTTTAAATAATTATATGCGGAACTCTAGGGCTACGTTTATTCTCTGTTCCGAGGTTCATGGCCTTTGTTTTTGATATTGTTAAAGTGTGTTCTCAGGGTTGACAGTTGATTGTAATATTTTTAAAACACTTTTTTATTCAGAGATACATTTAAATCCCTTTGTATTTTTGAATAATCTACAATTTGTTTGTTTTTTCATTTATTCGTTTAACTATATGATACAATTTCCTGCCATGACATGCAATTTCAGTTTAAAAATTAAATGTCATTATACAATCTGGAACATATTAACCCTTTTCGGGTAAAAACGTGGTTTCGTGGAAAGAATGATCGATGACCCAATACGTGTGAATGAATTAATGAATTAATTTATTTGCCCATAAACAGTCCCCGTAGGCCCATGTGGTTGTTGCGTGTCTGTGTTGACGACCTGTAGTAGTAGTTTGTACCTGTTTGTTTAGACTGAGCATGTCTTATGAACCACAAATACTCTCGGAACCTGTTAACTACTGAGCTATAGGGCTGCTTTATCGCACAATTTAAAACTAATAAATAGGTTTCATAAATATGTCCATATGGTTTATATGATATCTCCTTATATCTTTCTATGTCCAGCTTACAAAATCTATTTATATTTTTTAACAATTTCGCAATTACTTATTACGACAAAATATTTATTTTTTTATTTTGTCTTTAAAGAAACACGGAAATATACTGAGTTATTATGCGAACATGGCTCTTGAAACGTCAGGATTGAAAACATTACCAACACTTTAATTTTTGTTGATGTCTGACAACCCTACAGTTATCGATCTTGCGCACGACTGCCATTGTGGGCCCGTCACAGTTACTCATCGACTAATCAAGTAATCATCGATTTGAAGTCTTTGATCGATAAAATTTCCAGTTCTTTGAGTTTTGCACGTTGTTCTGCTATAGTTTTGCTAAGATAGTTCTATTTATACTTGTTGTTGCAAACTTGGGCTGTATTTGGAACGATACTCTTGAAGTTGTCGACGATTGTGTTTACCTGGGACAAATAGTCCGTTTGGTAATAGTAATAGATAGTTTATTAATTTCTTTTCTATTTTGAATGGCTTTGCACTTAATCCCAATCAAGTCCCGGGGTCGAGACAGGATTCACGATGGAGCAAGCTAACCGGTGCCTATTCAGCCTGGGTTGGAATACGGACGGGTTATATGTACTCGGCAATATAGACACAGGGAGGGAGTTTCACACCTTTGCTGTGCGCATTATAAAAGGTGTTAAGTAGCGCTTGGTGCGACAGTTAGGAATGGCAACCAAGGTAGGCTGGTATTGGTATGAGCTTGCCCTTTTTACAACGAGAAATTCGATGAATCAGTTCCTACCTGTGGGTGATCTGCAAGTAGGACTCCAGAATTCCCGCCGGAAGACTACTCACTAAAAACTTATTGACGTATCCTCAACTATTTCAAAGGTCTGGTAGGGCCAGTGTGGTAGCCATCAACTCTGACCCCGGCAACGCCCCAGATGGGCGAGATGTGGCTTGCCGAAGGTCGAAATCAGGGGGAAAGGCATACCTTATAGATACAAAATTCATTGGGAAATTAGGCCACATGGACTCAGAGCAAATTGAATTGGCCACAGCGATAAGATTGCGGAGTTAATGCAAAATTTGCAAGAGATTACTGTCAAGACGGCTACCAAAAAATATAATCCTTGATGGTAAACGGTATTTCGTCTCATCATAATAGCATATGAATTTTTCTTATAATATCCGTTGTAATGCATGAAAAACTCCCGACGATTAATATTCACGTTTTTAACCTGACGTTTAACAAACCGCCTCTCCTGTCATAATGAATTAACTGAGTTATATTCAGCGATATATCATACATAACCCCTTATTAAATCCATATTTGGGCATGAGAATTGAAATTACACATCATTTCTTGCACCGCATCTGCTTACGTGGTCACATATCAATAGGTTCAAGACCAAATAAGGAGTATTGATTAATTGATTGAGCGATCAGTTTTTTCAACTTCGCCATTTTATGCAAATGCTTGAAACTAAGCATGGTTGTTGAATTTTTTAAATATTTTATAAGTACTAACTGCATGTAGGTAATAAATGCTTCGAATTTCCACTTGAACGAACGTAAGCTGAATGTTAATATTAGAATTACTATTTTCATTTCGTTAATTTTTTTAACAATATTGATTCAGGAATGCTAAAGGAGCGAGAGAGACTATTTTGGCACCTAGAATGGTAATTGACAAATGGATATAAGTTTAAAAACACAAATAGCTCAAGGGTAGGTAAGGGTAGGTACAAGGTTGGCCGAAAGATGATGTTGACAGAAAGACATCTATTGGACTTTAGAAAATGCAAAAATTAAGAGTCCATCATAGTGATCGGGGAAGAACAAGGCTCTTTCTAATATTTCTTATACATCTTGGTAGTACAAGAAAATTTTACTTAAATATTTAACTATGTAAGTAATGTAACACATAAAAAAGGAGAAAAAAACAGCACTTGCCATGTTTCTTACGGCTTCTTAGGACTTTAGGACTTAAAGTGGGCACTGGCGATCACTTTTTTGCGCCAGTCCAGACGTAAACCTGTGGCGTCACTCCAAATGGTTTTAGGCCAACTCGATTTCCGCATTCACTAGCGTTACTCCGGCTCTTCAGTTTTTGATCGGCCGGGCTGTTAGGAAGTGTACTTCCTGTTTGTGTTGGATTGACGATCACACACTCACGATCAGTTTGGCGCGACGCGCCGATTTGGATTTAAGATAGTCTCGGAAATACGTGGCGCGTCGTCAGTTAAAACTCTGGAGTGATGATTCGACACTCACGATCAAATTTTGGATGGTCGTCAGTTCAACTGATGCGAAAAACTGATCGTCAATTCGCAGCTTTACGAAGCCATGGCGTAGTTTTGACGTTCAAAACAGTCATCGTAAACGCTCATATTGAAAAAAAAAAATCGTTTTTATTTCTTTTTTATTCTTGAGCTTAATCAAGCCCAGGGACCAATAAAGGTTCCGCAATAGAACGAGCTGACCCAGAAAATGCCTATTCACATTGCCTTTGAAAACGCACGAGTTATAAGTACTCGGAAATACGGAAGCAGGAAGGGAGTTCCACTCCTTTGCAATGCTCATTTTAAAAGATATTGAGTAGCTTGGTGTAATTTTTCGTGGTTGGATGGTTTACATTAACTTGCGGTTAAAGCAGACCTGTCTCAAAACATCGTCATTGGAGACTTTGTGATCTGGAGGCAAATTGAAGCATGAATCAGGTCCGAAGAATGAAGCAGAAGAAGAGATAACAATGGTCACCCATCCAATGACAGACCATTACAAAAGACGCTTAACATCCGTAATTGTAAACCAAGAGCTCTAACCACTGCGCAATCATGTTCATCGTGATAGCATTAATAATATAAAAATAAAGTTAAAACTCAACTGATCACAAGCGACATCTCGGGTGTTGCGCGACAGAATGAAAACTGCATCCGACGTTGTTATTAGACGTGGTGACGTCGCGCGTCGGGCGTCACGGACGCGCGGTGACGTTGCGCCACATATTAGATTTGCATCTGCAAGTTGCACGTTGCAGATATGACTTTTTCACTGTAAATTTTATATGACATGTGATGTTTGCGTGCAAGTTGATTACAACAGATTTTTTTTAAAATGTTTATACAATTTGTTGGAATAAACATGGTTACGGTTAGACTGGAAGGTCTTTTTCGGTTTATTGGAGCAATTTTTCTATGGTCTGTTTACGTGTTAAAATTTATACAAATCAAAATTGTATTATTTTGCATTTTATTTATTCATTTTATTGTATGTATGATTACTGTAAATTACTGAGTATACCACGAGTTCGGAAATTGAGAGACCCTTACGAGAACAACTGGGGAAAGAAATGCCGATAGGGGTCGCTAGTATGCGTTAAAATGTTGTTTTATTTAAATGTGTAATATGCGGAAGTTTAAGAACTAAATAAATCTGTATTGTTGGATTGGAAATATAAACAGAGTTGTAACCCATGGAGGTGGGCAGACAATAAGCAACAAAGCAACATGTTCCTTGAAACAGAAGCGCAGTCATTAAGCCTCGATAAACATTCGCAGTGGATCGGTGCGTCATGTCGCGTCAACTACTTGTTGTTAGCGATCACGGCGGTTTAAGTCACGAGCGAGCGAAGATCTGAATTTCGGGGTCTTAAATACTAGTTTAAATTACCAATTCAGAGGTAAACAATGTATTTTATTGTTCGTAACGATGTTATATCGAAATCTGAAAGAACAACAAAACTAAAACATCTAGAATTTAGCCAATATTCAATAGTTCGGTTTCTTCTTTGACGCGGCCGGTAATAGAACCCGTAACGTCGGCGTAGCGGTATCATGGTAACCGACTACATTTATGATTTTTATATATTTGCATTTTTCAATGCTATCTTATAAGATGAATTTGTTTTAAAAGAAAAAATCGACTCGGCTCACAAGTGAAGTCTCAGGCGAGAATCGAACCCGCAACCTTTGGAAGTCCGGTCCAATGCTCTCCCAATTTGCCTACCGAGCCTTGTGAACAATCGTCGAAATATTCAAGTAAATTTCTAATTTTTCGCTGTAGGCTAGAGTTGTCTTATCAATAAAAGGAACATCCTTTCGTATTGGAAGGAAACATTTCTACAAATGTTTGGACAATCGATTAGTTAGTTTATTTTTATTCTCTATTTATTAGCAGGTGAACTAATTCTGTATAGTTTGAACTTCTTTATTTTAATTAGTAATGTACCAAAAAATATGAATTTATATTTGAAGTACATTCAGTTTGTAATAATTATTTTAATTAATAAATATTTCTTTAAAAATTCATTTTAATAATTTAAAAATAATTTTGTATTAATAAACCAAAAAATGGGTGCGTGTACTTATGTACGCGTGTGAAAAGTTATACTTCTTTTGGCGCATTGAGTGTGAAATTTTTCGTGCAACGGAAGTTGCGCACGCAGCACGCAACGGAAAAACGACACCATGAAGTTAGCTGTTAAAGTGAATAAGCTAACTTTAATATTTTATTTAAAATTTTAATAAAAAAATATAACTTCTGCCGTGCGTTCATAAGTACACGCATTGCATATATTTAATCCTGACGTTTGGCGTGATCACAAAATGACTAACGTAATGGTTGTCATACATGTGCTACCTTCTACAATTTTAATTGGGCACTTTCTTAACTGTTAAATTTTTACAAATAAAGATGTTTTAATATCTACGATAACTATAAACTACTGCGTAAACCAGTTTGGAAAATTAAAAACCCCTTCCAAGAAGAACTAGCGAAAGAAACTTGGACAAAGGGACTTACCTCCATTTAAATTTCATTAGGATGGCATTATATCCAGCAGAGATTTTAAAATAGATGGTTTAAAAATCATAAATGCTATAAGTTTACTAAAGATGGTTATTAATACAATCAACTATTCCAGGCAAATGAAAAGCAGGTTTGATTCCTATACAGTGTTTGTGCAAATGATACCAACACAAAGAAACAATGATCAATGTGAACAATAGATAATCTGATTAACGTAAGTACAATAAGGTAATTCTTTACAACCATATGGATAATGTTTGTGAATAAATAATAGATATTAAAACTATTCCACTTATAAAGATAATTAAATTTTAACAAAGTGTAGTAGTCAAAAACAAAATTAAATGCGCAACTAAACCGGTAAATGTATTTTTATTTAAATGTATCTATTACCTATATGTTTCAAAATTAAATGTTCTCGCTTCCGCTTATGGTGTGAGGCACAGCAGGCTAATAGAGTGGCCCGCCAACGCACATTCGGCTCAGTTGCGATTTCACGATTTAGGCTCACCGCACACTGTTTGTCCCATTTTGTCAGTACGGGAATATTGTCACGTAGAACTAAACAATAATTTATTTCCTATCTTGTGCACTGGTGTATGTACTTTAAACTAGCAATAACCAATAAACATTTCAACTGAATGTTTCATTAAAAAAATATATTGTATGTTTATAAAAACAACATAAAGATGTATGACAATTGTTGATAATACTGGTAGTTTAAGAAGACCCATCTCCAAAGGCTGCATCATAACGTCGTGTTTGTGTACGGGTCCTGTTTTGAAGATAAGTCTGCTTTAGAGTACCAGTATTATCGACAATAATTTGACATACCTATTTATGTTGCTTTTTAGGGAGTTTCTAGCGCTCCTTCTTCTTGTCAGTTAAAGAACGTCCTGAATGGGTGGTAGGTGGCCAATACAAAACAACTTATTTTAAGTGTATTTGAAAAACAATATTTTCATTCATACATTCATTTAATTTTAGAGCGGGAATCTAACCCGTACCTTCCTCTAGCCGGGCGTTGTAAACGCAAAAAAAACATAAAATACGATCTTTGTCACGTCATCGTGTTTTAATAACTAGACTATCTGATTCCATTTCAGAATATTTAAATAATAAGAAAAGGACGCAATATGAATTCAAAAAAATCATTTTATTTATATTACGGCCGTTCGGTGCAACGGTAGCGATCCTTCCGCACCGATGGTTCTAGATTCGAGTCCCGGAAAGACTAGCAGTATGCATGATGAACACGAGAATTTGTCCCTGAGTCATGAGTTCAACAATACAAATATTAAATATCTATGTATCATATGTGTATGTTTATCGAATACACTGGTATCCAAAACACAGACCCTACTGTGATAATTGGTGTGAATGAATAAAATACTAGAGGCCCGTCCCGGCTTCGCACGGGTGGACAAAATTCTATAAATTTTTTCTAGCATTCAATAAAGCCTATGACACTCAGCAATAATGTGCCTTTCTATTGGTGAAAGAATTTTTAAAATCGGTTCAGTAGATCCCGAGATTACCCCTTACAATTTAACAAATATACAAACACACAAACTTTACTTCTTTATAATATTAGTATAGATTATTATTATATCAAACGTCGTTGTCTGTCTGTCTTCTACATAATATACTTTGGAGAGAGTACGCAGGATCTGCATATGTTCATACCGCTCATCTCCTTTTTTCCATCGGACATCCAGACGCACTGCGGGCTACTACCATTTCTTGGTTGCTGTTCCTACCAGTTGCACTAAACGCTTCTCAACACCTTTTGTAATGCGCTTAGTAAAGGAGTGCAACCCCCTGCGTCTGTATATCCGAGTACTTATAACTCGTCCGTTTTTAAAACCAGGGTGAATAATCACCTTCTGGGTTAGCTCGTTTCATCCTGGATCCTGTCATGGCCCCCGAGCTTGATTGGGATCAAGACCGAACCCATTACAAAAAGTCTACTAACAATTTTATTTGAATCAATACTTTCGATCTATCTATCTATCTCACCTTCTGGCATAAAAAATACTTAATTAGTGATCAGAAAATAGTAAATACAGAAGTAATTACTGTTCACCCGTGAAGCGCCAACGTGTGTGCTATTTTTAAGTGCGATAAGATTTTTTATCGGTGCCTTATAAAAGGATAAATAAAATTATACACAGGCTGCGCGCGCGCCGGTGGTCCGCCATTTGCATTTCGGTGCACGCGAATGCGACTTGCGCTTTCGTGTATCATGTAGCCGCACTTAAAGGGTGAGCTTGGAAGATAAAAATAATAAAAATAATTTATTTTCAGACTTATTTTATGTAACTTATTTTCTGTGTAATTTGGAAATGAAAGAATCTTTCAACAAGAAAGTCATCATACCCGATTGCACTTAAGAATCGCCAAAGTTGTAGCAGTCGGGACCCTTTCTAGGAATGGAGACTTTGTGAATTAAGAGCACATACCTATATTACAATGCAGATTACTCCAATCTAGACGGCTGATTTTTTAGAATGGGTCCCGATTGCTACAACTCTAGCGATTCTTAAGTGCAATCGGGTATGATGACTTTCTTGTTGAAAGATTTTTTCATATCCAAATTACACAGAAAATAAGTTACATAAAATAGGTCTGAAAATAAATTATTTTTATTATTTTTAAATTACCGTTTTTTTTCTATCACCGTTTCCGGTGTTATATTCGACACCAAGTCCGTAAAACTAGACACAATTTAATTCATTTCAATTTAATTTAATACAAATTATTTTTTATCATATTATAATTTATTATTGTATTATAATTATTAATAAAATACGACTTCATCTACTCAGCCAGTTTATCGAATATTAAAACAGAGGTGTTAATTTACTTGCAATCATTCTAGAAGTGGATGCCTTTAATGTTAAGTTAGACTTTTGTATTACGATTAAGTCCTTAACGCTTTGGCATTGGTTTACACTTTGACGACCGTTTGGTGCAACGGTAGCGATCCTACCTTTCGCGCCGACGGTCCTGGGTTGGAACCCCGGAAGTACGAGCATTTCTACCTGAGTCATGGATATTTATATATATTTCTGTGAATATTACATATCGTATAAGTATGTCTATCCATTACCCTAGTATCTATTATACAAGCCTTAAGGTGCTTACTTTGTGCTAGGCTAATTGGTGTCATTGTGGGATATATTATTATTATTATTAATTGACACAATTTTTATGTAAAAAAAATTTTTGTGCATTCAAAATGCTATATTTCTTTAAGATTTAAATTACAGCTATAAAAACAACTAGATACGTCTCTGAGCCCTCAGGATGTATGTATGTATTTTTTATTTGTTAAAATTCATAATTTTATTAAAAACTGTCGTAATATAATATCTAACGCGTCTCCGACTCCTTTTTAGAAGTCATCTTAAAGTGTATTAATTAAAAATATAAAAATTAAGAGATATAAGAGAAATGTTTCTATTTCATTAATAAGAAAGTTAGCAACCCCATTTTAAAAAAAATGTTACTGTCGGTAATGGTAGACCAAAGCGAACTTTCAGGGACCAAATAGAGGATGACCTGAAAAAGGGCCACGTCAAAAGTACTATTAACCAACGAGCTTGTATGAAAAGGCAGATGAGAGATGAAGAAGTTAGAGATGTACGTATGTCGGGATCAAAGTAAGTGTATAGTATCTCTGCCTGACGAAAAGGCGTGATTTTTATGTACGTATGTATATGTATATATTTAATAATCATATAAACGCAATAAATTTTTTGTGACCAAAAATAATTACAATATAATATCAACAGATTATATTATTTTTATTTACTTAGCAACTTGTCAGTCCACGATAGCAATTGCTAGCGATAGCCAACACCCCTTGACCATATTCAAATTTCCACGTGGCCTGCTGTTTTTTTTAAATTACGATTATTTTTTGAGTTACAGAGATCCAAATATTCTGTGGTGGATTCTTTATTTTATCAGCTTCACGGTAGTATTTTTTGTTTGGTCCTAGCTTTATTATTTAGCGACAAAACAGCATTTTTATCTAAGAATCCGACATTTTTTTTCACAATTAGCGCAGCATTGAGACTTCTGAGAGAGGTGGGGCGCGCAGTAGCGGACTGACAAGTGGTTAAAGATTCTTCCAAGACGATCTTATATAGTTTAATTGGGTCTGGATCTAGTCTGTTTAATAGCATAATCACTTCATTGAACCAGGAAGATCAGGAAGGTACTTCATTATAAGCTGGTTTCATTAATCTTTGGACAATAAAAGCTAAAGAGATCTTCCATCAATGAAAGAGCATGTTTGATACTCATATAACAATCTTTGCAGTAATATATCTCGATGAGTACCTTATTATCAGTCGGAACTGATCATCTAAAAGTTTAAGTAAAGTTAGATTTTTTGAATAAAATGGCTGACTCAGATAAATGTTCTACTTGTAATAAAGTTGAAGATGTTTAAATAAAAAACCTTTTTTACGATTCTTTTGCGCACAATTTTTATTTAATCCTGGCGTTTCGACTCTTTTACAGGAGCTGTGATCACAGGATGACTAAGGCAATGGTCGTCATATATTTTTTATTACCTTCACAATATTTTAATAGGGCACGTTCCTAACTGTTAATATATAAATCAAAATTAATGCAAAATAAGACAATTCTGATTTATATAATTTTAACAGTTAGGAACGTTTAAACTTTCATGGTCACTAACATTATAGTAATATAAGTTATATTAGGGATTTTTACAATGTAAGGTACATTGTTTTTGTTTAAATTGAGTTTCCGTTATTAATATAACATGGTAAAAATCCCGAATATAACTTATCTATACTAATATTATAAAGAAGTAAAGTTTGTGTGTTTGTATATTTGTTAAATTGTAAGGGGTAATCTCGGGATCTTCTGAACCGATTTTAAAAATTCTTTCACCAATAATGTGCTATATTGAATGCTAGAACAAAATTTAAAGAATTATGTCCACCCATGCGAAGCCGGGACGGGCCGCTAGTATTACTATAAAGTTAGGAACGTGCCCTATTAAAATATTGCGAAGGTAGTAATCCTATGATCACGGCTCCTGTAAATAAGTTAAAGATGTGCTACATTTTCTGATGCATTGTGTAGGAAACAAAGACAAGAAAGACAATTAATCGTTTAGATATGGGAATGATTCAAAATGTTTTGCCGGATCCTGAGTCGGAAATAGCAAAATCAATATTTGTTAAAAATTTTAGTCAGTTAGTATAGTTTTAGGGTACCATATTGAAGGTATGATGGGGTTGGCATATCCAAAAGGATGGTTTGAAAATATGGTAAAAAAAATAGTAAATAAATGAAAATGTTGATATTCGATGATCACACTTGATTACATGTACAGTAAAAATTAAAAGACACGGTTAAGTTGTCATAAATGACAACTGTTAAAAATAATGAAAAGTGCATCTTAAATTAAAAGTCATAACGTTGACTTTTGTCAAATAAATATAAAAAAATTAATTGTTCTGACACCTATAAATAAATATTTATTACATTCACACCCATTAGCCTAGCCCAAAGTAAGCACTATAAGGCTTATGTCATGGATACTAGGGTAACGGATAGACATACATATATGATACAAAGATATTTAATATTCATAGAAGTATATATAAAAATACCTCAGGTACAAATGCTCTTATTCATCACAAAAATCTGCCCCTTCTGGGATTCGAACCCAGGACCCTCAGTGAGTTACCGTTGCACCGAACGATCGTAAAATAATTCGATAAAAAGTACATGCGCAAGCGCACACCAACAACCATTTTAAATATCCTGGTTAATCGTCAGCTTCGTTAAACCCACCCGCTAATTCGGTATCTCCTTTTTTTAAATATCTTGCAATTATAATTAAGGCGTCGGACCTCACACGGGGTTAATTAAAGTAAAAAAAGTCGCGGTTTCTGATAACAAGTCGCTCGGTGTGCAGCCGGCCTAATGAACGTATGCTAATATGCATTTGCGTCGGTGTCCCGGGCTACTGAACTGTTGGTGTTAAATGCCAATAACTTTGATATTTATTTCATTTATTTATTTGCAGTTATTTTATATTATAATATTTTTTTTATTAATAATTAAAATGATACCTTACCTATGTCCTAAGTTGGAACAAATCCAGCAAAATGATAAAAGAAAACATCAAAATCGGTTGAGTAGTTTCGGAGTTCATCGCGGTCAAACACAGTAACAGGATTTTTTTATATTTATAGACTTTTAATAAGTGGTTTATTGAAACACGAACTTTGTTACACAGTTGACTGAAACTGAATCTCATGTTATTGAAGTACCATTCAAGGGTTGAAACAAGATAGCATCTTTTAGACGAAACTGATCTCTCGATCGAGATTATTCGGATGACAAAAACATGAGGCATGTCTAGATATCGACTCGTCCGGCATCGATGCACGGCCTTGTATCGATACCATCGGTAGCTATCTCCGATTTGAAATGCAGTTTCTTATTTTGCTGATACGAGAGTTGTGGCTATCCATCGATTATTGTGTACATTATTACGACGACTGATATTTTTGAGATCGATATATGTAAATTAAAAAGCAAATATAGGTACACACCATTAGGTATAATTAGATAATAATAATACCACACCCGTCACTAAACATATCATTTAATCGCCACACCCTATAATTTACTTGGCCTAGGCCAGAGTAAACCAGCTTCATACGTAGGTATATCCTACGAAAAAAATATTTTTTACGATAATAATAATAATTTTATAAAATAATAATAATAATTTTATAAAATAATAAAAATATATTATAAAATAATAATAATAATTTTGAATAACCAACGGTTTAATTATTATAAATTTATATTAGCTGACCTAGCCTATCCTATGTCCGAAGTCGGTACAAATCCAGCAAATTGAAAAATAAATCTTCAAAATCGTTTGTGAAGTTTCGTTTCGCATAAGTTTCATTATAATTATAATAAAAAATTATAATAACTGAGTTACAGCAATGCAGGATCAGCTAATATATATTTATTAGTTATTTATTTACTTTGGATATTTATATATTGGATTGCCGAATTATTGTTAGCTTTATTTCTCATAATTAGCTTAAATTATCTAACCTAACCTGAAATGAATATCAATTAATGCAATATTGGTATGCCCAGTGAAATTAGTACCCAAAATTTTAGGGGAAGAGAAAGACACCAGTATTTTTAAATCCCCTTCTTTTAGTTAATTTAGTAATATTAGTCCGAACGCAGCGACTACTGTGCCATTGTGGTAACATTAGTTTCTTTTTTTTATCAAGAACAAATTTTCAATCCTTTGATTGAAGGTGTTAGGTAAATTATTAGCGAATCAAAAGGTAGTATCATTCTTAAGAGAGCGTGAAATCCGCACCAGGTTTCATATAAATTCATCTTTCAAATACTGTAAAATAAGGAAAATGATTTTTTATGAAATTTTATATGATTAAGGAAGGATAAACTTAAATCTAATTAGTAGGTACAAAATATTTTAGATAATATCTTATTTAAAATTATAGCAATTGTGAGATTTTTATATCAACAGATTCTTTTGATATTAAATTATTTGAGAATGTTGTCTTCATTTTTTTAAGACATATATTTTTCTTAAGTGTTTACAAATTCATAAGAATAATTTTATTACAAAGACAGTAAAGAAAACATATTTAAATTTGGCAATGTAATACATTGTCAGTCCTATTGTATGTCCTATTTATAAATAAAAGAATAAATAACTAATCAAAGTCGCATTCAATATACTTACATATAATAATTAAGAATAATATAATTAAATAGAAATAAGTAATAATTAACAGAAGTAAAAAATAAAATATATTTTATCGTATAATTTTTTCTAATCTCTAGTTCAACATAATTATATCTCAACTCGTAAAGGAAATTATACTGTAACTTTATTGGAAAAGGGTCTATTATCGATCAGTTAATGAGATGCAACAAAGAATCAGCGAAAACCCGACGCCGTTTTTCATTAAGCCGCCTCTTCATACTTTTTTCGTTGCACAAACCGCAGGCGCTCGCGAAACGAGTCTCTGGTTCGAATGCACCCCGTTGTCAAGTCTGCAGTCTTCAGATAAGATGGCTGTTCGAGTGTTTGACAAAACGCGCTCGTATTGCATAAGTCCGGTTCACATTTGACGGACGTGTATTTTGGGTATACAATGCATGAAAAAATTTATTACGAGACTCATAAAAAACACAAACAAGCCTTTCATACCGATAAGTATTATCCAGAATTAGGCAACACTAACTGTTTGGACAGCTGTCAGTCAGTAGGTGTTAGCTTTTCTTGGATGTTTCGGGGTTCTTTTTTAGGGTTATTGAAAGTAAATTACTGTTAAGAATTTCGATAAGTTTTGCCTGTTAGTACCTTATAAGCAACATTATATCCTGATACTATGGGTTGATTTAAAGTCAGTTTTTACATAAATTTTAAACTTATCACGCATACAAACAGTTTCTTTTTACTATTATTGTAAATAGGTTAGCGCTTGACCGCTATTTTTCTGAATGTAAGCGACGATGCGATCTAGGATGTGACGCGTTTGCCTAGAAGATACCTATTCACTCGTGACTTGAAAACCCGTAAATTGTATTTGTCAGAAAACACAGGTTCAAGCAAAGAGTTCCACTCCTTAGAGGTACGTATCACAAAATTGGTACTAATACGCTTAGTGCGTAGGTATATCAATCATATAATAGTGACGCATATTTCTAACGAATTAGAGAAAGATTTAGCTTTCCAGCCTTTTTTATTCTGCAAGCATGTTGCACACGTCCGTTGAATATGACTCGGCCCTTACAAGGGGGTGTTCTCGTAGGGGTTTCCGCACCTTTCTATCCGCATACGTCCGGATATGAAGATACGGATGGCAAAAACAACCAACTCTGTCGCCGCACTCTCGTATCACGAGTTATATTTTGTTCTTTCGCCCGGCTGCTTTTTTTAATTCTGCCATATGATGCTTTTTCTCACCTTTTGTAGTCCATCGATTCGCAGATGCGTTGAAGATGCTTTTTAGTCTTTGCTTTCATTATTATGATTGTCATATGTGCTTGTTTTGGTATTAAAGAAAATGGTGGTGTGAGATTAATATTGCAGATCTTGGCACTAGCCAACGAATTCTTGCTGAAGATACGTGTCGTTTAAAACCTTTTTTTAAATATTTTGTAGTAAATAGGTAAGCGCTTTATCGCTATCTCTCCTGATTATAACTGATGATCCGATCTAGGATGTGACGCGTTTGCCTAGAAGACACCTATTCACCATATGATCCCTGTGTCAGGAAACATAGACTTAGGCAAGGAGTTCCACTCTTTAGTGGAATAGAATTAATCTTTCACATTGAGGGTGTCGTATAGGTATGTGACTACTGATGCTAGAGGCGGCTACCATATACCTCCGGTACACTACAAAATTGGTAGCGGCGTTTTTTTCAAAATGGTGCAGCGATCGCCTATCAAGCGTAAAGGTCCAGTTTCATGAGTTACCGTTTAAGATATTGGAGGTTCTATGGGGTTGGTGCTTATAGTATATAAGCACCAACCCTTAGGAAAATGCCATATGGTATCCGGCAGTACTCTGCCGGATACCATATGGCATTTTCCTCATTAATTAGTAGCAATGATAGATAAACAAATAACGATAAAAATGTTTTTGAAGCATTGAGGGTGAAATTTTTCTTGTAACGGAAGTTGCACACGCAGCAAAGCGACATCATGAAGTTAACTCTTGAAGTGAATAGGCTAACTTCAAGATATCTCATTTAAAAATTTAATATATAAGTATAACTTCTTCCGCGGCTACACGCACGTTTTTTTTTCGTAAAAATATGTTTACATTTGATCTGATAATGTTTGCGTTCGTTTTTTTAAAGAAAAAAAAATAAATTTCAAAGGTTACACATAATCCTTCCCGTGGGTAAATATAACTATATCCTACTCCAGAGATCAAGCAATCTTCATACCAAGTTTCATTAAAAAAGGAGCAGTCGTCACTCTGTGAAAACGTAACAGACAGACAAATCGAGTTTCGCATTTATAATATAACTATGGATATGACGAGGAAGTAAACTTACTAATACAAATCTTAAGATAAACTCTTAAACATTCCTTTTTATTTCAGCTATAAAATTTCATTTGACGATCCGTCCAAAGCTTCTTAAGTTTTAATCTGAATATAGACGACAAATTCATTATTATTTATATGTAATAATCGTAATATATCAGTGGTTGTAAATTTTTATGACTTTGATATGGTTTTTTATTGAAAGGAGGCACAAACGGTAAACCTTCTTGTTTAAGACTAATGTGGGAGGCGATTCCACTCACTCAGCTTGCTCAGAGCAATTATTGTAAATTATATAAGGAAATATGATTAAATGGTTTGGATATGTAGATAGGCTAGACGCTGGAAGTTTGATAAGACAAGTATATGATGCAAATTGCAAACTTTCAGGGACCAAGTAGTTTATGTCCTGAAATAAGGTCAGGTCGAAAGTACTCCTAACACGTTAACAGTCCCCACACAAAAGCTTCGGATGCACCATAATGTCCTCAGACGTTTTGGTATTTTTCGTTAATTATTTGGGGTAGGTTTCATCAATGATGAATAAAAAATACCTAAACCGGAATCTGGGTATGCCCGTGTACTCCCGGAAATACAGGGACTTACTAATAATACCGTGATGACAATATAAAGACAATATCTGTTAAGTACGATCCAGATGAGTCAAGTGAAATTCATAAACGAGGCAATGAATTAAAATATATTTATCAATTAGGAATAGACATTTCTAACTTTTATTTTGATTTGATTGAAGAAATATTAAATAAATATAAGACAATATGAAATATATTGTTCTGAAGCCAATTTTATTTTACAATAATATAAACCTAATTTTACAAAAAAATAATTTTGCCACTAATAATAATAATGGAACGTAAGTAGGAAGTGAAAACTTCTTTAGCATCGTTGTGATTTGAAAGTCGATGAAACGAAAAAGCGACAGTAAAAGGAGACAGACTCATAAATTCACAAGATTTAACGTAGGAGAAAATGAGATAGGGAGCATTATGTACGTGTGTTAATATGTGTTTGTGTGCGCATGCGTAGTACAAATCTTGAAAGAAGGCATACAACAACCATGGTATTTAGTATACGTGTACTTATTATTTTTGAAGGTTTCACTTCTACCACGTGTGAATTGCACACATGATTTTTTTTAATGGTTTTGCTCTTGATCTCGTACTCGGAAATATAGACGCAGGGTGTGAGGTCCACTCCTTTGCTGTACGCATTATAAAAGATATTGAGAAAATATCAGGATTGCTTTAGCTATATTATCTGTGGTATACAGTCCATGATAAACCACAGAAAGATACAAACAACCCACAGAATGCAATAAAAAAAGAATTTAATCTTTATGCAATAAACATACGCGATTTTATCTCGACTTAAATACTGCATTGCGAACGGAGTCAGGCCTCAATCATAACTTTGTCGTAATGTTGGACGTGGTCACACCTGATTGGTCGACGGTGAGACACATGGAGAAAATTATATGACCATAAAATTTTTATGGTATCAGCAAAGATAAACAGGCCAAATGCACCCGTACACATAAGTACTTACTACAATATCGTAATTTGCTTACATTTTATGAAACCAGTCCATAGTTTGTTTTTGATGTTATTTTATTTCGGATAACAATTATCTATATTTCTTTGTTACAATTTTGTACTTACTTTATAATAAAAATAAATTGGCAGCTAGTATATATATAAAAATTTCTTGTCACAGTGTTTGACCGCGATGAACTACGAAACTACTCAACTGATTTTGATGATTTCTTTTTCATTTTGCTGGATTTGTTGCGAGTTAGGAGATGGGATAGGTTTCATTATAATATGTACTCTAAAAAACACAATTTTTTTGTTTGTGTGACTGTTTGTCTGTCCGCTCTTTTTCCAATGTATCAATTAACGTTACCATAGCAACGCGTTACCGGGTCAGCTAGTTTATAATAAAAAAATATTGCCTCAGCAACGCGTGACCGGGTCAGCTAGTATATCTATATATATATATATATATATATATATACAAAAATTTCGTGTCATAGTGTTAGATTGCGATGAACTCCACGACTACTGAATCAATATTGATGATTTTTTTTACATTTTGTTGAATTTGTTTCAACTTTGAACATAGGTTAGGTTTCATTTTAAATTATAACACAGCTAAGCGTGACCAAGCGTGATAAATATGAGTGAGCCATAGCAACGCGTGTCCACGTCTGCTAATAATTTGTAAAATGCAAATAAAAACAATCGGCTCATTTTTAGACAGAGTTTTGTAATATTTTTTTTATAATAAAGTTCCACACAAACTGACGGAAATACTCTTTGAAAGATAGAAATATTGTTAAAATGCACTTACGAACAAAAGCTATTATTATATATATAGCTATATTAGTATATCGATGATTATTTAAAAGACAAGAATGTGTGGAGTTACAGCTTTGTGTCTACTTTTTTTGTAATGAGAGATAAAATCCATTTTGTGTTATAGTATTTTTTTCTTATTCGTCTTGGTAGTACTTAGGAAGTATACTTAATTGATGTATACATGTGTATGTAATGTAACATATAAAAAAGGGCGAAAAAACAGCCCCTGCTGAGTTTCTTGCGGATACTTCTCGGTACAAGGTCTCCCGACTGGGGTCGCTAAGTCTTAAAGCCAAATAGCCGGACAGACTAGCCAGCTAAGCTGGACATTTGCCTAAAAAAGACCGGACACCAATTTTTTTTGTCTTCCTTCTCTTCTTATTTTAAATTTATATAATTAAAATTCTCATGATCTTTAGAAAACTGATAAGTATTCCCATACAAAACTCCACCCCAATTGATAACATTTTACAAAATTATCTATAAAAACTGTGTACATCTTGCACAACCTTTGTAGGTTATCATTAATTTATTTTAATCGTACTTTTAACTGCAATATTGGTGTCCATTTTGCAAATATTTTCCAACAACTATTAAGTCTTTTTATCAGCTTATAAGGCCGACCAAGTAATTAAGACAGTAATTATACGTCGATTTACGGTGTGGCCTGTTTTTCACCTGCCCTCATTGTGGTGACATTCTAAATGATTATATTTTTTATTATTTTTTTCTTATCGAAACCCTTAAATACTAGATTTTATATTAAAAATGTTAAAAGAAAAACATTTAACTGGTGGGACTCAAACCCCACATCCCCCCTCGCTATTGGGGCAAGTTTTTTTTATTTAGGATAGGTTCGCTCTTGATCCCAATCAAGCCCGGGAGCCAAGAGAGAATCTACGATGAAACGAGCTAACCCAGAAGGTGCCTATTCACCCTGCCTTTGAAAATGGACGGATGAAGTGCTCCTCCAATTAAGTTACCGAGACCTTGACAGATCCGTATTTTTCCAAATATTTCTCAAGCTGACGCCAGTGCCATGCTAGCATTTACCCGTGGCTTCAAAATTGAAGGTTCTTTCCTTGAGAAAAGTACACTTTTTCTGGATGAGAGATACCCTATATCATTTTCTGTATCCCTGATAAAGGGTATGCAAAATTTCATGTCGATCGGTGGAGAAGTTAGGGTGTGAAAGCATAACAAACAGACAAACTTACTTTTGTTTGTATAATATTAGATAGGATTATTAATTCACGTGTACTCTTAGCCAAATGACGTCCACTGCTGGACAAAGGGCTTACCCAAGTATCTCCACAATGAGCGGTCCTGCGCTGCCCGCATCCAGGTGCTTCCCGCGACCTTGCCTGCCTGTCCTGTCTACACTTTATCTTTCGGTCCGTGGTCGCCATTCGAGAACTTTTCTGCCCTAACGGTCTTCAGTTCCACGAGCTATGTACTCCTTCCACTGCCACTTAAGTTTGTCAATTCTGCGGGCTATTTTGGTTACTTTTGCTGTCATACAGATTTCCTCATTTCTGATTCGATCACGTTGGGAAACTTCGAGCATAGCACGCTCCATCGCCTTTTTGGTGACCTTGAGCCTACTTATTTTAGAGTTAATTCACGGGTGTTGGCATTATATACGAAGGTGGAAATCTAATATTTTCTATCAGATCAGATTCGCAATCAAAATGTGAATAATTAATGTAGACATTTAAAAGTTGGAGAAAGTAAAATCATTCAGTAATGAATTGCTACATATTTTGGAATCCTTAGGGTTTAGAGAGATGATATACCTTTGAGTTCTTAATACGTTTTAGGAATTCAGATCATCAATAGTGTTTATATGTTGAGTTTCTGTATGTACCAGTCACTAGTAAATTTTTACCGTATTCGGTTAGGGAAATATATTAATAATATTTCCTATATTCCCACCAATTAGCTAAAGTAAGTACTATAAGGCTTGTGTAATTGATAAAAGGGTAACGGATAGACGCATATAGGATACATAGATATGAAAGAAAAATATATACAAAAACCAATAAATCAGGTACATTTGCTCGTATGGTGCCATTCATTTATTACGTAAGACGATTTTCGCTAGTTTTTGAGTTCTCCCCCCCTATTATAAGAAAAAATAAGAACAGGTCGACCTATTTAATATTGTTTAATATTTATTACGTAAGAATCTAAAGGCAAAAATGAATACATGTTTGGCTTTTTTTTAATGTTTATTTTTCAAAGTAACAATTTTTAGAATTTTTTTATTTGTACTTACAAAGGTACTAATAATTTTTATTTTTTGGTAGAATAAACTTTGATTTTAATAATTAATCTTTACCTACATAAGATTTTCAGTCCAGGGGCTCAAAACCCACTCAACCGACTCTTGTGCCGACAAGACTTCTTGGCATCGCCTTGAATATATGGCTAAAGCTTTTTCTCTTTCAATATTTGAAATACGGCCATGAAGTTTTTACCCATACGCATCCGAGCGAACCTCGGCACTCGCGCGGTTGGCCGTGCTTTTTTCAAAGTATAATTTCAAGTATGCGCATTTTTGTGATCTTACGTAAGAACTATCTAGACTCTCCCCTACCCTCTTGTAAGAAAAAATAAGACATGGTCGACCCCCCTCCCCCCCTAAATCGTCTTACGTAATAAAGGAATGGCCCCTATTCATCACACAAACATCTGCCCCATCTTTATCTCGAAGCCAGGACCGTTAAAGCGAAAGGCAGGTTTGCTACCGTTGCACCAAACGGTTGTACAAATGATTTTCGTTCAAAAACAAGTGTGAAAGTTGAGTGTCCTCCCCGACAGTATAATTGAGATTCATCACAATGAAAGGACCTGATTCATGCGTTCGCTAATAAAAGCCGATTTGCTCGTACAGTTTGTCATACTTGTATTGATGGGTTTACGACTTTGCTGCTTCTAATATCAATTGTCAAGGTACAATTGTATTCTTTATTTCTTTTCTCTTAAGATATAAAATATGTCTGCAAAAAAACAACTACCCCTTCGAGCCCTAGGGTGGGATTCAAATCCACGACCTTTTGCTATCCGGGCGAGTGCTCTGACCGCTGAGCTACCGAGACGCTGGCAAACGTGTCGAAATTTACAAACGTATTTCAACTTCTACTATGAGTTAGTGTCGTTCCACCAATGTTGAAATATATTATTAATTATGTATAATATTTTAACAAAAATTTAAACATTCGATTAAGATTTTTTACAGCCGTATTTTATATCTTATAGAAATATTGCATTGTGAATGCAAAAAATGAAAATAATATACATTCTTTTCTCGTTCTTACGAACTACGAAACTTTAAAGTCTCGCTTACACAGAACCTGTCATTCCTAAAAAATGAGACTTTGAATTTATAAACAATGACCATTACTAAACACCTATTCTCCGGATAAATATGATTATCATTATATGTAAGTTAATATAAAATTTAAAGTTAAAAAATCTTAAACATAAAAACGACTAAACGGATTTTTATAAAACAAGTCTTACAACCACCGCTTAAAAACTTGCTTCCAAAGGAAAGAAACCGCATCCAAATCAGATCACTCTTTTCAGAGCGCCATAGCTCTGAAAAGAACACAGACCGACAATCACACATGGCGGTTAAACTTTAGCACGTTTTGGCAGATAACCATGTCTTTGAACTACGTTGCGCCACTGTATACCAAGAAGATGAGTTTTTTTTATATAAAAAAAAACGATATATGATAGTTTTGAAATGTATAAAAATTCTAAGCTAGGAATTTATCAGTGTTGTGGCATGTAAACGGATACGTTTGACGAGGAGAAACAGCTGCGTGTAAAGGACAGCAAACATGAGCACACGCACCTCTCATTCACACGTCAACTCTGTCGGAAAGGCGAGCTGTCACTGTCGCGACGTATCATAAATAATACGTAACTTCGCACCCGTCTCACATCGTCATCCAAATTGCCAACAGCGCCTCTGCAATTTGTACGTCTGTCTGTGTGATTTGTGCGCGTGGTAATTCCAAGCGTAGGTATATAATTGGAGTCGATCGGTGCCGATGTCCCGGCCATAGATCAAGAGGCAGTCATATGCGATTTGTCAGATATTTCTGCCTATCCCGAACCTGTCACCGAGAGGATTCTGACATATTAAACTCAGAAATCTGCGAATAAAACTTCACTTGTAAATTTAACTCAAAGATGTGACGGAATTAAACTTGTAACTGAACTCCTCTGGCTCCTGTCGCATTCATTACTCGAGTAACACATGCGCCCGCGTCGTCTGACGTTCTCGATTGATTCCTCATCCAATTGTAATCGATAATCAACTTTAACAACCGCAAAATATGGGTCGAAGTCGTCCGTATGCGTTAAACAGAATACCGTCTTATTAAGCGAGAAACGAGGCATCAGCATCCATCATAATTTTGCCTCATTTTGTAATGCAGCCGAGATGCGATATTTTCATATGCAACCGCAAATTTATTATCATCAGTCGACGTGAACTGTAAGGTCGGGGCTTAGGGTCGTGATTTCTGCGCTTGTTTACTCTATAAGTTTGTTGTAAACATAGCTAGGTATGATCTCCGGTCAAACTAGTTGCAGAGCTGACGTGAAAGTTGTTGATGTTAGATTCACTTCGGATTTTGTTTCGCTAATCCGTTTACTGCAATTTCTCTTGTTGGAAATTAAATTCTTGGCAGTTTGCGTTGATGTGGCGACGAGTTCATATCCGTGAGCCATCAATGGACTAAATGCAGAATGTTTAAGATGTGACGCTTTTCTTTGATATAATTGGATCCCATTATATGTCTGGCTAACATGGGGTTAAAGAGAAGCAACCGCTGACACAAATTATCCAGAAAATGAGGTTATAATCTCATATGAAATGATTTGTTTTTCAATTTTTTTTTGCATAATTACAGAGGCATGTTTCGTTGATAAAGAAATACACAGTAGGAATATTTATTAATCAAAACAATGTAAGTTTAAAAATAATTACAAAATTTGTATAAATAGCAGTTTGAGGTCAGGAATTATGAAATAACTAACATATTTAAGATCAGCAATTACATCATACAATATTTCTATAATAAATTATTAAAAAATAATAGAATTATCAAATATATGACAAGAACCACAAACAAAATCTGAACATGTCAAATTAATATTAATATAACTAAGAGAAATTCTCTGATATATTCAGAACTGTCATAGTGTACTAAAAAAGCTATGACATGTAAATTATTATCAACTACACAAAGCGTGTTCGCATAATTGAGACAAATGAAACATGTCCTGTGATTTTTATATATTTTTTTGAATTTTTCAATGTTATGTTATGTGATAAATTATTTTGATAGAAAAATACTAGGAAAAAACTACTCGGCTCACAAGTAAATTCTCAGGCGCAAATCGAACCGGCAACCTTTGGATGTCCGATCCAATGCTCTCCCAATTGAGCTCCCCAACCTTGTGAACATGATTGTTTTTCTATCAAAATAATTTC
The DNA here is from genome assembly GCA_927399485.1 of Calamotropha paludella. Lineage (NCBI taxonomy): Eukaryota > Metazoa > Arthropoda > Insecta > Lepidoptera > Crambidae > Calamotropha > Calamotropha paludella. The sequence goes on along the minus strand of OV656811.1, from coordinate 27,059,282 downwards.
TCAAGTCGAGTTTCTACTTAAAGATTTTACTAGAATGTATATATTTAGTATTTGTTGGAAGTCTATCTGTTATCAAATAATTTAAATACAATGTTACTCAGTTTAGATTCATAAACTGAACAATTTAATTTCGTACCGTCAGCTAAAACTGACTTGCAGCAACTGTGAATTAATAAATGATTACTGACTCTGATCCTATTCTGTCATTTCTTCTATGATCATAAGAATAAAGATATATAAAAATCAAAAGCGATAGACAAAAATAAGGGATAGATACATAAATTCATAAGGTTTAACGTAGGAGATAATGAGATAGGAAGCATTATGTACGTGTGCTAATACGTGTTTGTGTGCGCATGCTTAGTACAAAGCTTGAGAGAAGGCATCACAACAACCGTGGTATATTGTATACGTGTACGAATTATTTTTGAAGGTTTCACTTCTACCACGTGTGAATTGCACACATGCTTTTTTTAACGTGAATTGGTAAGCGCTTGACAGCTATCTCGCCTGATGGTAAGCGACGAAGCGATCTAGGATGTGACGCGTTCATTCACTTGTGACTTGAAGACCCCTAAATTGTATTTATCAGGAAACACAGACTCAGACAGAGTTCCACTCTCTATCGGTGCGTATTACAAAATTGGAACCAAAACGTTTAGTGTGACTCCATGGTATATCAACCATATAACGGTGGTGCCTATTTGTAAGTCTGGTTGTCCGATGAAAAAATGATAATTCCTTAAAACAATTTTGTCACGTTTCTTTTATAATCAGGGTTCACCTTTAAGACTCTGCGACTGACGTGTTAGCCCAACAGACACCGCGAATTTTATTACAACTAATTTTAATGTCATTTAACATTTAAAAAAGTTGATAATCTAACAAATATAAACAAAATAGCTGCCTTATCTAATTCTATAAAAAATAGTGTCTTCTGGATAAGCACGTCACTATAATTGTAATAATTTAGCCATGTCAGCCACAGGTTTATGTTGAAAGCATTTTTTTGAATGTTTTGTTCTATAATTTGCTTTCTTAAATTTGTCATTTATTCCCTGTATGTTATTGCAATGTTCAGGGATACTTACTTTAAGTAAGTACATATACTTGTTGACTTTCTTGTAATCAACGAAATAATGATATCATAACTCTATTAGTATTGTCATAACAAAATAATTTTGTTTTTTTTTTGTGGATTTTGTATGGTGACGACGTATTATATTGTCAATGTCGTTACTTCTGTTAAAGCTGACGAGTTTCTTGCGCCCATTCTTCTTGACAGTTAAAAGACGTCCTGAATTGAATCGTCCAACATTTTTACCTACCACCCAGTAGGTAAAAACGTTGGACGATTCAAAACAATTTATTTTTAAGTACATTTGAATAAAGTTATTTTCATTTTCATTTGCATTTTACACTTGCATGTTTAAATAAAGCCTTTTTACTGGATTCACGTCATCTATTCTTGTTTTTTTTTTATTTAATCCTTAAGATCTTTGGTTTCTAGGCCACGTTAGAACTGTTTCTCTGTAACTGCTAACGAAACATTGAAATGGGTTGACGAGTTACACGTCACATTTGACTGATTTATTGTTATAAGGTTGTTGTGTGGCAAGAATCGAATTGATAAACTTTTAGCACAGATGTGTGTTCAATAAATAAAATTTTTTTTTTTTTTATCATTGTAATATTATATATATAAATTACGTGTCAGAGTTTGATCGCAATGAACTCCGAAACTAATCGATCGATTTTGATGATATTTTTTTCACTTTGCAGGATTTGTTCCCACTTAGGATATAGGATAGATATCATTTTAATTTATAATAAAAATAATTGAGCTACGGCAACGCGTGGCCGGGTCAGTAGCTATAATATAATTATAATAAAACGCACTTACCTACATTGGTCTGAACTCAAGTAGCTCAAGCACTTATGTTATTGCATTCAGAAACAACCCAGACCAAAACCAATTTTAAAAAAAATCGTTTTCTTCATTGACTCGGCTGGGGGTAGAACCGGGACCTTAAGGCAGCGGTACCATGAAAACTTGTATTCGAGCCCCTGGAGTACGATCGTAAATGATCTTAATGTGATAATTTTGTTTTTATAAAATCTTTTTTTATATAAACAGTCCTGTGAAATACGATACGTAAATCTTTAAGCCACTCCGAAATGATTTCAACCACAAATACAATTATTGTCCACCATATGCTTTGATCCGTTGAAATGCGGATAATTAAAATTACAACACAATTTACAATTGAAGATCGGGCTCTCAATTCGGTATTAACGCGAAATTTCCACGTCGTTCCACAAACTGACATATTTTTAATCAACAAATTATCGTGCGATCATTCAAATTAATCAGGGACGACACTGGATATCTTAATTAAGCATTTTATTAATAAACTTTGGAAATCGGCTGCACATTTTTAACGAAAGCATTTGGGGGCTTTTACACCGTACGATAGCGATCGTCGCATTACTTGATTTTCCCGTATAGCACTAAAGTAAAAATCATACTTTTTAAAGCATACTGTCAAAGTTTTTACACGGGGAGTTAATCATGCCAAAAGGTCGCTTAGTACCCTGCGGGTCGAATATAATAATATCTTACGGATGTTGTTGGGACTGCCGCGCTTCTGCAGTGCGTCAGAGATGTTTGCACATTATCACACTGATGGCTTCCATGCCATAATTCGCAAAAAGGCAGCATCTTTGATACGCAGTCTGCGTGGTGCTGCTGTTGCGACAGCATTCTGCAGACGGTGGCCAATAGGTTCACTTCACCCTTGTGGACATTTATAGTGCACTGGGTGATTTGTTATATTATCTTTTGCTAACACTGGTAGTTAAGAATTTTGAAACACTAACCCAATATGAGCCTTTGTAGTTTGAAATAAAAAGTTTTTTCTTTATTACTAACAAAGAGAGAGACGAACTCCTTAGTATTTATAGTATCATATATAAGCAGTTAACCAAAGTAAAACGACTCACCGACTGCATTGGCATCCTTGCCAAGGTTGAATACTATCTGGCCAAGATTCTAGGCGATGGGATTGGAGACAGCGCTGTCGCCTATATACACCTCTGGCGAATACACGCCTGATGCGTGGTACGGGTGCTTTGCGATCGCTCCCACATTCTATAGCACCGCAGGGTCCATCGTGTAGCAGAGAAAAACTCCGAGTAGATCCCGAGACTTATAACACGGGTGTAGGTTTAAGAGGCCCTTTTCCGATGCATATCAACATTCATCTTCACTACTTTGTAATATTATGTTTTGTTTATAGCAATTACTTGTCTTTAGTTCATTGTTATTACATTTTTGGTTGTCAGTTGTATTTGTACAATCATATTTATTGGAGGCGTCCGATATGAAAAATATATGACGAGCAATTTTAGTGTTCGCCTGACAGCGATATTTTTTTTGTGCGCAACCTATCGTGCGCACCGTTCAATTTTATTTTAAAGTTTGTTATTATTTTCTGTGCTTGTTCAAAGACAATCGTTTTGAAAGAGTAATCTCCAATCGTGCGTCGAAGCTGACACTCTCTCATTATAAATATAAATAAAGTTTCCTCTTCTGGGTCTAAATAAATCGGATCGTCGAATCGGAGTCGTTTCGTTACATATAAAGAAGAACGTATCAATATCAGCCAATATCCAGGTAATGAGGGGTCCGTAATTAAATGTCGTCTGTCAAAGCTGTCGTCCCGTCAAATTATATATATTCAAAATGGCGGCCAGTGACGTCACGATACCGTGTCTGTCTATTGGCTGGCAATGAGCGAAATATGAAAGATTAACTTTAATCTCGATAATAAATTGCTTATATTTGCTTATGACGACGGTTTGGTGGAACGGTAGTGATCCTGCCTGTCGACAGACCGCTCTGGTTTCGAGCCTCCGAAGGGGCAGATGTTTGTGTGATGAATAAGAGCATTTGTATCGGAGTAAATATCTATGTATCAAATATGTATGTCTATCCGTTAGTCTACTATCCATAACACAAGCCGTACAGTACTTACTTTTCGTAAAGCTAATTATGTAGTATGGATGTTTAAATAACATTACAATATTGTATTTCTTTATTTATTTTTTATATTGTATTTGATAGCATCAAAATTAAATAAAATTGGTTTTGGTTTGGTTTGGCTAATAAGCCGTAGGTATTTTTTACCTAAACAAAAACATTTTTTTTAAACTTATATCTTAGTTTTTCTTTTAAACGAAACTCACGATATTACTTGATTAAGACTTAATTTAAAGCTTAAAAAAAATTGATCAATAAAAATTATTCCAACGCCCGTACAACCCTCATAATTACCAAGTTCGACTTTCACCGCAACAAAGATGGCCGAACGGTGTTTTTTTTTCTGCGTCATCCCCGTCTCGGGCACAAATCACTCAGTCGGCCGTATTTCAACTCGGCGAGTCAAATTTGACAGATTTATGACGTTTCTTTCTTTCACATTTATGACGTTTTTTTCTATAAAAAAAAAAAAAAAAAAAAAAAGTTTCGAATATTATGTGGCGGATGACAGCGAGCTGTGAGCTTTGTGGCGGTAGTTGCGCCTTTTTGTCACGGCTTTGTCCCTTTTGAAAGATAATTGGTGATATAGCGCCATCTATCGATTGGCGAGCGAGTTTAGTTTTATTATACAGTGAATTTCTTGTAAATCTCGATATATATATGCAAATGTTTTTATTCAAATGCAATTAAAATAAGTTGTTTTGAATTTTTACCTATAATTGAGAACTTTTTTAACTGACAAGAAGAATGGGCTCAAGAAACTCGTCAGCTTTAACAGAAGTAACGACATTTAAAATATCATACGTCGTCACCATACACAATCCACAAGAAACAATATTATTCCCTTATCACAATAATAGTAGTGTTATGGTTTCATTACATCGTTGATTACAACAAAGTCAACAAGTATCTGTTTTAATTAAGAATCCTTAAATATTGCAAATATAGTATACAGAGAATAAACGACATATAGGATTATGATTACTTCTTTCTCTGCTCAGACGAAAGATTTTTACTGTTAAACGGAAAATTGCCCGAAAATTGGAGATTTCGCTAAAATCTCTACACTTGGCAAGCAGGTTGAAAAAATGTACCTAGTTCAAAGTTACCTGAGTATTTATAACACAAGGCTTACTTAGTGAAACTTAGAGAAATATTATTATTGTTATTATTATTTACATAATAGCAGGCCACTGGTTCTAAAAGAATACAGATAAAATCGTTATTTTTAAAGATTAAAAAAGAACCCAGAAATTCGCAGGTAGATATGCAGTCTAGTTTTATAACGATAGAACAATAGGCACTCTATGACAATACGGAAGACTAACTTGGCCAATTTGTGCAAGTTCACGCCAACATTTGGCGCACAACGTTTGACTTCGCAGGGGGTTCAAAATATTGACCATTGGGAACCATTGTTTAACTTTCTCAATGTAGCGTTTGTTTGTCCACATGAATTAACGTTTTTTTTTTAGGTAAACTGATAAAAGATATTTCTGACTTCTCAGTCGCCAATAATGTTGTTTTCGTTGGGGGTTAAATTTAATTGAATATTGTTAAATCTGTCATTTAAATCGATTGAGTTGTTTGAGGAACTTTTGGAGCAACGGTAGCGATCCTTCCTTTCCACCGACGGCCCTGAGTTCAAGTCTCAGAAGGGACAGATGTTTGTGTGATGAATACCAACATTTGTACCTGAGTCATTGGTATTTATATATATTTGTATTAATGAAAAATATCTTCGTATCATATATGTATATCCTATCCGTTGACCTAGTATATGTCTATCCGTTGACCTAGTATAACACATGCCTTACATTGCTTAGTTTGGGCTACGTGACTTTTTTATTTTATATAGGTAAGCGCTTAACCACTATCTCGCCTGATGGTAAGCGACGATGCGATCTAGGATGTGACGTGCTTACCTAGAAGACACCTATTCTCTCGTGACTTGAATTGATGAATGAGCGCTTAGCAAGCAGGTTGGATGTCTGACTACAAATTTAAATCAATCAATGAAAATAAATGAAAAAATGTTTATTTCCATAAATTAGGTAAGTAAACAACAAATAGAGGTTGACTTGTGGGGAACAATGGTTCCCAATACTTAATATTTTGGACCCCCTGCAAGGCAAACGTTGTTTGCCAAATGTTGGCCCAAAATTGGCGTGAACTTGCGCAAATTGTCCAAGTTAGAGATTTCTGTATTGTCAAAAAGGAACTATTGTTCTAGCGCTATAAAAACTGACAGCAAACCGAGTTCTTTGCTAAATTTCAAATACTCGTATTTTAAAGAATTATAAGGATTTTACTTATATATACGGTTGCACCAAACGGTCGACATTGTTAAATTATTTTATTTTTAATAATTTATATTAATTATGATATATTTATTTAAGGTTTAATTATAATAATTATTGTTACAATGCTGTCTTATGTGATAAAATATTTTAATAGAAAAATATCAGAAAAAAATTACTTGGCTCACAAGTGAATTTTCAGCTCGGTAGCTTAATTGGGAGAGCATTGGACCGAACTTCCAAAGGTTCGGTTCTCGATTGAGAATTCACTTGTGAGCCGAGTCGATTTTCTGTTAAAATATAATCCCTAAAACTAGCTGACTCGGCTACGCGTTGCGTTGTGTAAAAAATTAAAATGAAACATATTCTATGTCCTAAGTTGGAACAAGGTCAGCAAAATGAAAAAAAATCGTCAAAGTCAGTTGTGTAGTTTCGGAGTGCATTGCGGTCAAACACTGACACGTAATTTTTATTTATAGGTATAGATTATAAAATTAACAAAAGCGTGTTAAAAATTTGCTACCATTTCAGCATTGCACGTTTGCTTTACAACGCAGCATATCGTAGAATGTGTTGCTCTGTTATCGTGGCCACATACCAGTACCAGGAAGGGTGATGAAGGCGAATATTATCTTTGCCCTGCTCGCATCTTGCCGTGCATAAATCTGTCCCGTATGAAAAGAATTAAAACGTACCAACCCCATTGTGGACGGCTGTATAAATCTTGGAGATATCTTTGTGAGCGACGTCGCCTCGGGCTCTCGAACGGGGACCGCGATATTTTACAAGTTTTTGACAGTCGATATGGCTTTAAGGCACCTGCACCGAGTTTGAGGAGCTTAAACAAAAACAGGGATCCGGTGACGGCTTTTAATCCTGTTTCAGTGATCGGTGTGGCGGGAAGCGCTAAATTTTTAGCCAATTTTATTAGAAAATAAATTATAAAAGACATATTTTTATATTTTACCTATTTTAAGCATCCTTAACTAACGATGACGCAATATATTTAACAAATGTAATAGAAAATAATTATTTACTATCTATAAATCTATGTGTATATTTTAAATACTTTTTTATATGTAACTCCTTTAAAGCTCTTTGACCGACAATGAAACAATGTACTCAATAAATTGAATAGTGAATGATAAAAAACGCGCATATTATACCTACCTTATTAGGGTTCCGCACCCAAAGTGTAAAAACGGGACCCCTATTACTAAGAATTCGCTGTCTGTCCGCCGCGCCCGTCTGTCTGTCACCAGGCTGTATCTCAAGAATCACCATAGCTAGACAGTTGAAATTTTCACAAATTATGTATTTCTGTAGTAAATATAACAACAAATACTAAAAACAAAATAAAATAAATATTTGAAGTGGCTCCCATACAACAAAAAGCGATTTTTTTGCTCTTTTTTGCTCGATATCAATCATGGCAACAGGTAAACATTTGAAATATTCACAAAATACTCTGTTGTATATTTACTTTAATAATAAATAATAAAATTTAAATATAATAAATATTGGAGGGCTCCCATACAACAAACGTGATTTTTTACTTAGCTAAAAGTTTGTACGGAACCCTTCGTGCGCGAGTCCGACTCGCATTTGACCGGTTTATTCATAATTCACCTTTTACCGAGAACAACGCAATAAACTTAAGAAATTGTAAAGAGAATAATTATAAACTTTTTACCTACCTTTTTTATTTTATCTTATACTTGCTAACCCGGCCACGCGTTGCTGGTATAACTCGGCCACGCGTTACTATGGTAACGTTAATTGATTATAAAAACTGTTATTCTTAGGCTTATGGTAACTATATATGGTAACAAACCCACAAAGTCCTTCTTTTATACAGTAGAGATTACCTATTTTAAGCACCATTAACCGTCGAGCTGGTATAAAAGGCCTGACGAGCGTTGAAGAAGCGAGGGATGTAGCATGTCATGATCCTAGAAAGAGAAAATCCATCGGTTAAGGGTACTTTTGACCTGGCCTTTTTCAGGACATCTTCTATTTGGTTCCTGAAAGTTCGCCTTGGTCTGCCGTTACCGACTTGCCCATGCACATTTGCCTTCTATATTTGTCTTGCTAATATTCTTCGTCCATCCTCTCCCTTTTTAGAATACTAGCTGACCCGGCGTCGTCTTATAAATTAAAATGAAACGTCTACTATGTTCTAAGTAGAAACAAATCCAGCAAAATAAAATAATAATCATCGAAATCGGTTGAGTAGTTTCGGAGTTCGTTCCGGTCAAACACTGTGGCAAGGATTTTTATAACATACTAGCTGACTCGGCCACGCTTTGCTGTGTCTCAGTTATAATAGTTTGTAACTTTTTTTTATTTTAAATTAAAATGAAAACCATCCTTTGTCCTAAGTTGGAACAAATACAGGTAAATGGAAAAAAAAATCATCGATATTGGTTGAGTAGTTTCGGAGTCGCGGACAAACACTGTGACAGATAATTTATATATATAGATATGAACCAGGTAAGTTTGACTAAGGGCATTGTTACACAAACATTCTCCCTCTTCCGGGACTCGAAGCCAGAACCGTCGGTGCGAAAGTCAATATTACTACCGTTCTCGTATCTAGTTTGCATTGTCATATAACCTCTGCAAACGCTTACTTAATTATACAGTTGCTATGTCATCAGATAACCCTTTTGTTGCAAAATAGACCCTATTTTTTAGCAAATAAGGAGTATCGTTATATGGTTTAACCAGGAAATAGATGTTATCTTGCGTTTCATGTACTGAGAAGTGCTTAATTAGAGCGAAAGTGGCCACTAAGGCTTATGTTCATGTCAGATGATACAAGATATCTATGGAGGAAATTTAGGTTTATTAAAGTCTATACTATCTCTAAAAGGTCCTATAAAGGGCTAGAACTAATATAATATGAGTAATAACGATATAAAAGATATGGTTTTTATGACCAAAACTTTGTTATTAGCCCTAACACACGGCGTATTTTAAACGTGCCGTCGACGCGCTTTTCAGGAATGCGCACTTGATTCTGAATTGACACTTATGTAAGTGACCAGGAATGGAAAAAAAAATTATATATATATATATATATATATATATTTTGATTTATTTTTTTATTTGGATTTGTTTCGGCTTAGGATTTAGGATAGTTCTCATTTTAATTTATAACACAGCAAAGCGTGGCCAATTCAGCTATATATATATACTATATATAGCTGAATTGGCTAAATAGAAGCTCAGCTAAGTTTAAGACTAAAGTTTTTTTTTTACCGTGAATAGGTAAGCGCTTAACCACTGTCTCGCCTGATGGTAAGCGACGATGCGATATACGATGTGACTGCTTAGAAGATACCTATTCGTGACTTGATGACCCCTAAATTGTATTTGTCAGGAAACACAGACTCAGGCAAAGACCTTTAGCGGTACGGATCACAAAGTTAAAACCAAAACGATTAGTGCGGCTCTTTGGTATATTCACCATATACCTACTGGTTGCGCCTATTTATAAATCTGTCCTATGAAAAAATGAGGACGGCGGAACCAGGCTGTGCAATTCTGCTGCATACTGTCCGAAATGTAGTAGAAATATAAGGAAGTTAAAAGGAAAAATTAATTATTTAGTTATAATTTCAATGCATGTTAAGTTTGTAGCTCTTAAAGTGAAATGTATTTGACGACCGTTTGGTGCAACGGTAGCGATCCTGCCTTTCGCACCGACGGTCCTGGGTTCGAATCCCGGTAGGGGCAGATGTTTGTATGATGAATACGAGCATTTGTACCTGAGTCATGGATATTTATATATATTTCTATGAATATTACATATCTATGTATAATATATGTATGTCTATCCGTTACCCTAGTATCCATAACACAAGCCTTACAGTGCTTACTTTGGGCTAGGCTAATTGGTGTGAATGTAGAAAATATTTATTTATTATTTATTTATTTGAAAATTTCAATTTAACTAGATAATGAAAATTAATAGTTTAAAATTAATAGAGACCACAAACTTGGAACCAAAATGCGTAGTTCCACTCTTTTGTATATCTTATAATTGTTGTGAGTCGTCCGGAATTTATGTATCATGTTTTTAATTGCCAAAAACATTTCCGTTAAACAATTAACAACTCGCTACTTCCTTTCAAACAAAACTGTCGTAAAACCAAGATTGCCTATTTACGATATTTAGATTGCTCCCCCGTACCACTGTTTACGATCAATTAATACAAACCACATATAAACCGACGCGACAAAAAGAAAAAAAGGATATACGAGTTCACTTGGACCACTTAATAAATTGTCTGGTGGAAAAAAAAAATGTATAAATCGAGTCACCAATAACACTATAGTGTAGAGTTTATGGTGATGCCCTTGAAGCCTGTTATCGGGCCGACGATTCTTTATTGACACTATAAACTTGGAAACACACGGCTGCCCATTTGAGGCGGCGACGACGCGGCCGGTGATACGTTTTACTATCGAAAGATTAGATTGTTTACTTAAAATGTTTACGTAATTAAGTCTCTAATGGAAAGTCTTCTGTTTGTTTTTTAATATGCAATTATGCAGTTGCTACAATGTTGAGAGAAGTTAACATATGTGTTGGTATAAAATATATAATTATAGTTTTTTAAATTTAAATTCCAGAAATGAAAACCAATTTAGATTTTCCCTTAATTTTGTTAAAATATCTTTGTTTTGGTTTAGATTTTGTAGATGGGTCGTTCTTCTTTTTTACCGACAATGGTCTGTCCTTCGTCTTATTATGGCATCTCGTTGGAGAATTGATATTTAAGGTTTTTTAATTCGGTTCGAATAAACGTCCATATTTTTCGTATCTAATAATATTATGTAATTTTTCATTTTCTCCAACCAACATATTTTTTCGTTTGTTTTCCGTTGAATACTGTGACAGAGTGGTAAGCCGAAATGTGGTCTCCACAGAAAAAGGCCACTCTGTCACATTTTTTTTTTTAAAAACCAACATTAAAGAAGAATTAATATTTGCCGCAAAGGAAACTTTAATTAATCCTAATGACAACACAGATGCAATTTCTTCTAAATTCCACACAGAAACCACAATTATGGATAGTTCAAAAACCAAAAAAATAGAAAAACGTCGTTTCATTGTCGGTAAAAAAGAAGAACGACCCAGATATAGTCTTTGTTAGTTTTATAAGCCAAAATTATGAACTTTTTTTTTTGTGCGGTTAGAATTAATAGCAATTGTATTTATAATTACTACGATAAGTACTCTTATTTATCCCTTGTTCATACAAGTATTACTTCTACTTAGTTTAAATATTATTATAATAATGATATTTGTTTAAATTAAATTCTTAATATATACGATATTAAGTACAAATACAAAAATTGTAAACATATTTTTCTCTTAAATAATTTATGCATGAGAAACTTGAATAAAACATAATTATGTCAATACAAAAGCTATAACATTACATTACATGTTATATATAAATATGTTTATGCAGATTAATATACACATATAAACAGAATTCATAATATAGTAAAAACAATGTTTATGATTAATTTTATTAGTTTAAATGTTCTCAGAAGGGACTCGACTTGTGATCCGAGTCAATTTTTTCAAGTATTTTTCCTTCAAGATTTATAATTTATATATTTATTAGGTTTGCCAACATTTTTACACCATAACTAACACATTTTGTACAAAAGAGCTTACAATTAAAAGGATATATAAAACACAATATTAATATATGTAATTCATTTAAGATATAATATACATAGAAAATGCAAAATGTAAAAAGCATAAACAATCTTTATGTTAGGTTTCTAATAGTTTCTTATTATAATAAATAACGACAGGTTGTTGCAACGATAGCGATCTTGACTGGCATATGTTTTATAGCTTAGTATTAAATTATAGCTATAATCTAATAATATATATATATATATAATCTTTGCTAAAAGTTTAATTTTACTATTTATTACATTTTTTTTACTGATTTTACAAGACGTTTCTGACAAATGTGGGAGTTATGTAGTAGTGTTTGACATTTTTATTTTGTTATCGACATTTTATGTAATAGTATTAATAATATTGACTTACTGGGGTTTTAAGCCAGCAAGTAAATTGCTTTATAAATAAATAACACCTTTTCATAATCCATGCTATGTTTGAAAATAAGTTGTGAGAGATTTTGTTAATTTATTTTATTATTTTATTCATGAAATGTTATATAATTTATGAACAACTGTTGTAACAAATTACCCGTCCGTATGTCCACGCTCATCGTTGACTGATTTATAAGGCTCTGGCGGCGTATGTCGGCTGAGCCTCCGGCCTAATAATCGTTAAGACAAGCCGAGTTAATTCCTTAGTCTTAGCAGACCTAATAACTGAGCCTTTTTCTTCTTAATTTGGTATTTCGATATTGTAAGTATATGTGTAATCAGATATGAGGATGAACGATCTTCGTTTATTCAGACATGCTTTTAGAATATCAGGAGCATATTAAGAAATAATAATAATATTTTCACATTCACGCCAATTAGCTTAGTCCAAAACACTATAAGGCTTGTGTTACTGATACCAGGATAACGGATAGACATACATAATAGAAATATATAAATAAATATTCATGATTCAGGAACAAATGCTCGTATTCATCACACAAACATCTGCCCCCTGCTGGATTTGAACCCAGAGTAGACGGTGCGAAAGGCAGGGTTGCTACCGTTGCACCAAAAGGATAAAAAGAGATCAGAAAGATTAAATATTTATTCGTAGTGATAACAGATTTAGTTATTTTTCTCCGCACTATTGTGAAAACGCAATAGTCACTACACTATTGATCGTCATAACCGTTTTGAATTTTAATTCTTAATGTAACGATCTTCTTTTATTTATTATAATTCCTATACAGTCCTGGGTTCGAATCCCGGAAGGGGCAGATGTTTGTGTAACGAATACGAGCATTTGTACCTGGGTCATTGGTATTTATAAATATTACATATCTACGTATCATATATGTATGTCTATCAGTTACCCTAGTATCCATAACACAAGCACTGTAGTGCTTACTATGGGCTAGGCTTATTGGTGTGAATGTAAGAAATATTATTATCATTTCTCTGAATTAAATATACTAAATTTATTTATCAACTCTATATCCATTTGCATAAAGATTACATTGTTTAAATTTTGAAGTCTCACTAATATAGTACTTGATATACGTCGCTGTTTGACGCGCGTCGTCCATCAGACGACACGCGACGTCGCCGAACGCACGCATCTTACAAGACGAAATTAATCAAACAACCAATAGCTTTGTGTTGCGGTGCTTATTATAATAGCGACTTTAGCGTAATTACTAAATGTACACATATGCATACTCTTTGCTATTTGTCTGTCTGTTGCATTCTATTTGTTTAAAAATAGGGTAGGAGCTTTCGCTTTTAAGATAGATCCCTTATCTGGCGTCACTTTAATATCTGTAAACACTCTGTTTTATATCACTTTTTTAAATGATATTAATAATTTATTTGTTAAAGTTATTGTATTTATTTTATTAAATAAGCTGTATACGTACATTAGCCAATTAAATTATTTCATTTTGTGTCAATAATTTGATAAGTAGTAGTTATTGGACTACATATACGAGAGTTGGTACGAAAGATAGACTTGTCTTACGTATACTAGGGTAACGGATAGACGTATATAAATAAGTAATATTCATAGAAATATATAAAAAACCCATGACTTAGGTACAAATGCTTGTATTCACAGCAAATACATCTTCTTCCGTGACTTGAAACAGGATCGATCGTCAGTACGAAAGGCAGATCGCTACCGTTGCACCAAACGTCATCAAATCTTATTAAGTAATTGTATAGTAGCATTTGGAAATGAAGACTATGCCACGATAGCAGAGAGCGAAAACAATAATTATAAAGGCATGAATTCACTGTTGGACTAAGACCTCTTCTTTTGAGCACTATAAGGAGCCTTTGTTAGCTATTTGCAGCCACCGGCTTCCCACAACCTTCAGAAACTCAGTCCACTGAGTAGGAGTTTTCCCCACGCTGCATCGTTTGTCGCCACTCGAGAACCTTTCTTCCTCAATAGGGTTTATGCCCACTGCATTTTTTATATGCGTTTTTCTTTTTAGTCCACTAAGCATATTTTTTGCTGGTCTAATGCGTTTTTTCGATACAAATGCACGTTAAGATCACGTCCGTACTGATGCAGGTATTCAAAGGTAGAACTTTTAATACCTGCATAAGTTCATAGTGAAGCTGTGTTTCACTCGCGTGAGTATTACGTTTGTATCGATACAAGTTCGTATCGATGGCGCGTTTAAAAAAAGGTGTGCAAATGCCATTGCCCTTTTAATTAGCGAATCAAAGAGATATGTCAGTAACTTCGTATATGCGGATGTCCTCTTTTAGAATTACATCATGCAAGGAAATTCCGATCAAATTTCTCGCCATAGCAAGTTTGGTGACTCTGAGTTTCTTTAAACGGCCAACAGTTCAAGACCACGTCTCCCCGTACGTCATCGTTGGCAACATACACTGCATGAAGACCATATTCTTTAGACTCTGTGGGATTTGCGACGAGAAAACATAAATAAATATTTCTTACATTCACACAATCCATCAAACCTATGTAGTAAGCATTGTAAGGCGATTTTATACATAAATAAATAATATTACGTTGAAATGTATATTTACTCAGTTATGAACGTTCGCGTTCATCACACAAATATCTGCCCCTTCTGGGACTTGAATACTGGACGGTCGGTGCGAAAGGCAGGATTGCTTCCGTTGCATCACTTGGCCGCCAATACAATATCGCGAATACTAAACAACACAGACGCCCAAAATTCCTAGCTCAATACAAAAACTCGTACATCTCCTCAATTTAGTGGGTTTCTAACAGAACTTGTGTTCGCGAGTACATTGATACGCTTTTTCTACTTATCCCAACTTAAATTCCATTACCAGACTCAAATAAAATGATGATTGCATTATCTACAAGAATAGAAATAATAGTTAATAAAAAAAAAGTCAAACTGCTAATCCAAGATGAATATTTAACAGTAACGAATGGTGACCAATCACGTATACCTTTTCACGGAATCGAGCCATCGAGTAATGTTAAAAATCGATTGGAATTTTCATAAAACCACCAGTTCCCCTTGACGGCTGTGACACTCATAAATCGGGTCGCTATCACCGCATCGCACGGCGTGTATCACATTACGACATTGTCTCTTTGATATCGAATGTATTACGAGGGGTTTATTCGAATCACTCGAAACACGTCACCCGATGTCGCGATCCGCTCATAAATTCAATGACATATCGCTCGAATTCCCAGATTTTTCCGTATAAAACAAACTGTACGCCCACAATCATTTCATATTTAATAACCTTAATTGAAAGGCTTAGAGTTTGGAATCGTCCATTTGAACCGTAAGAGTCAACTTGTGTTTCATATCGTGTCTTGGTTTATATTAATGACGGTTGATTTTATTTTATTTATCGTTTATATGTATTTCTTTTTATGTATGTGAGTCGGATTCTTGATGTGAAACTCATCGGTTGCGAGAAACGATCGGAGATTGACCGATTCTAATTAATATGGCTCTTGATATTGTTTACTTTGAGACATGACAAATATTTTTTGATCGAAAGCTCTCTGTGGTGTGTATTCCTCTTTGTTTACGAATATTCTATGTTAGCAACACTTTTCCGGTCATTGATTATTTAATATTACTTACGATAGTATTTTTTTATAATATATCTCGCCTGATGGTAAGCGATGATGCGATCTAGGATGCGATGCATGACTTGAAGACCCCTAAACACAGACTCAGGCAAAAAGTTCCATTCTTTAGCGGTACGGACCTCAAAATTGAAATGAAAACGCATGGTGAGACTCTTTTCTCGTTGGAATTAATTAATTAAATTATGGACTTTAACTTCCGTCATAAATTTTAATAGAAAAAATACTAGAAAAAACCGAATCGACTCACAATGTTCTCAGGCACTCGAACCTGCAACTTTTAACCAACCGTTATCATATGAGATCATAAATTAAAAGGCTCTTTCATCTTAATCGATTGTCAAACATTTGTAAAAATGTTTCTTTCGAATGAGAGGATGTTGCTCTCCTCTGGCTCTGCTGGCCGTAAATAAAAGCAACGTAAATAAAATTAAAAATTACTAGAAAATACATCCAAAGGGTTCTTGTCCCGCCTGGGTCCCGTCGTTAATTTAATTAAATTATAATTCATTCATTTAGATTTTAAGCATTAACAATGTGACAAATCTTTATTAAAGTTTATTTTGTGTAAAAATTTTGTGTAAAAATTTAATACAGATTAAGAACTTAGAAGTTTTAAAAAATACATAGTCTTATATGTTGGTTTTTCAAAATTCCTGTATGTTAAGGTATTTTTTATATACTGCTACGGTATAGTTATTGGAGTGTAGATAAAATTCGTAAAGATATTTAAGAGCTTTAAAAATTTTGGGACAAAAGGTAGAATGAAAAAGATTTCATAAGTGTATTATTTCGATTTTTTAAGTAAAGAAACTAAAAAAATAAAAATTTCGTGATTTTCGTAAAGTATAAACATAAGTTTAAAGTAAAATGCAAAACAAATAGCTTGTAAACTTGAACTAAAAATAATAAGCCGCCGTCAGCAGAGTAGAGCTGAGCTTAATTGTTAGTGTAACTGTTAAGAAATATTGTTTTTTTTAAAGGAAACTTAGTAATTATTGCTCACCTGCCGGCCTAGCATGCCCTACTGAAGATATCTCGCGCACGATTAAAGAGAACTTTGACGATATCAAAATATGTCTCGTTTACTCAAACTGGAGGGAGACTCTGTACCAGGGTCGTCTGCTTAGGTACCTCCGTCTTACCTATTTCTGCCGCAAAGCAGCAGTGCTTGCATTGCTGTGTTCCGGTTTGAAGGGTAAGATATGGCAGTGAAATTACTGGGTACAGTGACTTTACATCTTGTGTCACAAGTTGGCAACGTACACAGTGGTTCTTGTGGGGTTGCAGTTTTGCTGCGAATCTCACAAGAACCACATGTATTATAGGTGACTGTTACCACTTACCATCAGGTGGGCAGTTTGCTTGTTTGCCAACTTTTGCAATAAAAAAAAAAAAAAAAAAAAAAAAACTTGTAGAAAAACTGCTTTTGCCTTTTCATATATGACTATAAACTACTTTATTATCTAATATAGCCACACCGATTATAGTTTATTAATGGGTGCTTTGTGTTTTACCATTTTATTTACTTTTTGGAAATGTGGTTTACATCATTTTTGTCGTTGAATGACGAGTTAGGTACATGATCTATGGTTGATCGTTTCTCGCTAAGTCTATGGTGTTACAAGCTTTTATTGACGTTCTCCTGTCCCGGTGTCTGTAATAAAATCTTGCAAGTTAAATTTCGGTTTCCGATTGAGCTGAAATTTTGCATTCATATATATATTCCGTGACAATGCAATATTATGATGATATGGAGCCGACCTAATGCTGGAGCTGGAAGGTGGCAAAAACTTTCATAACTCTTTCGGAATTGGCTTGACTGATTCGTATTGACGAGTACTTTGATCTTATTTGGTAACCATTGTCTGGAGCTGGTTTAATTTTTTAGTTCGTTTATTAACAAGATTTAATAAAAACAACCTCTTAATAAAAGGTATATTTTTAATATATTATTATTGTTTTGTTTGCAGATGTGTGCGAGATCGCATGTGGCCGCGTAGAGATGCGGTCCAAGCAGCAGCCGCGCCCCTCCTACCGCTGGCTCAACACTAACGATAACGGTACTTAGATAATTAATACGTATTTAATAAGATTCACACCTTATGTTGCTGTATGTCGATCATTTACAGAATATACTTTGGAGAGGGTTTTCAGGCGCTCCATGAGCTCCGTCATCCCCTTTTTGCATCGGAATTCCAGACGCACTGCGGGATACCACATTTTCTTGGTTGCGATTCCTAACTGTCGCACCAAGCACCACGCAACATCTTTTTTAATACGCACAGCAAAGGAATGGAATTTTCTCCCTGCGTTTGTATTTCCGAATACTTATAACCCGTCCGTCTTCAAAGCCAGGGTGAATAGGCTCCTTCTGGTTTAGCTCGCTTAATCGTAAATCCTGTCTTGCTCCTCGAGCTTGTTTGTGACCTATTAAAAATATTTCCCCTTTTAAATTTGACTTAAGTACAGTCAACAGAACGTCGATATGTAGTACTCTCTATTGCCTAAGTGCACTGGAGTGGGCAGGGCATACTCCAGAACTAAAATCTACAAGGATGTACCACCTATCTACTGGTTCTATGGATTCGTTTCCGGCAATCCCGGCAGGCCGCTTTACCCTGGCCAATTCTCAAGTGCGGGATTCCCCCCAAACTTGTGTGATATGACGGCACGATCACTCATCCAACGTCGTTGAACCTCACCGGGTGCAGGGAGCTTAATACGTTTAAACATCGCTCCCATCGCTCTTAAAGTTAAATTCGAATTCCTTGGTTCGAGAGGCAGATGTTTGTGCGATGTGAACGAGCATTTGTACCGGAATCATGAGTGTTTTTGAATATTACACATCTATGTATCATATATGTATGTTTATCCGTGTCTCTAGTATCCATAACACGAGCCTTACAGCGCTTACTTTGGGCTAGGCTAATTGGTGTGAAACATACGTATTATTTATTGAGCTCTTTTTTTCCGTCTTACAAAAAATGTTAACCTTGTATCCAATGGGGTTTGACGTACCAATATTAATTAAAGTCAATTAATTTAAATGCTAATTTAGATATTTACGAAGTATTTATAGTTTAGTTACGCGTTTTAATCATTTAATGAATATACTTGTTTCTTTCAATATTTTTTATAAACATTTATCAGTTTCTACTATAACAAAATTTGAACCCGTTTTAATTGAACACGTCTTGAATAGACATGTAACTATCACCGACACTCCTTTCTAAGCACAAATGTATATTGCTAACGTAGTTTTAGCTTGTTACCAGTATTCGGAAGTGTTAAAGTTGAAAATCGCTCGCTCACACATAACCACAGTGACAGATTAAATTTGTATTTTGTACAGCAATTGAAACCGGCACCGTGACGTGACAACCCTAAATATTCAACTAAAACTCGCAATAAATATAAAGTTACTGGCATAGAAGAAAAAAAAACCAGTGTACAAAACGCAAATGTAATATGGCGTAATAACTCATAGGTCTTTTTGTACGAAACTAAGGCACCGTGAAGCGATAAATAATATTTATTTTTGCTATTATACGCGTTTTTGTCAGTTGTAATGGGTGTAAAAGCTCATGGCGGGTTTGTTGAGACGGGCCACGAGAACAGCGGTTTGGGTGGATTAAACTTTTCACGACCGTTTGGTGCAGCGATCCTGCCTTTCGCACCGACGGTCCTCGCTTCGAATCCCGAAAGCAGATGTCTGTGTATATTTCTAGAAATATTACATATCTATGTATGATTTATGTATCCGTTCCCTTGAATCCATACAAGGCATAGTGCTTACATTGGGCTACGCTAATTGGTGTGAATGTAAGATATATCATTAATTCTATGGAGGTGTATCTAGGTGGCGCAGCGGTTAGCGTGCTTATCCTAAGATTATGGAGGTTAAGGAATGATCAGCCATCAGAGAAGTGAACTTAATTATATATTTTGAGCTCTAGATGCTAGAGCAGGCATAATATTACCCTAGAATATGACCCATTTTACTTGTAATATAAGAAAGCGGTAACGTTGGACCTTTTACGTTTGCACCTATGTACGCTATGCTTTTGTGTGTAAAACTTTATCTGTCGTTGACTGTACACACGTCTTAAAACATGTAGGCACTTAATTTTTTTGGATTTTTTGTTTTTTTTTTTGGATACGTAGCGAGCCTCTTATATATAAACTTTATTACTATTACGATAAATTAATTGACTATAAATCATTATATTTCTCCAATAAAATCATAATTAAAAAAACAACGGTTTATCAACTAAAAAGGGTAATTATTTATCACCTCGATTAATCGCTTCCTTTATGGCTACAAAATCTAGTCGCAGTTTTAGGTCTTTTAATGTCTTCTCTTCTAGAGCATGGCAATTAACAGCAATGCCACAACTAATAAGTGTGCCAAGTTTTTTTTTAATTTAGGGTAAATCGAATATCTTTACAAGCATTCAGCATTAAACGACCGTTTAACGGTAGCGATCTTGCCCTTCGCACCGACGGTTCTGGGTTCGAATTCGAGAAGTGGCAGATGTTTCTGTGATGAATACGATCATGTGCCTGCCTCATGTATATTTATTTATTTATATGTATAAATAAAAATTACGTGTCACAGTGTTTGACCGCAATAAACTCCGGAACTACTGTACCGATTTTGATGTTTTTTTTCATATTGCTGGAATTTTTGCAACTTGGGATATAGGATGGGTTTAATTTTATACATAACAAGTATTCCTATAAATATTACATATTTTTATATAGTATACTTATGTGTATTAATTACTCTAGTATTCATAACACAAGCCTTTCAATGCTTACTTTGGGATAGGCTAATTGTTGTAAATGTAAGAAATATTATTGAAGCGAGCCACCATATACCACTTTATCCGCGCTATGCGTCAGATTTTACCGTTACACTAGAGCGTCAGATCTAGTACCGTTACACGATATATAGGAGCCAGCTGCCTCCCCACTTTAGTGTGCGTGGTCTTCTGTCTCGCTTTCTATTATGTCAGTATTCGTGGCTTGCGTGCTTTCTATCTCTTTTCTAACGCTTAGTTCCTACGCTTTATATTATAAAGCTTCGCTTCTTTCGGGCGTCTTTAGACGGTACTGTTTTTTATTATTATTTAATAATTGTCATTTAAAATGCATTAACCATTTTAATATTTCGATATGATGTAAGCCAAACCAGCTTAGTCCTAACGAACCATAACAATTGTCACGAATAACTCAACAAGCGCCAAACAATGGCTACCTGAGTTGGGAACTACAATCACCATATCTGGCCCCACAAAGGACGGGAAAGCTACTAAATCAGTCGGTAATGGCTCATAAATTAGGCAAAACTATGGAATTTATTTTGTGACGTCACGCCGATTATAACACATCTGCCCAAGACGAAAGCAAAAAAAAAATCCCACGCCATTTCTTTACGATACTTGAAATCATCAATTTGAACAAAATTGTCGCTTACCATCAGGCGAGATAATGGTCTAGAGCCTGCCTATTTACTATAAAAAATCTTATTTCTATTATAACAACATTTTATATTTTTCATATTTATGTTTTTAAGAATAACACGTAAATAACAATATTTTGACTGGACCCCAAAAAAATCTTAAATTTTGGAAAGAAGTTCCTTATGGGGCGTTGCGTAGGGGTACCCTAGCCGGGAAAAAACGTCCGTAGCGTCAAACAAAAAGCATAAGATTTTTATGTATAGCTATGTGGGATGGCTGTATAGTGTCTAATGTATAGTCTACGTGATGACTGTTATTATATATTTTTATAAATCATTGTAAATAAAATGAAGGCACTAAAATAATTTTGTAAAGTAGTTTCTTTGCTTTTAATCGATAAAAAATAAATAAAAAATTTATACCCGAATAATTATTTTCTTTATCCCTAGAATAGAACTTAAAATTATTTTTTTTATTATAAGGAACACCACACGACTTTTTATGACAATTTCTAGCTTTATTTTACACTAAAGGTATCGGAATTAATAACCAAACAATGCTTTGTCTTCACTGTATTAAAAAAACGATCACCCATCATTTTATTGAATGAATGAATCAATCATAAAGGTTGAAGATTTTACAGCACGTCTTTTATGGTTGGAAACAATCGTTGACAAACAGAGCAGGTGAAGATGAGGGCTTTATTGCTTTACAGTTTTTTGTCTTAACTTTTTGTTTTGACATCATGGTTAACCACCGGTTAAGTGTTTGTCACAGATGGTAAACGTATTGTGATGGGTTAACAAAAATAATCATTTTGTTATCATAATTTATAAGAGCATCGGAAACTGATTCTTATTAACTATTTATTTATCTATTAATTTAGGAAAGTCAACAGCATTCTTATTTCTCTTACACAGAAAATGTCTTCCTTTTTCTTATAATGCCAATTACTTAATTTAGTTTTTCCTATACTAAGCGCAGCTCGACAATTGTTTAAGCTTATAAAAAATAGCTTACTACTACCACTGTAATTTGATCTTGTTTTGATAAATTATTTTTCAACTCACACGCTCGGAAAAGTTTAGTTTGTCATTCAATTTCTGCGTGGAAAATTGCGTTTTATCCGCTAGCGTGGAGAAGTGTTTAAAAATAAGATTCAATTAAATTCAATCAAAATTTACCTTTCGATTCAAAGAAAAACACACATGGTACTTTCCGAATCGTCATTATAGTCATTAAAGTTACATTTTATTCTTATTTATTATTAAATTGTTTTAGTGGTAACGCTATTCCGAGCTCTCGGGTTCCATCCTCGGTCAGGTGAATGTAGAATAGTCTTAATAGTGTTAAGAATAATGGGTACGAATTGCAACTAGCTGGTGGACATATTCAACACATATTTTCTACTTTCAATTATTTGAAATTTCATTGTTTGCATTATTTCAGATAAGAAGTTATCTCTCTCTTGAAAGATTTTAGTTAAGTATTTTTTTTTGCATTCACAATGCCATTCTTCAATGAACACGCCTTCCCTCAGCCTTCCTTGAGCCCTCAGGTGGTGGTTTTTTACATGCGTAGGTACTTTATTTGTAACAGTTTTGGATATGTCAAAACTTAAAAATCTTGATATTTACTAATATAGCATGTTTTATTTTAGATATTGTATAAAAAAAAATTTAAAACTACATAATATTTTTACGACGTACATTAAAATCTACTATCATGTGAGGCCGTACCGCACGCAGAGTTTACGAGTTTATAAACTTTGGTGTTAACCTTTTTTATTTGATTATAAAACTAATTAGTGTGAACGAGAAAAAATCAGCTTCTCTCAGATGTCAGACGGGAAACGAACCCACATCCCTTTGCTATCAGTGAGTAAAGTTTAATAAGACTTGCAATCACCAATTTTTACTGGAATTATAAGCGTCATACTTTGTTTTTTTGCCAAATATGGTTAGATTTGACTAGGCATTGTAGATATTAGCACTTTTTAGTGCTTTTTACACACACACACACAAACTCACTAACTCACTCACACACACACAAACACACACACACACACACTCACTAACTCACTCACACACACACACACACACACTCACACACACCCACACACACACACACTCACTCACTCACTCACACACACACACACACACATACACACACACACACATACACATACACATACAGACACATACGCACTCATTCGCACAACACAGTCCACTTGAATATTATCTTTTTATATAAAGAATGACCTCAATTGGCTGTTTGAATCACTAAATGAAATTTTGTAATAGTTTTTAAGGGCAGTGGTCTTTGTTAATAATAAATAAATAAATACTAGTAAGCGAAGTTCTCAAAAAAGAAAACGCTAGCACAAAAGATTGTAGCAACAAGAAAAAAATAAGATTATGAATCGTTTAACAAAACAGTTCCATATTTATCGTGGAAAAAATACTTTCCCTACCAAAAACTCGACTAAAACACGGCTGACGAGAATAAATCACAACGTTATTCGGGTAAGAAAACAGAACTTTTCCCCAAACAGATCGGGCCAGTGTGTCAACCCTAATGAATAGCCCAAATCGCCTTGTAAAAGTTTACGACTGATAAAATCAGTTATAAA
Organism: Calamotropha paludella; assembly: GCA_927399485.1. NCBI lineage: Eukaryota > Metazoa > Arthropoda > Insecta > Lepidoptera > Crambidae > Calamotropha > Calamotropha paludella. Next base: position 27,035,071 of record OV656811.1, on the reverse strand, counting down.
ACTGTATGAAGTCGTAAATTCAGAGGGCGATCGGGAGCGTTTAAAAGACGGCAGCCATTCGGTACTCAATAAATCAGAGATCGGCATTTTTCGGGCCCATCCGTCCACGTTCGCAAAGATTAACCTCCCGGTGTTTGTAAACACCAGTGTTGCCAGAATAATGCTTTTGTAACTTTTTAAGTTATTTTGATTTTACGCGCCTAACACATCTTAAAATAAAACTGTACTAGTCCCATTCAACTTCCGCGCGCTGCGTATGAATTGCATTATAAGCATTTCATGCATCGCGAGGCATTTAACCTAATTATAGTTTTTCAACCAGTTAGTTACGCATTCACCATCATTACAATCGCGTGTATTCCGTTACCATCCCAAAACCATTTAATTTTAGTTTGATGTCTCTATTTTAATATTAACATATTGTTTTATTATTTGTGTGATTTCATAATAATTTTAGTGTTTTTAATTCACTCTCGACTTTACATTTATCTATCCCTTCTTTCTAAGTGTACGCGGCTATCCGGTACAAAAATCACCTCAAGATTTTTTTTGTAGTTCGTGATGTTTCGACTCCTTTACAGGGTGTATTCTTTTTCTATTTACAATGCCATATATATAAAAGAAAAAATACGCTTGTAAAAAATAACCACGCCTCAGAGCTCTCAGGTGAGATTTGAACCCACGACCTTTCGCTATCTGGGCGAGTGCTTTGACTGCTGAGCTACCGAGACGCTGGCAAACGCGTTGTGATCACAGGATGACTGAAGGAATGGTCGTTTTACATATGCTATCATGACATATTTTATTCGGGCACGTTCCTGACTTTAAAACTTATACAAATAAATTAGTTCTTTTTTTTATAATACCAACGATTACTGCAATCTAAATCTAAACAGTGGCTTTTGCAGGCAGTGTCCGGTATCAGGCGACCAAATGCTGGAATAATATACCTCCACCACTAAGACAAATCACATCCAGACTTACTTTTAAAAATCGCCTAAAAATATTAATCCTGGAAATGCAAAAATCAGGTTTAGGCACCAGTGGTCGTCTGATGTAGATTTCCGCACTTACTAATGATACATTTTAATTAATTCAGTATATTTAATGGAAATATCACGATTCGCATTAATTTTTTAATAATATGTGCAATAATAATGTTTTCACATTTTTTTTCATCAACTATTATTTAATTATTCTATTAGAATTTCGTAATTTAATCTATTTTCTTATTTATACATTTTCATGAATTACTTTTGACAATGATATATTATAATCTTTATTGTGTAGTTTAACACGTTCGCGCTGTTACATGTAGACCCGTGCGTTCTCTGGGGTAGGAGCTGAAAATCAGTGCTTTGCTCTCGGAGCAAAGGTATCGCTGAGCTTTTTCCCTTTGCGTCGTTGCGGCACGCACGCTTATTTTAAAATTTTATATGTATATGTTAAGATTAATTGTTGTAAATGTGTGTGTGTCTTATGATGCAAATAAACTAATTATCTATCTATCTATCAATCCACTAAGTCTGCTAGTTTTACAGAATAATGAAAGAGAGATGGAAGTCGGTCCTCTTTCCGAGTTTCTTTCGCCAGTAAATCTTAGAAGGGCCTTACTATTTTCAACTAGTTGACGACTCAGGAAAAATGAAAAAACAAAATTATGTAAAAAGGGTTATATTGAAAAGTGTGATGTGCATCAAAGTATTAAAATCAAACATGTAAACTAAGAAATTTAAAGGAAACATTTAAATTTCGACTCTTTTATAGGAGCCGTAGTCACAAGATGGTTGGTTTGTTCGCTATCTTCTTGTGTGCTTACCATAATACCTACGTAAATATTTTCAGTAAGCATTAAGGAAATCATTAATTTAATAAGAAAGTCCAAGCTAGGCCAAACTAGTCAGCACAGCCGTAGAATTTGGTTTTATTTTGCAGTCTATTTTCTACAAGTAATACAAGTGTATAGTAAGCAAAAAGATCACTGCAAAGAATGCTGGTTATATATAATATTGGATAATGTTACTTACCCCGTGAAAATGTTAATTTTTGAGCTATTTCATGTTAATTTTGACTATCGGCTGCTAGCAACACTGGTAAACACTATTTTTATGCGGAATCGGCGGGTGTTTTTTTCGCCTCTTTCGACTGTTTTATGATGGTTTTACGGGCACGCATTGGCAGTTTACGGTTGTAAAGTTTGATTGATTTCTTTTGTGGGTTATGTCCGTCTGTTTATTGAACTCAATCAATGAGTTTTGAATCCTGATTGATGTTTATAGTAACAAGAGTTGAAACTTTGAAACGCAAATGAAAGATAAGTGAATTGATGAGTAAATTAGTGTTTCGACGACGTGTTCGAGTGGAGTACCGGTTCGATCCCCGGTCGTTTCAATTTAGAAAACGAACTTTTGTATATTGGCTCGGGTCTGGGTGTTTTGGTACCGTTGCTGTTTCTGACTTCCTATACACAAGTGCTTTAGCTACTTAATTTGGGTTCAAAATAGTTTATTTAAGTTGTCTAATATTTATAGTTAATTAACATATATTTCTGTCAAAAACTCATACTAGGTAAGTATGTGGATGTAAGAAATCTATTTTCCGGTTTCGCGGTCAAACACTGAATTCCCTGTCACAACCTTTTCTTAGTTGCTATTGCTACCTGTCGTACCAAGCGCTTCGCAACATACTTTATAATGCGCACAGCAAAGGAGTGGAACTCCCTCTCTGCGTCTGTATTTTCAGTTGTACTTATAACCCGTCCGTTTTTAAAGCCAGGGTGAATAGGCACCTTCTGGGTTAGCTTGTTCCATCGTGGCTGCTGTCTTGGCCCTCGGGCTTGATTATGATCAAGACAGAACCTATTAAAAATTGAAAATAATATCTGAATACGAATATTTTATTAGTAAGATATAGATTTATTTTTGTTTAGATAGCTGCTGAGTTGATATTCTTTTCGTAAAGAGTGTGTTCTCCTTGATTTGATGTCATCTGTACACTTGATTCCGACCTCGAAACTGGAGCCGCATCCTGCTTTGCGATACTTATAACTGAAATATGACGCAACCCAGGCAAAGGTTAGGTCACACGAATGTACTAATTACATTAAGTGGTTTTTTTTTAAAGTCTTCACTTAGCGATATAATTTGTCTTTCTTTGTTGATGACCGCTGTCGAATGTCTCGAATAACGGTTTTCATGGGAACGATACTCCGAGATCCTGGGTTCGATGCCCATCCGGGTCAATGTAGAGTACGAAGTTTTCTATTATTTGAGTGTTGTTTCTAAGGTGTTTCTGAATTCCAAAATACAGTACTTTAACTACCAAACTTGTCTTATATTATATTTATATTTCAATGCAATTCTGACTTTAAGAAGGAAGCAAAAGAGTTTATTATCAATTAGAGCTAAAATTAACCATTCAATGTTATTTTATATTAACCAAATTGCCTTCCATTTAATAATTTATTACTTATTAATAAACAATATGTTAATAATTAAATAAAAAAATATTAAATTTATTTATTTAAAAAACTTTTAAATATTCTTTGGTAGTCTACCGGAGAACTGAATACAGATACAGTAAAAGGCAGTGCATACTTGATAATTAAAATCATTGTGGTCAACCGAATGAGATACAATACAAAACAGATATCGATAAATTATACTAGATTTAAAAAATCTAAAAATCCCACGTTTTTCAATGTCCTAAAAAGAATAAAATAACCCTGCGGGGCAAAGCGAGGGGCCACTCAAAACGTGGGGGCGCATATTACTAAGAGGAGATTTTAAAGAGATGAATGACATGCATTGATGCCGATTATTGTAAAGATGCGCCCCCACGTTTTGAGTGGCCCCTCGCTTTGCCCCGCAGGGTTATTTTATTCTTTTTAGGACATTGAAAAACGTGGGATTTTTAGATTTTTTAAATCGAGTATAATTATTTTATTCTTTTTAATTATTAACTCAACGAAGTAACCATGTGTTACGCAACAATCGGATAAGCCCCATACAAAAGTGAAAGTTGCCGAAAGTGGACCTGAAAGTGCATCTGGAAAGTTGAAAGTTGCTTTAGAGTGCATTGTCATCGGGTTCTGAACTATCCTGAAAGTTTCAGCTTTCTAGCTTATCGGAAAGTGCCTCAAATTTAAGTTGCAAGATTTTGCCCGGACAGACAAACAAACAAATAAGAAAAGTGAGATAAGAAAAACGTGGTAATAATAAATAAATAAAATTCCCTGTCACAGTGTTTGACCGTGATGAACTCCGAAACTGCTCAACCGATTTTAATGTTTTTTCTTTTTATTTTGCTGGGTTTGGTCTAACTTAGGACATAGGATAGGTTTCATTTTAATTTATGAGACAGCCACGCGTGGCCCGGTCAGCTAGTAAATAATGTATTAGTAATTAATAAATATATTTTTCAAAAACGGTCTTATTTAAAAACGAGATAAATGCAGTGTTACAATTGACATTCCAAATAACACTCTCTACATGTGTAGAGAGAATGGACGAAAGAACAAGACAAATATACAAATATTTTTGCAACTTATTTAATGTATTTAGTTGTATGTATGTTTGTATATACATACATACATACATACAACTATATACTATATAAACTACTATAAACTATATATATATATATATATATAGTTTATATATGTAGTGTAATATAGTTATATACGTAACGTACGTACGTATTGATGAAATGTAATATGTATGTTAAACTAATAAGTTTAAGTATATATCTCCATTGTATCCGCTTTTAAGTTTCTTTTCCCCCCCCCCCCCCCCCAATTTTGACTGGGAGAGAATGCAATTAGCATTAAGTCCGCCTTTTGTACCATTTTATATTTATGGTCAATAAAGATTTTAAAATAAATAAATAAAAAATATATGAGGCAAATCTGCATAGGCAAGTTGGTAACGACAGACCAAGACGAACTTTCAGGAACGAATTAGAGGGCATCCTGAAAAAAGGCCAGGTCAAAAGTATCCTTAACCGGTGAGCTTTTATGAAAAGGCTGATGAGAAGAAGCGAGAGATGTATGTCAGGATCGTGGTTAGTGGAAATCCGTGATCTCTGCCTGCCCCTGCTGGGAAAAGGCGTGATTCTATGTATGTACCTACTAGCTGACCCGGTAACGCGTTGCTATGGTAACGTTAATTGATACAATGGAAAAAGAGCGGACAGGCAAACACACAAACAACAAATTTGTGTTCTTAGATTATAGACTAGCGGCCCGTACCGGCTTCGCACGGGTGGACAAAATTCTTTATTATTTTCTATTATAAAATATTTTTCCGTTGGCGCCATCTAGCGTCCGGTAGACGAACTACTTTCGGTTAACGCGTTGCTATGGTAACGTTATTGATACAATGTAAAAAGAGCGGACAGACAAACACAAACCACTGTGATCTTAGATTATAGATTTATAATATTAGTTTGTATAGCTCCTTTAGAACTATTAACAGTGTGACTACACCCTTAAGCTCTCGCAGTCGGACGTAACAGGAGAGGCCGATTATGCATTAGGCCGTTTTATCGTTGGGTTAATTCCCATTCGTTCTGTAAGCTTCTTTTTACCTGTGAAAGGTTTAGTTGAACATAAAAGCATCACGGTTGGACCCGGTTGCAATCTTTAGCACCTAACAGTCCTCATTGGTCCCACGTGATGAGAGCAATAATAAGATATATGTGCTGGACAATAGTTCATAGACAATAATGATTCGATAACAAATGCTTATGTTCATCACACAAACATATGCCTCTACCGGGATTTGAACCCGCGACTTTTGGTGCAGAAGGTAGGATCGTTACCATTGCACCAAGCGGTCTTATAATGATGATTTTGTTTTACATTGGTGTCAGTTAAGCGATTTCTAATTATTTAATACGATTTTTTGTTCGCGGTTTATCACAGATAGTCTTTATCGCGCTTCCTCATGGCACGCTTAATTTTTTTGGGATAAAAATAATTCTATGTTTTAAACTACGTTATTAACTATTAGTTTATCAAATTTTATTCAAATATTTTTATTACTTTTTATGTGATTGAGTTACAAACATACAAACTTTCATATATATTATATAAAAAAATAGTAGGATTAAAATAAAAATTCTTTCATATCAAATATTTTGTTAGGTCTATCTATAGAAATTATTACAAGAAAAAAATTAACTTGTCTGAAGTTTCAAGTGGGACTCGAACTCACACCCCCTCGCTATCAGGCTTATGCTCTTCCAATTAAATTACCGAGTCTTTTCAAGTTTTAGGTATAACTAGCTATCCAATTTTTTTCTTGTAATTATTTCTTCAGATATATAGATAAAAAAAAATAAAAAATCTTTACCAAGACAGGATCCACGATGGATCGAGCTAACCCAGAAGGTGCCTATTCACCCTGGCTTTAAAAACAGACGGGTTGTAAGTACTCGGAAATACAGACGCAGGGGGGAGAGTTCCACTTCTTTGCTGTCCACATTAAGTTATTGAGAGTAAAATTAAAAACTTAAAGATAAAACAAATAAAATAATGTAACTCTTGACAATTATTTTAGCTTTTTAACAAAAATTAAAGAAAAAATTCCCAGTTACATTGTTTGACCGCGATGAACTTTGAAATGAGTCACCCCATTATGATGTTTTTTCATTTCGCCGGATTTGTACCGATTTAGGTCAAAGGATAGGTTTCATTTTAATTTATTAGACAGCAACGTGTGGCGCGGTCATCTAGTAAATAATATATTAGAAAAATTAATAAATATATTTGGCAAAAATACGAGAAATGCAGTGATACAATTTACATTCGAAATATTCTGTCATGTTGTAAAACGATTGGGTTATTATTTTTAATCTTCAGTTTATTTTAATAATATTTACGTAAGTTAGTTCAGCATATGCATTTCATTAAAATAGCTTATCATATAAACTAAATCGTGACCAGTTGACATTTATATTATGACATAAACATTCATAAATATTAAAATTTAAGACGTGCTCCATTATATGCGTAGGGATTCAGTGCGACTGAAATATTATTGAAATATGAATGTAAATATTTCTTCTGCATATCTTGTCGAACTTTATCAATGTTGCTTTCGTAAACATACTTCGTAATTTTAGTATTTAATTCCTTCCGAGTCTTAAATTTATAATCATTTGTTTTTAGCTTGTTCATAATTTTGTTCTTATAACATTCAGTTATGTTTTAACACACCCTTACATCTAATATGAGCTTATGTTTAGAAGTGAAAGGCACGTAAGCAGTAAAAGGAAGTAAGCAGTGGCGTTTCTTTTTTCTTATTTTGGGTATACAAACAGATAATAATTATATGTCGTACAATCACACTTTCCGAACTGGTGATAGCGCAGTAATTTTAGTAAAATAATAAGACCAAATAAAACAATTTTAATTTATATAATTTTCTTTAGTTCAGAACGTGTGCGATTAAAATATTGTGCGGGTAGTAACACACTCGTATGTGACGACCGTAGCCTTAGTCATCCTATGATTACGGTTCCTGTAAAGGAGTCGAAACTTCAGAATTAAATATAAAGTATGCGATAAAAACCGTGAAAATTTAATTTATTTATATATTCAACATTACCATTAAAACAGTTAACACTAAGCTTTCTTTTATATGCTTAATAAAACTAAATTACTAATTTTTCATATTTCAATTATTTAATTAGTTTTTATGAGAATGGATTCAAATGAATACAAGGCACTCTGCCCTAATTCCAAAATAAAAAGTTTAGTTTACAATGAAAACGAAGCTTCATAATTTATCGTTTATTTGACGCAGAAAGCCATCAAAATTAATTTTTAATACTTAGAAGTGATCTTACCCTCAAATATCAATCCGTGATCATAGATGATGATTAATTTATTATGTGAACAAAATGGTGATGCCTATCTTCACAGTAATTAACAATTAAATGATTGATACCTTCTTCTTAATTATAATTAAAAAACCGATACTAAATGCCGTTTAATTAAACTAGTGGGTCCATTTGATTTTCTTGCTTTAAAGATATTCAATCGTGACTGATTTTATGATAACATAAATATTGATACGTAAATTATAAGTTATCAAGTTACGTTAAAATATAAAGACGAAAGATTTAGATTGTACGACGTTTTTACTGATCATGGTCATCAGTGATGTACCGGTGATGATGATGAAATTAATTTCGCGAAAGAAAATGATTTTCATCACCAAATTTTAAGGAAAATATCTCAAATAGTTCGTTATACTATAAAACATTTGCAATTCTTCGTTAATTACTTCAGTTTTTAACAAAATCGTTATCAAAGTTTAAATAACAAAATATCCGCCAAACGCTAAACACACTTTTTATGTTACTTGATGTTATGACGTCACCGGCTTGTAAACAAGCAAGTGGTCGAAGGTGAAATTTTAATTATTTTATTAATGAATTCTAATATAAATCATTTCTGAATTATATGTGGGCTAAAATTGTTAAAAAATGAATACCTAGTTAACAATAATTTGATCAATATATTCATTGTGAGAAAAATTATTTTAATAGGAGAATTCTACAAAAAATCAATTCGGCTCACAAGTGCATTTTTCTACTATTTTTCTATTAAAATAATTTATCTTATAAGATAGAATTGAAGAAATGCAATAAACATAAAAATTTTCATTGTGGTCAAATATCCTATTCTTCTCCACCGCTAAGTTAATACTTATCATTTAGATGAATGATTTGTATATAGGTCTCCAAATGTATTTACAATTCGTCAATATCTATTTATTAGGATGGTCTGTCTCTGTATCTCACGGTATCTCAAAAAAGTACTCGCCCGGAGAGCGAGGGGATGTGGGTTCGTGTCCCGCCTCACACCTGACATGAGTTGAATTTTCAATAGTAATAATTTCTTTACATATAGAAATATTGCAGTGAAATGCTGAAAAAGCATGTAAATGTATATAGCTAGATCTGATTCAAATTAATAAGGAAACATTTGTTTTGAAAACGATTGTATTGGGACCAACATCACAAAAACCAGACAAGTGCGAGGTGGACTCGCACACCGAGAGTTCAGTATAAAGTAGGTACGTATTACAAATAATTCAGGACTCGAGTGTTGCAGTTTTTGCCAAAGTTTTTCATTACAAATGTATTTTATTTTTAGATTTTACCCGGTACTTGTAGTATAAGACACAATATTACTTGGCATATTTCATAGTTCTTGGTCAACGGAAAGTTTTTATATATAATAAAAATCCCTGTCACAATGTTTGACCGCGATGAACTCCAAAAGTAATCAACCGGTTTTGAAGATTTTCTTTACATTTTGCTGAATATTGTTCGACTTAGGACATAGGACAAGTTTAATCATAATTTATATTTTTTTATTGAAAAAATATAATAACAGAGCCACAGCAACTCGTGGCTGGGTCAGCTTGCCTACCCTATAACTTTTGATTCCCTCTGAGAGTGTAGAAATATAGGTTTTTTGCGGCACAAACGGCCGTATCTTATTTTGCGTTAACTTAGAAGTTTGATTTTTTCATAGCTTCAAGGGACTATAAATCTGAGGATATGGTTTTAATTTTATCTCGATATCACCTTAGGCAGACGGACAACAGTGATCATATAAGGGTTCCGTTTTTTTTTGCTACAGAGTACATAACAACTTTTAACTCTTTAATTTTTGCTAAAGCACCTGTGTTTCCATTGTAAATATTTCATATTCCAACAAATGCTGAAATAAGGAAAGGAAGAAAGTCACCACGCCATGCCAGCCACGCACACTGACATGAGTGAAAGCTAGACAGAAAGCCACGTACACTGAGCCCCCCACCTCAGTGGACACTATATAAAGGCGTCTGGATACAATATATATCGTGTAACTTTTTGGTAACAGAACAAAATCTGACGCTCTCGTGAAACGTTAAAATCTGACGCTCTCGTGTAACGTTAAAATCTGACGCTCTCGTTAACGTTAAAATCTGACGCTTAGCACGGATAGAGCATGCATCTTATCTGCATGATAGGCCGAAAAATGTAGCTTGCAAGGGCTATGTGTCTAGGGTTTTCTATGCAAAATAGGCGGTGCCACAGGGGTCGCACCTTGGCCCAATTTTATTTTTATTGTTTATCAATGATATTACTTCATGCATACAGCATGGCAAAATTTCACTGTTTGCCGACGATTTAAAAATTTTTAGGACTGTCAATAATTTATCGGACTCGGAACTTCTTCAGCGTGATCTCATAAATATTAGCTCTTGGTGTAAACTAAACAATATGACACTTAATGTGAATAAATGTTGCCACATCTCTTTTACTAGAAAACGCAATGCCTTAGCCACTTGTTACTATTTAAACGGTACGTCTTTGTCTAAGGTCGACAAGGTGCGAGATCTCGGTGTGACTCTGGACAGTGGTCTTAGGTTTGCTGCACACATTGACTCCATAACAAAAAAGGCAGCACAACTGTTGGGATTTCTAAAGCGCAACTCCAGAACTTTTAAACTTATAGCGACTCGAATAATACTGTACAATTCCTTGATTCGTGGTAAGCTTGAGTACGCTAGTGTTATTAGGAACCCCATGTATAGTGTGCACACACAGCGTATTGAGTCGATACAGCGAGCTTTTATAAGGCATTTAGCATTCATCTCACCTGGAATCACTCATCGGCATCCATATTGTCAGAGATTGAGCTTCTTCAAATTAAACTCTCTGTCTGAACGACGTGCTGTGGCATTTTTAAGTTTTTATATTTAATTTATTGCTATTAATTGTTTCATTGTTTAGTTAATTTAATTGTTATTAGTACTTTGCTATCTTTTTATTAATTATACGTATATCTAAATGTTGTGTATGCCAGTTATTGGCTTTCGTGTAGGATAAAAACCTAGAATATAAGACAACCAATTATAAAATACACGTAAAGCTGTTGGTGTACCCTATGAAATAAATAATTAAATAAATAAATAGAGTAGCCGCGCGGCGAGCGCCTATATATGAGCGGCCCAAATGTCCGTAGAGAACTTCAAAAATTATAATAAGGTATTTTAGTGGTTTTTCAATGTCCTCAATACGTTTCCGTTACTTTGAAACTATTTACAGTCAAAACGTAATACTAGTGATTTAATTACGCGTATTTATGTACACCTTCCAGATTAGCTCATGATTTCTGTCACAAGATGAATGATTTATTTTTCCTGTGCCACACTAGCGGGTTAAAGTGGTTGATAAAATATATGTTGATTACGAAATAGATATCAAGTGAATGGTATCATTTAAATAATTTTATAATGAATACATTAAAATTCTACGCTACTTTGGATTGATGATCATATTTTTGATTACTCAATTTATAGTTATGAATTACATATTTCCGGATAGTAAGTATCTTTAATAGCGGAAGTAAGAAACAAATATAAAGGTAATTAAAATGCTCCATTACAGTATATCAATGTAACAGTATAAACAGTGATTGGAAACAACACTGTAGGCATACCAGAATGCATGTGTATGGTAGCCTCGTTCTTCCAAAACGCAAAAATACCGTTGTGTGTACTTCTGTACGCACGTAAGAAGTTATACTTCTTTATCGTTACTAATCAAAGATAACTTATATTATAATTTTATATAAATTTTTGATAACTACCATATAAGTTATTCTAGGAATATATATCTTACCGTAATTTTAATAAAAATAATTTGGTAAAAATTAAAAGAAACTATCAATAAAAAACTTAAAATTTCTTGTGCGATCACGTGATTGAGAATCCACGGGATTGACCAAATCTGGTTTTACGTCACTTGCTAGTTTGCAGTAACTGTCAGAAGTTTTTGTACGCTTTATCGTATTACGATTTGACATCTAAAAGTTTGTTTTTAATTTAATTTTTTGCATTCACAATGCAATATTTCTATAAGATATAAAATACATGTGTAAAAAACACATATAATTATAGCTGGTTCCATCTTAATCGATTGTTTAATATGTGTAAAAATATTACTTTCGATGTTGAAGGTAGTTAGCGTTCAACATTGGTGGAACGATACTAGCTCATAGTAGAAGTTGAAATACGTTTGTAAAATTCGACACGTTTGCCAGCGTCTCGGTAGCTCAGCGGTCAGAGCAGTCGCCCGGATAGCGAAAGGTCGTGGGTTCGAATCCCATCTGAGGGCTCGGAGGCGTAGTTGTTTTTTACACACGTATTTTATATCTAAAAGTTTGGTTACACGCAGATTACGTCATTTTTATTTATTTGAACTTTGATTATGAGTTTTTGGAGTCATGGATCAGCTTCAATGACGAGATGTATGTGCCGCCATAACTCTATGAGTTCTTCGCCAATTTTCGTATTTTGAAGTGAAAACTTCTTTGGCATCGTTGTGATTTGAAAGTCGTTGAAACGAAGAAGCGACAGTAAAAAGAGGCAGACACATAAATTCATAAGATTTCACGTAGGAGAAAATGAGATAGGAAACATTATACCGTGTCTCTTTGAAACGAAAAGCTACAGTAACTACTTACCAGTCCGCTCTGCTCCAATATACCTATGGTGCTAGCGATGCTTTATGCTTAGCGACTCCATCGACCTAGTATGGAAAACTATGTGATTCGGCCACGCGTTGCTGTGGGACAATTATTATTTGCAATAATTTATTTATTAATTTATCATTTATTTAACAAATCCAACAAAATCATCTTAATCGGTTGAGTAGTTTCGGAGTCTTTCGCGGTCAAACACTATGACAGGGAACTATATTATATAGACTAGCTGACCCGGCCACGTGTTGCTGTGTTATAAATTAAAATGAAACCTATCCTATGTCCTAAGTCGGAATAAATCCATCAAAATGAAAAAAAAAAACATCAAAATCGGTTGAGTAGTTTCGATAAACTATCGCGGTCAAACATTGTGACAGGGAATTTTTATTTATATACATAGAGAAATTGACAAATATTCCATTAAATGGCAAATGTATCATTTAAGATATTTTCTTAAAACCTATTAAATACCCTATTCTTTATACTCAATTAAGAATCGATAATTAACGCTCGTTAAAATTGAGGTAAACTCGCTCATAATCTCATGTTATTGAGCTAAATTGTTTTAACGGTAGTTTAATTAATTCAGGATTTAGTGAACACACATGTAATAACTCACTATGTTTTTTCGGAATTTTACGACATTTGTTACTTTTATATCTGTGAATGATATTATGTAGATAATACTGAATAATATTATTTTTTGTAGATCATGAATGGTGACGACGTATAATATTGTAAATGTTGTTACTTCTGTTAAAGCTGAAGAGTTTCTTGCCCCCATTCTTCTTGTCAGTTAAAAGACGTCCTGAATGGGTGGTAGGTAAAAATGTTGGACGATTCATAACAACTTATTTTTAAGTGCATTTGAATAAAATTATTTTTATTTTTAATGTAAATGATCAATAAATAAGTGAAACACATCACACTTAATGTTCCGTTTCTCGAAAGGAAAAAGCGGAACCCTTATAGGATCACTTTGTTGTCCGTCCGTCCGTCTGTTTGTCTGTCTGTCAAGACTCTTTTTCTCAGGAACGCGGGAGGTATCAAGCTGGAATTTATATCAAATACTCAGGACACTACTGTGTCTTGGAGCTAAAAAGAAATCAATCTTCTAAGCCATGCAATCAAAAGATGCAGCCGTTTATGCCGCAAAATTCCGCAAATTTTCCACACTCGCTAGGGAATCAAAACCTATATGGTACTTCTCGTGAACTCAGAATGTTAAAATTTGGCACGAAGCAACGTCTTAAAGCACAGATAAAGAAAAAATTGCGAAAACCGTAAATTTTTAGTTACATCATATAATGAAAATATTTTACAGAACCCTCGGCGCTCGAGTCCGACTCGCACTTGGCCGGTTTTTTTATATATTTAATCCTGATGCTTCGACTCCTTAACAGGACCAGTGATCATAAGATGACTAATGTAAAGTAACCGGTAAAATTAGTTTCATTTATATGTGTGCTAGGTGCGGAAATATGTGAAATACCTAAATATAGATAGGAAATTTTATAAACATAGATATATATTATTTATAGAAATATACATTAATACCCATGACTCAGGTACAAATGCCCGTATTCATCATACAAACATCTGCCTCTTCCGGGACTCGAACCCAGGACCTATGCTCAAGGCTTTTGAGCTTTTTATAAAGAATATCGTTATTGTAAATACTTTTTCTTCTTCCCTAGTACATATATTACTACGCTATTTTAACTTTGAACTGTTTTCATAACCATCTAGGTCACATTTTAGCCTGTTTTGTATAAGGAGCGTTATCTCAATATTTACAGTAGTGATATCGCAGATATAATACTTTAAATTCTTTAGTTATGTGTTAATCGCAGATTCAATGATTCGAATGAATATTCATTCAATTAACTGAGATGTTTGAACGGATCAATATTCAAAATGTGCCGGTTCGCGTGTGCCGGCGAATGGCTCGTATTGATTCGATTATAAGGCGATTATCGATCGAGGCGACGATTTACGATCGATACGCGGGGTCGACACTCTTCAAACACGATATATTTATTATTACGACCGAATTATTACTATGAATTATTTAAATAACGCGTATTAAAGTCACAAATTCGAATTCCGCGAAAGTTGCAAAGCATTATAAGTCTTAATATAAAGGAAAAGTTATGGCGATACGGATTATAATCGAATGCAAATGTAATTTTGTCGGTTATTCACTTAGCTCGATTCTGGGTTTCGGTATCGTTATCGATGCTCTATTCAATAACAGTTTCGTATCGATATAAATTGTTATTGCTGACGTGAGTTACCGATTGGGAGATGGCAATAGAATCGGAAACAATCGCATAAATATCGAATACGGTTTATCTTTATACGTTATCTATTCGAGAAAGATCGAAGCTGTTGAGAGTTGTGTGGGTGATCGTCGATTTCATCGGGAAATCGAACGCAATGTGGTATCGATGAAAACGGTTTCACATGTGGTTGACTTGAAATATCTGTGGGAAAAGTGAGATAGCTACTCACTTGTTAATTATTCTTAGATTACACACACACACACACACACACACACACACACACACACACATATATATATATATATATATATATATATATTTCTCTCTTAATAAGTCTCTTTAGGTCTCTTAATAAGAATAAAAAAAATTTTCATAAGAATAATGAAACAGGAGTAACTTAAATATGAATAAATAACATATAATAAAAAAAATCCAGTAACATTAAATTATATTTACATAATGTTACAAGACAGGATCTACGATGGAACGAGCTAACCCAGAAGGTGCCTATTCGCCCTGGCTTTGAAGACGGACGGCTTTTAAGTACTCGGAAATACTGACGCAGGGAGGGAGTTCCATTCCTTTGCTGTGCGCATTATAAAAGATGTTGAGAAACGCTTGGTGCGACAGGTAGCAATAGCAACCAGATTATGTTGTTTAATACTATTTTATATAGCTCTCCTTTTTCCTTAATAAGCGACGACTTAAAAGGGACCCTAAATATTGATTACATTAACAAACCGTCACAGGAAACATAAGAACACTGAAAATCGATTTGTTTATAATCCACCGGACAAACAAACTTAATTAGGGGCGGGACAGACGGACGTATAAAAACGTCGCCGTCGCAAGCTCCCACGCGTCGGTCGCACTTATTTACTGCCCCTTTTTACATGTTAAGACGATTTTTAACGAGTTTTCAATGTTTGGAGCGCTAAGATGTAGCAAGGCGGACGTAGCTCAACGGTTGACATGTCAGCTTTAGCACAAACGGATTGAGTTCGATTGTCGATGTAATATGGACGTAGATCCATTCGTTACACACGCGTTTAACTTACCACGTGAGGTTCACGGGAATATAAAAAAATATGGTTCAAACATTGTTAGTATTACTCGAAAAAATGAAGAAAAAATACTTGTAATTATCCAATCAATGTACCTATAGAGGATATTTTTTTGACGTGACAACGTCTTATAAATTGGTTTGCCGGGTGACACTTCAAGAAACTGCGTTACGCTCCGCTCACGTTATGCGCTTACAATGAGAGCGAGTGAGAGGCACGCGTCCCTTCCACTCGGGCATGGTTAGCCCGCCTAAGAGCGAGAGAGACAGACATAAAAAGTGGAAGGGACGCGTGCCTATAAATTAATGTTTTAAATATAATTCTTTGTATAAATAAATGTTTTAAATTGTTACTATTATTTCATCCTTCTTCCTACTATAGGAATGAATATTCACATTAAAATTATTTTACCACTCAAAGTCGTTGTCACGTAAAACTTTCGCCCGTATACCGACTTTACAGGCAACCAACCAGTTTTTTGTGTCATAAATATTTCTGGCTAAGCAGTCGTGGTAAACTAAATACTTGTTAATAATATAAAGAATATTACGATCCACGTCCACTGTATGTGGTAAAGATTCGAACTAATTTCGATCGGTTCCAAGTTGACATCTGAAGCGAAAGCTACGAGGGGCTTATGATGTTATTATTTCGAACTCGAAGTAAAATTATTTTCAATAATTTGGATTTTTACTGACTCCACTCTTTGAAATGTATAATAAGTACGTATTAAAAGTAATGCAATTGTTTTTCAGTACAACATCAGAAGGTTTTTGTCAGTCATATTTTATTTCTATCTTATAAAATATGCTGAATGTTTGCATAATATCTACAAATATCATAATTAAGAAATATCTGACGTCAGTTTTGTTTTATCAATTAGCCATATGTTGTAGAAAGCCATAATAATAAATTTAGTTTAAGCTATTGTCCTTAAAATGCAATAAAACAACAATTAACAGATACCTTATGAAAATGTAATTTGTAAAGCATCTAATTTATAACGAAATAAAAAAAAATATCTTAGACGTCAGGCGGGATTAAAACCCACATACCCTCGCTAATCGGGCGAGTTCTCTTACAATTGAGACCTGGTTTCGGTAGCAGGTCTTTAGTAATAAAAGTCTAATCGTTAATTGCTTATATAACAATAAAACATTATGAAATATAAATACCTAATAAATGTTTAGAAAGCGCCATTTTATCCCACTTCAGATGTCACAACAATTGAGCTCGGTGGTAGGTTGAATAGACATGACCGTTGACATCGATCAAAAAAGCTCACATTCGATTCCGAGATCACACACGAATCGTTCACCAACATAATGAAACGACTATGAAATAAACAGATTCAGATAGATTTATGTCAGAATACAGATAAAAATATAAATATATTAGATAAAAAATAAACAAAACAAAACTAAGATTATCTACGTCAAATACTAGATGACAGTCAAAATAAAGTCGAGCGATATTTCACGCTGGGACAGCTTTAAAAGCTCAAGTCTGATTAGAATAAAACACGTTTTTACGCATTTTGCGCATATTTTATTTTATATTTAATCCTGACGTTCGACTCCTTTACAGGAGTCGTGATCACAGGATGACTAAGATTATGGTTGTCATGTATTTTCTACTACCTTCATAATTTTTTAATCGGGCACGTTCCTAATTTTTAAAATTATTTTATATAAATCAACAATTCGATTCGTCAGGATTAAATATAAAATAAAATATGCGCAAAATCCGTAAAAAACGTGTTTATTCTAATGTGTAATATGCGCGGAAGTGTAAGAACTAAATAAGTTCAAGTCTGATCTTGCATGGAATATTACAGCCACCTCTGGGACGGCTCAGCAAGACACCGACTTGCTGCACTGGACACGATTGCAGAACTGAGAAACTCATTACTGACAGCAAATTGGTGCAGAGTAAGGTTCACACCTTAGTCTCACACCTTAGCTCACTGCCGCTAAGTTGCCTATCTTTCGGTCTTTTACAGAATATACTTGGGAGAGTACTGAGAGGCTACATGTAATCATATCGCCATTTTCTTGGTTGCTATACCTACCTGTCGCACCAAGCACTCATCAACATCTTAAATAATGCGCACATCAAAGGACAAGAACTCCCTCCCTGCGTCTGTATTTCTGAGTACTTATAACCCGTCCGTTTTCAAAGCCAGGGTGAATAGGCACCTTCTAGGTTAGCTCGTTCCATAGTAGAATCTGTCGTGGCCCTCGGATTTGATTGGGATCAATTTAAAAAAAAAAAAAATAATTAAAAAAACATACATTGTTCTGAACCCAAGTTAAATAGATAAACCACTTGTGTAATTTGTATTTATTGTGAATATATATTAGTGTGATTATATAAAATGATCCTTGATGGTCGAAATGTATAAATTATATATAAAAAGGTTACGGAATTCAGGAACAATGATGGTACTAGAATACCCAGACCCAAACCAATTGAGAAAAGTTAGTTTTTTACATTGACCTGATCGGGGATTGAACCCGGTACCTCGGAGTGGCTTTACCATAAAAACCAATATGCCAGTCACTCCATCAAGCAGGTCGCCATATATATATATACTAGCCGATTTTTTATTATAAATTTAAATAAAACCTATCCTATGTCCTAAATAGGAACAAATCCAGCAAAAAGAAAAAAGTTATCAAAATCGGTTGAATAGTTTTCAAGTTTATCGCGGCCAAACACCGAGACGGGGAATTTTTATATAATTAGATATCTCTAGAAAAAGTTGTAATTCTTAGTTTCAACCCACCCAAGACTTGGTAGGTACAGTTGTGGTGACAGCAATACTCGTCCCCGGTACAGTATTGGAGGGTACAGTCGCGGTCGCAAGTATATCCCAGGTATCGAACTCCGTGCTATGATTGTAACGCGGTCTGACGTGATGCCGCTCAACTTCTGTGGTGTTGTGTAAGGCTTAAGCTGGCGCGATTTAATTTTAAGCCGTTTGACGCTATGATACATTATTTTAATAGAAAAATACTGGAAAAAAATCGACTCGGCTCAGAAGTGAATTCTCAGGTGGGAATCGAACCCGCAACCTTTGAAAGTCCGGTCCAATGCTCTCCCAATTATATAGTTTTATCCCTTGAAATATAGCTAAATGCTGTATTATAGTGAAATAATATATTATTTGGAAAACAAAGATCCATTAGTTGTTAATAACCTCAAATCTTACATCCTATGTTTGTAACTATTTAATAAATAGAGAAGAGTTGGTGATGAGGCAAAAATATATGTTGACGGCTCATAAATAACATATATATATTGTTGATTTGCATTACTGTTAACGTGTTATTGACAAAAAGGATTAAACACAAATTTCTTTTAAATAAGGCATCAGCCAAATTATGTATTTTGCGAAATTTTGTGAATACTTTCTAATAAAGCATAACAATAGGTAATATATTATTTTAACGTATAAGAAAAGAAATATTGTACGATCATTTCGTTTCTGTTTATCTATGAATTATTTTTTTTTCGAAGTAACCATAGAGGTATTAAGTTGATTTCTCACTGTGTCCAGGCCTCTAAGTCAAAGCAATCAAAAAGTACCGCCCTTTATGCATTTAGATTTTGACACTCGCAAGTAAATCAAACAGTTATCCAACTGTTCCGCTTATTTTTCACCTAGACATATCTTTTTGGTAAAGCATTGTTTAAAGCTTTTCCTATTCATGACTCTTAGTGTTCACACGCAAATATTCTCTAAAAATATTAAGGTTAGAGTTTGCCACTGTTGGAATACTTAAAATAACGGGTGAAATTGCTCGCTACCTCTTATGCTTTAGACCGCCGCTAAGTCTGATCGTTGATAAATTCTATCAATAACAGAGGCGAGAGATGTCGGGCGCCCTCAATAGTGTTTACTTCGTGAAATGTGGAGTTAAAGTCGCGACGGCACACCTTGAGAACCGCTGGCCAAATAAACTTAACGGTTAAATATCAAACGGGAATGATTTTACTCAACTTTACTAATATTTGTTTTGTGTTTAAAGTTTGAGAAGCTGTTAAGCTTTTAAACAATAGTGTAAGAAGTTCTTTTTTATTTAGAAATTCTAATCTATTAGTATTAATTATAATTAGATATATAAATCAAAACCAATTAACGAATACGTAGACGTTTGATGCAACTGTAGCGATCCTACCTTTCACTTTACTAACTAACCCAGCCACGTGTTGCTGTGTTATAAATTAAAATAAAAACCTATCCTATCTTTTAAGTTAGATCAAATAACAGATAGTTACCAAGTTTGATCAAAATCGGTTAAGTAGTTTAGGAGTCCATCGCGGACAAACAACGTGACACGTAATTTATATATATTAAGATAAGATAGATTCATAGGTCAGTAGGGAAATTCGACCCTGCTTATTGCAATACAAATTGAATTATTAATTCAAGAAAACTTCTTTCGTATTGTAAGTGCTTTCACTGTACACTGTAAAGATTACACAGTTGGTATACATCATAGTCATGGGTCGTGATAATTCAGGGGCTATCTGGTCGCACTGCGAGCTGAGTCGCGGAGAGGTCGTGACTTGAAGAAGCAGGTGTGGCGGCTAGGGCTGTCTCCGTTACCGAGAGTGAATTGAGAATTTTTTTTGACGTGACAACGTCTTAAATTAGGTTGCGGCTGGGAGTCACTTATGAAAAAGTGTAACGCTCGGTAACGTTACGATGAGTCACCGAACGAGAGAGAGGCCCGCCGAATGCCTTGCGTCTCTCTCCCACTCAACTATGATCGGTCTGCCGCGCGCATTGTGCAATTTAATTATATTCATATCAATAAATATTCTACCGAGAAAAAGACGTTGTCACGTAAAATCTTCGCCCGTAAAACCGACTTTACAGGCAAAAAAAAAAAAAAAAAAAATGGTTTTTTTTTCTAAGTCATTGTTAAAATATTGCTTTTTTTATTTATTTAGAATGGGTTCGCTCTTGATCCTAATTAAGCCAGGGGGCAAAGACAGAATCCGCGATGGAAAGAGCTAACCCAGAAAGTTGTTAAATTTAGGTCAGACATATTTTTGAAGTGAAAGTAATTATGGACGCATCACTTAATCAAAAGATCATACTATGTTTGTATATGTATAATTTTAATTTGAAGATCTTTCGGCAGAATCACGTCGGTTCCTTTGTCTTAGTCAGAGTCACCAATAGTTTTAATTTTGTGATAAAGTTTTTTTTTAACTGTCTCACCTCTATTCACTTACAATATATTTTTTACTATTTCTCTTTACCCGAGATTTTTAAGCCGAATCAATCTGATTGTGATATGTTCTCTTAGTTGGCCTGTCACCACACTCTCTAAGGATTTTCTGAATATATATCACAGATACATGATGATAATTCATCGTTCTATCTGGTGGTGATGCATATCGCATGACAACTACGACCTGGCAGTTGTGGGGTCGTGACTAGGTGAAACAGGTGTGTTAAATATGCAGGTGGGTTAGTTAGGGCTGTCTTCAAGATACAGGTGTCATCACCATTAAGGAAATTGCGTTATGCATACTGCGTCGCCGAGTGAGACTAGATTTGTGAAAGAAAAAGAAAGAAAGAAACGTTTAATTGTACGCAAACACACAACAACAAAAGATGTGTGTGTGTGTATATATATAAGAGATATGGTATCTCAGTATAAAAGCTTCTGCATCGTTCAAAGATGGAATGAACGAACACATCAGAGGCGCTGTTGTTCTGCGCCAGGCCCTGGAGTTATATGGGACTCCTATATACAAGTATACAATTGGTTACAGGCGAATTTCGACATCCAAAACTGACGCTTTTTGGCGGTCATTTACGACCAACAGCTGATACATAAAAAATTAATCCTTTTTGACAATATAGTATCTTTATCTCTCTCTTATCTGATTATTTTATATCCAATAAAACTGTAACGAATGATATATTTACATTAAATTTCCTCTTGGTATGCGTACCCAAGTTTGCCAGGAATAGATTGCTGTTTAGCAATAAGGCCGCCTATTTGAAATACTTTTCTTTGATGAATTTGTGTTATTCTATATCTTTAAAGTGTGTGCGATTAAACGTTATTTATAATTATAAAATCTCTTTGGTGCAACCCTACCCTTCAGCCAATGACGTACGGCCGCAGATTTCAATGAGATGTGCCGCAGTTGTAAAGTAACCGCGCCGTGGCGCAAGGTTAATTCCCGGATAAGATTAAGCAATGAGGAGTTATGCGTGAGATACAGCACTACTATTAATGGCGCTATCCGCTAACAGTTCTAATTATAACCATTTCAATGTAAGATGCTATACGCTTAACGGGTTAATGTGTATTTTATTTTTGAAACACCGATATTTTCGGCGCTGTAGCATGCAGCATTTTACGGAAGAACTGAAGTTTTTTGCGGGTGGATATTTTGGGCAGAAGTAAAGGTACCCTCTATCGTAGTATTATTACACTCGATAACGGTAGCCATCGACATTTACTAATGGACATGCCGTACCCGTATAACGTGCAGTAATTTCTTGGTTTGAGAAGAGTGACGAAGATGGCATATGCTTACGGACTAACGCTATCCCTTTCTATATAGGCGATTGGCTCTCAATTTTCATGACAGGTATGGCATATATTTTGAGAGAGATAAAGATAGTCCGAAGCTTAGTTTTATCTCTTGCCACAATTCTCATCGCTAGGGCATGTCCCCTAGTATATGTCGATGCCGGTACTACTGTCTGTAAACTGTCTATTCAGTCACATATATGAAAATAAATGATAGCCAATGTATAAGTACCTATATCTTATGAAGAAAACTGTCAGTTTTCTTCATAAGATATACTTATACATTGGCTGAAGAAACTGCCAGCTCTTTTGTCTCCAGTCGCACATAGTCTTTCACATTCCAAAAGAATAACAAATATGAAAGAAATAAATAATATACATACATTACGAAAAGTGTGCAGCAGAATTGCACAACTTTATTCCGCCGTCATTTTTTTATCGGACAACCAGATTTACAAATAGACGCCACCATTATATGGTTGATATACCAAAGCGTCGCACAAAAGGTTTTGGTTCCAATTTTATAATTCATACCGCTAAAAAGTGGAACTCTGCCTGAATCTGTGTTTCCTTATAAATACAATTTAGAAGTCTTAAAGTTACGAGTGAATAGGCATATAACTAGTCAAGGCAGGCGCGTCACATCCTAGATCACATCGTCACTTACCGTCAGGCAAGATAGCGATCAAGCGCTTACCTGTTCACGATTAAAAAATAAATATGGTGTGTTTGAGGCCAACAGGAACCTGGCTCTGGCCCTGGTATGCGTCGTTCGGAGATTGAAGGAACGAATACAAAGAATAAAATTAACTCTTACAAAACAAATTACATACACAACATCAATCAATGGTCACCCATATGGTTCAGACATGGGAATGGGACATAGTAAATTTTATATTCTTTTAGGCTGTTGAAAATTATTTTATTTTCTTTAGATTTTTTTAGGTTTTAATTTTTTTTAATCTATAACCACTTGTCAGTCCACTGTCCCACCCCTCTCAACAGTACCAGTGTTGCGTATATTGTGATAAAAATATGTCGGCACTCTTAGATAAAAATACCATTTTCTCGCAAAATAATGAAGCTAGGACCAAACAAAAAATACCACCGTAAAGCTGATTAAATAAAGAATCCACCATAGAACATTTAGATCTCTGTAACGCAAAAATTAATCGTAATTAAAAAAAAAGAGCAGGCCACGCGGAAATTTGAATATGGTATAGCTATTGCAAAGTGTATGTTAAACTCCTGTGTTAGTACCAAATAAAAGTGTTTATGTTTATGTAATTTGTTGATCTTTACCTATCATTTAGTGTAGTGTACCTCATGTACCTCATGTAGTTAACCTCATTAAATGTAACAATTGAGTCAATAACTGACAGACATTATATATTTAACAATAAATACCGCAGTGAACTATCACGACGCGTAATAAGTCATATCTCGTGGCATTTGGAAACGCGCGCGAATATCTAGCCATCTCGGTCGCGATATCAAATAGAGCTGTTGACTTTGACAGGTCAAAGTTTGACATTACCTTTGATAATTATTTTGGGTATTCAACCCTTTAAATATTATATCTATATCTATTAATAACTGTTTAACGATCATAATCTAATAATCTATATATCCCTACTAATATTAGAAATGTGAGTGTAAGTTTGTTTGTTATGCTTTTACGCAAAAACTACTAAACCGATCACCATGAAACTTTGTACGTATATTCTTGGAGGTATTAGAAATAACAGAGGATACTTTTTATTGAAAAAAAAAAAATTGCGGGTGAAGCCGCGAGTAAAAGCCTGTCGATGTTGATTCCCTGTCACATTGTTTGATCGCAATGAACTCCGAAATTACTTCACCGATTTTGATGATTTGTCTTTCATTTTGCTTGATTTGTTCCTACTCAGGACATAGGATAAGTTTCATTTTAATATATTAAACAACAACGCTTGGATAGTTCAGCTAGTGTACCACAGTTGCAGCATCGTTTAATCGTCAAACAAAAATTTAGAAAAATACTAAAATTAGTCGCCTGCGTCTCATCTGATATATTTTTTTCTATTAAAATAATGCACGATATAATATAAAACAAAAGATTATAAATTGATTATATCTACCTTTCTGGTGTATCTGCCGTCTTTGTATAGGATGTAATAATAATAATATATTTCTCACTTTCACCTCAATTAGCCTTCAGAATGTTCAGGGACTGCGTACAAAAACAAATGAAGTTTTTAATAATATTCTTGGCTGCAATTACAAATCTATAGCTTTCACTGAGACTTGGCTCAATTCCAGAATATCATCTGCAGAAATAATTGATGATAGATATGTTGTATATCGCAAAGATCGGCTATGTACAGAGAATACCAAAAAAGACGGTGGTGGAGTTCTTCTTGCTGTTTCGCGTGAAATCCCTTCTAGTCGTTTAGT
Organism: Calamotropha paludella; assembly: GCA_927399485.1. Taxonomy (NCBI): domain Eukaryota; kingdom Metazoa; phylum Arthropoda; class Insecta; order Lepidoptera; family Crambidae; genus Calamotropha; species Calamotropha paludella. The sequence continues at coordinate 27,010,167 of OV656811.1, read as the reverse complement.
AAATTTGGAAGGTGACACTGAATGTGTTTGGGTCAAATTACGAGTTAAAATCAATTGTTCTATTAAGTCTTTAATCATTTGTGTAGTATACTTACCACCACCAGTTAAATTAGAGTCTGTAAGGCAATTCTTAAACAGTGTTGAAATTGCTTTAAGCCACTCTGACGATCTTGTAATAGTCGGTGATTTCAATCTTAGTTTTATTCGCTGGAATTTTGAGCAAAAATATAACAAAATTTTACCTTCTAATTACGGGTCTACTCTGGGATACACGTTTGTCGATTTTCTGTGTATTAATAATTTGTTCCAACTTAATAACATTAGTAATAGTGATGATCGACATTTGGATTTGGTCATTAGTAGTATTGATAATGCTTATGTCACAAAACCTCTTGAATTGTTAAGCAAGCGATACCAAATACACCCTGAGCTGCTAGTCAATATCCCGTGTTCTAGTACAGAATTGTTAAAACAGAAAAGGGATTCCGTTTACAACTATTACAAAGCTGATTATCACAATATCTTAAATAGTTTAAAAGCAGTAGATTGGAATTAATGTTTTTTCAACTGTGCTGTTAATGAGATGATCTCTAAATTTTACAATATTCTCAATCAGATTAGGGACAGATTCGTGCCGAAGCGTATGATATCTAAAACGAAATACCCTCCCTGGTATAGTCAGGCTCTTATTAAAGTGTTGTCAGAAAAAAATAAAGTGAGAAGGAGGTATTTGAAATATTATAATCCTAGAGACCAGGCTGAGTTTGTACTACTGCGAGCTCGATTCCACAAGCTGCATGATAAGTGTTACGGGGATTATATGCAAAGAATAGAGGATGATGTTTCTAGGAACCCAAAAAAAATATTTGGTTTTATTAAAGGAAAACGTGGCGGCAGCTCCATTCCTGCGAAAGTCCATTTGAATGATGTCATAGTCGAGACTGGTTCAGAAATTGTCGGTTTATTTGCCCGTCACTTCTCATCAGTGTACTCCTCAGACCACGCTAACAGTATTGCATCATTATCCCTTAAAAATGATAACAATTATATGGCGCGACTAAAATTTACTGAATTAGACGTTTTAAAAATAATTAAAAAGCTGGACATAAATAAGGGTGCTGGTCCTGATTCTATTCCTCCATTCATCATAAAGAGATCTATGCATGGTTTGGTTTTGCCTTTGAAAGTTATATTCAATAAATCTCTTGAAATTGGAATTTTTCCGGAAGAGTGGAAGAAGGCTCGAATCATTCCGGTTTTCAAAAAGGGTGACAATGCTTGTGTTTCTAATTACCGTCCCATTTCGATTCTCTCATGTTTCGCAAAGATTTTCCAAGCTATTTTGTGCCCAATTATCTCTGACTTTATCAAAAGCCGTCTTTCTGATAGCCAACATGGTTTCACGACTGGCCGCTCTGTCAATACTAACTTAGTTCCCTTTGTTTCAGAGTTATCAGAAGCGGTTGATAGAGGCTTTGAAGTAGATGCTATTTACACTGATTTCAAGAGCGCTTTTGACAGAGTCGATCATTCTGTACTGGTCAATAAATTGAACGCTCTTGGTATAGGTGGTCCTTTGTTGAGATGGTTTAATTCTTATTTAAAACAAAGGCCTCAGCGTGTTGTCATAGGCGGGTTTCGGTCTGATTGGTATTTCGCTGAATCAGGCGTCCCTCAGGGATCGCATTTGGGACCACTACTCTTTCAGATATTTATCAATGATATAACAGTTAACGTTAATAATAGTAGGGTTTCGATCTTTGCTGAGGATTTAAAAATATATAGAGAGATTGCCACGCCTCGTGATGCTGAACTCCTCCAGAATGATCTCGATGGGATTGCAGCATGGTGTGAAACTAACGGCATGGCTCTCAATATTAATAAATGCTTTCATATCAAATATTCCAGAAAGAGAAAACCCTTACATACTAAATATAAAATAGGTTGCGAAACCCTGGCTGAAGTAAAATCTGTTCGTGACCTTGGTGTTGTTATTGACAGCCAACTGAAATTTAATTTACATGTTGATTCAATTGTAACAAAATCAGCGCAAATGTTAGGTTTTGTCAAACGCAATACCAAAGGATTTAGGAACATCAGCACCAAGATTTTATTGTTTAATGCTCTAGTGCGTAGCCACCTTGAATTCGCCTCCTCGGTCTGGAATCCTGTGTACGCTGTGCACTCACAGCGAGTCGAAGGCATACAGAGCCTTTACTCGATATCTTGCTTTCTCTTGTAGTGGTTTTTCTCATCGGCAACCGTACTGTCAGCGACTTACTAAATTTGGATTGACCAGTCATCGTAATCGTAGACTTTTGTTTGACGTTTGTTTTCTGCATAAAGTTTTAAATGGACAAGCGCACTGTAGCAGTTTCTTGTCACGCATATCTTTGTCTGTCCCGTATAGGTACCCGTGACATCGGTTGGCCAACACGTTTGCCCTCCCATTCGCGAGGACAAATCTGGGCAGTCAGTCATCGCCCTTGGCGCGAATCTGTAACACGTATAACCTCCTAACAAATAAAATTGAAGATCTCGATGTGTTTAGCGATGGTTTTAATCTATTTAAGAGAAAAATTTTGAATAGCTTTGACTAGTCATGCTTTGTGTTAATCATTGTGTTTTATTTATTTTTATTATAATTTTGTGTGTAACTGTATTTTTTTTATGTAATGTGCTTTATTTTTTTTTATGATGATATTTGTAATTTGTTTCCCAATAATGTCTAATGAATTTTTAATTTTATTATTAACTTTTTAATTCATTCTTTTTTATATTTTTGTTTATATTTCTGATGATGATTGTGTAATATAATGAATGTTATGTACGCCTTAACTGTGGTGCATATCGGACAATAAACAATGTATATTTAATTAACAATGTATTAATATGTACCATGTGGCAGTACTGATTAAATAAATAAAATAAAAATAAAATAAAGACTTGTGTTACGGACACTAGGGTAATAGATAGACATACATGTATAATACATTTTTTTTAATAACTAAAGATATACTTTCTGACCCAGCCACACGTTGCTGCTGCTCAATTATAATAATTAGCATTTTTTAAATTATTTTAATTCAAACCTTTCCTATGTCTTAAGTTGGAACAAATCCAGAAAAATGAAAAAAAAAAACAAAATTAGTTGAGTAGTTTCGGAGTTCACCGCGTTCAAATACTGTAACGGGGAATTTTTAACTATACAGAATTATAAATACCCATAGCTCAGGAACAAATAAGTTGTTTTTTATGAATACCTGCTTTTTATATATGTATAGATATGTAATATCAACTAAAACGAATCTTCGTCACGTCCAGTTTGGTGTAACTGTGTACAGTTAATGGCGTCGTCATTAAAGACGCTTTCCACGGAACCCGTCATTTGGCGCAGTAAACCTTACGATTGCGCGTGATTGCACCGACTGCGCTATGTTATCAAATCCTCCGCAGCTGCAGTTTAATTCGAATGTCCGTCATACGATACGGGCGATATTATATACCGGCCATTCTCCGATTAGCCGGTTTTTGGGGGCTGCGGGCTTATTTATCTGTATTTTTTTACAAATTTATGAAATTAATTTTTATTGGATCAGCTTCAATGAAGAAATGTATGTGACGCCATCATTTTATAAGTTATTAGACGATTTTTCGTATTTTTGTAATGAAACGAATCAATAGGTTTACGACTAGATCGTGACGGAACCCGAGTTTTGATATTCCCAAAATAAAAAAAGTTATACACGTAATTACTAGGTCCTAGGTACATAACGAGGTCCTAAGTGACGCCTAGACATTGATAACGATTAAGAAAATATTAAGTATGAGTAAATTTAGAGATAAAAACTGGTTGGTTGCCTGTAAAGTCGGTATACGGGCGAAAGTTTTACGTGACAACGACTTTGAGTGGTAAAATAATTTTAATGTGAATATTCATTCCTATAGTAGGAAGAAGGATGAAATAATAGTAACAATTTAAAACATTTATTTATACAAAGAATTATATTTAAAACATTAATTTATAGGCACGCGTCCCTTCCACTTTTTATGTCTGTCTCTCTCGCTCTTAGGCGGGCTAACCATGCCCGAGTGGAAGGGACGCGTGCCTCTCACTCGCTCTCATTGTAAGCGCATAACGTGAGCGGAGCGTAACGCAGTTTCTTGAAGTGTCACCCGGCAAACCAATTTATAAGACGTTGTCACGTCAAAAACGTGACGAACGGTCATCAACGATCGGGCATCACTGAAACTTAAATATAAACCTCCATATTTTCACACGACTAATTGTCGAAAGGGCAATTCCCGATCAGGCAGCTACACGGAAATATAGTACAAATCACATGTAAATAAGAAAAATATTCCAGTTTTTGTAAAACCCCGGTCCCACAGACATATACTTTAAAAATAAAAATTTACAAATATTATGTTTTCTAACACTTTATTCAAATAAAAATTGTGAGTAAGATCAAAGGTCAATACCCTTCATAATAACTGCATCTTCCGCCATCTTTGAATAATAACACTGCAAACTCATCGCGGCAGTGTTTCTAAACCTATCAATCTTGCCCCTTATGATTATCCGAGGCGAAGCTAATAAGGGGGGAAAGGGGGGAGCACCTGTAGACTGAAGCCCACTTGTTGCTCTCCTTGCAAAGGCTTGAGATGTTGCCTCTAATCGGTTCAAATTAAATGCTTTTCCGTTTTTATTTAATTTGATATTTATTTAATAGAATTTGTAGTGATCAGTTTTTGGTGACGTTTTATTATACCGAATAATGAGATTAATAATAATAATATTTTTATTAGCCAATTAGCTTAGGCCAAAGTAAGCAATGAAAGGATTTTGTCATACTAGGGTGGACTAATGGATAGACAAAGATATGTGATACATAGATATTTAATGTTACCGAAATACTAGCTTTTACCCGCGGCTTCGCACACAATTTTTTTTTTCAATGAAAAGTATCCTATGTTACCTCTCATACCTCTAAGAATATATGTAAGAAGTTTGTTTCATGATGATCGGCTTAGTAGTTTTTGCGTGAAAGTATATAAAACAAACTTACATTCACATTTATAATATTAGTAGGGATATAAGTACTCGTTACGGGACTCGAAACCAGGACCGTCGATGAAGAAGGCTGCATTCCATTTTCGAATTAAAACTGAAGAAAAAATCGCACTTTATCCAACTTTGCCGAAATAGACCGTCGAAGAAACGAGAGATGTAAACCAGAATAGTAAAAAGTACAAAATCGGTGATTTCTGCCTGCTCGTATGGGAACAACGCGTTTTAATAAACATGTATGTATTAGTGAAAATGTTTAGTTCATAAATGCTTGAAAAAACAATTTATGCAGCTTTCTTTTTTTTTTAATGGGTTTATTCTTAATGCAAAACAAGCCTGGGGGGCCAAGACAGGATTCACTATTGATTGAGCTAACTCAGAAATTCCCTAATCACCCTGGCTTTAAAAACTGACGGATAATAAATACTCAGAAATATATACGCAGTGAGGGTATAATAAAAGATGTTAACAAGTACTTGGGCGACAAGTAGGAATAGCAACCAAGAAAGAATGGTAGCCCACAGTGCGTCTGAATGTCCGATGGAAATAGGGAGATGGCGGTATGAGCACATGCAGCTCTTGAGCATACTCTTCAAAGTATATTCTGTAGAAGACCGACAGACAAGCACCTTTGCGGCGGTGAGTTAAGGTGTGAAAGATTGCTTTTCACCAATTTGCTGTCACTAATGAGCCAGTACAGTACATTTGTAACAGTTTTTTAAAATTTGGTCCAATTCTAGGTTCGAAAATGATGGTCTGCTAAGAACCAACTTCTTTATTTTCCAAAACTGCATAAGTTTAATACTCCTCAATTATAATAAAGCTACAAGATATAGTTAAATATAGGCGTAGCAATCCTTATCCGGATTGCGATCTCAAGTTTGTTTGTTTTCAGCCACATAACTGTGGTGAGCGCTCGTGAGAGGAGGGGCGAAGTAGGAACTCTTTGATTTAGCTGCCCGCTTACTGCTTATTAAGCTAGAATTATAATGAATGCGAGGTTTTGTATTAGGAAGGCCCTAGGTTATACTTGGTAAACAGACGTCCAACTAAATATACTTTATACGACTTAGAACTTTGTTTAATAATGCGCATGGACGTATGGAATTTAGAATTGTAGTTGGCGGTAAAATTATTTCACATCGTACTGTTTCATAATTTTTTAATTTTAGTTTTGCGGTGAGTATATCAGCTGTATAATACTGAATAAAATCACAAGTTATATAACTCAAAAAGCCCACAAAAGATTCACACAGCCAAAACCAGCCCAGAAACTCATCCAAACTAACCATAATAGTTACAATACCTACATCCCAGAATCGACAAGAAGCCAGCAGAGTTACACCTTTAAAATTGACTATTTGCACCAACCATATTCCACGCAATTTCTACTAAGGTAATAGTGGAAGTTGAAACCAACGCGGAGTGTTCCGAAACATTCAAAAACCTCCAATCCAACACAAATATATAAGCTGCAATGGCTCGCCTCTTGCAACCCATGCCTAAAGTGTCTAAAGTGAACTTAAATTAAGTTAAATTGTACAATATCAGTATTTTAATTATTTATTGTTTATAATATAATTGATGGTTATAACCAACACTCAATTAAATTGACTCTGATGCATATACATAAATAAACTTCAACTTAACTTTTGAACGTAAACGAAAACAAATGAAATATTGGAAAAATCATTTGAAAAAGTTAAAAGACCAGTATTACTTTTGACCTCATTTTTATATAAGTTTTAGATAAATTTCGAAACGCCTTCCGAGCTTGAGAAAACCTATGAGAAAATCCTCTCATATATACCCAGACGTACTGCGGGCTACCACCCTTTGTTGGTTGCTATTCCTACCTGTCGCACCAAGCGCTTCGCAACATCTTTCACAATGCGCACAGCAAAGGAGTGGAACTCCCTCCCTGCGTCTGTATTTCCGAGTACTTATAACCCGTCTATTTTCAAAGCCAGGGTGAATAGGCACCTTCTGGGTTAACTCGTTCCATCATGGATACTGTCTTGGCCCCCGAGCTTGATTGGGATTAAAAGCGAACCCATTGTAAATTAAAAAAAAAATGGTAATTCATTAACTAATTCGGGTATCTGGAATTGTTGAATGATTTGAACGTTTGATGGAATATATCGACATATAGTTACAGGTAAATTAAAAAATTTTCGGTTGCGGGTTCTACCAATAAAAGTTTTTCGTCTTTTTATAATGATAGAACTGATGCATATCGGTATTACTGACAAATTAGACGTTAATAAGCCACCACTTCAAAGCTGAGGAACCTAACCAGGCCTTTTAATCATATAAGAAATTAATTTCGATCTCATACCAATAACGCGGCGTAACTAAAGCTACTAATAGTGAGGTGCATCGCGAGATGATTATCGACAATTTCGCAATATACGACGCACGGGATGCGTACGCATCGATATTACTTGTTATTATCTTGCGGGTAAGGCGGGGATACACTGGAACACACAATAAGAATAGAATAGAAATAATTTATTTCACACAGCAATGCATCTTTTAACAATGCAAGTCAAACAAAAATGAATATAGTTAAAAGAGATTAGTAAGCTGCACTGAGGTGGTGATCCCCGTTTCAGCATAATGTCACGCCATAGCGACACCATGATACTGCCATGACGCTATTTTTTCAACTAAAGATTAGTGTGATTGAGTGACATGCGCGTCTAAACTAAAAATTGATACAATGTAGATATCAAATAAAAACAAAAGAAAAACAATCAGGTAGTTTCGAGTATGTCGTTTGATATGGTTAATACATATGGACAATACAGATTTATAATAAATACTTGATAGAAGATTATATGATTGAATAAAAATAATAAAGAGATAAGTATAAATAAAATAAGTTTATTTATTATTAATAATACTTACGGTCTAATGTATTATTTAATGTCAATTTTCATTAATATAAAATAATGTATTGTTCCTACAATATCGAGTACTCTCATTAAAATTAAAATCTTGTAAGTACCTCATTTTCAAGATCTGTTGTCGTACCATGAACTGTGGATGTACAAACAAAATTAAGTTTTAGTAATTAATTTTTAAAGCAAAATTTGAAAAAAAGCATTTAATTCACTTTGTATAGTTCATACAATATTGATATTAAATGATAATGTAAATTGATACTGATAAATACGGGGATGATAAATGAAACTGCCCGTGTAGGATGCCGTAATTGCACTAACTTTATTTTGAGATATTATTGGCACTTGCGAGGCAATCGAGTGCATAAACCAACGACGTAAGCATACGTCACTTAATAATATTATTGCATAATTAATTATGATATATATAAAATTGTACGGTTCCGTACATCCTGCCCTAGGAAAAGATGGACAGTGGTTACATGATAAAATTATAAAGGGAATATTAAACTAAATTACAATAAAAACTTTCATAAAAATGTTTTTTGTAAAAATATAAATGTAAATGATTGTCCTATTAAAGTATAAGTATTTAAGATTAAAAGTAATTTAAAAGTAAACTAAGTGTCAAAAAAGTTATTCGGGGCGCACTATGGGGCTCACAAATCGAGGTAAAACTAAGGGCGAAGTTCCCTTATCACTAACACTGACAACGGATCCCTTTAACTCACTAGGGACACTACACAGATTTGATAGGTTCACTCTTTCGCTGATCGTGCTGTAAACGGCACAAGCCGCGTTGGTCGCGCCGCTAGGCGCAGCCGCTGGCTTCGGCTGGGTCGCCGACACATCTGCCTGATTAGCTGATGATGATGCTCTACCACGGCCCTTCCCACATCTTTTCCTTAGCTTCCAACATGCCAATATACTGCTGATCGTTACCAATACAGTTACAATTATATATAGCAAACTATAATGATGGATATCATGTATTGATAGGTTTTGATTTGACTGTTCCTTTATCGTGTCGATCTGCGTTTGAATGTCATGCCAAATTGATTCGTGATTCTCAATCTCGGTGAAATTCAGCGAAGATGAAGAGTTGATGATTTTATTCAGTACTGCTAACCTAGGGGCTTCGAGATCGCTCTGAAGTTTCGTATTATGCATATAATTATTATGCGCAGTGATAGTATAAAACGGTGTCTCTACAGTACATCCTTGACCTACATTAATTATCCCGTTTCCAATTAATGAAGTCATTGTCATTTCTGATTCACAAAAAATGCGAAGTTTGCATTCCTCGCAACACGAGAATAGCCAGGCGTTCGGACTGTGTAACTTGAACCACCGATCGCCGCAACCTGATAATACTACTGCTTTACACACTTTATCATTATTTACAATTTTAATATCGCAAAAAGATTGCTTTATCTTTAAGTTATAAATGGGCTCGTCTACTGAACATATTAATTTATTAGATATATGGAAACAGGCATTTAAGTTACCATCTGATAAAAGTATTGCTGTATCCTTCCTTAAATTGTAGGCGATGTAAGGAAAAGTAGAATAAAGGAAGTGATAATTTTGTCGATTTTTAAATGGTATTGGAATTATTTTATTTAACTCAAACGTATCAGTTGTTATTAGGGGTACCTTAATTTCAATGATAAAATAGTTGTCATATATCGTAGCCGATACCTTTAGCATTTTATATAAATCCCTTACGTTTTCGCAAGGAACGGTTAAGTCACCTCTCACCTGCGCAGCTATGATACTAACTTGGGCTTCAAGTTGTTCTGGTGATATCAAGTGCACATTAATTTGTCCATGACTTACATCTGTGACGGTGTCTAAAAGAGATTGCTGGGTTTGTTTTAAATTTGATATAGCGATGTAAGCTGAAAGAGCTGATGACATCACATATGAACTGGTGCGGTCGACCAGTTTCACTTGATTTATTTCAGCCGAAATATTTTGTAAGTGTTCCTTAATAAAATTAAATTGTTTACGCATGGAAATTTCATTCCTTCTGATAATATTAAATTCGGATTCTAATACCGAAGTCTGGTTCTTTACAAGACGTTGCAAATGATTCTCATTTTTGGCTATAGATTCTATATCTTGTTTATACTGAGCGGCAAATCTTTCGTCGAGAACGCCAAATAACGTATTTGCTATATAACCTACTCCGTTAATTAATCCACGTTTCGATCTTTTTAAATTTTGTTTCTTTAGCAAACCGTCATAATGCTCAATTTCATTTAATTCGTGTTCTAATTGATAGATAATTTGTTGATATTGCACATTCATGTCATTGCACGTTTCTTTTAAATGATTAGTATATTTTCTGAGATCGTGGATACCGTGATTATATGTAGATATATTGTAAAATACAACTAATTTCCAGTCGTCCTTGATACATTGAAGATCCGATATCTTATCAAAATAAAATCCTGATTGACCTTTCAGCGGGACTACGTTAAATGGTTCCGTACTAATTTGCGTGCTATAACCAATAAATGTAAATAATAACATTAGTGAAATAAAAAAGTTTTTAAGTGAATAGCGTGCTCGACTCGGTTGTTTATTTTTAGTTTGTTTTATGTTCTTATAAGATATTTGATCCGTTGAACGTTTATGTGTTTCAGATGAGTCATAATTATGTTCGTGCACAGGCAATAATACCAACTTATTTACGGGACGTTGAATTGTATTGTTACATGTTTTTAAGGTCACCACTCTTACGCAACCGTCTCCCCCAGGGTGCAGCGTAAGAACTCTACCCATAGCCCATTTTCCAGGGAGTAAATTTTCGTCCTTAATTAGCACGACATCATTAACTTCAAGGTTTTTTGAAGGTTTTTGCCATCGTGACCTAGCCTGTAACTGTTGTAAATATTCGGACGACCACTTCTTCCAAAACTGCTTATTCATGGATTGAATAAGTTGCCATCGCGTAGACAACGTATGAGATTCTGGCTCGGTCTGTGGTCTTGATAAAAGGGGGGCGCCTATTAGGAAGTGTCCCGGAGTCAGCACTTCCTCGTCCGCGTCTTCGGACAGGCAGCATAACGGTCTTGAGTTTAGGCAAGCCTCAATTTGATAAAGGAGGGTAGTGAACTCTTCATATGTTAAGCGTTGTTCACCTATAACTCTTTTTAAATGATATTTTAGACTTTTTACTGCGGCCTCCCAGAGTCCGCCGGCATTGGGCCATACTGGGGCATTAAAATGCCACTGGATGTTAAGGCTGCTGATATTGGTTAAAAAGTCTGCATTGATGTGCTCTATGATCTCTTGATATTCTTTTTTCAAAATTCTGTTACCGCCAACAAAGTTCCGACCGTTATCGCTGTACACGTGACTCGGTGTACCTCGGCGAGCACAAAAACGACGGAAGGCTGCTAGGAACGCGGGAGTGCTCAAGTCTGACACGAGTTCAAGATGAGCCGCCTTAGTTGCTAAACAAATAAAGACAGCTATATACCCTTTCACGGTCTTTATGCCACGACCCTTATTCGCTTTCAACTCTACGTGTCCCGTAAAATCGACACCAGTATGCGTAAAGGGTCGGGAAGCCGTCACTCGTGGTGCCGGTAAGTCAGCCATGAGCGGTTGACTGATTTGTTGATTGAATCGGCGACACGTTACACAACGCCTAAGTTGATTTTTAACCGTCCGTGTGCCGCTTAGTAGCCAGAATTTGTCTCGAATGTAGCTCAGCGTCAATTTTGGGCCCCCGTGGAAAGTAACCACGTGAGCTTGATAAATGATTAATTCAGTGAGTCTACTATGCGATGATAAAATAATCGGATGTTTGGCTGCATAACTGAGCTGGGAGGCGCCGAGCCGACCACCAACTCTTAAAATGCCATTTTCATCAATGAAAGGTTTTAAGGTATATAACCGACTAGTTGGGTGCACGTGGCCCTTATTTTTCAAGTCGGATATTTCCCTTTCAAATTCTATAGACTGAAAAGATTTGATAATTAAATTATAGGCATTTAACATTTCCGCTGATGATAGTGTTGCATTACGTGCCCTCGTATTGTTCGAGTTTCGTAATACCGTAATGAAACGTAATATCCATGATACTATTTTTATAATAAGTGTGATTGAACTTTTATTATGAGCTAACTCAATGATAAATGAATAAATGGTTTGATTTAAGGCTGCGTGCACATGATAACGTTTCTCTTCAATATTAAGAGGAGCATAAATTAAATTTTTTATACTTGTGGGATTAAAGTTAGGGAGCCACTCTGGGCCTTCCCACCACAAGGATTTCTTTAGTAAAAATTCGGCGCTAACTCCCCTAGTCGCACAGTCCGCTGCATTTTCCTCCGAACGTACGTGGTGCCAACACGACGCCGGGATGATATCTAAAATTTTCTTAACACGGTTGGCAACAAAGGGTTTCCACCGAGACACGTCCCCATAGAGCCACCCTAACACTACCATAGAGTCGGTCCAAGCGAATATTTGTGACGTATGTTGGGGCAAGGAGTCTATAACTTTATTTAACAGTGAACTTAATAATAATGCTCCACATAATTCGAGACGTGGCAATGATACTTTTTTAGCTAGTGGTGCCAGTTTGGTCTTAGCCGCAACTAACGTTGTTATATTTTCGCCCTTATCGTTCACGCAAACGATGTATATAACACACGCGTATGCTTTATCTGAGGCGTCACAAAACGCGTGTATTTTATAAGATGTATGTGTATTACCGTAATATCGCGGCATGCTTAATTGATTAATAACGCTCAAATCTTGTTTTAACTGCCTCCACTCAGTTTGTATTGAAGTTGATATTTCTTCATCCCATTGTCCGCCTCCCGACCAGACCTTTTGGAATAATAGCTTCGCTCTAATAGTGAGTGGTGACAGCCAACCCAACGGATCAAATATCTTTGATATATCTGATAATAATTTACGTTTAGTGATGTTACCTAGAGCCTGCTGATTTAATTGAATTTGAAACGTAAATTTATCATCCGAAGGGCTCCATCGTAAGCCTAAAGTTTTTCTAGTTTCAGAGCTTCGAAATTCGTAAGGACTATTTAATTGATTATCTGATAAATGATTGATAAGTTTTGGTTCGTTACTAGACCATTTGCGCAGGTTCATTCCCGCCTCTTTCAACATGTTAATAAGTTGTCCTTGTAATTCCTTGGCCCTAGATAAGCTACTTTCCCCACTCAACAAATCATCCATGAAAAATGATGTTTCAGCTACTTTCGCGGCAAGTGGATACTTATCCGCGCTATCCCTAGCTATTTGTTTTAACGTGCGCATTGCAAGGAACGGCGCGGCCTTAGTGCCATAGGTCACTGTGCATAAATGATATGTACTAAGTACTGAGTTTGGTGATTCTCGCCAAATGATAGCCTGGTATTTTTGGTCACATTGACGAACTAGAATTTGTCTGAACATCTTCTCGATATCAGCTGTTAATACATATTTATGATTTCTCCACTTTAATATCAATGATAATAAATCCTGTTGTAAGTTGGGTCCGCAGTACATTACATCATTGAGACTGCGGCCCGAGGTTGATTTGGATGATGCATTGAATACCACCCTTAATTTAGTAGTAGAGGACTCCAAGTTCGTCACTCCATGATGTGGTAAATAAAAGACTGATTGCTCGTCGTTACCTACTTTACGCATATGACCTAACTGTTCGTACTCTTGGAAAAAATGCTTATAATCATATGCAAATTGTTCATTTTTTGACATTTTAGTTTCTAACTGTTTAAATTGAGAAATGGCCTTTGCCTTAGTCGTTCCAAGTCCTGATTGAAAACCTGATTTTAATGGTAAGGCGACCTCATAGCGACCATTCTCTATCCGACGAGTGCTATTCACGTAAAAACTTTCACATAGTTCTTCGTCTTCGGTCAAGTTTGAAGAAGAATCACTAATATTTTCAATTTCCCAGAACTGCGATAAATCTTGAATATTATTAATTACTACGTGACATTTAAAACCTGATAAATTTACACTACCTGACAAAACCCACCCCAATTTTGTCTGCTGTGCTATCGGCGCCTGCGACGGCCCCTTGATTAAACCATTTAAAATTATTTCCGAATATACGCTCGCATCTAAAAGAAGATCGATCGGCCTAGAAACGTTGTATTCGGGGTCCGCTAGTTGAAGTGATTGAAGATGCGGCCAGGGTTTCTTAGCAAACGAAATATTAGGTAAATTATTAACTACTTTACTGACTACAAGCGCTTGGGTGGAAATGCAATAATCACCATAAATAGAATGACCTTCAATTGATACTATCCCCTTACTTTGCTTGGTACCGGGACCTATACCCGATACTGAAGCATTGTACTTTTCCCTACGCAAACCTAATAACTGAGTAGCCCTTTCTGATATTAAGGAGATTTGAGATCCCTGATCTAGGAGGGCTCGTAGTGTAATATAATTTCCATCAGCTGACAACACATTTAAAAGCAAAGTCGTGAGTAAAATCTCTTCATTGTCAGCCGCGACGTGATTTACGCTATGTTGTTTTTTGTTTATATGCGTGGTAGATTCTATAGGAGAAACGGATGCTGCCTTTTCATTTTGATAAATAAGGGGTTGACGAGATGTCGACGGTGTAAGGGTTAATACAAATGCATCGTGTAGCAACGTGTTATGTTCCGCGTGACATACTTTGCAACGTTTTGCCGATAAACATTTATTTTCGAAGTGATTGTATAAAGTCGGTGGCCTTGTCCTTTTTCGCAAAGGAAGTGAAAAGTGCTCTAGTCATTTGATAAAAGTCCTGACCTTGACGATACAAGTTTTGAGAGAAATAATCCGAGGCTTCGGAAGGAGATTCCGACAACTTCAGATGATTTTGTTCGAACTCTCCCCAAAGGCTATCAAGCGACTGAATTCTTTTCTGAAGATAGTCTGAAGTCTTCCTGGCTGCGGAGTCCTTCCCGAAATTGACCTTGATGAAATTGATACTTTCCAAAATTTCACGTTGACGAGCGATTAAGGCTTCCATAGTTAAATGGTAAAAGGAACAATCTTACGTGATTTGATGATAGGAAGGGCTTCCTCCTTACTGCTCCGTAATGTCAGCGTTTACTGACTGACTGACGTAGGATGATCCCGTGGGCTCTTGCAAATACACTTACTGTCCGTAAGCACTCCAGAGAAACCCAGTTCGCGTGATTATAGATGCAACTGATTTAAACTTTGATAGCAAAAAAAAACTTTTTTAATAGTAAAAAAAAAAAAAAAAAACTGTATAGTTCATACAATATTGATATTAAATGATAATGTAAATTGATACTGATAAATACGGGGATGATAAATGAAACTGCCCGTGTAGGATGCCGTAATTGCACTAACTTTATTTTGAGATATTATTGGCACTTGCGAGGCAATCGAGTGCATAAACCAACGACGTAAGCATACGTCACTTAATAATATTATTGCATAATTAATTATGATATATATAAAATTGTACGGTTCCGTACACACTTAATTAACAATATGTTACTTTATTAACCAGCTGCTGCAGTTTGGTCTGCCTTTAACTCCGACGCGACGGTCCTATGTTTGACTCCCAGAAGGGACAAATGTTTGTGTGATAAATACCACCAATAGCCACCAATATCATATGTATAATAAACTTATGTCTATCTGTTACCCTAGTATCTAAACAAAAGCCTCCTTACTTTGGGCTAGGCTAATGGTGTAAATGTAAGAAAAAACATTATTAATATTGTTTTACGTTGCTCTCAGTGTATCCCACTCCTGATTGCGAGCACGCTGTCCATTATACGGACATGGTAAAGGTGCGTCTTATCGTTAATTACCGGCTCGCATTACCGGTACCGATCGCGCCTGTGATTTACCGGTCTCCTCTATTATAGATACCGGTAACATATTCAATTAGCGTTGGGCCGGTAGGGTGGGGGCAACTGACCATGTTAAACATTTTTTTTTCATTTAACAACTAAAAAAAACAACCAGGTATTCGAGCCTCATCTTAGGTCTAAGAATTTATTTGTGAGCCGAGTCATCTTACTATTAAAATAATTTATCGTATAAGATGACACTGAAAAATGCAAAAATCATAAAACTAAACGGCTATTTCATCGTAATCGATCGTCGAAACATTTGTAAAAATGATACTTTCGAATACGAGAGGATGTTCCTGTCATGATGAGACAACACTGGCCAATAAAAAGTATTACAAAATTTCGACAGGCTCACTTCAACATTCACAAAGCTCGGTAGTTCAATTGGGAGAGCATCGGCTCTTTTTTTTAGTATTTTGGATTAGATTTTTTCCACTTTAATAGAAAAATACAAAAAAAACGACTTGATTTATCACTTTAAATTTATCTAATTGTGCGATTTTTTTTAAAGTTAACATAACTTTATTTTAGTCTACAGTTCAGTGTACAGTAATTACATTATATAGCTTAACAAAGTAACAGTATACTAGACCCATAAAGTAAACTGATCAAATCGCATATATGTGATTCAAAAGCTTCTAAAATACCAACCAACAGAAGAACAGATTTGCAAACAAAATTACCGCATTGAATCACACAAAAGCTGACATCAGGTCGCTATTCAGTATCTCAACCACATAATGCACCTTCAAGTGCGATAAATAAGCTTCCATCATTCATAGCGAGAGAGCGAGACGGTTAGAAAGGGACGTCATATTTACGACACGCCCACATTGCGCGCGCGCAGTTTTTGCTCTTTAAAGTAAACGCTAAGTGAGGTTGACGCGTAATATATTTCAATTTGCGCGTTTAATACTCATTCGGATCATATTTCTTTGTTGCTGTTGCATTTAGTACAAGAAAAAAGATAATTCAACAGTTGCTCAATCTTTACCAAGCGCATGTTCAATAGTGTATGGAGTACAGAGGGGCAGTTGGTATAGAATTGAACTACTGCTGAACTTCAACTTTTGCGACATTTCCTACCGCGGTAATGATTTGACAGATGGGTTGAGACGCAACCCGATTGAAGTTGGAACGCTGTGGGCAGTCATTATAATCTCTGTGGTATTTCCGAACTAAAGAACTATGTAATACCTACAAAACTAGGTGACATATATTTTGTTTCTAATGCGTCTACGATCCAACTATGCTTGTGTTTCAACTGTCGAGTAAAAATTAGCGCGATAACGATTTCGTCCAAAGTTGCATTGCAATTAGAATTAGATTAGAATTGCGCCTCAGCGGTCCGTTCACATTGAAAAAATAGCGCGATTGGTCTCATGTTATCATCTTTGGGACGATTCTGCTCAATACTAACTTCAGACGCTTGAGTTCATTGAGAGGAGGGCCAAAAACTTATTGGCAATCACGATATTTTTAATAATAAGCTGAAAAGGCTTAAACATTGACGAAAGGTAGCTAGCCTATCCGATTTTTCTATGATACATTTTGGAGAGTGTGTAGCTGAATTGCACAGCCTTGTTCCGCTGTCACCATTTTTAGCGGTAAAACGCTTACTTACTTAAATTATTTCTTTTATTAGCATTAAATAGGGTATTACATGGATGTTTATTATAACTCTATGCTTATGACATATTTAGCCATATCAGAATAGCGCGAAAATATTTAACACATTTCAATTTATATAATTCTAATTATTAAAAAAAAACTAAAACATTAACGTTAATCATATAAAATACTAGCGACCCGCCCCGGCTTCGCACGGATGCAATGCCCTACTATATATGCATGTAAGTATTATACATATAAACCTTCCTCTTGAATTACTCTATCTATTTAAAAAAAACCGCATCAAAATCCATTGCGTTGTTTTAAAGATTTAAGCATACATAGGGATATAGGGACAGAGAAAGCGACTTTGTTTTATACTATGTAGTGATAAATGTCAATAAAATCAATATTTAAAAAAACTATAACTATTTACTTCGAATTTTTGTTACATCAATAAAGTTGACCGCTTGATGGTGGAATAATTCTCATTATCGTGGTAACGCCACTCCGAGGTCCCGGGTTCGCCCCGGTCGGGTTAATGTGAAAAACGATCTTTTCTGTATTGGCTTGGGTCTGTGTGTTGTAGTAGCGTCGTTATGCCAAAATGTTATTTAGAATTGATGTATTTTTGTATGAACGTTGTTTTCCTGTTAAGTAAATATATTTTTGAGACATCAAAGACTGTGGTATATAAACGGATGAAGAAATTTCTAATGTGAATTTTTTTGTTGTTACATACAACAAAAAAATTAAGTAAAAAAATTAAGAATCTTAAATAAATTAACATCGTGTATACCAAATAAGTTATTGAAATCCACGGTAAATCAAGCTAGAGTCTAAATCAACATTAGTGTCCATTGTGAGTTTTTCCTTTGCCACCACCATAAGTTCTCGTAGACAAACGGAATTGTATTACAGTTGCAATAAAGAATGTCCACTTTGAATGGCTGTCCAAACTTATTATTAGAATCTCACAATGTTATTATAAAATCAAATCCCTTTCACAAAAGCACGACAGAATCGCAGTACGCCTACAACACGATGCGGGTAAAGACGTGCCCGTGTTAATAGCGGGGCGTTGTCCAAATATTACTTTACCACTTATAAAAAAAAATATTTAGTTCTTCAATTTTTATGTCAATTTATTATTATCAAATATGTTAAAAACGCATTCATTTACACGTAGAATAACATTAATAATAATAAATGTCACAACAATTATTTAGTATCAAACTAAATAATGTTTAAAATACATAAAATTCAAATGCATTTGAAATGAGTTGTTTTGAATTGTCGAAAATTTTTACCATTACCCATCGAAGATGTCTTTTAAGTGACAAGAAGAATTGGCGTAAGAAACTGGTCAGCTTTAACAGAAGTAACGATATTTACAATATTGTGTCGTCACCATACATAATCTACAAAAACCAATATTATTCTGCTTTTATTACATCGTTGATTACAAAAAAGTCAACAGGTATCTGTTTTAAGTCACGATATACACGGTCGTTTATGAATCAGAAACAAATTGTTGTACTCATTACACAAACTAACAGGGTTAGGATCGCTACAATTGCACATAGTCTGACATGAACGTACTAAGGAAGCCCTCAGTTTTTTCACCAATTATTCTCGAAGGGTCTCGTATTTCCAGAAGCTATATTGAACTTGAAGAGATATTAGTGGTGCCAGCTGGTAAAAATAACAAAATCCAACAAAACATCAAATTATATCACAAATTTATCTTCGGAAAATTTGAATACATTCACGCCAATTAGCCTTTCTCAAAGCAAGCATTGTAAGACTTGTGCCATGGATGCAAGGGTACCGGATAGACATATATATATATATGATACATAGATATTTATTCTTTTTAAAAATATATAAAAATAATAGGTAATTATATTTATTTATATTACTCAGGAAAAATGCTCGTATTCATTACACAAAAAGCAGTACTCTACTGTTGCACCAGAAGATCATCAATATTATATAAAAGGACACATGTGACAACCATACTCGAATCTATTCATCATAAAACTAATTTTTTTTTGTCAAATAGTTAAATATATAACGAAAAAAAA
This sequence comes from Calamotropha paludella, assembly GCA_927399485.1. Taxonomy (NCBI): domain Eukaryota; kingdom Metazoa; phylum Arthropoda; class Insecta; order Lepidoptera; family Crambidae; genus Calamotropha; species Calamotropha paludella. Next base: position 26,990,609 of record OV656811.1, on the reverse strand, counting down.
TTGGTTGCCTGTAAAGTCGGTATACGGGCGAAAGTTTTACGTGACAACGACTTTGAGTGGTAAAATAATTTAAATGTGAATATTCATTCGTATAGTAGGAAGAAGGATGAAATAATAGTAACAATTTAAAACATTTATTTATACAAAGAATTATATTTAAAACATTAATTTATAGGCACGCGTCCCTTCCACTTTTTATGTCTGTCTCTCTCGCTCTTAGGCGGGCTAACCATGCCCGAGTGGAAGGGACGCGTGCCTCTCACTCGCTCTCATTGTGAGCGCATAACGTGAGCGGAGCGTAACGCAGTTTCTTGAAGTGTCACCCGGCAAACCAATTTATAAGACGTTGTCACGTCAAAAAGCTTTCTCAAAAGAATAATGTTTTATAACTATTATTTTTGTGTCAACACCCTTATTCAATTAATAAGAATTACAAAGAACTAATCAAAGCAACTATCGTCTAAAAACAAATATAAGTATTTTTAAGGGGATATCGTTTTGTCTCGTCATCAGATATCGAATAATGAATTAACAAACATCCTCCCCGCTACAACTGAAGCTCTGGCCTACTATTTACAAGTATTATAAGTAACTGTATACAGACAAACGTCTCGACAGTGTTAATAAAACGGGAAGTCGCGACAATACACGTCATACGCTGATGACCACCGCAACCAGTTTGCGAATACTTTGAGGATAGACTGAAAAATGGATATGGATAAATACAGCTAAGTGTCGTTGTTGCTTCTGGAATAATTGTTTAAGGTTCCGAGTGAATCGGGGGTCCTAAAAACTTTTGTATGGTATGCAAGATATTAACTTGCTGCACTATACCCAGCGCAGAGCTGAGAGGCTCATTAGTGACAGAAAATTGGTGAGAAGCAAGCTTTACACCTCAAATCACCGCCGCAAAGTTGCCTGTTTGTCGATCTTTTACAGATTATACTTCAAAGAGTGTTGCCCAAAGCTCCATGTGCTCATACCACCATCATCTTTCTTCCTTCGGGCATCCAGACGCACTGTGGGCTCCCACCCGTTCTTCATTGCTATTCCAACCTGTCGCACAAAGCGCTTCTCAACATCTTTTGCAATGCGCACAGCAAAGGAGTGGAACTCCCTCCCTGTGGAACCCGTCCATCTTCAGAGCCAGGGTAAAAGGCATCTTCTGGGTTAGCTCGCTCCACCGTTGGTTCTGTCTTGGGCGCAGGGCTTGATTGGGATCATTTATTTAAAATATAAATGTGTGTGTTTATGTGTTGTATAAAGAGCCAACAAAAGTGATATATTAAAGAAGAAAATTACAGCGAGAAAACGAAAGGACAAAATTAAAACTCATAGATTTTATATTTTTACTAGCTGTCCGGGCCACGCGTTGCTGTAGCACAGTAATTATAATTCGCAATAATTTTTTTACTATAAATTATAATAACACCTATCCTATGTCCTAAGTGCGAATAAATCTATCAAAATAAAAAGTCATTCAAATCGGTTGAGTAGTTTCGGAGTTTATCGCGGTCAAACACTGTGACAGGGATATTTTATATATATGGATTGTAATTGTGATAATTGAATATTAAGTAGACCAACCAATGTAAGGAATCTTTCATATTAGCTTAGTTTTTTCCTATTTTCTTAAATGCCTTTATGCGCGTCTTGTACGTAATAATTGCCTGGTATAATTTAATAAAATATTTCTTTATGACTGTTTCTTAATGGGATATTAGAAAATATTATATCATCATGTTATGTAAGGCACAACATATTATAAGAGGAGACGAGTAAAGTAATTGATTCAGAATTAGGGAAATAATCAAGCACACATTAAAAAATATAAACATTAGAATTTAAACCCTCCTCATTTATATAAAATAAAATAAATAATTATTTATTTTTTTACAACAACTTCAGCTGTTTATAACAACTTCAGTTAATTTCTAAGCTAGTAGATATTAGTATCTTAATTTCAGATGGATCATGCTCACCAAAGCTCCAAGATGTGAAGCTTGATAAACATTTGATTGGCAGGTTAGCAATTGAGTAAAGTTGTATAATTTTTTTTATGGAAAATTTTAAAAAGTTATCTCATTTGATTAATTTGACTAAATAACAACTGCTTTTTAATAACGATAAAAAAAATATTATTTTCAATATTGTACCGAAAATTTTACAGGCCATAATTCTTTGTTTTACGTTTTTTAAAACATTGGGTGTTATTTGCACGAAGTGAAACGCAAAAATACATGCAAAATCTTCCTTTAAAAATTTTATGTCTTTATAAACAGCCCACATAAAAATCTACGTGCTTTCCAATACGGAACAGAAACGCACAAATCAACGGTAAGTAAAGCGAATAAAATTTCCTGTATGACCGAAACAGTGTGACATACATTTTTAAGTTTGAAGACCTCACGCACCGTCTCCCGGAAATCGTGGACATACAATTATATACATAGTCGTATATCTTTTGGCGCGTCCATAAAGCTTTCAAATTTATTACTTTGTGTTTGTTAGATATTCTTTTTGGGTGGACGACGTGTCATCTTTATATATATAAAAAATCCCTGTCACAGTATTTGATCGTGATGAACTCCGAAAATACTCACCAGATTTTGGTGATTTTGTTTTTATTTTGCTGGATTTGTTTCAACTTAGGACATAGGATAGGTTTTAGTTTGATTTGTAAACAAAATATTGCAAATTATAATAACTGAGTCATAGCAACGCGTGGCTGGGTCAGCTAGTTTATACATAATAGGCATACGAGCACAGATCTGTGCATACGAGTCAATATGATCTGTAGCAATTAATATTATAAATATTAATGTAGAAATATTAATATATCTTACATTTACACCAGTAAGCCTAGCCCAAAGTAAGCCCTGTAAGGATTGTATTATTGATACTAGGATATCCGATAGACGTACAGGTATGATATATAGATATGTAATATTCTCTTTCCGGGATTCGAACACAGGACCGTCGATTCGTTCGATACCGTTACACCAAGCGGTCGTTTTAAAATTTGATTTTCGTTGATAATATCTCGTAAGTTGGAAGGTATTTCGTTAATTAATCTAGGAACGATATTTTAAATGTCGATATTAAAAACCATTTACTTTTTATAAATAATTCTTTTCTAAACAATGTGTGTTAAAGAATGAACCATAAATAAGTTTAAAATAACAGTTAGTTGGTGCCTAAAACGGCTTCCTATATTTTCCTAGGTTTATTCAAACGACCCATAGAAACCTTATCAGTACGATTACCGAACGATAAACTCCCGGGCATTGTGCTGCTGTTACGCGGTCTGTGAACCGCGTCACTATTATGGCGGACAGAGAAAATATTCATCATAATTTATTTCCTAGAATACGGTACAATTTATGAGTTCAGCATGTTCTGCTTTCGTCAGTGGCATTTAAATTATTATTGATAATTTAACTTACATTGTCAGAAAATTAAAATAAGAAAATATATATTTTCTTTATTTATATTTATTTTATTTCTATAATAAAATATATACTCATAACTCAATTACAAATGCTCGTATCCATTACATAAAAATCTGCACCTCTTGGTATTCAAGCCCAGGATCGTTGGTGTGAGGCAGTATGTCTACCACTGCACACGCTCGACAAAAATAATCAATGATATACATAATAAATATATATTTGGACCGGAGCGATCGAAGCGAGCGAAGCTCCCATGAATCAGCTTGAATGGCGCACTGTCTGTCACGCCATAATTTCCCAAGTTCTTAACTGATTTTAATATTTTTGTGTGGAATCGAATGAACAGGACCAGATTGAGACGGAGCCCGAATTTTGAAATTCGCAAAAATTTCCATCGATTTTTTTTTCTTTTTTTAAGTATTACGCTCCGCTCCAATATACGCACATACGGTGCTATAACGTCACTTATGCAAATGGTGTAATATTTCGGGGGGAGCATTTAAAAATTTAACATCCTTACAACATATAGTTTTTCTCGGCTAAACAAATAAAATAATTAAGCTACAACTTTGAACTTCATTTTATAGTAAAAGCAAGCAAAGTAAAGAGGTAGAGTAGAGGTAGGAGTATTTTCTCATACTCAGTTCAGTTTTGTCTAAAATAACATAAGTGACGTTATAGCACCGTTTGTGATGGTGCTCGCGTAGCTTTATGCTTAGCGACTGCATCGCCTAGTTATTTAATTTTATAACTATGTCAAACAAATCCTAAAATAACACAAATAATAAGATTGAACAGATGGAGTGTCATCTTTTTATAAGTTAATTCAATAAAACATATTATTAATATTTATAATTCAAAATTCATTTAAAGAACTGCTAAAATTACTAATTAACTGTTTCTCCACGAGAATACCTTTCTCAATTTTAAAATTTTTATTTTATAAAATTCATTGTTAAGGTCAATTCTCATTTATAAATATATAAGCACTGAAAAATATATGACATGACCTGGAAATCAGCATTTTGAAGGTGAAAGAAGTGGTTGCTAATATTTGCAGATTGTTATCTGATATTGATGAATGCTAATAATAAAAAAAACTAAAATTATATAGACATTGGTGCACATGTAATTTTCAGACGTTGAAACTTGTGAACCGAGTCAATTTCGTTTTGTATTTTCTATTAAAAAAAAAAATTGAAATTATTGAAAATACAAAAATAGCAAGATCTGACAGGACTTAAATAAAATGTGTAATATGTGAAGGTATAATCTGTGAACTTATCAAATTTGACTCTGTTCGTCTATACACACCTGTGTTGTGATCTGCGCAAATGCAACAATACCTTATTTCGCAACTGGAACAATGCTAAGGATTGTAACGGGGTGTTAATGGACTATCAGTTACGGGAGATCGATAGGTCTATATGCTGTAGGTAGGTATTCAATTTGTGTGTTAAAGTTCGGTGCTAATCACAACCAATCGACGGATCTGTCGCTCTAGTTTAGTAATGATGCCTAGTTATTATTTAAAGTATTTGATAGAATCAGTATTTTTTTATAGTGAATAGGTAAGCGCTTGACGCGCCTGCATAGAAGATACCTATTCACTCGTGACTTGAAGACCCCTAAATTGTATTTGTCAGGAAACATGATCAGGCAAGGAGTTCCATGCCTTAGCGGTACGTATCACAAAATTTGAACTAAAACGCTTAGTTCCACTCTTTGGTATATCAACCGATGTAACAATGGGGACGGTGGAATATGTCCTTCTATAAGACACACAGACAGGCAAAATTTAAAAAATAGTAAAGTATCGATAAGCCATAAAACGATTATTTATCATAACATTTGTCCAAAAAATAAATATACAGACAGAACCTACAGATTTATACAGTAGTACTAGCTGACCCGACCACCCTTTGCTGTGTAATAAATTAAAATGAAATCTATCCTATCTCCTAAGTCGGAACGAATCCAGGAAAATCATCAAAATCATTTGAGTAGTTTAGAATTTAATCGCAGTCATACACTGTGACAGGGATTAGATAAAACGGACATTTTCGCAAAGTAACGTCGAATTCTCTCAAATAGTAATAGAAAATGTTGTAAGAGTTTGTACAAAATGCTTTACCAACTAATTCGCGCTTGGTTTAAATGGTTAACTCTCATTAACATGCAGTACTTCCAACAATAGGTCGCTTACAACCACTGGAAGTATGGTCAGCGACCTCTTAAAGGCGTCGTCAGCTTTGTGGGAAAGAAGTAAACTCGCTAAGTTTATGTACTTACCAACAGCGAATGCGCTACGATTCGCATAAACAGTCAATTGGCATTACAGCTATTTTTGGTGTAAATTAATGTTGGATATTTTATGTGCATTCGGCGCCAACAAGTTACTGACAACATTTTGGTATGGAAATTTTGTATTAGTTTTTTATGGAAATTGATTTCAAATTAATTAATTATATTTTTTAATTAAATATCCGCCTCGTACATGATGCTAAAATGCTCCAAAAACACAATATGTGTCAGCATAACTTATCTACTATTTATATGATTTTTTTGTAGAAGCTTTGTATTTTTTTTTATTGTTTATTTTATATAAAACTCTTATTTTAGAGTAATACTTTATGTGGTTGTATTGTTTGTTTTTTGCTATTGTTTTTCTTTTCTATCAATTAAGCTATCAACTTAAGCTCTCTTTTTATAATCTTTTTTTCAGATTGCCAAGATATGATAGATTTTGAAAATTAATTTAATATCTTTTATAAGGTGCTCTTTCTTTTTTGCTGACGTATTTCCTATATCTTAAACAACATCCGTGGTCGAGTGACTCGTATATGCAATTTTCATAGCAAAGCCACTCCGAGATTACAGTACTGCACAGAAGAGCTTACTTAAAAATTACTTAATTTCGAACCTTCAAATGCAGAGTTTTATTTTTAATATTTGTGTAAAAAGTTGGCATTAACCTTTTTTTATAAATCACTTTGATATATGATTTTTTCTAATACTTAAGTATTTATTATTGTGTCTAACGCCAATTAAAATGAGTAATGTTAATAATTTATCAATATTCCCTAAATAATAGATATCCACTTATTTTGTGAATAATTAATGAACGTTCTAGAAACTTTTGAAATTTTAAATATTCCTACCGCTTCCGTCCAGGACGGAACAAATACACTTCATTTCGATTCAATCCTTTCAAGTGAAAGAAACCAAAAAAGTGATGTTTTTTCTTGGCTTGCATCTGTGATGAGTGGGCGAAAGGGGGGTGCCTGTCGTGTCCTGTTTCTCTTTTTGATACGGGGACATTAAAGAGATCAGCTACGGATCGAAAGGAATTACAATCAAATTATCGACTAGACTGCTAAGTGGAGTATAACCGTGTTTTAAAATGCTCTAAGATAAAACTGTAATTGTAGACATATTCTTTGACTGTAATTATAGAGAGTAAAGTGATCGAATTGTGTATTTATTTTTTATATTTTCAATGTCACATTTCTATAAGGTTTAAAATACGCCTTTAGGAAACAACCACATCTCCGAGCCCTCTGTTATGATTCGAACCCACGACCTTTCGCTATCCGGTCGAGTGCTCTAACCGCTGAGCTACCGAGATCCGGAGGCGTCGAAATTTACAAACGTTGCACCAATGTAGAATGTTAACTACCTTCAACATCGAATATAATGTTTTTACAAATATTAAATATTCGAATAAGATGGAAACAGCTATAATAATGTCAAATTTCTTTAAGATTTAAAATACTTAAATAAAAAGCAACAGACGTGTAGAAATACAAACTCGTTCCAATAATGAAAGGTTCGAATCCTACCTGAAGGATCGGAGGCGTGGTTGATTTTAAAGGCGTATTCTAAATGTTATGGTCAAGATATGTTTAGCATAGAACTGGGAGATTTATTGATTGACATGACCCATTGGTATTATATTAATTATTAAAATAAATACTGGACAATTGACAACGATCGAACCAAGTATTTTTTAAGTTGACGTCAGCGCCATCTCTGTGTTCTAGGTAGGTACTACTACCTACATCGAAAGAAACAGCTATGTCATTATTATATTTTATGTTATTTAATTATTGAACTGCTGAATGTTTGTTGAAAGGTTGTGGGTTTGAATCCCTTCTGATAATTGAAACAAGTTGACCTTTTTCAATAATAATTTCTGTTTATATAGAAATTTACAATTAACAAGATTATAATGATAACATAGCTATTTTTATTTATAGATTGTTGGATACTTAGAAAACATTACATTTGATGTTGAAGATAATTAGTACCTAGAATATGACAAAATGGCGCTGACTTCAGCTTAAGTCAGCGGAAAAGTAAGAAAAGCTTGTATACCTACATATATTAACCCCTACTGCGGTTTAAAACCAGGATCACTCTCGTTAACCAATTTAACATCAGACCTATATTTATTTAGAAAACAATACTTATAATGCGATTATTATTAATATTCTTGTTATGCCATCGAGGTATGCTACATGCTTTTGTTACGAATAGATCTACGTCGGTAATACAGTCACGACGATAAGATGTAAATGCCGTAGAACCATTTCACATGACATCAATTATTTGGTTCTACATTGTTGTCTTTTTTCTTTTGGCTGATTTAGTGTTGTGACCTGTACATCGGTGACTATTGATCTCGGTTTGCTTTTTTTATTTTAAATGGGTTCGCTCTTGATCCCAATCAAGCTCGGGAGACAGGATCCACGATGAAACGAGCTATTTCAGATGGTGCCCATTTTACTTGAGTTAAAGCTGACACGTCAGCTGACTGACAGCCGTTTTAAAAATAACTATATATAACCACTTCTTAGTCCGCTACCGCGCGGCCCTCCTTAGCAATCCCAACGCTGAGCGAATTGTCAAAATAATGTCGGACTCTTAGAAAAAAATGCCATTTTCACGCTAAATATGAAGCTAGGACCACACAAGAAATACTACCGTAAATCTGATTAAATAAAGAATCAATCACAGAATATTTGGATCTCTGTAACTCAACAATTAAACTTAATATAAAAAAAACAGCAGGCCACGCGGAAATTTGAATATGGTAGCAATTGCTACCAGGAACTGACGAGGGGCGGTGGCTATTTTGGTAGCAATTGCTACCGTGGACTGGCAAATGGATAACTGTAACATAATAACCGAACTGCAACAGTGAAGACAAATATACATTTTTAAAGAAGATAAGATTCACAATCCATTCTTAGAACTCAATTGGATGCCAATAGCTAACTTAATATGTCTGGTAAGTAAGACATAATAAATTCAATTTGTTTTAAAGTACTGCGAACCATCACTACTTAATGCGATTCAAGTTCGACTGTTGAAGAGAGATGCCACTATAGATTGCATATAGCGGTGTTTCACTTTGACAATCGTCCTTGCATCGCGCTAAGAGATCATGGTGGATTCTCTGATGAACTTATTGAATTAGGATCATAGTCGAGTCGGAGCTGCTAATTACAAGTGAGTTAAAACTAAGAGCCGATCAATTGGTTCACACTTACTCGATTAAGAATCAGAATGAAAGGTTTTAGGAGAAAATGAGTGGATTTTTTGTTTTCAAAAAACAAACTCATAACTGATAAAAAGAAGAAACTCGTCAGTTTTTACAGAAGTAATTACATATACAAAAGTTTATTATTCCATATTCGTATCTCATTATCAACTCTAACTAGCCAGACATAAAACTCACAAAAATCAGCGTTGACAGAAAAAAAAACACCCACCACCCTCTCCCTTATCCTGGAAGGACACCTGAATTTTCTTTTTCCCCCTTCCCCCCTCCGGAATGAAGTAGCTTCGTCCACCTACGTCCATATGTTAGCAGGAAGTGGACAACGCAAGTGAAATGGCTGCGCCTCCCCCCAGGCTTTAATTAAAGGCCAGTGTAAGGTTTTAACTAGTGCTGAGACAGGGTTCGATAAATTGTTACGATATCGACACGATTCTACTTTACAATGGTTCGATTTTTCGCAGACTTAGTAATACTGAGCGATAAAATTTGTCTGTGTGACGTATTTTGAAAATTATTTTGAGAATCGGTACAAAATTGACAGCTCAGTGATAGATAAAGGTAAGTAATAAATAATTAACATTTTGATTATAAAAAAAACATAAAAGCAAAGCTGACTTCTTTAACGTAAGAGTTTGAAAGTTTATGTATGCAACAAAAAATACAATCGTTTAAATTAAAAAATTGCTTACACATTCTCGTTTAATAAGTTAATCAAACTAACTTGATAACTTTGAAAGAAATATGATAAATCTTATTTATTATGAATACCTATATATGTATTTAATTACGATATTAACAGCATATTTATACAAAAAAATCCACTTTTTAATTCCAAAATTTTAAACCAATTATAGAGTTCCATAACCAATTTGCAAAATAACTATTTAATAACATATTTTGTATTCATTTTATGTCTCTCATTTGCCAACAAAATCAAGGTGTAGAAGAAAGAAATTAACAGAAAGGCGTAAAATTCAACCTGTCCTATATTATAATTACGGAGCATTGTTTTATAATAATCTAAATACTAATAACTAAATAAATTTAATATAATACTAGAAAAAATCAACTCGGCTTGCAAGTCAATTCTCAGGTGGGGTTAATCATATACGATAGCATTAAAAAATGCAAAAAAATATATTAAATTATAATGCTAAAAAATAATCTTCTACTAGGGAGTAGACCACATACTATAAGAATTATTATAATTTATCGATATTAACTTCTAAACCATCGATAGTTTACCAACACTAGTGCCAGCACGCCTCCACCTTTGGAGGTGCTTGTCTCGAATCTGGTATTTTTTGTTCAAGGGTTGTGAAGGGTTGCGTCTGCTTTGATGCCTTTGAGGTTGGTCACTCGATGCTGTTTGTGCTCACCTGCAGACTACGTTGTGGACTGTTAAATCGTTTTGGCCATGGCGTGTTTTTGACTTAAGCCACTAATCAGGGATTATTTTTTTTACATTTAATTGTTTTTTCGATCTGTTAAATAGTTCTTTATAAGTAACCATAATTACTGTACGGAAGTTAACGGAGATACGTGTTATATACATAAAAAAATTATACTCGAATTGAGAATCTCCTCTGTTGAAGTTTGAAAATTATGACAGTATTAAAATATTGATAAGAAGATCTCTTTAGTTTTGGTTAAGACCTCTGGTTTTTTGTGTGTGGGTTTTGACTCGTATGTGCGGTTTTTTAAAATATTTATGTCACTGACTGCTCAGTGATAGATAAAGATAATTTATTTTAAGTGTTATTAATTATATGTTACTATCAACGAGTCTATATATTTTTATATAGTTTTATTGATTTGCCTTTTTGTGTATTTTCTGGATTGAAACTGTTTTTCGCCTCTCTTTCGGTTTTCTTTTTAATTACATGTAACGAAGGAAAGTTTAGAAATACGGACAAGAATTGAATTTGGTAGTAGGTATGTCATAAAAAAATAAAATATATATATATATATAAGGTGGAATCAAATTAACTGCCAGGACTTCGTGGAGTGCTTGGGTCAAGTGTAAAGAATATGCTTAATTAGGATTTTATATTGTAAAAAATAAAAGCTTTTTTTCGTTTTTTTCGAACTATGACTTCATTTTATCACTTTCACTGTCATTTCCTATACTTAATCGTTTTTTTCAGTTCACCTATTAACTATAAAATTAACCAAACTATCTCCAATTAAAAGTAGGCATAATCACGCACAGCTGATCGCGCGGTACAATGAACCGCAGAGCGGGGAGCGCAGCGCGCGCTCCTTTCATTACAATACTTAAAAATACGTTAAATACTGAATTGCTGCTTCCTTCAATAATTATCTATACCATGATAGTTATAACGGATTACCTAGGTACCTAATAGTTCGATTGTAGGCAAGTTCAATAATACTTGTAGGTATAATAAATGTAAGCAGTTTAAGCAAAGAAACAAACCATCAAAACTCTAAGTACTACATTCAATGACACTGGAGTGGAAATTAAAGAAGAAGTTGGAAATATCTAATTTATTATACTGTATAGTAAACACTTACGAGTTCCGAGTAGGTCTTGGTAGCCGATAGTAATATTAGTAATCTATCATATTCCTTTCCAATGCGGCAGGACCCCGAGGTCTACCAGCGTCGGTCGCCGGTCGGTGGGTCGAAGCGGCCATGTTTTCGGAATCGATTACAAAGCGTTGTGGCTACCTCTTATCCTCTCAAACCTTTCTTCATGCCGTCTTACGGCAGTACTGAACACCTCATTACATTCACGGTAGCAAAACACCTTTTCCAGGAGTACATGGACTCCTGGTTATTATGACGAAGCATGATTAACATCTGTTCACTTACGATAACACACAACAAAATACGTGGACGCTGACTAGAAAGCGACTGCGATTCGAAAAATTATTACTTGAAGCACAGATGTATACCTACTTGTAAAGCATGGCTGAGTGATTGTTTAGGGCGTCGTTACACCTTAAAAACATGTTGATTAAACATATGACTATAAGTCTTTTTAGGCTTCGATTTTCAATTAGATTTGATTTAAAAAGGTAAATACAGATTTTTCTTTACTATAAAAACAAGTAAAATTGAGTTCGGAAACACAAATCATATTCGAGTTTATTATTTTAGATCAACTGCGGAATATTATTTTCACTAATTTTAGTTTTTTAGAAGTCTTCTTTCGTAATTGTAATTTCGCACTAAGCAAAAAAAAAAGAATGCAAATTGGTTGAGAATTCGTTTTTAGAACTATCCAATATTTATAGAAAATTATCGTGAAAACACCACCACCTCAGTTGCCTACACTCTACTAGTTATGTACAACTGCTAGTTATCTACAAAGCATCTATCAACTCACTATACAAGAAGTGAATATGTAAGTTTGATTGAATGACAGCACCTAATTTAACTAAATAATTTGCTCTATTTCTAAGTCATTTATTGAGTTCGACTCATAGAATGCGTTATAATTACATTCATATTTAAAGATTAAGTTTCTATGAAGTGAAAAAGCAACATCCAAAAATCGACTATGTTTATAAAGTGTAGTCAGCCTTATGTATGTGCTTCCGAGAACCTCGTGTGTGTTTCCAAGAATCTCATGTTGCGGCATCTTTGATCTAGCGCTCTCTCTGTCCCGCACCCAGCATGTAGTCATTCTCCGCTCACTGTGTGTTTGTGTGAATACGCCAGTATTGCCAGTATGTAATTTTTGAACAGTTTTAGTTATTTTTGACCGTTACATGTAAATGAAAATGAATGAAAATGAAAATAACTTTATTCAAATGCACTTAAAAATAAGTAGTTTTGAATCGTCCAACATTTTTTCCTACCACCCATTCAGGACGTCTTTTAACTGACAAGAAGAATGGGCGCAAGAAACTCGTCAGCTTTAACAGAAGTAACGACATTTACAATATAATACGTCGTCACCATACACAATCCATAAAAAAAAAACAAAATTATTTTGTTATGACAATACTAATAGTGTTATGATATCATTATTTCGTTGTTTCGTTGATTACAACAAAGTCAACAAGTATCTGTGCTTACTTAAAGTAAGTATCCCTGAACATTGCAATAACATACAGGGAATAAACGACAAATTTAAGAAAACAACAAGATTTATGTTTAATATTAGTCAATACTGAATACTGAAGGTTAAAGCAGACCCATTTCCCAAGGCAGCACCCGTTCACGAGCATGACGCATGATACAGCCATCGCTTCGCTCAACCATATCTTAGGGAACGTAACGATCCGCACCACATGCCACCACCCAAGAAATGTATTAAGAGAGCATGTCATACTCTTAACTATCAGTAATAAATTAGTTTAAAAAAATTAACAAATGCTAATGCTGTATGATACAACCTGTTATAAAAAGTGTCATGTTGAAATGACACATATTACTTCCATGCATCGCGATCTATTAAATAGTCGTTGACCTTTTAATAACCTTTGGACATGAGCTTATTTTTTACATACATTTTAAACTTATGATAAGGCAAATCTACTATACTTTGTGGAACTTTATTAAACAGTGCTATACCTCTCCCCAAGAAAGAGCCTCCTGTCTTTTGAAGTCTAAATCTTGGAACGGCAAGTCTATTCTTATTTCTGGTATTAAAGCAATGTACGTCGCTATTTTTGACAAAAGTATTGTAGTGTTTTCGTACATAAATTATATTCTCATAAATGTACTGTCCCGCCACAGTAAGAATATTAGTTTCCTTAAAAAAATCTCTGAGAGAATACCGAGGCCGAAGACTGTATATTGCGCGGACAGCTCTTTTCTGTAATACAAAAATGCTTTCAATATTAGCAGCTGAGCCCTATGTTACTTCTATGTTTCACGATTCTAAATGGTACTTTTACTAACAAGTAAGGATTAACTACTAAAATTGAAAAAAAAAAAACAAGCTACACAATTTAAATAAAAACACTTTTACCAGATTAATTGCGCATTTAATTTTTTTTCTTCAATATTTAATATTCATGTTTCGACTCCTTTACAGGAGCCGTGATTACAGGATGACTAAGGTAATGGTCGTCCTGCATGTGCTTCATAACTGATCAGTTTATACAAAAAAAATTATATCTTATTATATCGATTACTATAAAACTAATGAGTTAACCACCAATTCCGCAATTGGGAGGTCCTTCTTAGAATAACTGGCGAAAGAAACTTGAACATGAGGGACCGAACTCCATCTTACTTATATCATTTACAAAAAGAGCTAACTATATCACTAGGTCTCGCAGTGTATGTCTTTGCAGATATTAATTTATAAATTGGCTCATTGTAAAATGCAATTGTAAATTTCGACGCGTCTACCAGCATCACGGTAGCTCAGCGGTCGCCTGGATAGTGAGAGGTCGTGAGTTCGAAATCCACTTGAGGACTCGGCGATGTTGTTTTTTATAGTCGTATTTTATTTCATAGAATTATGGCATTGTGAATGCTAATAAATACCATCCAGTACAGTGGTAGAATTTGGTTTTGTTTTGCATTCTCTTTACTACTAGTAAAATTTAGCGAGTTTTAAGTATTAGTTTTTTTTTTCTCAATAAGATGTTACATTTTTAAGACGTCTCATGTTAGTTTTGACTATCGGCTACTGGCAACACTAGCGCACGCAGTGTGTAAATAATATAATAATCATAATCATAACATACCATAATGTTGTGTCTGTGAATGACTTAAAAATAGTAGTTTGATATTATAAAACTTTGTAATTGTGTCAAATGAAAAAGAAATACTATCTCGATTTCTGCGTGTAGTGTATTTTGTGTACGGTATTAACAACCTAGATAGAAAATGCTAATTTTGTGATGTTTTGTGATAACTTGTTAAGACATACTTCCAACTTTAAGTATTTAAAATACTTACGGTATCCAATAACATTTGTAAAAAAGCAATGAACTTTTGAACGCCTGAAGGTAATAATTTATAATATCAGTAAGGCTTATTATCTTGGTAGGTACGGTATCGGTTTTTGTGTACATAATACCATATTAACAAGCGGGAGCCGTCAGAGGTGATAGAAAGTTATATTACCATAAACTAAGTTCTTTGTGCTGTGATGTGATGTAAGTGTATCGGCTACCAAGACCTTACACCAAATTCACCGACCTCGTAAGTGTTTCCTATAGAGCATAATAAATTAGATATTTATTTAATTTTCCACGCCATTGTCATTGAATGTAGTATTTAGAGTTGTGATGGTTTGTTTCTTTGCTTATGTAAGAGTTACGAAAATATTATCCAAGATTCATTGAACTTGCCTACAATCGAACTACATATTAGGTACAGGTTTTACTACAGTATAGGCTTTACCTAATAGTTCGATCAGAGTATAGATAGTTATTAAATGAAGCAGCAATTCGGAAATTCTTAAGGTTGACGTTTTTTGAAGTGTTGTAATAAAAGGAGCGCGCGCTGCGATCGCTGCGCTGCGGTTCATTGTACCGCGCGGATCAGCTGTGCGCAATTATGCCTACTTTTAATTGGAGATAGTTTGGTTAATTTTATAGTTAATAGGTGAACTGAAAAAAACGATTAAGTATAGGAAATGACAGTGAAAGTGATAAAATGAAGTCATAGTTCGAAAAAAACGAAAAAAAGCTTTTATTTTTTTTAAATATAAAATCCTAATTAAGCATATTCTTTACACTTGACCCAACCACTCCACGAAGTCCTGGCAGTTAATTTGATTCCATGTTATATATATAATGATCAATGTTTATAT
Organism: Calamotropha paludella; assembly: GCA_927399485.1. Lineage (NCBI taxonomy): Eukaryota > Metazoa > Arthropoda > Insecta > Lepidoptera > Crambidae > Calamotropha > Calamotropha paludella. The sequence continues at coordinate 26,974,846 of OV656811.1, read as the reverse complement.
AGACGACCGTTTGGTGCAATGGTAGCGATCCTGCCTTTCGCACCAACGGTCCTGGATTCGAATCCCGGAAGGGGCAGATGTTTGTGTGATAAATACGAGCATTTCTAACTGTGTCATGGGTGTTTATATATACTTCCTATGAATATTACATATATATGTATCAAATAGGTATATCTATCCGTTAATATCCATAGAAATATATATGTTTTAACACTCATGATTTAGGGACTGATGCTTGTATAATATATCATCACACAATCTGCCCCTACCTGGACTCGAATCTGGGACTCTTTGGTTTCGCAGTTGGGTCAATCTCCCTCGGCCAAGCCAGTCTTATAGTAGATTTTATGATTGCTATAAGTTAATACTTTCCTTAATCTTACAATTTTCTTTTCTTCACAGGTAAGTTTATTAAGCCATAAACAGCAACCGTTTTGAAGAATATCAGATTTAAAAGGTATGTAAACTATTTAACTTGAAAGTGTTAAAAACATAAAAAAGTCGTAAACGTTACAATAGTAGTAATAAAATACTCATTTACACATAACCGGAATAACCCATTTTATGGTGATACAACACTATCGAATGTCTTATTTGAAAATGACAGTAGTACATCACTATATAAAGATAATAAACAGATTTTGTCGGTTCGTGAATCGCCGTATCTATAGCTTTGTGAATTTCTTCATTTGCGTTGCGCCCACGCAGGTTAAGCGTCGTTTTGTATACGTTTTGATTATTGCTTTGTTGAAATCCAGTGGAAGCGATAAAATGGTAAAAATCTTTGTATTCTTTGTTATTGTTTTGTTTTTTGATTTTATATGTTTTGAACAAAAAAAAAGAAACTGTTTATGAAGTAGATTGATCAGTTATTTTTTTTAAAGTAGTAAAACATTGTTTTTCATAGATTTTTATGGAGTTATAACGATCTTCTTTTATATCTAAAATCTCAAAACAAAAAGAGCGGATATTTAAAAAAAAATTACTTAAATGAAAATCATTAGAATACACTTAAAATAAGGTTATTTTAAATCGTCCAATATTTTGTACGTACCACCCATTTGAAATGTCTTTAAATGAAAAGAAAAACGGGCGCGGAACTGTTTATCTTTACTGAAAGTAACAACATTTACTATATGTAATAGTAGTTTTATATATCATATTATTTGGTTAGTTTAACAATTTACATTTCGTCTGTAATTTTTTTCTATCATTTCGAAAAGAAAAGCTTTAGTAATGTACGAGAACATGGTTGTTTGGTAGGTTTTTGAAACGATTATTGAAGAATATTTAAAAATAATATGCTATGTTTTATAGCTCTGTTGTCGCTTCTTCATCGGATCGCTTACCGTGGAAATCCAACCTTAACAAAACGATTTAACTGAACATCTATATATCCTTCTAGAAAATATTAGGGGTTAAAGTATGAAATTGCCGATTTGTACTGAAAATCTATATTGTTTATTTTTTAAATTTTTAACAAATTTATTTAATCAAAATAGTTGCCATTATTATCTATACATTGCTGCCATCTAATGGGAAGGTCATTAATGCCTTTGCGATAGAATTCCGACGATCTAGACTGCACAAACTGTGTGAAAGCATTTTGTACTGCCTCCTGGGAAGAAAACTTCTTGTCACGTAGATAATTGTCCAAATCACGAAAAAAATGGTAGTCCGTTGGAGCAAGGTCTGGTGAATACGGAGGATGACGAATGGTTTCTAACTGCAGTTCCTGAAGGGTCAAAATGGTTTCTCGTGCTGTGTGAGGTCTCGCGTTGTCGTGGAGCAATAATGGTGAAGATCGATTCATGAGTCGGGGCTGTTTTACTGCTAGTTTTGTCAACATGGTTCGGAGTTCGGCACAATAGACATCTGCCGTTATTGCTTGACCAGATCGGAGAAAACTATAGTGAATAACACCATGCTGAGACCACCAAACAGTTACCATTACCTTTTTATTGGTAAGTTTTGCTTTAGGACACTGTTGTGGCATTTGACCTGGGGTCAGCCATTGCATTTTTCTTTTCCGGTTATCATAAAGAATCCACTTTTCATCACATGTTACAATTCGATCCAATATTCCTTCATTTCTGTACCGGTTCAACAAGGCAACACAAGTTTCAACACGCGTTTCTTTCTGCAGATCAGTCAAATCATGAGGCACCCATTTTTCGTATTTTTTTATTTTATTGATTTGACGCAAGTGAGTCAATATTGTGGGTAAGGTAACGTTAAACCATGCCGCTAATTCCTGGGTACTTTGACTAGGATCGGCTTCCACTATCTCTCTTAATTCATCGTTATTTACCTGTGTGGGCGGTCTTCCTCGTGGCTCGTTCTTTAAGTCGAAATTTCCATCACGAAAGCGTTTAAACCAAAATCGCACGGTGCGTTCATTAGTAGACCCCTCTCCAAACGCAGCATTGATATTGCGGGCTGTTTCTGCCGCGTTAGTTCCGCGTCGGAACTCGTATTCAAAAATAACTCGAATTTTCGCAGTATCCATCTTTCTTGTCTAAATTGAATAACAAAAACAATTGAAAGTCGATATTCAAATGTTTTACATTTTTTAAAAAAAGAACATCATAGAAACCATTTAAAAAAAGTTTCATTCGAAAACCTCAAACCATGAAGATTCTATGTCAATTCAAAGAACCTATTGCAATAAAACGGCAATTTCATACTTTAACCCCTATTATTTAACTTTTGTATAATGTTATCACTTTTTGAGATAGCTGTTTAGTCATGTTCAAAGCTTTTGTTAAGCGAATTGAGAATTTGAATACAAGTTTTTTCGTTGTCGACAAAAAATATATAATATTTGTAATGGCATATTAATGGAAAGCTATGTCTATAAAATGAAGTTATATTCCTATTAGCTTTAACCCGCCCATTTGCTCGCCTAAATATAGAACACTGATTAAAAGTTATATTTCTTCGACGGCCGCTAACCTACCTTCTGCGCGTAAAGTCCCGGGTTTGAATCCCTGTAAGGGCATATGTTTGTGTGATGAATATAAGCATTTGTTCTCAAGTCATGGTCGTTTATATACTTATTTGTGTATAATATACATTATTCAGTACCGATAGTACAAGCTCCTTTAGGATTAAATAATTGTTGTGAGTTGTCCGGACTTTATTTATTATTTATCCCTTAGGTATGGTGCTTTTTTCTGGATAAAAAGGACCCTATGTTCTTTTCTGTATCTTAATTAAAGTGAATGCAAAATTTCATGATGCTAGGTTTAATAGTTTAGGCGTGAAAGTGTAACAAACAAACAAACTCACTTTCGTAATTATAATATTATTTAGGATTTTACTATGAAAGAATTAGGCAACACAAAATTATTGTACTAATTGTTACTAGTACGATATTTGTTACTAGCGGCCCGTCCCGATTTCGCACGGGTGGACAAAATTCTTTACAAAATTTTAAGCATTGAATATAGCCTATGTTACTCCGCGTGAGAGTAGCTTTCCAATGGTGAAAGAATTTTTGAAATCGACTTAGTAGTTTATTTCTCTTTATAATATTAGTGTAGATTGTTCATCCGATAGTAATTTCATGGATTATTCTAAATCTGAATATAGGATAATATAATTTTAAATAATTCAAAAGTCACCTTCTGATCTGTTTGTAATATTTTTTTTTTGGCTGTATTGACTTGTAAAGCTTGTTTCACACTGAATCTTGCAAGGGTCATTACCTGAATAGCCAAAACAAGACTTGTTTTTTTCTACTTAAGGTAGAAATTGGTTTACAATTATGAAAAATCAATGGAAATACTTTTAATAATTATTTTAACAATCGCAGATGTAGGCTTGCTATAATAATAGTGGTTTGTGCAGTTTTTTGTTATGGTTTCTTAAGAAAGAAATAATAAATAATAATATTTCTTACATTCACACCAATTATCCTAGCCCAAAGTGAGCACTATAAGGCTTGTGTTATAAATTAGTGCTATTATTAATGTGCTAGGGTTACGGATACACGTACATATGTATATGATACATAGATGTGTAATATTCATAGAAACATATATATAAATGAACACCCCTGACTCAACGGTAGCGATCCTGCCTTTCGCACCAACGGTCCTGGGTTCGAGTCCCGGAAGGGGCAAAAGTTTGTGTGATGAATACGAGCATTTCTGTAATTATTACATATCTATGTACGATATATGTATGTCTATCCGTTATCCTAGTATCCATAACACAAGCTTTACACAGTGCTTACTTTGGGCTAGACTAAATGGCGTGAACGTAAGAAATATTAATATTAAATTAGATACAGAGAAATTAAAAATAAAAATTCATCAAATGTACGAATGAAGTCACGTTTAATGTTAATTAAGTAATAATAATACCACCGGTGCGTGTTGCAATTGCACTTGTGGATGACGTCATCAGTTGGCTGCATGTCCGCGATAAGCGGACGTGACGTCATAATGCCCATTGTCTGTCAATGGGGCCGCGATAAGGGCGTTTCAGTATACGTCAGACTGAAAATTCAGGCTTTTTATGATTATTTGCTGTGTAGTCAGGTTAATTAATTTCGTTTGCACTCATGCATTATTCAAATATATTTCTAATTTGGGTATTTAAGTGGCGTTGATTGGTTGGTGCAATGGTAATCATCCTGCATACTGCATTAAAAATCCTGAGTTTGAAACTTGGTTGGGTTTTATGCTTGTGTGATAATAAGCATAGCATTTGTTCTGTGCTTTAATAGGTTCGCTCTTGATCCCATTCAAGCCCGGGGGCTAACCTTAAAGGTCCCTCTCTGGCTTTGAAAACGGAAGGGTTATAAGTACTAGGAAATTCTGATGTAGGGAGGGAGTTCCACTCCTTTGCTGTGCGCATTATAAAGGATGTTGAGAAGCGCTTGGTGCTACAGGTAGGAATAGCAACCAAGAAAGGTAGGTAGCCCGCATTGCGTCTGGGCGTTTATTCCAATCAAATTTATCAACTGCTAAATAGGGTTTCCAAATCATAGCATCGGTTTGCTCTACATAAAAGCTCGGAAAAAAGTCTCAAATTAAATAGTTTTTAACATTTTTGCTAACGCGTGGTTTATATTTTAAGATTATTTTTACCAATAATTGTTGGCCAATAATTTTTGACGACCGTTTGGTGCAACGGTAGCGATCCTGCCTTTCGCACCGACGGTCCTGGGTTCGAATCCCGGTAGGGGCAGATGTTTTTATGATGAATACGAACATTTGTACCTGAGTCATGGGTGTTTATATACATTACTATAAATATTACATATCTATGTTTCATATATGTATGTCTATCCGTTACCCTAGTTTCCATAATACAAGCCTTACAGTGCTTACTTTGGGCTAGGCTAATTGGTGTGAATGTAAAAAAGAAAGTTTTTTTGCTATCGTTTTAACTAATATAGAAAATATTTCTTATATACACTTCTTGCTTACACATCCAACCAAGATTGACTATGCATTTCCCAAAGGGATATCAGGTTCTCAACATAATGAGATTTCCGCTAATTACCACATCCATTGCCGTCTGTTGAGGACATTTGACATTCACATTAACTTGTCACTGTGTAATAGATAGACGCGCGTCTATATGATCGTTATCTTATACCAATACATGAATTAGGAGAGACGTTGATTTTTCGCTTGCTGTATAAAAAGATTTCGTTGTTGACTTTAGTGGGAATTATTTAATACCAGCTTAACTCGCGTTTATATGGAGTACCGATTAATAGTTATTTTTCTATCCCTGGGGAACAGTACTTTTTCTGGATGAATGGTACACTATATCCTTTTTTGTACCCCTAACAAAGTATATTCTAAATTTAATAATGATTTGTTTATTTATTTAATAAGCAAAACACACACATAGCGTTTATACAACATTAATACAGTGTTTTTAATAAGTACTATACGTATAAACACAACAATTACAAGTGTCGACAGCATTCTAAAAATTTTAAGCGTGATTTAAAAGTTTAAATAAATAATGCTGTATGTAAATGTATATTCGACAACTTCCCATTAAAATTTACTTATCAAGTAATGGTTTTACAAATTATATTGAATTACATTGAATTATATTAATGTGAAATCATAGTAAAATAGATAAAAATTAAAAAAAAAAAATAGTTACATATTACAAATAAACGAAATAAACTTAAATTAAAAACAAATACAATTTTAATATATTTTTTTATTAAACAACATTATTTTGACAACTTTTGTTTAAAAGATGAGAGACCATCACAAAACAAATTAATATCCATAATTCTCTTACAAAGATCGTTGAGTTCTGTTGAGTAGTTAAAGCGTGAAAGTGTAACAAAAAGCTTCACTATCGTATTTAAAACTATAAATAGGTAAATACTATTATTATAATAGAAAAATACTAGAAAAAATCGACTCGGGTCACAAGTGAATTCTCAGGCGGGAATCGAACTCGCAACCTTTGGAAATCCGGTCCAATGCTCTCCCAATTGAGCTACCGAGCCTTGTGAACACTCGTCCAAATTTTCTAGTACCTTCCTGATTTTACGCTGTAGGCCAGCGTTGTTTCATCAATGAGAGGAACATCCTCTCGTATTCGAAAGAAACATTTTTACAAATGTTTGGTCAATCGATAAAGAAGAAACAGCCAGTTGAGTTTTATAATTTTTATATATTTTATGCAATGTCAATGCGATCTTATAAGATACATTATTATAATAGAAAAAACCGGACCGGAACCCGCAACTTTTGGACCGGATTTCCAAAGGTTGCGGGTTCGATTCCCGCCTGAGAATTCACTTGTGACCCGAGTCGATTTTTTCTAGTATTTTTCTATTATAATAATGTATCTTATAAGATCGCATTGACATTGCATAAAATATATAAAAATTATAAAACGTAAATACTAGTTAGGATATATGGATTTTTTTATAAATTTCATGCCAACAATCAGACATATAGACTCATTTTTTTACACCGATTAGCCTAGGTCAAAGTTAGGCTTGTGTTATGAATAATAGGGTAAATTTAGCAATGCATATCAATAGCCACTACTCAGGTGCATATGCTCGTATTCATCACACAAACTTGCCCCTTCCGGCACTCGAACTCAGTACCTACGCACATAGGAAATCCCTTACACAAAGCACTGTTCAAAACTAAATTTTCAAAATGTGCGTATATCAAATTATTTTTAGTATAACTTATTGTGTATATCAGTAATGGGCCATTGCTTACTTTCAGTTTGAAGATAAACACTGAAGTTTAAGTTTTTTTTTATATTTGAAGTATAATTATGGGGACAATAAAAAGGTATTCTCTTTCATTCTTAATATAAGATTTAACAGTTAGCGACGTGCCCGATTAAAATATTGTGAAGGCAGTATAAAATTTAAACGACCGTTGCCTTAGTTATCCTGTGAACACGGCTCTTGTAAAGAACGTCACGATTAAATATAAAACAATGTATATGCAAAGTTCGTAAAAAAGCGGTATTATTCAAATGTCTAATTGCGCGGAAGTGTAAGAAATTAAAAATGTTACATTAGAAAAGGGGCAAGAGTGAAAAATTACGAGTCTGCCCATTTTAATGTTAATTTCACATCTCGTAGAGTATCATTTCCATCATCAGTAGTTGTCATCAAACATATCGGTTGTTTAATATACGATGTCATGTATATAGTATGACGTTCTGAGCCTTTATGGTATCAAGGAGCGTTTACGCAGTCCACTGCTCGTGACAGAAATGTCTCTTGGCGCAAGTTAATAGCGATTCGCTGAATGCCAGTTGATGAGCAAAAAGTTATCAAATTCCTAGCAAAGTTTAGCTAAGTGCAGTTTATTGGACGCCTTTGTTTAGGCGGAAAACGGAATAAATAGTAAGGAAAGTTTGTAAATGTATTTACTAAGTCGACCCAGTCGCTAAGCATGAAGCTTCGCTAGCACCATATATTGAAGCGGAGCGGTGGTGATGGTGGTTTCAAAAATATAAGCTCTAGAGAGTTCGGTGTATATATGCTGAAACTTGAAATTTTTTTTGGCGTCACATACATTTCGTCATTGAACTGATCAATGGGAGCTTCGCTCGCTCCGCTCCAAATAGAACAAAAAGATTGACTGACATACAAACTTAAATACAAAAAAATACCCAAAACATACAGATATTGCTTTTTGCAACCGTTAACCCGTTATTTGATCAATCAATTTAGATGTTATTTTTATATAAATATGGTTTGATGTATTTAATTGTAGTTTTTCTTAGAAAACAAAGTTAGTAAGTTAACAAACAGGCTTTTATTAAATAAATGGAATCAGTTACAAAGTTTAAGACAGGAGGCTTCAATTAAGATTGCAAACAAGAAGAGCATATTGTAATTTCTTATATCTAATAATTAGTATTACAATTATTATGTTAAAAAACTGTTCTGAATACTGATATAAAAGTTATTAGTTAATATTTAAAAACATCTGTAAAAAACAACCACGTCTCCCCCCCTCAGGTAGGATCAGAGATGTCGCTGTATTTTCTAAGGCGTATTTTAAATCTTGTAGAAATACTAGCTGACCACTCGTTGCTGTGTTATCAATTAAAATGAAACCTATCCCGATGAACTCCGAAACTCTCAACCGATTTAAGTATTTTTTTGATTTTGCTGGAATAGCTCCAACTTAGGGCATAGGTTAGGTTCCAGTTTTATTTATAATATAAAAACAACTGCAAATTATAATAACTGACGGCAAAGTGGGGCAGGGTCTGCTAGTATACAGATAGATAGCATCGTATATGCAAAAAATTAAATAAATACAAACATTAGTTACTCGCGATTTTCGTGGGACGTAACATTTATAATTGTTTTTTTTAAACATAAATGATATCGCTTCCTCCTATGCCTTTAGCCGTACGCCAAGACGGAGACAATTGGCACGTCAACGGCAGAGGTCGGCGTCGCGAACCACCACAAATCACCGCCGTTTGGACGGCCCGGCCTTATATGATTGTGTGATTCAGTAGGCCGACTACATACTATCTACAGGGAATATACCTTAACTTAATAATCCATTATAGTATGGCCAAAATTCCCAATTTTTTTATTGCATTGAATATTCAAAATGTTGTTAATTTGGAAAAAAGTGCGAAGAGTATATTTTTAATTATAGTAAATGGTATGAAAAAAATCGCTTATTTAATTTTTATATATATCTTATTTCATTTTTTTTATTTAAACGTAAGATGGAAGAACCGCAACAACAACTAAAGTTTGGACGGCCCGGCCTTACATGATTATGCGATTCATTAGGCCGACTACATACTATCTACCGGGAATATACCACTTTAATACTCAATACGCAATCATTTATTCCACAGTGTTAACAAAAGATGGTGAACATAAATAAAATATCATTATGCACCCTGACGGGCACGTAGGGTTCTAAAAGAGAGGAGGCGCTATAAAGAAAGTACAGGTAAAAATACAAATTATATGAATCCTAAAAGTAGTAAAATGTATTTTAAGTGAGAGATTAAAATATTTTTAAGTTAAGTATCAATAATGGTGTCTTGCTAAACCATTATAGTATTGCTCTCGGACGATTTCAATTTTTTTTATTGAATTTAAGTATATTTATTTAAAACAGATACTTGTCGACTTTGTTGTAATCAAATACTATTATTATGGTAATAGAATAATATTGTTTTTTTTGTGGATTATGTATGTGCCTACGTATAATATTGTAAATGTCGTAACTTATGTTAAAACTGATGAATTTTTCGCCCGTTCTTCTTTTCTGTTAAAAGACGGTGATAGTTAAAATGTTGCACGATTCAAAATAACTTATTTTAAGTGCATTTGAATATTTTTTCATTTTAAATTAGCTATACAATTTAAAAGTCACTTTATCCGTGAAATAATAATATTTTGAGTGCCTTTAAGGAACAGTGACGTATGTCCATATAGATTCTCAATTTCCTTGCTCTACCGAAGTGCAGAGTCTGCGATTTGATCATTACTCATACACCGCACAAAGTAGGCAATAACTCACTGATAGGGTTGATCGCACCTTAAATAGCCGATCGAGGCGACTAATCGCGGTCGCAAGTGAGCGAACAGCCTTATCTTTTTTACTTCCTAGGATTTCATGAATTTTAAGAAATTAAAATTATGCTTTGAAGATTTTTTTCTAAGATATACTTAATTTTTATTAAAAAAAATCAATATTTTATTATAGCTGAATCCATCTTAATCGAATGTTTAATATTTGTAAAAATATTACTTTCGCTGTTAACTTTCAACTTTGGTGGAACGATACTAGCTCATAGTAGAAGTTAGAATACGTCTACCAGCGTCTCGGTAGCTCAGCAGTCAGAGTATTCGCCCGGACAGCGAAAGATCATGGGTTGTGATTTATTTTTACAGGCATATTTTATATCTCCTATCTCCTTGGTTGTATATAATTTTCTTTTGTTTTATCTTAAAACACGTATAAATTATGTTAAATTAGTAATACTGCGTCGTTCCATTAATAAACAGTGTGGATGTTATGTCTCTTCGTTAATGATATAATTACACATATGATAATTTCATTTTTTTTATATCTAATAATTAAAGCACAACATTGTAATTTTAACAAAACTTTTGCATGCTTAGTAATAGGCGAAACGTGATGTACAGTTTATTATTACCTACCATCTTATTTACCGTGTTTGTAGCAAATAAATAAATATTATTATTATGAATTAAGAAAATAAATGTGTGTGTTTGTTTGTCATTGAACAGGCACAGAAAATAATAAAACACAACTTCAAAATAAAAGAGAAAGGTGAGAACGAGCGCAAACTGCGCACAAAAACGTAACACTGTCATTTGATCACGAAATTTTACTCTACATAATTTTTCATATTGAGCGCCCTTTATGAAAATTCGATTCTAAAGGAGCAAACGCCAAAAATGAAATTCACATTAAAAAGGAAAGTAACACTTTGTCACTGAAGGTTTGTAATTAAAGTGAAATGCAATTATGTACCTCTTTGCGGAACGTGATGACCGACTGGCACAGCGGTAGTGATCCTACCTTTCGCACTGACGGTCCTGGGTTCGAATCTTCTAAGGGGCAGATGTTTGTATGATGAATGCGAGCATTTGTACCTGAGTCATGAGTGTTTATTTATTTCTATGAATATTATATACCTATCTATGTATCATATATGTTTGTCTATCCTATTTCCATAACACAAGCCTTACAGTGCTTGGTGTATGTCTAAGAAATATTTATTCATTAAATATCATAATTCATTGGTGTAAAGATTACCCATGGTTCAGAAAAGTTTCGTCTTAAAACCAGTCACATTAACTCGCAAGCATGTAAAACCGAACTACCTGCTCCTTTAAAGCAACTAAAGTTTAATTAAAAAAAACCCACGGCTAGCACGAAAGATAAGAAGTTAGTGCCAAAGTAACATCTCCTAGGTCTTATAAACATTCAGCATTCGTCCCGAGGTGGTCGTCAACTGAAATCACTGCAACACCAGTTCAGCGCGAGCGAGAGGGATGGAATGCTCGCTTTAACGAGTGCGAGGGAGACGGTGAAAGACGCTTTTGCAGTCGTCATAATTTTGCCCGGCAGACTAATAATAAAGATAAACTCGGTGCAATGTCGGGACTGTTTATGTTTGAGCAAGTCTGTAGTCTTTGCCATTCAAAGTGATAGCTCTTGTCTAGCCTGTGAATTTGAATCTGTCCAATTTAGCGAAGATTTAGTTGGATGTTAAGTACTTTTATCTGTGGGTAAAGCGACGTTGAAAGAAATCGTATATCTCAGATGGGAATCCACTTATTCAGGAATGCTAACTTATTAAGATTTCATTGGGCTATGTTGCTGTTAAAAACTTAAGTGATTCAACGTAGTCAACCGTAGTCGTAACCGACGTAGTCAAACCGTCACATTGCCACTTTGATTATGGATTCTATGCGCTTAACTTAAAGTTGAAAATCGTGTGAATATTTGATATTTTTGTGAAGGTTAATGTTTTGTTGCCTGTATTAAGTGTTAGAGCGGATGGTACGGGTTTGATTCCCGTCTGGGACAGGATTTTTTTAAGCAAGTATATATATTTTATTGTTGTTAAAATATTTCTATTTAATGGCAGGAAATAAAAATGGATGCCTAGTAAATAAATCACAGCAGTGAGTTTTTTATAATAAAAGCAATTGATGCAATGGTAGGAATCGTACCTTCTGCGTCAGACAAACATATGAGCCGAGCGTGCAAGCGAGAGCGCGGAGCGAAATAAGCGACGATCAGCCTAAGCGTTCGACTTGTGGTGCATCTATCTCTTTCACTTCATGAGGCGAAAAGTTAATGTTGTTACTGTTGTTAATTTATCGATATTTTTTTTTTCAATTAACTCCTTTGTATTATACAAAATAATGATAATTCAATGATAATAATTCAATTCAATTCATAAAAGTATTCAGTTTTTCATTAATGTTTTCTTATGACGCTATCACGTTAAATTATCATCCGTTAACTGACTTTACAGAAAACCAGTTTTTTCTTTAAAAATACAGTAAACAAGTGCCTGCTAAACTATAATAGCAGTTTGACTCCAGCAGAGAGAGTCTCAATCTATATTTAAACCTTGATCAATGAAAACTAGAGTATCAAAAATATATACATATATTTTTAAATGAACAAATTTTCTATAAGTTCCTAATGGTTTATATTCAAACACAATTTTGTTCGCTAAGTTTGTTCTGAGAAGCGACCACATATTTTTGGCCTGCAAAATTATTTCTAATAAATCCTTGTTTTGTGTAGACATTGTTTCTTACGACGCCTATAAATCAAGTCCGTATCTAAGGCAGTATTCGTCCGCGTATCCGCGTGTCCATAATATTTAGATACAGTTAAGGAGCGGCGTTACGTGTGCGATAAATCAGATCAGAGTTGCCGCGAAAATTACCGACCGAAGCCTTCTGGGCGAAGTAAACGTGTTATTTGCAGATAAACAATAAAAAAGAGAGGAAGAAACTATAAAAACGTAAATGAAATTAAAAACAACTTTACTCAAATACACTTAAAATAAGTTGTTTTAAATCGTCCAACATTTTTACCTACCAACTATTCAGGACGTCTTTAACTGACTAGAAGAAAGGGCGCAAGAAACTCGTCAGCTTGAACAGAAGTAACATCATTTACAATCGTCGTCAATTACGTCGTCACCATGCATAATCCACAAATACAAATACATAAAAACAAAAGAATATTATTCTGTTATTAAAATAATAGTAGTGTTATGATATCATTATTTTGTTGATTACAACAAAGTCAACAAGTATCTGTTTTAAGTAAGTATCCCTGAACATTGCAAAACAATGTCGATTTATATAAACTTTAATTGTGAAGGTAGTAGAAAATATATAACGACCACTGCTTGTGATCACGGCTTCTGTGACGGAATCGAAACACCAGGATTAAATATAAATTAGTTGCAAAAAAGCATTAATAAATTGTTTTATTTTAAAAATGGTAATTTTAAAATTAAACCGGCGTTAAAACTATAATTTATCTAATTAATTACTAAAAAGGGAGAAATAAATTAAATATCCACCCTTTTTTTGACATCGCTTTCAGCGTATAAACGTTATCACTTGGTACTTGAAAGTCGTAGTATACATACATAGAACTATGAAATTTGGGGCCTTTAAGTCACGAGTGCATAGGTGTCTACTAGGCAAGCGCGTCACTTCCTAGATCGCTTCATCGCTTACCATCAGACGAGACAGTGGATAAGCGTTTACCTATTTAGAAAAAAAAATTCGCACACATGTATAGAAGTTGATATAGACTAACATATACAAAAACTGTGCAATTCTGACCATATTATCATGTTAGGGGTCATTCATTTATTACGTAAGACGATTTAGGGGGGGGGGAGGGGGTCGACCATGTCTTATTTTTTCTTACAAGGGGTTGGGAGGGAGTCTCAATAGTTCTTACGTAAGATCACAAAAATGCGCAAAGTTAAAATTATACTTTGAAAAAGCTTTAAAACATTATAACAAACCAAAAGTGTATTCATTTTTCCCTTTAGATTCTTACGTAATAAAAATTAAACAAGGGGGAGGGAGTCAGCCTATTCTTATTTTTTCTTATAATAGGGGGGGAGGGGGTCAAATACTAGCAAAATTAGTCTTACGTAATAAATGAATGGCCCCTTATCGAATGAAATGAAAAATAACTTTATTCATTTGCACTTAAAATAAATTGTTTTGAATTGTCCGACGTTTTTACTTACGTCTTTTGACTGACAAGAAGACAGTTCTTATACGCCTATGATTTATTGACTTTGTCGTGTGGTGTTTGACAAGGTGGAATAATTACACTTAGAGTATACCTCTAAGTGTAATTATTCCACTAACTGTAAAGGACGACTAATTTTACGAGAGATGTGTATCATACACCTCCCGTAGACTATAAAATGGGCACCAGAATTTTCCGAATTCTGGTCAATTACTGCAACCTCCTAATTTCATTTATGGAGTGTTTCGCTTAAATTTTTGTTGGCCATACCTCAGATTTTCGTCAAGATAGTTTATCATAATATTTTTCTGTTGTGTTTCTTCTTTACTTTAAATAGTGTGACAGGCTTTGTTTTAAGCATTAAATATATGAAAAATTGGAGCAAAAAATGTGTTGAAATAACAGAGTCAAAACAGTTTATTTTTCTTAATATCAACCATTTTGCACTGTGTTCGGTAGGTAGTTATAAATAATTCTTCCTACGGCCATTATATGGTCTGTGCACGGTAATGGGTGACAATAATTAGGGGACCATAGTAATTATTGACCGGAAATGTAATGATAATAAATAGAAAAATAACAGAAGTAGGTAAATAAATAGTTATTGTATATATTCTAAGATGTAAATCAAATTAAAATTAATTTATTCCATCAACAAACATCTTTAACAAATCATTACAGTTACATTACATTAATAAATACAAGTTACAATAAAAAAAATTAATGACATTAAAAAAGAGTAAGTGTAAAATAGTAACTACCTATATCAAATAAGTACTGAGTCAATCAGTAAAATAATTTATTTAAAAAACATTTTTTTTTGTGTAGCATCTGTACTTTTTGAGTTTACTACAGTGAGTACTGCCTTTTAGCCAGTGATTTGTTGCGATCTAACGTCAGTTGTTGTCGATGCAATCTCAACTTCACACTGCTTTTCCAGTCCTTCACATTTTAGTGTTCCGCTTTTAAAAGGCGTACTACAAATCTATACATATATATAAATTACCTGTCACAGTGTTTGACCGCGATGAACTCCGAAACTACTTAACCTAATTTTAATGTGTTTTTTTTAATTTTGCTGAATATTTTCCGACTTAGGACATAACATAGGTTTCATTTATAACACTGCAACGCGTGGCCGAGTCAGTTAGTATTCAATAAATAAACCTTTCAAGCTATGCTAACTAAACTTGTTATTTGAAGCTGGATTGACAAATAGATGCTGAAATAAGTTTGTGTTTTGTTTTAGCGTCGTCTAGCGTATCGATTTTGTTTCATTTTGGAGCTAAGAGGTGTAACTCTTTGCCTGACTCTGAGTTTTCTGACAAATACAATTAAGGGGTCTCCAAGGTATCTTCTAAGTAAGCGCGTCACATCTTAGATCGTATCGTCGCTTACCATCAGCGGTCAAGCGCTAACCTTTTTACTATAAAAAAGCTAAATGCGGCGTATGATACGTTACGTTTCACGTGATGTAAAGTAACGTAGTTGGTTGCCAAGGATGCGACATCGCTTCAGCCGCTAAATGGTTAAGGCGTTCGTATACTGGTATTCATGGTGAAGCCATTCCAAGACCCAGGGTTCGGTCTCCGGTCAGGTTAATGTAGAAAAAGAACTTTCCATATTGGCTCGTTGTTTCTGATTTCCATAACACAAGTGCTGTAGCTACTTAACTGTTATTCAGAATAATGTATGTGATGTTTTCTTATGTTTAAATTTATTTTGTATTATATTTTATTAAAAAGGTTTGTTGATTTAATTACAAATTATATATTTCTTTGGTGATTGTTTATTAATTTTATGGTTAAATAAAAAAAATGTCAGTATAGTGGTCATTTATATGATCTTTTGAATTTCCCTCTTACATATGATTGATGTGTATTTTTCACATATACTGTGCAGTCAAGAGCCTCTTACCGGATGATTTGTAGCGATTACGTCAGTTTGACGACGTGTAATCGGCTCGCGGTGTCGAGTTCGAGTCCCGGGGGAGGCAGTGCCCTTGCTATTTAGGTGTCAAGTTTTTATACAGCTGTTTTGTTTCCATTTCAGCTGTTTTCTAACAATGTAGCTACATCTTGTTGTTAGCATATCTATTTTTTATCTATGGTCATTTTGCCAAATATTGGCATGAGCCATATTTTTACAATTCAATTACAGTAAACACCACTGTACAGCTTACTGGTTTCTTGTGTATTATTAAATAGCACATAAAATAATTAGAATTGGATTGTATTTATGTTAAATATATATTTGCAAGAAGACTACTTATATTAACTATCCAAGCCATTAGCTTTCCGAAGTATTTTTTTCACAATTGCAACGAAAGTTGCCCTATTGTTGCCTCTATAATTGCCAGTATTATTTGAATATTATAAAAGGATTTTATCGACTTTTATATACGGTTTGTATAATTACATTTAATATTCTACTGATTCCATGTCAAATATGTGTAGGAATAAGATTGAAATTCATTTAGAGTAATTTACGAAAATTACGAATGGACTATAAACTTAAAAAAAAAGTGAAAGGCGCGCACAAAAAAACGTAACGCTGTCATTCGATCACTAAATTTTACTCTTTATATTGTAGAGGAAAAGTCACTATTTTATTTATTATTAATAATTATTTTATTATGTTATTTTCACACCGTGCGTCTTATTGAGCGAAGCTCTGAAAGAGTGAAGCTCTCTTTTAGGCAACTCACAAATTTCGCTTGTCTCCCTCCTGCTACTTAACCGTTCAACCGATTCGAACGCATTTTTTCATGAACATACATGATAATAACCTGACGGATATAGGCTGTGTAAAAAAAATATAGACTTTACCATGGAGGAATAATCACCGAAAGAAAAATTCAAAAGCCGATCAGAGCCAAACCGCTGATATTACATTGATGAAATTTGGCGCCAAAACTCATATATTGGTCGTGACTAATGTGCAAAAAAAGTTTTGATATCGGACATACCATCGAGGAATAATCACCCTTCAAAAATCTAATTGCTTCGCTCAGTATTTGCATACAGCAACATGTATTGCAAACCGAGTATAAAAATCAATTCTTAAGGAGTAATCTCCAAAAAACAATTATAAAAAACCTCTAACCGTGTAATGGAACAAAGGTATTTCTCTCAGCAAATAGGTCTAGATTCGTTACTTCTCTAGCTATATACATACTGTGATCTTGTTGTTTGTGCATCCGAATTACGTCACCGTCGCCAGTCTCGTCACGTCCACGTCACTCGCCCGTCACGTCGCGTTCGTCACGCTGTCTTTACTTATTCACACGCGAAGTCGACTGTTTTAGAATTTATAGAGTTTTCTCGGAATAACGTGATGGATGTTTGATTCATTGGTTCAACTTTACGTTGTGATTTTACTGTAGAATATATTCTTACATACTACGGGGTGCTACGTTAGTAGCAGAGGTCAGGCCTTCAAGGTGAGGGTGACAAGCCCATTTTCTAGGCTTGCTTTTCTAGGCGTCACATCCTAGATCGCATCATCGCTTACTATCAGGCGAGATAGGGGTCAAAGATCTGCCTATTTTATATATATATATATATATATAAACCGAAATGTCGTTAAGTATGAGTTATGTAGTCAAATAAATTAATAAACGCATTAAATAGTTTCTATATATCGAATAGGTAATTTTAATATACTAATTAAACAAATAATAACTGAGCCAGAAATAAAATTCCTGTCACAGTGTTTGACCGCGATGAACTCTGAAAGTACTCAACTGATTTTGATGATTTATTGTTTATTTGAATTGTTACAACAATTAATTAAGTATAATATAAAAAGGATAAATGTAAGACAACGTCTCATACATTTATTTTAAACGAAATTAAGTAGGTATTATTTTTAGAATATCGCACCTACGGTGTTATAACGTCACTTATGCAAATGGTGTAATATTTCAGGGGGAGCATTTGAAAATTGAACATCCTTACAACATATAGTTTTTCTCGGCTAAACAAATAAAATAATTAAGCTGCAACTTTGAACTTCATTTTAGAGTAAAAGCAAGCAAAGTAAAGAGGTAGAGTAGAGGTAGGAGTATTTTCTCATACTCAGTTCAGTTTTGTCTAAAATTACGTTATTGCACCGTAGGTGCGATATAACTTGTTTTATTCTCTTATAAGAGTCTTGATAGAAAATTATTGAAAAATCGTCAAACATGTTATAATAATAATAATAATAATAATAATAAAAGTATTTCTTTCTCTCTACACAATAAATGTCTTAGAACTAAAACTTTTTACAACATTGTGGGAGAGACTAGTCCCTAAAATATCTAGAGGAACCTGACCTTCAGGTAATTAGGCCCCACCCGCAGGTAACCTTTGCTTAATGGAATTACAATATTCATTGGCAAGGTAAGACAATTACTAACTATTTATATGCTAGAGTTCAATATGAAAATACATTATTACAAGAAAAAAATCAAAATTGTCTCAGGAGTCAGATGGAACTCGAAAGCACATCCCAGCTCTCCGGGCGAGTGCTTATAGCACCAGGCCGCGTTCATTTTTGTTCTAAAGTAATGGATGACCAATACTATAGACATCGTGTGACCACAGCTTCTGTAAAGGAGTTGAAACGGCAAAGTTAAAAATAAAAAAAAAATAACGCGTTGTTAATTGGGTAAAATTTGCTATATTTTTATATATACTAGCTTAAATGGCGTCACGTTGCTGTGTTATAACTTAAAACGAAACCTATCCTATGTCACAACAAATGAAAAAAGTCATCAAAACCGGTTGAGTAGTTTCGGAGTTCATCGTGGTCAAACACTGTGTCAGGAAATTTAAAAAAAATCATCTTTATAATCTTTGTAATTAACCTTAAACAGCATCTTCTGAAAACGGATATAGCAATTCCTAATTAATCGGGAGCATTCCAGCACTACGGTTTCGGCCTTACCAAGCTTACAAGGCTTACTTATGCTTAATTGCGTTGGATAATGAATGCCTTTGCGGGAAAGAAGTTCAGCGACAGTGTGGGGAGACGTGTCCATGTTTCTTGTCGCGACATGTCCATGTTTGTTGTCGCGACTTAGCGCTACCTGCGACGTGCTGTGTTGCCTATAAAAAAAAAGTTGGTTGCTGTTTTTTTGTTATGTTTTGCCATAAGGGAAGGCAAAGGGTACAAAGCACATGCAGCCTAGCCTTCAGTAATTTCTTTTCTTAATTCCATTGTGAAAAAATGTTGATAACAGGTGATTTATGAGTACTAGATGATCAATGGACGATGAATGAATAGTGAAGTAATACCTACCTTAGGTTTCAGTAAAGGTGTGAGGTTTTTATTAAAACCTTCTCGTGGATTGCTTAAGAGAGCGTTAAAGGACATCATCCTCTGATTTTTTTCGTTTGCCAAAACTTTGTATGTTTTTAAACACCAAGTATTAATAATCCTTCATTATTACACGCTAGTTTCTGACACAAAACAAAAATTTGCAAGAAAACCAAAACTACTAAAGAGACGCTTTTCGCTCCCGCCAAAAAGTCTTTAGTACAGTCCACAGTTACCATACGCTAAAATGTAGTAACTTTCTAAGCATCTCTTTTCCATAGATAACACATTTTTCTGTAACATTTTTCGTATCTTAGTAGAAAGGCAAAGAGATTAATTATTTGCAGCCTATATATACTGTTTTCTTTTTAATGTTTATTTTTAATTATCCTTTGTATTCCGCCTGTTATACTTGAAGCATCAACAAAACGATTCAGAATTAAGTTCAGCGCTAATCACAATCGTTATAAAGAATCTGAACCGATTGGGCCAAAAATATTCTTTTTTCGATCGTATTATTTTGTTATATGACAATTATTTTTATTTAACTTTGATTTTTGGGCTTCTTTACATTTTGAATAGCTCTAGAAAGAGATTTTTTCCAAATATACTTTTATCTGTACCTAATCTTAACTTATTATATAGTCTTTTACATATTTTGTACCGGAAAAAAAATAATTTTGTACCAGATGAATGACACATTTAATTATGTTTTTTTTACATATAATCATCTTTATCTATATATTTGTATTTATTTTATACAAATATAATAAGGACGTGTCTGATTAAAATATTATAAGGTAGCATATGTATGACGACCATGACCTTAGTCATCCTGTAACCAAGGCTCCTGTTAAACAAACCGAAACGTAGCGATTAAACGTAAAAAATAAAAACAAAATTTAACACGTCTTTTACAAATTATAACTGGTTTTATTTAAATTAAAGATATATATATTTCTAATGTATGAATGGGATTTTCTCATGAACCATTTTGTTGATCTTTGCTTTTAAACAAAGACGTTATTCACATGCGATAAAAGCAATAAATTATTCAAGCCTTATCAATCTCATACACACCTGACTCTTTTCAAAAGATCACTTTAGGGTTCCGTACCTCAAAAGGAAAAAAACGGAACCCTTATAATTGGATCACTTTGTTGTCATTCTGTTTATCATTACCCTTTATCTCATTAATGTGTTGAGAAAACGAGTTGAAATTATATCCAAATACTCAAGTTTACACCCTCTTGAAGTTGTGGAAAAATCAAATTTCTAAGTTAACGTAGAAAAAAGATACCGCCGTTAATTCCGTATATTTCGACACTCTCAAAAAATCAAAATTCATAAAGCACTAGCTGATCATTTGTTCTAAGTCACAATAAATCAAGCAATATGAAAAAATAAATCAAAATCGGTTCAGTAATTTCTGAGCTCATCGCGGTCAAACAGGGAACTTTTATATACATATATAGACTTTCCTTTCTTCTTCTTCTTTTGGTTAATGGCTTGTTTTGTGACTTCACAATTCCGCCAATGTCACGTGAGTAGCCTTTACACGTACGGGAATATTCTGCATTAAATTATAAATAAGAGTAGAGACTTTGACTTTCCTTTGATTTAGAATTATGAAATTTGGCAAGTAATATCGTCTTATACTACATATAGGGAAAGGAAAAATGTGAAAAATATTCCTACATAAAAATGCTTAACTTTCTACTCTTTCTAAAACAATGGCATTCTTTTAAATATTTCATTTAGATATCTGATCCACTTAAGCTTTTAAAACACTCAATTATTATTCTAAATTTTGCTGTCCATACTGGGCCTAAGACACTATGGAGCGTGGGTAGTCCTATTTGTACGGAGCCCTCTGTTTGTAAGTCTGACTCTCACTTGTCCGGTTTTTCCTATGTGACTCCACAGATCGTTTGGTTACAACAAAACCTTGTCGTTTTTTACTCATTTTGCTAAGGATTGTATTTAATTAGGTGGCTAACGAATTCCTTTCTAGGCTGTCTTCCAATTAGGAATGTTCTTTGCGACTTAGTTTTATGTATGTGATAATTCTAGTACAAAGAGCGAGTTGTAATGTAACCAGCAAAATGTTTCCCGTATAAATAATAATAATAGTTTTTTACATTCACACCAATTAGCCTAGCCTAGTAAGCACTAAAAAGGCTTGTGTTATGGATACAAGGGTAACGGATATATAAATACCAATGACTCAGCTACGAAATGCTCGTATTCATCACACAAATATCTGACCCTTCTGGGATTCGAACCCAAAACCATCGGTGCGAAAAGGTAGGATCGTAACCGTTGCGTTTTTTATTCGAAATAAAACAATTTATGGTACTGATAGAAGGAAATTCTAAACTTTATCAAATATGATTTATCTTTTTGCACTTTCAAAGGTACCTATATAATAAAATTTAATAATAAAATCTTCAAAAAATTTTGTTATGTATCAAATTATTTCCGCCTGATAATAACTTAACTGTTATCATTTGGAGATTATTTACAATTTTTAGGTTGATTATTTTAAAATTAAGAAGGAAATATTTATTTTGTCAACTAAAAAGTAACTAATATATGTCATTTCTAATATTATGTGAACCATAACTTGAGAAGGCCAAGGAAAATTCCCATTATACCAGCTCCAAAAAAATCACAGGCTTTTCAAGTTTAATTAAAACTTCAATGTAAAATCAATAATGCTTAAAAGCAAAATATTATTATTTACCATGGAAATAATGTTTTAGAATATCGTCTGTGTTGAATGAAAACCTAGTAAATCTAATATTTTCTCCAAAAAAATTAAACTTTATATTCTACCTATGAAAGTTTATATTCATTCGGAAAAGAAATTCGATTTATGACGTTTTCACTCTACACCGTATTCTATTAGTAACCTGTACATTAATTGTTTCCCTATACATTTAAGGCGAAAGACCAGCTCAACATGAGTTGTTAATGCGGTAATACAATTTCCGCGACCGCCTTCAGCCAGTAAATCGGTCGATATCGCACAGGCTGCGCCGGCGCAGCGCGTGCATCTGATATCCACGCAGCGCCATCTATCGCCGCGCCGCCGATCTAAATAACGACTCGATCGATGGATAAATCCACGTCGCCTTTCCCCGCTTGTTAGGTGCCCATAATTAATGATCGTTCTCAATCCTTGTTTCCTCAAGCCATTATGACTTTCCATACGCTTTTGCTGTTAGCACAGTTGTGGAATAGTGTACGTTCAATGAATTTTTCCCCTGTTATCAATTTATAAGTTGGCCCCATTTTCAATTATTTATTTAATGAACTCTTGATCCCAGTTAGGCCCGGGGGCCAAGACAGGATCCACGATGGAACGTGCTAAAAAGGTGCCTATTTACCCTTTAAAGCCGGACGGGTTATAAGTACTCGGAAATACAGATGCAGAGAGGGATTTCCACTCCCCTGCTGTGCGCATTATAAAAGATGTTAAGAAGCATGCAAAAGATGTTGTTCCATCATCTTAGTCATCCTGTGATCACGGCTCCTGTAAAGGAGTCGAAACGTCAGAAATAAATATAAAATAAAACATGCGCAAAAATCCGTATAAAAGTGAGAAATTATAATGTTGAGAAGCGTTTGATGCGACGGGTAGGAATAGCAACCAAGAAATTGTGGTCGCCCGCAGTGCATCTGGATTTCCGATGGAAAAATGGAGATGTCGGTATGAGCCTATGCAGCTCTTGAGCACACTATCCAAAACATATTCTGTAGAAGATCGACAGAGAAGCTTTACACCATTGCACAAGCAGTCCGCATTCATCAACCATACCAAGCTCGCGCACTCATATCATATTTCTTTAGATTATTAGTTATTTTGAGACTCTTGTACAATATACCATTTTGATAGTTATCACCTTATCATTTGTCGGGGCAGCCCGAACAAATAGTACTTTCTTCTCCACTCAATCTCAAATAAAGTAATTGCTACCATGAAGTAATGTTAACAAAATATAAGACTGTAGAGAGACTGGTATCTGAACTTGGCCGCACCCTGTATCTCAGAAAACCAGTACTCTCCTCTCTTAAATGTTCTTAAATACATATTATTAATGATGAGTTTGTGTCAGTGAGAGAGTGTGCCTTTGTATGAGTGTGTGTATGTTTTTCTCTGCGAAGCCTTGGTATTTATGTTAAGTATGAGAATTTTTAAATATCGGGACGCAGTAGATTTTCTGTCTCGTTATAAGTATTAAAATTTCAAAACTGTGACGCGTAACAACATAAACTAATAGATATACAGCCGAATGTATGTTAAGAAATCGCGTGGACGACCAATCTGACGTCGCAGCCATAATGTTCTGTTTTTGTCTCCGACCACCCCAATAAATTATTCCAAATCGGACCCTATTAGATATTCAGAGGTTGAAACGGAAAGCTGGTGCATTTTACTAAAACATTCCCTGGGCTGATCGTGTATCAATTGATCCGATAGCGTCTCGCTTCGAGGAAACAATGCCGACCTGCTACCTGCGTTGTGCTTCAGTATCATCGCATCTGTATGGTACGGTCGCTACTATGGGACTCTGTGCCGCAAATCGAGCCTCATTAGGGCGAGTCCTATCTGAGCCACTCCCATGCGGGCGAAGCCTTGACACTCGTATGTCACCCAGCGGACTTCCACGCGGCCACAGTAAAAACTAGTGAAGCAGTGTCGAAACTACGTCTATTTGTTGAATTTGATACCTACACTTCAGTAGAATTAGGGATGTCACTGTTGTATTTTTTGTAAAATATCAATTTTTTTTTTATCATAGCTCCTATAAAGGAGTCGAAACGTCAGGATTAAATATAAGTTATGGCCAAAAAACCCTCAATAAGTTGTTTTATTTAAATGTGCGCGGAAGTGTAAGAACTAAAGTTTATTTTTTAATAAAACATTTGTGTTTATTCAAAAGTTATTTAATAATTGAATGAATCAACTAGTTTAATTCTAATATTAATGATATTGTATGATTGCTTATATTCACATCTATCAGCTTAACCCAAAGTAAGTTCTACAAGGCTTGTGTTATCAATATTAGGGTAACGGATAGACGTACATATATGATACATAGATATGTTATATTTATAAATACCCATGACTCAGTACAAATGCTAGTTTCATCAAACGATAAACAAACACGACCACTCGTTTCGAAGCGACACTCGCAACTGACAACACTACGACGTTCGCTTACGGGTCTTGTTGATAAGTGCGTCTGTGTGAGTGCGTGAGACGATTGATTATACGTATTAACTCTACTGCAGCTATATATTGACTGTGTCACTGCGTACATGTTTATTCAAATCTTAATGCCCCGCCGTAATACTTAAAGTTTATGAGCGTAATCAAACACGCTCTGCGCGGGATACCGCATCTATTATCCCCCTTGATTGGACCAAAAATCCTTAATTTGTTGGAACGTTAGTGGTTATTTATAACACGCGAGGGATGGACGCCGTCACTTCACTGCCTCCCATCGTTTTCCTATAAACAATAAATTTGACTTAGCCTCGTGAAAACTTATTATGTCCGGACATAAGTTCGGATGATATAGTAAGCAATAAATTGGTGGCCACCTGACATTGGAATCTATGACGGTCGTAGACAGGTACGACTGAAGGTCCGTGAGGGAACATAAAATTAAATTAGATACTTTTGTTGTGCGCCATCATGCGCGCGCTATTTATCTATTTTACGGGCCAATACGGCATACGGTTGATGCGTTTTTTTGTATGGTTTTTGTGCACATAAGGAGTTAACGACATGTGGGAAGATCCCTTTATTCATAAGTTAGACGTGGGGGACTTTATTCGGGGGACATGCGCGAGATTCGGAGCAAAAGCTACCTTATCGCAAATGCATCCAGGAACAGTATAAAACTATAAGATGCAGGCATACACACAAGACGTATGTAAAGTTATGCACTGTGTTTTCTTGAAAAGTGCAATATGCAGTGACTCTTGTGGATTTGTTTTATTTTGTCTTCGCGTTCTTTTTTGTGGTTGCGTGGGCAGTGTATGCCTTTTTGAGAATGTCATTTTACGATATCCTCAAAGTTTAGGGTTTTTAACATTTCTTTATAAGATTTACAAATGTTGGGGATTACGTTGGCGTTGCAGGACATGATAGAGAATGTAAAAAGAAAGAAAGTAAGAAAAGACATTTGTTGACACACATACACACAGAATATAAGAATAGGAAAAAAAATAAGAGACGAGAGATGTGAAAAGTACTAAGGAATAAAAAGTTAAAACTAATCTGTGCCTGTGGGGTCAACAAATACCCTGCCATAATAATAATATATATTACATGTATATATTGAAGAACTAAGTAGGCACAATTCAGATCATTTAAAACTAAAAAGAGTTAAATAAATACTTAATAAAAAAAAAACTTTAAAATAACCACGTTTTACTACGGGTATAGATGTACTAAAAAGGAGAAAATAATTTTTTACAAATGGACTAAAAAGATAAAAATAAATTTTTGGTAATATTGAAAATTTACGATACAAATATTCTAAAATTTATTGAATATTATGTATTGTTCTGAACATTCATATGCAGAATTTGAAAAATTTCCAAAAAATTAAAACGTGATGCGTAATGTAGATCAACAGCGTTATTGATATTATATTAATATTTTCATTATCTTTCCTAAATCCCTTCCTAACTAAACCAATGCAATAGTAATGCTGTGGATGGCATTGAATAGTTTTTCAAGTATAATGCGCACCACGTTTTAATTTTTTGGAAATTTTTCAAATTCTGCGTATGAATGTTCAGAACAATACATAATATTCAATAAATTTTAGAATATTTGTATCGTAAATTTTCATTATTACCAAAAATTTATTTTTATCTTTTTAGTCCATTTGTAAAAAATATATTTTCCCCTTTTTAGTACATCTATACCCGTAGTAAAACGTGGTTATTTTAAAGTTTTTTTTTTATTAAGTATTTATTTAACTCTTTTTAGTTTTAAATGATCTGAATTGTGCCTACTTAGTTCTTCAATATATACATGTAATATATATCAAATATCCAGACACACCACGTGGAGGTTAATTTAATTAAAGCCTAATTAAGTGGTTTTAGGATGTAAAACTGTAAAATATGAAATTGTTAGGTGAAACAAGCCTGTATACAAAATTTCAGCCAAATCGGATAAGAGGAAGAGGTCGAAATAAGGATCTCAAATTTTGACGACAAACCAACAGACCAACAGACAGACAAGTGAAGTTAAGTAAAACGTGGTTAAAATCGACTCGGCTCAATAGTGAATTCTGTGGCGGGAACTAACTAAAAAAAAAAAATATATATAATTATTATGAATCGGAACTTTCAATTTCAATTTTTGGTAAAGATCCCGTTAAAAATTTAGTAAGTAAAAAAATATTTTTCATTTGGTGTTGATGATACCATTAATTTGGATTACATTCTAGATCTCATTTGCCACTATACTTTCAAATTCCAAAATAATTTATGGCGAACAAAGACAACAATATACTTCCGACCGGTTTTGGAGATATGCCCCTTGTTTTACGAACATCGGAACATGATAATCTGTTTTTTTAATAATTTATTTGTCACGATTAAACGTAGGCGGCATATTGACACTGGAACAGTCTTTGTTTAAATTCTTACGAGGTTAAACTATTTAGAACAGAAATGGTGGCCAAAGGTTTTTGACATCGTATGACAATTTTGGGGAAGTTATTAAGACTCTGTGTATATTCGTTCTAAGTGGTCGCTCAGGAATGAGGTTTTATGGAAGTGATTAGCCATTTTAGGCAATCATTAATTACCGAAGGCCTATACAGAAGTATGATTGATTTTATTACTATTTTTTATAGAAAATGATGATTTAAATTATGATTCACTTTCGAAAATATACATTGAGAGTGAATAACGTTATTTGTGTTTTAATAAGAATTTGATAGTATTGGAACCGTTTTTGGGTTATTGATTTGGGTATGGCTTTAGTGTTTGAGTATGACGATTAATTTTATAAGTTTCGTGAGATAACGAAGGAAATAAAAGGGTTAGTAAGGTCGCCATAGTTCATCAGTTGAGATGTCAGCTTTGACTCAAGGAGTTAGATCTTTGCCAATGTACAACGGATGTGGAACTGATCCGGAAATAATTATTATGTGTTGAACGCATAAAATATACTTATTAAATTTTTTGTTATTAAATCATTTTTTATATTTGAAGAAATTATCAAAAGAAAAGATTTACTTATCTCAGTAGGCAAGTAATCTTCCAATTGATCTACTTAGATCTTGAACATGAAGAGACGACGCTGGCAGCTCACCGTAGTTCCATTGGAAGTGTTCTCTCCCGGATAGGAAGAGGATGTGGTTTTGAGTCCCACCAGACACTGGTTATTTTTTTTGACGTAATAACGTCTTATAAATCGATGAATACCGGCAGCATGCACGAAAAATTGTAACGTTCCGCCTGAGCCGAGCGTGCAAGTGAGAGCGTGGAACAAGCGATAGAGAGGCACGATCGGCCTAAGCGTTCGACTTGTGGCGCATCTATCTCTCTATCACTTCATGAAGTGAAAAGTTAATGTGGTTTCCATTGTTTATTATAACAACTTAATGTTAAATTATCGAAAAAAATCCAATTAACTCCTTCTTTACTACAAAATAATGATAATTCAGTGATAATAATTCAATTCATAAAAGTATGCAATTGTTCATCAATGTTTTCTTATGACGCTATCAAGTAAAATTATCGTCCGTAAACTGACTTTATAGAAAACCAATTATTTTAATAATTTCATAAGGGTATAAATTCTGCCATTTAAATGTTTAAATTACAAAGAATACATACCTATATTCTATAATTCCTTTTTTATTTTTTATTTTAATTCCCGTAGGGGTTAACAGAGATCCTGACATACATATCTCGCTTCCTCAACTCTTATAACACCTTTCATATAAGCTCGTCGGCTAAGTGTAACATTAACTGATCTTTTTTAGGATATCTCCTATTTGGTCAAGTTTGCCTTGGTCTCTTTACCGACATACCCATGCACAGTTGCCTCATAAACTTGTCAACCTTCTTTCGTCCAACCTGTCTACATGGCATAACCATCTAGATATGCCTTCTTCGTTTTTTTTTTTTTACAGAAAATAGGCATGCTCTTGACGTCACGACGTAAGCGTCGATGTGATTTAGGATGTGACGCACTTGCCTAGAAGATACCTATTCACTCGTGACTTGAAGATCTATGTTACTATTAGGGATTTTAGCGGTATCCGAATAGAGTGTTCTGAACACTGTTTTCTATTTCTGTTTTAAAAGTGAAACAGAAAGAAACTGTAACACTTTGACTCTGTTTTAGAAAATACCGGTTCATAAGTGTTAATATCTGTTACAGTCAATAAGGTTCACATTGGCATAACTATGCATCAGCTCACTAATGATTTGGGTACTTTGAAATGCCTATGTTGGTGTACTGTGTATACACATAGGCAGTTAAACGTAAAACAGTTTCTAACAGATTGGTAACAGAAAACATTATATCTATTAAACTTTTATAAGTGTTCGACGCAAAACAGGTTCAAAATACCCAAATAAGTGATACAGGAATAATTCTGTAACAGATTCCATGTGTAACCCTTATGAAAGTGTATCCTTATAAAGGTGTTTTTGAATCCCTGGTTACTATATCTTCTTTCACACCACACCGCTCTCTTATGACATCTATCCTTTTTTTAACTATCAAATACACTCCAGCTAAAATTCTCAAAGCTGTCATTTCTACTGCATTAATCATACATTCGTGGTAATAAAAATATAATATTAATATAGGTAGTGTAAATTATTATAATAGAAAAATACTAGAAAAAATCGATTCGGGTCACAAGTGAATCTCAGGCGGGAATCGAACCCGCAACCTTTGGAAATCCGGTCCAATGCTCTCCCAATTGAGCTACCGAGCCTTGCGAACACTCGTCGAAATTTTCTAGTACATTCCTGATTTTACGCTGTAGGTCAGCGTTGTTTCATCAATGAGAGGAACATCCTCTCGTATTCGAAAGAAACATTTTTACAAATGTTTGGTCAATCGATTAAGATGAAACAGCCATGTTAGATTTATAATTTTTTTATATATTTTATGCATTTTCAATGCGATCTTATAAGATAAATTATTATAATAGAAAAATACTAGAAAAAATCGATTCGGGTTCGACCGGATTTCCAAAGGTTGCGGGTTCGATTCCCGCCTGAGATTCACTTGTGACCCGAATCGATTTTTTCTAGTATTTTTCTATTATAATAATTTATCTTATAAGATCGCATTGAAAATGCATAAAATATATAAAAATTATAAAAAAAAAAATTAATATAGTGGTTTATTTTGATTACATTAACCTCGGAATCATAATTTGTCATCTTCATTGAAATCATTATTTCATGTTTTCTTTGGCAGTCATGAAGTTGTGTAATATTTCGCTAGATGTCGCGCATCGTTGCATAAAACTGCAACATTTGACTGTTGCATGTCACAATGCGCTTGACAAATAAATATAAATTGTGCAGCAATTTTGTCAGACGTTGATTGATTGTGCTTATTATGAGTATGAAATTTTAATTATTTATTATTTTAATTATGATAGATTAATTTTGTTTATTTTTGCTTTGGAGAACAAATTAGTACACAGTGTTAATAAAGCAGCATAGCTGAAAATATTTAAATAAATGTGTTGATTGAGAACTGGGAATAAATTTTCGTATTTATTTGTAATCACAAAATATTTCTTTAATATATATTTATATGTATATTATTTATTGTTTTACAGTTTGTCTTTTTTATAAAGCTATATGTTTCTTAGTATTGAGTTGTATTCGGTTAATCACAATAATTTATATTAAATAAGTATGCGCCGCTTTCTGTACTCAGCTTTTGGGATGACTGATAGAGAATGCGTTTGTGTAGATACAATATGTAGAATTCTACCAAACATTTCTTAAGATCACGACAGCGCCA
Source organism: Calamotropha paludella (assembly GCA_927399485.1). NCBI lineage: Eukaryota > Metazoa > Arthropoda > Insecta > Lepidoptera > Crambidae > Calamotropha > Calamotropha paludella. The sequence continues at coordinate 26,944,207 of OV656811.1, read as the reverse complement.
TCTCTTCATTTTCTAGGTACCACTAACTACAATATCGAATGTAATTCTTTTAAAAGTTTGAACAATCGTTAGCAAAGATATAGCTATGTTACTATAATATTTTTGTTGTTCTAACCAATTACTTGTTTCAGACAAGTAAATTTTTTTGTAGTTATCATTTCTTGGGATATAAAAATCAAATCAACGTACACTTCCGCGCACATTAAGTACATTACTTTTAAATAAAATACCTTACTTAGGGTTCTTTAGTTTTCATTTATATTTAAGTGGTGGTAACAATTTTGGGATCAGGAATTATTTGAGAGGGACTTTTTGGCGGGAGCGGGAAGCGTCAGCTTGTTGGTGGTTTTGTTTCTCTTTTTAAAAATTTGTGTTGTGTGGTAAAAATCCTTACGTTTCGACTACTTTACAGGAGCCTTGATCACAGGATGAATGAGTCATCTTATGTCATACATAAGTTATGCGCATAAAATGTTACAAAAATATCTACAATGTCAAAACAAATGTCAAATTATATGAATTGTTTAACTATCCTCGGACATTAATTGCACAATTAAATCTTCACTCAACCAGCTGTGACCATAAAAATACACGCGACGATACATGCGGCATAAATCTGTCGGCCCCATACCGCATTGTTGCGCAGCACTGCATCATGTGCAAAGTGCCTCTGTCATAGGTGTGCGCACGCATAAGCGCCAACTGATATATCACACGATTAGCGCGCGACGTCCGCCATTTTGATTATGACGGCCATTTCAACAGCGCATTCTCCCGCCTATTCCGGGAGCTTTGTACGCACATCCTGAAGTTAATTCATTCCCTTAATGTGTGAATCAAGTTTTCATCAGCAGTTAATAGGAGACGTGTTCTTTTTAAGGCAGCTCTCTTGCGCAGATCCACCATGTTTTATTATCAGCAATAAAACCACATGCGGCTTTGATATCGAAATATTTCAAGCTGGTGAGATTGTTTAATAATTTAATGAACAATAAAAGCGATGGATTCAAACTTTATGAATATATGATTTATTATGATTGTGTAACCCCCAATCGTTTTGCGGTTGCAAGGAGATTGCCTTTAAAAGGCAGAATGTCATTACGCCGTGGTTGTCTTTGATTTACAACTTTTATAATTGCTAAATGAAACACTCGGTTTCCGTCAAAGATTAAAGAAATGAAGACCAACTTAAAATACCTAATGACTTTGATTAAATGCTATTCCAAGTCGAGAGTTATAAGTAAAGATCCTATAACAGTCCTATTTTCAAAGGGGTTGACAGAAACGTCATTGCGTTGACAATTACATGGCTTCTAGAATATCAAGGGGACGTTGACAACCGCCCCTTCAAAGTGCACTGTAAAGTTTTGTTGTTAAGATTCATTTTGAATGATGCGATAATTTGATCAGTGTTAGAGGCGTAGCGTGTGTCATTGAGTAGCGAATGTGGACAGATATTGATGCGACGTTGGACAGTGAAAAACGCGGAATCGCGCGACGTTTATTTTTAGTCGCGCAGCTGTCGCGGAGCGTCGTCGCGCATCAAATTGGCCGTTTTTCACGTCGCATAGATTATGCGCAGACGAGTCTGTGACTTATAGTTTTCCTAGATACGTCTTTGTATGTCACGTTGAAGATCGAGCAGAATAAATTCTCTGTTATTGATTGGAATGACTTTTAATAGGTCAGTACGTGTGTTAATCTGTTTGTCTGGTGTGATTAAGAATAATACATATTTATTAGTGAGAATATTTGATTGTTGCCATAGTTTCGTTGGTGTATTTTAATGTTTTTGACTTTGGAAATATTTAAATAAAACTACTTTTTCACGGATACTTGCGCATAATTTTATATCCAATTTTGACGTGATCATAGGATCACAAAGGTAATTTATTTAAATGTACCTTCACAATATTATAATCGGGCACGTTCCTAACTGTTAAATTTATACGAACCAAAATTGTAAATAGGTTTGGACATCCAAGTTCATTGGTCTATCGTAGGATACCGCAGGATATAGTTATTTATTTTTTAGCCCTTAGCGACGTGGGCACACTCCAGACCCAGGGGGGGGGGGGGGTTACCTCATAGACTACATAATCGTCATGCTATATACAGTGATCAATATCATTTATTGTTCTAAGCTAAAACAAAAAAACAGAAACCATTTTGTGGTTTTAAACGAATATTTTTTTCCAGATAATATAGTTAATATAATATTGATAAAAAAAAAAACATATGGCTGTTTTGGTAATAATAAGCTCCCTAGTCGGTAATTGCTTGAGGTAGGGTTGTGACTAGCGTTTTGCCAACCTTAATTATATTCTTCGAAGCAGTCAACCCTACTCGTTCATGAATCTTTTAAATATAGGTAGTATTAAGATGTATCACGTCTGCGGATCTTTAATCTATGCCGGAATTGACGAGTGGAGTTTGCGATGCACTTTGCCGCTGATCTCCGTCGTCTGTGAGATATACGTTGTATTTCCATTCAGAAGATCGTGTTTATTAAGAAAACAAATGGTTTCAAGGTTGAAATTGACTTTCTAATATTTTAATCGTTTGGTTTAAAACTGTTGCCTTACGCACGACGGCAAGACTCGAACCCAAGAGTCTTGGAAGGGGCAGATGTTTGTATGATGAATACAAGTCATAGGTAATTATATATATTCAATATACATACATATATATGTTTCATATACGTATGTCTATCCTTTACCCTAGTATTCATAACACAAGCTTTACAGTGTTAATTTAGGCTGGGTTATTAGAAGTGAATGAAAAAAAAATATTTAAAAAAAAACGTGAAATTTCAAATAAATTTGTACTTAATGGTTTCTTACAAAGTAGCAATGGAGTTTCCATAAATAATATTTCAAACCAATTTGAAATTAAGAAATATGTTAAATAAGCATTTTGCATTTTCAATAATAAAAAAAAAACAGAATAATTGGCTGCATTTGTCTCTATCAGAAAAGTTTAAAAAAGTTCGGAGCAAATTGTTATTGTTATGCGAAAGTGAAGTATTTCTGCGTGAACCAAAGGGAAGAAAAGTGATAATGCCTTAAGTTCTTTGTTTTAAGTTGTAATAAAAACTTTGAGTCAATTGGTTTTTTACAACCATTACTATAAATTAATAAAAGGGAATCATATAATTCTAATCAAAAGACATAAAATAATGATATTTTTTAGTAATGAAAAAGATAAGACTTATTATAATTAAGTTATAAATTGACGATAAGGCAGAGAATAACGTAGCTTAATATTCTTTTATCATCCAGAAACAAAACAGTTCTAGTTTCATAGTGTTATCTCCTACATAACTGCCTTACATACATCTGTAATATAATAAGTAATTGATAGAATCAGGCGTCACTTGAGAATTTAAACAAATGCATATTAGACTAAAACATACCCTTTAAATTTATTATACTTACTATTCAATGTTAATAGTGTGATAGATTATTTAAATAAATATGCACTAATTTTAATTTAAAGCATGTTGAGTGACCGAATGTAAATATAAAAAAAACTGGTTGGTTGCCTGTAAAGTCGGTATACGGGCGAAAGTTTTACGTGACAACGACTTTGAGTGGTAAAATAATTTTAATGTGAATATTCATTCGTATAGTAGGGAGAAGGATGAAATAATAGTAACAATTTAAAACATTTATTTATACAAAGAATTATATTTAAAACATTAATTTATAGGCACGCGTCCCTTCCACTTTTTATGTCTGTCTCTCTCGCTCTTAGGCGGGCTAACCATGCCCGAGTGGAAGGGACGCGTGCCTCTCACTCGCTCTCATTGTAAGCGCATAACGTGAGCGGAGCGTAACGCAGTTTCTTGAAGTGTCACCCGGCAAACCAATTTATAAGACGTTGTCACGTCAAAAACAGATACGTTATTATAAATAAGAAACTATTAAATTATACATCTGTATATATATATTAGAATTCTCTGCCACAGAGTTTGACCGCGATGAACTCCAAAATTACTCAACAGATTTTTTTTATTTCGCTGGATTTGCCCCGACTTAGGACAGGATAGGTTTCATTTTGATTTATAATAAACTAGAAACGCGTGGCCGAGTCATCTAGTGTTCATAAAAACATTATGTTTTCACTTTTTGATCGCTGATCTAAATATTTTAACAAACCAATAAAACTATGACGTTCCACACTTATTAATAATATGTTTATAATTTTTGAAACTACAAAATCATAAAATATTAACAAATATTAATAGTGAGCTAAACATAAATAAATTTTATTTATAAATGCTTTTGATGTCATTGAATTAAAGACATTGATGTGCGATCCAGGTAATAAAAGATCGGGGCGATGCAAACAAGACACATTTTGTAGCGGAAAAAGGCGACAATACTAGCAACTTGTTTTTTTTGTACTTTTTCATATTTCTATATATGTACTGATTTACTCGCTAAACATTCAGTTTGACAAGTGGCTTTTTAAAGATGTTTTACCGTCAGTACATACGCCATTGTTGTATGGTGTATGTGCTAATAGCAAATATTAATTACATTTATATATTTCTTTTATATATTAGTATTGTATATTGCATTGTTAAACTTATAACTGCATTTATTATAAATGAATTTTTATTAGAAAATGTTAATTATGTGGGTCAAAATAAATGTACTTTTCAACAAAACTTTGCTTCATTTCTTAAGAAATGCTTCGTTATCTTTTTGTGAACAACGATGTAATAGAAGTAACAGATTGTTTAAAAATGTAAATGTCGTTACTTCCGGTAAAGCTGACGGGTTATTTGGGTCCATTATGGGTAATAGGTAAAAAAGTTGGACGATGCAAAATAAATTGATTTGAAATATATTTGAGTACAGTATATTTTTTGTTTATTTAATTTTTGGTCCAAGAATCTGTCAAATTTCTCATCCATCTTTGGCAATGTTAGTAAAATCGAAACAATATTTTTATTAATATAAGTAACATACAATGAAGAGATAAACAAATAAATATAAAAAAATAATTAGTTGAACCATAATGAATTTACAGCTATGGCGACTAATTTAAGCGGCTCTGAATATTTAAAATAAAACCCTATCTCCTGTCTAAAATAAAGATCAATGAATATATCTATTTGAGTATAATAATTTAAACAATTAATATAATAGTGAGTAGTTTCTTCACAAATCAGCAGAAGATGAATTAAGGTCCGACCATGATCTCTTAACATCGCGCTAATTCGATTGGCAAGATCGATTGTCAAAGTGAGACAGCGCTCTACGCGGTGTAGAGGCGTCTCCTTTCAACAGCTTAACTTGAATCGCAATAAAACGTGATGGTAGGCCCTCTGATCGCAAATTGCAATCGCCGAATCGCGCTACAAAATCTGACACGTCTGTCCACCCTGAAATGCTGAATAAGAATGAATATTTTACTGTGACATTATTACATAAATAATATTAATATGAGGTCGGTGGAATTAAACGCGGCAGAGCGGCACAACAATTTGCCATAATTCAACATTTTTTATGTAAACCTTGTTGTTTGCCGTGTCTAATGAGCTTGGCAAACACAATTTTCTTTTTGGATAAACTGGAGATTTCGTAGGCTGTGGATGCTAATTTTGTTTGGCGTATTAAGGAGAACATGATTTAAAGCATACTACACATTTAACATTTTTTTTTTGGATTAGTATGAATCATATGATAATATTACAACTTTATTTTTGGATGGATGAATGATTGTATGTGTTATGAAAACGAATGGTTGGATTTCTTTGAGTCATTTTTAATATTGTAAAATAGCTCATTATGAAGCGAATATCTATCAAAGTCAAAGATTAATAATATTTATAATAATAATAATTCTTGCATTCACACCAATTAGCCTAGCTTATGGTTACGAATATATAAATTATGTAATATTAATAGAAATATATATAAATACCCATGACTCAGGTACAAATGCTCGTCCCTCACACAAACATCTGTTCCTTCCGGGACTATATATATTTCTATCAATATTACTTATGTATGCCATATGTATGTATATCCGTTTACCTAGTATACATAACACAAGTCTTATAGTGCTTACTTTGGGGTAAGGATACCATTTGTGTGAATGTAAGAATTATTATTATTATGATTATGAAAATCACCCATAACTCAACACTAGGCAATTTTGGAGAATTAAGAAAGAAAGAAAGAAGGAATTTATTGATCAGAGGTTGGAATTATTAAATAATTACAAGCAATAACAACATATGAAATAAATTGTGCTTAAAAATTAAATAATCTAACACTCAGACTTAAACCTACGATCAACCAGGACCCTGCCTCAGCATAGGTCACTGCGAGCAGAGATACGCCGCAGCAGCGCTGATATTCTGGCAGGGCTAGGGATTATTTGAGGCTATGGGAGAATGTTCCCTACAATGTTTGACATATACCCATGCGAAGAACTGAACCGAAGTCACGACCACAAGTCGAGTGGTTCGTATACCGGTTCTCATGATAAAGCCACAGCGAGGCCTTTCGATCCCGACCGGGTCAGTGTGAAAATTGAGCTTTTCTATTGGCTGAGGTCTGGGTAGTTTGGGATCGTCGTTGTCTCTGTATTTCATAATACAAGTGCTTAAGCTACTTAACTTGGTCTGAACCCAAGGAATGTAATGTTGTCTTATTGAAGCGGAGCAAGTGAAGCTCCCATGGATCAGCTTCAATGGCGCAATGTCTGTTACGCCGATATTAATATTTTTTGGATTTGGAATGGAAGCAATAGGTTTAGGACCAGATTGTGACCGAATTTTCAAATTCGCAAAAATTTCCATCGTAACAAAAAAACATTTTCTTTTTTAGGTATTACGCTCCGCTCGAATATATGGTGCCAGCGTAGCTTTATGCTAACTCGCCTAGTATTTATATATTTGTTTTTAGAGATGGTCTGTGCCCCAGAAATTTTCTTGTAATCGGCCTTGAATTTTACGATCATTGGTACGATGATTCATACGACGGCGACGATAGCGACTCTGCCTTTTGCACGGATGGTCCTGGATTAGAGACCCGGAAGGGGCAGATGTTTGTGTGATGAATTTGTTGTTGTTTGTACCTGAGGCATGGGTATTTATATATATTTCTATAAAATAAATATCTATGTATAATGTTTCATTATTCGTTACCCTAGTATCCATAACACAAGTCTTACAGTGCTTCCTTTGGGCTAGGCTAATTGGTGTGAATGCAAGAAATAATAATTATAACGACGTATCGATTATTTAACAAAAAAGGGCATAAAACTTTATATATGCTATCACTCAAAATAAAGTAGTCATAAAGAAAAGTCAAAACAAAATCATAAAAACGATCACTTTGATTTAAAACCCAAAAATAGTATGCACTAAAAATAAATAATGTTCTCAAAAAAACAGATCTCAGAACGTATAACATTATATTATAAAGAAACAAAAACACAAAGGACCCGCCGCGAGTTGGCGGGAAATGGTTTGGAATCCATAAATCTGGCTATGCCCGATCTTCTAGCTATCACGAGTATGTCACTGGTGGGCATAAAAAGTCCCAACTGTCATACTTTATTAGATACTATGAAAGCAGACGTGTATCCTTAAGATTACGCATCGTAAATAAACGATTTGGTGTCGAATACTTTGAATTTCGAATGGATGATTTCATTTTTTTCTTTTTTTAAGTTTTCTCATAAGGAAGGCATAGGGTACAAAGTATATGCAGCCTCGTCTTCGGTGGTTTCTTTTCATAATTTGGTGATAAGGATGATAATGAGAATGATGAATGAATAATGAAAAAATCCCTTGCCCTGCGTTTAATCAAGGTGTGGGAATTTACTGAAAACATCATGGAATTCTTGAGAGAGCACGACAAGACAAATCCCGCTGCTTTGTTTCACTTGACGCTTCCCGCTCCAGCCAAGAACTCCTTTTTGATTTTTGGTTTTTGCATAAGGGCAGGCTAAATGCAGTCTCAACTTCTGCAGCTTATTTTCTTATTGCGATGATGATGAATGAATAAAGAAACCTCTTTACCTGTGTTTCACTGTGGATTCTTGGAAGAGCGTGAAAAGGCATATACCGCTTGAATCACTTGCTAACACTCAAGTTAATACCCTTCATAGTTAATAATCCGTTGTTAATACATGGTTTTTTTTTTATTTAAGATGTTGAGAATTTTTTTTGCTAAAAGTAAATAATCCGTGCTTTATCATCGCGAAAGATAGGTGTCCACAAATTGCGTTACTAAGGAAAAAAAATGCTAATTTTCCCCCATACTTTTACATAACAGTCCACCATTAGATCTTCAATAAACGTATTGCTCTTATTGATCCTAATGAAACTAACTGTTCATAGTATTCAAACTTTTAACAGAATGATAGTTCTGTGATCGCGGCTACTGAAGGTCAAGATTAAATAAAAATATATTACCAATTCAAGTAATTCGGTTATGGTAATAAGACATTATAAATAGGTAGTTTAAATATGAACATAAACTAGATACAATAAAAAAGAAATAAAATGTACTGCCAGCCTTTTGGACACCTTTCTCAACAGCAGCACAATAGCTGATAATCACCTCTTTCAAAGTTATTTTCCAATATTACTTATAATAAAAATATAATTACCTAAAGCCAAAATTAAATATCAATTATAATAAAATTATAAAAATATTTTGAATGTAAATATGGGTTTTTATTTTGACATAACGATAAAGGCAAATAACAGTTTGATTTTATTCTATTGCACTGTATATGGTAGTTATTTTTATATATCTTATTAATTTGAGCTTTTCTCTTTAATTTAACCTTTGCGGTAATGCAATTCCGTTAATTCGATACTTTTTAACATAATAACCCATGTGCCAGATTTTTTTCTTAAATATTAATATAAAATTATAATTGTAATGCTTTTTCGAGTGTTATTGTCTTGAGATAATTTTAACACATTTTTAAAGCTTTTATGATAATTTTTGGGTCCGTTTATTAAAGTTAACTGAGTGG